>OY292411.1:3605560-4805560 GCA_958496275.1 Zele albiditarsus
TGCGTGTTTGTCATTTTTACATACATGATCAACTTTTGCAGACTAGATTGCCTTGGTTCCCTGAAAATATCATTTTTTTTCACCATGGATATTTAAACTAATAGATTTTTTAATTGTCAATATAGTTGGTGGACCTGAAACCTCAGATTTACACTGCGAATTCAAGTGTTTGCGAAATATTTCATACCCTCTTTTTAACATTGCAATCTAATTTCGAATATTTCGAAACGTTGCAGTAGTTCACTGTAGTTACTCTACGCGAGCAGAAAAATAGATTAATGAACTATTTTTGAACTCAATATTCCAATAAACAATATTCTGAAGAGGTCAGCTCGAAGAGTTGTCGAATGAAAATGTTTGAAAGGAAAAATTATTCAAAAATTGTCTTACCACCATTTTCATATTGACAATTCGGAATGGACAATAAAAAATTTAATGGCATTCCTGTAAGCTCTAAACGACCATTAATTTTTCACAGTTAATGTGCCCAAAACATTTTTGTTTGCGAATCGACAATCACATAAGATCTCTAATGATTCCTATATATTCCAAAGCGCTGGAAAGTAGTTTCATGTAATTTTTTCAACAGAGTCAGCAGATGATGGTTATCAACAATTTGAATGTCCAAATCAATTCAGCGGTAAACTTAGTGACTGCAATCTTTCAGCATATAAACATTAAGTTCGCTACAGAATTCATTCAAACAATTGAATTGTTCTAAATAAAACACTTCCTACTTCGACTTCGTTACTCCATCGGTTTCCATATCATCGAGTTAATGTGTATAACTCCAATTGTTTGTAGCTTGATAAGTAAATAGTTTATTTTGTTGACTTTTTCATAGTATCGTCGATTGGAATCTATTCAAGACTCAAAAATAACCATATATCACCTATCCATTAAATTATTCTATCCCCGTAAGGTGTATGTGTAGTGGGAACTATATATTCTTAATAGCCGATAAACATATGAAACGTTCAGTGTATCTAGAAAAGAAATACAATATTATACAATTTGATTTTCCATGTGATCACTGCAAAACATTACAATAATACTTAATGAATAGAAAAGTTAATGTAAAAATGTGGCATTCCTAAAAGTATGTGTGCTTCGAATTAAATACGAGAGGAAAGAGATTTTTAACAGGTTGTGTTGGCAACACAATTTTCATGGTGGTGATGATGAAAGTTGATGTGACACAATAAGTCAAGCATAATTTCCGTAAACTTTTTGGGAGTATCTTGCTGAATGAATGAAAGAGATGTGCGCGTCTAACAAGTTACCCACGTCGATTTCATTCTGTTGATGGAACAATCAATATTCACAGCCGGATAAATTTGGTAAGTGAGGACTAATATGAATGGTTACAACTGGACCCAATAACTCATTCACACAGTTTCTTCACCATTGCTATTCAATTTTATAGCTTTCATTTCAAGACAATCCAGTGAAGTTCGTCCGCCTCAGGTGAAATGAGTAGCAAAAGAAGAAAATCTCCTTTCATCCATGCTCATAACAATCACACTAGGAACGATGTAGATACAACTTCATTTAACTTATTTTTCGTTCGACTGCCGATGCATCACGCCACGTGAATCCACATCATTATACGTGCGATATATGGGTAAATGATGTGTGCACATTGAGGGATACTTCATGGTTGATTGATGAAATATTACTGGGTGAACGATGGCCATGTTTGGAAATTAACAGTATCAACTATTGTTCAATTTTTATTCACTCCTTGAGATTTTCAACTCATTGGTGCGCGCAAACAGGCGCTTTCATTTTCTGTATTATAGTATGAATTTTGATAATTGATATTCATATCAATAAGTAATCATAATTCAAACCAAGAAGTAATCATATCTTCAAGTTTTCAACAATATTTTGACTATTACTCTCAAAATAAAACGATAAGGAAAAGAAAGTTGACAAGTAGAAAACTCTTTTGTTTAGTATTCCTATATGTTTTTCAATTCATATAAATTTTTCATAAATCATACGAATGTTAGTGTTGACTTAACTGGAGAATTATGTGATGTGAGGAAAAAAAAATATTCAATCCACATTAATTTCGCTGAATTCCATCGGTTCCATTCACTATCTCGATAGAAACCGAAGTTGAACCTCGTGAAGTTTTTTTCTCCATTTGCAAATTTTCGAATTTTTGAGTCGGGCACTCTTCGAACCAACTCAAATTGGATATAGATAAACAAACGAACGGCACCAAAAGTTCCATAAAAAATGCGTTTTTGAGAAAGTTGAATCTTCTTCATCAAATCCTTCTTATCAATCCGAGTTATGCACCAATAGATTTCACTAATCTTTCTGTTACTTATTGAGGAATTCGGGACCATTTAAAGCGAAGAGATAAACAATTTGTGGAGTCTACGATTATTACAAAACGTGAGGAGGACCAACAAAGCACGAAACGAGAAAAGCAACAAGATGGAAATAACTGCAAATGAGTATTTTCTTCAAGTTCTATTGAAAAATTAGAGTTCTCGTAGAGCAGAATTCCCAATATCCACAATCAATAAAATAGAACTTTGTGAAAAAGTCATGATGGTGCAGGAAGTCAGGATTGATCGGAAATGGTCGGGTGGATTTTATGTAATTCCTGCCTTCGACCACTTTTCATTTTATTTCTTCCTCGCCGTACTTCTCAATATACTTTTCTTTTTCATTCCCTCTTGCAATGTTCCACCTCTTTCTTCTCCACGCCACAACTGTGTGACTGTTTCGATCGTAAAATCTGTTTTCCAAGTTGCGGTGTACGAGAATATAGAAAAAAAGGAAGGACATTGAGAGAATTCTACAATAAATATACTGACTTGATAGTTTGAGCTTAAAGAATTAGAGAGATGATAGTGGGAAGATAGTGAGGAAGATCGAACAATGTTTCACACAATAAGAAATAATCTATATGTTAGAAATGTCTTGTCGTTTTTACCAGACTCAGAGACTGAAGAATTATACGTTCAAGAACGAATGAGAATAGCACTAACAGCAAGTTGTCGTCGTTGCCATTGAAGTTTACAAGTGAAGAGTTACGCGGAAATCCACTCTGCTATCCCTGGTAACCACCCTGAACATAGCGATTTTACTATTCCTCGCTAGTCCTGTGGAAATATACTGAGAAAATTTTTAAACTTCAAAACCTCTATGGTACGCTAGAAACTCTAAGGACATCTCTGGTTCGACACATCTGTGAAATGATGGGAACAAGTGTTGAGTCAAATTTGACTCCAGCATAGGACACGACCAATTATTAGAACCAGGAATGGTGATGCAGAAACTTTGCGAGGAAAGTTATAGTTTACTTTTACAATATTTTCCTGTTCCAACTCGATAATTGACGAAGGCCAGTAATAAAATAAATTCGAAGAAAAATGATGAGAAAGCGGTTGCGCCATCTGGTAAGTGAAAATTCTGACTTGATTCCAATTTGCCACTCATAAGAAAATATTATATCTATTAAAAATGTAAATTTTACGCAAAGAAGTGGATCGAAAATCTTACGTAAACTCTAATTTTGTTAATTCAGACGATTCTTGTGTGTTTGTGAAGTTGCAATTACGATTGAACAGAAATAAATTCAAATTTCACCTGAGGACGGGAGTATATAATTGCCTATGAATTTAGTGAAGAATTCACTCAAATTGATTGTTCAATTTGGATTCCTTATCGTAATTCCCGTATTCAATGTCATAGTGGGCTTCGTCGTATTTGGAGTCACAGTGAGATTGACTCAACTTCCACCTAATTGGTTCGATATACTAATCAAATCATTATAATGAAACTCGGGGCATCAATTAATACCAGTATTTCGTCGAAAATCGGAAATCACAGCCGATCAATGATTCGACACACATTGAAGCTGATAGTATACATTTGAATCATATGAATTACCATGAGGAAAATGGAAATTGAACTAATGAGCTATCGAGTATGAACCCATTTATTGGGTACTGCGCTGAAATACAATCCGAAAGAGATGACTACCCGAATCCGGTTGAACGTAGAACCAAACTCGAAAAGGCGCACACAATCCGGTGGTCAGGGAATTCCATTCTTGCTTTGGACATTGGATCCAAACAACCACCATCCCATTCGCGCTCCCACTCGCTCACCCTACTTCCCCCTCACCCTTTCTTCCCCTCTATCTTGACTCTCTGTTAGCCACGAATTTCATTGTCTCTCTCACACTCTACACTAAACGTTGGTCGATGGTCATTGCACACCGATATTCAGAAACACATCCCATGCACGTGGTATTACGACACAACGGGGGCTCAAGTCACAGATTCGCTTCAAGCCCCGATTTCGCTTCCACTCGTCTATCTCATCCATACCATATCCAATTTCCCAACATTCTACCACTACGCCATCTGATTACTCCAGATTTAACAACAGTTCTCGAATGCCAGCTTTGGAAAAGCATTTAGGTGGCTCAACGTGCGCAATTTGAATCAAAGACCTTGAAATTGTTAACCCATAAACATAAATACATAGTTCTATCACGGCATTTTGGCATCAAAAATACCGTCAACAATTTCTTGAAGCACCTGAACTCATGTTCTATTTATAATATATTTTGAGTTATGTATTCCAACTCGCTATTCAGCTGAAAGTTTGACAGTGTCAGGCTTCGAGAGGTAACTGAAAGAATAAGATGCAAAACATTTCGATTATTTTTTCATCTCCTTTTTTTGAAACTTGCAGAAGGATAAGTTCTTGACAATTTTTTTCTTGTATCATTTCAGTTAAATTGTTCCTACTTGATCACGTTTCTCATCAGATTATAGTGATGGTAGTGATTCACGGTTGCGTATCTATTTACTCGCTAAATGATCTCTCATATTTTGTTATCGCCTTTTACGTTTCGCGACTACGGTTCAATATCAGTTGCCAACTGGACAGAGCAACGGCCGAATCTCGACTCTGAGTAATCAATTCTCAGATGAAAAAGAATAAGTTCGGAAATAGTTTGGGATATAAATAAATTGAACAATCTCCTCGAATAATACTATACTTTCACCTGAAAAAGTGAATGAGCTCTCTTTCACCTGTTCGCCATAGTCGATCCCACTTATTCTCTGTACGACTAAACCGGTTTGTCTTTTCCTTGTAATAATTTTTTTTTTCACCATTTCCTATCGTATTTTCTACAACGGCAGTTGACGTATGAGCAACCTCACTCAACGTAAGACGTGATTTATTTTGGAATTGCACGTCCATATAAATTGTCTTCGTTACATTGGGCTCGACGACAGCATAACTTCACACCCATATGCGATCAATTTGGCTTCATACCGGGAACACTTTTCAAATATTTCGGTTCACATTCCATGTTACAACATGATTTAAGGTTCTTCCTTTGTCTTGACAAAACTCAAATATTCTACACAACCTTTTATCGTGAAATTCAATTGCACATTAATAGATAACAACAGGACAAAAAAATATGGAAGTGATATTAATAGGAATGTGATGAAAGATCGAAGCAACTGCAAAAGGCTGATTCAGCAATAGGGAGTGCGCGATTGAGAATGGTGGAAAATATATCAGAATGTCTGGAGAGGAGACACCTACAGGGGACTATATACATGGAGGTGTGCTGGGTATTCTGAATCGGATATATAAACGGACGCTATAAGAGGATGACAGAGAAGAGGATAGGCGACGGGGGCATCAGTTGGCCCAGAGGGGGTACAGACTCTGGTGTATGGTTATTACCATCAATAATGGCAATTTGGTTTGCAAATGGTACGAAACGTTGGGTAGGGCCGCGCCTGCCTACAATTTCCCTCCATTTTGCGGCAGGAGCACCCGCCCTCTATACTCACTCTCCACAATCACCGCAATTTCACCGTCGCTCTTCTCTTTTAGCTCTTTCTTACGTTGCAGTCAGCCACATTGAAATGCCTCGAGTCAACATTTGCTTACGTTCACGCAAATTGATTTTATTTAAATCCGAAGTACGGAAGACGGTGAAAATAAGAAAGAGAAGAGTGGAAAGAATAAAAGAGTGGAAATAAGAGACTTTTGTCTTTAGTGAATTTTATATTCAATTACTTTATTGCACGTCGTAATATCGATGTTTCAACAGCTTTTCTCGCGGGATTACGAGATTTTTGCATTTCCAATGAAGATATAATCGATATGTTACGCACTGCACGCGATGTTCATCTACACGGAGTGGGCATACCGAAATAATGAATAATAATCTTGATGGGAAAAACAATAAACCAGAGAGATGATCCTTTCTATATGTCAACAATATAATATCATGTATTCATTCGAGATTCAATGTATGTTACGAAAGTACATGGTTTTGGGATATGATGACTGTACATGCACTGACACATAGCTGTTTCATTCGTCACTGAGTTTTTGATTTATTTTCACCAGTGGCGATACTCGGGCGAAAATTATTGACATATGTAACTTCTTAAGTGATTCATTTCATAGCGGTGAAGTGAGAATGCCCAATGCCAGTTATTAATCTTTCAATTCATTCATAATGGAGTTCACGATGTTGTTGCGAAATTCTCACTATTTTTTTATGCATATTTCTGAAAAATGGTGACTCATTCTACTTATATCAAGAAACATAATGAAATATTTTAGATTCATGCATATATAAATACACCCTCCTTTTGGTATAAAAAAAAATATAGGCCACGAAAAATGAAACAAATCTGTTAATCATTGAAACTGACTAGTAGTTTGTGATAACCGTTACTTCTTTCAATGTCAAGTGATGTTTATGTAATTATTAAAAAAAATTTCACTTTATTTATGAACGGTATGCTGCATTATCATAATATTTTAGCATATCCGATGAATCGAGTAAAAGGACCTTTGCAAAAGTATTGATCCATATTAATATGGGGTAAGTGTCCATACGAACGTCTTCAATTGATAGGTGGTTATCTTGATTTTGACAGAAGATGGAACTTGGGATGAAATTATTAGCGGTGAGAACACGCGTCGCTATCAATAACTCTGATGCCTCCTGGTGAAATTTTTATTGTTGGGGTCGGATCGACAGAAGTTACAGATAGTACTCGATTTTTAGTTGATAACCTGAGTTCTCCAAATATTTGGAAAAAGAGGTTTAATCGGAGTTTAATCGAAGTCTTCATGTTGAAATTTAGGTCTAGTTGGATTAGCGATGATGTTTATAATGTACTGTTATCAGTTATAATTTATGAAATGTTGATGTACGGAATGTTTATCATGAAAAGTATGAATTTGTATAAGACTTCGAAATCGTGCGCACTATGAGCCGCGATTTGGACATTGTCGGCTATTTGAGTCGGAAGTCTGACCGGTTGCACTCTGTATTTCCCGAATTACGAATCATGAATGGGTAGTTTAAATGTCGCACAAAATAGTTTCAATATCGCTAATTATATGTAGTAGATGTATGTTGTAGAGTTTTTCAGAAATTGTTATAATCGAAGTAAAAATGTTGACGTTACTGAGAGAAATTCGATTTATCATGACTCAGAGGATGATAGAATTACTACAGATTTGGTGACGGAAGGTAGTTGGAGATAGAGATTAAACGAGTCTTGTTCTTACAATTTGTTTATGTTGTATTTTCATCATTTGATACCTTCTACTGGACAATATCGGATAAGTTGAGTCTAGTTTTGTTAGTTCAAGTAGACCTGTTGCTGAGTAGTGGCGAGAGTGTTGACGAGTAAATCTTCGGTAAACACTGCACCAACTTAATTTGATCGCATGACAAGATCACGCTATTATTTGTAAAAAGTGTGTGTCACAACGAACCTGAAATTCTATACTTGGCTTAGATTTGATTCGTTTGAAGGTTAATTTGTGAAGTAAAGATGGTTGTGCCGAAGTCGTATATGATATTAACACAAGTTACGTTGAGGAAAAAATCCAAATGTGACCAAGGAAGGAAGTGCTATCGAGGAATGGGAATGAATAAGTGCTAAAGAAGAAGTACAAGTGGAGCTGACGCTTGTCGAAAAACAACAATAAACAAGTGACGGTGGTAGCGAAAAATGCTGGTATCTAACACCCACGAGACAAGTCTTTTAGGGGAGAAGACTGAAGATGGTGGACACCAAAAGAGTAAGACTAGTGAGTCAAAGCGATTTAATTTTGAGAAGTCCAGCAGACAGATTCCCGTTGATATGAAGGACCTTCGTAATGGAGGGCGCCTCAGCCGCGATTATATAAAAAGTAAATTTTTGAGATACCTCAACTAAGCCTGTGGTGGGACTGTTAGAAGAATTACGTGGGCGTCGCACGATATCGCGGTGTCCATCTCCTCCAAGGATGACAAAAAAGGGGGTGACAAGGTTGGCCTTGGTCTTGGTACAAATGCATGACCTAAAGGTTCTAAGTAGGCGCAGAGATGTTGAATTCAGATTTATAGGTCGAAATTTGCAACAAAAAATTCAACACTCTTTTCATGTTGAAGAATTCGTCCGCTGATATATAATTCGTCTATGTTATTGTCATTAGGGAATTTCCTGGAAAATTACACGGCTGTAACAGTACATCAATAGCACCCACATTCGTATTGCACTTTCTATAGGAGTTGGATATCGCATCAACGTTGGAACCGAACTAACCCGAAAAATGCCAATTATTATTGAAACTTTAGTTCCATATTTGTGTAGTATTGCGATCACTGTGGAATTGATCACCAGGTGACATGATCTCCAGAGCAAAATTTGCAAAAAGACTATTGTTTGGACCCATTACAGTGGTGTTCCTCCTTGACCGAAATTATGAATATAATTATATCTTGGATCATTCATCATTTGTTCATATCAACCCCCGCAACAGATTCTGCAAAGAAAGTGAGTGATCGAAAAAAAAAAAAATCGTATCTCTCTAAATCTCACGTTTTTACCGTGCGCACGTACGATGGTACTACGACCTAATCACCAATCGCCCACCACCTACTACGTGTTATTGAAGATCGGGACTTTCACGTTAAGGAGAGCATTGGACAAAAAAAAGGGGGCGGTTTTTGTGATGTTAGGGGAATATATCTTTGGTCTCAGCACCTGCTTCAATGAACTTTCATTCTCTTTCGATACCACCTACGAAAAGCCGTTTGGAGTGCCACGAAATAATACTCATCTGTCCGCCTTTCTTACATTGTCGACAGGAATTGAAGGGTGGAGAATTTAGACAAAGATGTACGCACATGCCAGAGGCTTTTGTTCAGTTAACGTCATACGTTGGGAATGAAGTCAGTGATTTCTATTACTGTCGAAAATGCAACACCCTCATTTTTTTTTCTTCTATATATGGAAAATTTATCAATAATTAATCCATCAGAATTCAACATTCTAGTATAAAAGGTCATGAACGAAGATTTAATGAGACAACCGCGTAATCGGACTCAACTATTCCATGATATTCCGAATGCGTTTGATCTGGGCAAATTAGAATTAATGTTGAGGTGAGTGCCGCGTTCACTCACCCGCGAACAAGCTACCCCAACGGCGAATCAACTAAAGTACAAATTATCTGAAGACAATTTATCATATATTAATTTGATAAGAATGGTAGTTTTAAGTCATTGTGATTTTAAATTGTGAGTGTTCTGTTATTTAAGAACATTATGTATGTATAAGGATAGACGTTTGTGGCAAGTAGCGCTCTGTATATTGTATATTGATATGTTCGAGGCAAGATCGATTGTGCCGCCTGAATAGCATTTTGTTATTAGGTATTATGGGTCCGTTATTCTGCCACGTCCTCGTCGCTTACCCGAGTAACTCTAAGAGCGGAATATTCTGCCAAACTTTGAATGGAATCTTCCAAAAACACAGTGAATTATCAATTTCCCACACATTTGGCATGTAGATTATGACCAATTATTGCAAGTGATATTAGCCGTATCTACGATGCTGCTGAAGTTTGTGAATTCGCTTGGACAAAGTGTATGGACACATGTCTAGTAGTGGGGTTTGCAAGGAATGTATAATACGAATGTAACTTTTGCTTTGAATATTCGAATATTAATGGCATTAGCATTCGTTCCTATTGTTAATGTAGAACGTGCGTTGGGTAATCTTGTTCAGTCACCATATTATGTTAAGAGTGAATAGGAATGAACATGGATTGGTGAGCCTTTTCGTAGTGGTGCGTGCCGTTTAAAGTCATACTATGCATTGAGTTTGCGGAATTGTTATGAGTGTGCGATTGATGATGAAACACGTTCGAATAATGCTGTCGACGGGTGACATAATTCGTTTAATGGGAAAGTGAGAGTGAGCCATACTAGAATGGGAAAGTTCATTAATATTACCAAAGCAAGGCACAACTGAAATGGTGTTATCTCAATGTATAGTGGTTTAAAAGTATATACAAAGCGAAAGAGAGATTATGTTGATTTTCATTCACGTTTGGAAAATATTGTATCGTCGTACAATTATAATAAAAAGTTGGAGCATTTAATGATATTGCTGTAATCGTTACTTTCTAATTTTTGGTTGTGAATATGTGTAATCAATTATCTCCGAAAATAATGTGATGAAAATTGGGGTCATACATTCCCATTATATGATATGATCGGGTAAATTGTCCTTGGATGATTTGAGCTTCGATTAAATTGTCACGTTTGAATTGTCCGCGAGCGAATTGTCACGGAAACTCAAAATATTGTCTAAATACTTTGATTGAAACTTTCTCAAAAACTACGAAAAATATTTCAATTTTATAGTAGCACAATGGACAGTGTAGTAAGGGGTGGTTTTTCATGAATCCCCTACTCGCTGGTTTACTCGCAAAAGTTATCTCCTTTTCAGGAGTAATTTCGTGGCTGGTTTTTATATATTCAATGATATATATACACAGAAGTATATGTAGAGCAGAATAGAAGAAAACTAGTTGGTGGGACTGGCTTCGCAATACAAATATTTACCTTCCCTGACAGTCTTTCTCTCTTTATAATACAAGATGTGCTGTGTGAGGGAAGGAAAATTGGCTTTCTACAAGTCGGCAAATGCCCGAGATTTTTTTTCTTTTTTTTCAGCGACTCAGTAGTACCATCTTTGTTCATTCCAGCATATTTCCTGTGTTCGTCAGGAGGTTTCTTGTCGCACCGAAGAAACAAAGTTGCGCGAAAATGGAATTTTTTTTCATACTGAATATAAATAAGAAGAAAAAAAGTGCTCCATAGAAAAAATAAAAAATGGAGAATGTAGCCAAAATATTATCGAGCTCGGGAGCTCGTGCGATTGTCAAGTGCTCTCTTCTCATCTCTTGAATTCCACTGTTCTTCGTTTTTCCCACGAATTCCCTAGTACTTGACAAGAACACAAGCAACATTTTGATATAATAAATGCGAGTACACCTGGTTGAATGAGTAGCGTACAGTAGCCCCTTATGCGCGTTTGAGTTCGCATTTGATAAATCTGATGGATGGAAATAATCATATAGAACTCGAAATAATGATTAAGTCAAATTGCAACATTATTAAGAGAGAACACCAGGAAGTGAGATTCAGAAAATTGTCCCTAGAATGATCAGCGATAGCCAAACGATAAACGGAAATCCGTTTGATGACACCTCCATCCGAATTTCATCCAGAAACGTTAGAAAAAAAACTACTTCCACAACATCAAACGTAGATTCAACGACGGCTTTGGGTTTCCTCAGGGACTTGTAACGTTGAAGAGGCTGCTGCGATAAACGATAACAATAATTTTTTTTCAAACTAAAAGATGTGATTATTTTTTTACAATTTCTATTTTTGACAAAATTACAATTTTCGGAACAAGAAACTATAGCGACAGTGATCGAAAAAAACTTGTGCTTTGGGATGAAGAACGGCTCATTCGTAAAATTTCTCAATCTTTATATAAAATTTTCAATTACATATTTTTGGAAATACGTACTTGAAAAATATGTAAAAAAAAAAAAAGTAGAATTTTGTCAAATTACACCCTAATGTTCAATCGAATGATAACGTCTGAATGTCAATTTTCCTCAACAGATCTCTCAATGACGGACGATGCATTAAAAATCTCTCGGACAGCAATATTTTGAAGAACAAATTTCGATGCTTTTGGTGAGTACCATAGAACTCATCTCAAAGTTCTTTCAGTTGGTTTATCAGAATTGTATTCATAATCTCTATCTGCATACATAACAAAGGTTCAGCGCCAAAACTTTGATATTCAATTTTCCAGCGTTGCTTAATGAAACAGCTTTGTCGCCAATCTACACTTCTTTCATAATTTATGTAACTCTACGGGTGAAGTCCGAATACAGTAATAGAAATAGTGCACTTTGAACAATATCACTGTTGGTTTCTTAAATTTCTCGTTGGACGCCAGTGTTAGCACGTATATTCCGTATATCCAGGAACTTACCCCTCTGCGTTCAAAGTAAACGAGGTCGAAACGCAAGGTTACTCCGGTTGTGCTACTGCTGGACGAGTTTAGATTAGTTTAGTTTAGTTCCCAACGAGTCTTGCCCGCCGCGATTAATCCGCCGCTTGTAGATTTATGGTCCGATCCCGACTGCTCGTTTCTCTTCGTCACGCCGCGCTCCACTGCTCATATGTCCCAGCGTGTCGCTATACTGGGGTGCGAATATACTCGTTCACTATCACATCTCTCATCTGTACCTCTTCATCCTTCACACTCGTACATAAACGTACACACACAAAAACATAGTAAGTTCACACCTCTTTGATTGTTGGTTAGCAACTTTGGTCGTCACTTCATCTATTTCGCATTCAAATTATCATTTAAATCCTCTTAGCTCTCATTCACCGAACAGCGGATAGTAACTATCCCAACAATGAACAAATAGGGGATGGTCTCATTTGGCATTGGAACGATGTCTTGAGCGTCCATCATTATGCATCACACAAAGATGAGGTGATTTATATTAAACCTACCACACGCATCACGTTTGATGAAAAGTGTGTTGAAAATTGGATATGTTTGTTGTTGTTAGATTCAGACGCTCCAGGTAAAGTGCAAAAAAAAAAAACAACCAACCCACGTGAGATTATTTGACAAAACCATGAACCGAGATGAAAAGGTTTTCGTTCTCAACCGATACTACGTGCCGGAGAATATACAAATTTGTGTGAGGAGATATAGACAATGATTCGACCGTGTTACGTTTTCAAATATCAGACATCATTAATTGAAATATTGCAATCAGAATTAATGACGGAAATATATCAATCAATTGTAATCAGGCCGAGAAATATCGGATCCACTATTGGATGATGATGATGATGATGATGATGATGATGATGATGATGATGCGGTAAAAAATACGAGGTATATCAATCGGAGGTATAATAAATAATGGCGTGCTTGTGGTTTCATGGTTGATGGTTTGCGTTGATGCCGATGATGTTATTAAGTCCGCCGTGGTATTCCCCAATCGTTCCGTTTGATTCCGCACACATCAATAGCGAGTTTGGTTAACCGGAATGCAAATTCGAGCTTCAGAAATTTATGAATAATTTACAGTGTGAGCGATTGACTCACTTCGATTTTCTATTATCCTCTTCTGCATTCATGAATGAATTGAAATATGTAGCAGCATATTACAACGATTTACTTTTATCATTAAGTTCTTCGTGTGTTTTAATATCGCACTGAAACACAATAACGTTTTATAGAAGCGAAATTCCGATATCATGTTACATTTTACAAAGTTGGAGATCATACTAAGAGTGGATGCCTTCAACTTTGGAAAATCTCATAATTTAAAATCTTACGAAAATAAATCGTCATCTTCCCTCTCATAAATCTCTCTGAATTTTCTGTGGATCGTTGCAAGTTTTATCGGATCATTGGACTCTGGTAGATACGAATCTCGTGTTTGGGATTTGAAAATCGTCTAGCATTTCATCGTCGCTTATATGTTATCGGAGGATATCGATCCACGTGTAGAGTTAAGTGACATGAAAGTAGCTCATCAATCATGGGAAATTGTTGGTTTAACTTGATAGCAACGGTATTTGCGTATCCGCCTTCAAAGCGGTCTACGATGTGTCAATTTTGGCATGATATTGACTGATGAATTTAATCGGACAAATTTTCCATAATTATTAGCATTTTGAGAACATTATTCATCAATCTCATTTAGTACTCAATAATTTCAATTTGGGATTAATATGGCGACAATCTTTTTCAGAACATTGAAAAATTAATCGGGCTCTCCAAACCATATGCGGTCATACAAAAGTGATTCTTCAAAGTTTTGACTTAACGAAAATATGAAGCGAGTTCCAGTGGTTTCCACAATGAGCCAACACGTGACTATCTCAACTCCGCAATCACTATTGTCTCGCACTTACATATATTCATACTCACCAACACAAACCAAAGTTCTCTGAGGCACGCCCACTGCACCTTGCCCTGTCATCATCCTATCGGGCTCAGAAATTTGCTTAGAAACCCCATCAGACGTGGGTCCGAGTATATACTGAGGCTGAATTCGACCCAACCAAAACCATTACCTACCCGCATGTCATATGTTGTTTCAAAAGATCAAATAGCATCGTCATGTGTTTTCCAAGTATTTGTTTTCATTATCATAACTCAACATCAAAGTCTGACAACTAATTTAATCATATTTACCCTATCTATTTCTTCATAAAGTAAATGAATCTACAATCAATGAATACTAAATAATTCCTCCTTCCATTTTTCGCTTCACACCGCAAACAACAAACACTCAACTCCCATTTCCTCCCTCTGCTTAATCCGCCCATTTTAGAGTTAAAAATATGATTCACCCTTGAATGGCATTTGATCTTTCACCAAGTGGGTGGTATTTCAAGATTGATTTAAGTGGGCATATCCGAGGATAGAGGTAACGGCGGATAACCACCAGCACTTATATTTCACCCAGAGGTAACATCTCAATTGAGATGAACCAAGAGTAAAATCGTTTCAAGGCACTTTCTCTCTCGCTATCTGTTTCCTCTTACTCACTGCTTGAATATAACTGAGATGCGGCGCACGGTCTCGTACAATCTTTAGTGGGACTTTCATGTGATTTTGCTTGAAAAAGTTCCGATTTTCCTTTCTCTGTATTTGCACTACTCCATTCTTTTCCAACTTGGTGTAAAGTGAAGGAATTCCATGGGCGATAGTTGAACATAAGAGTTGGCAGAATGAGTAATAGCTAAATTGTATTGCGATTATATCAGACGATGCCAGGAATCGAGGCAAATCATGTCAGCAAAGATGTGAAAATCAGAAGAATCAGAGAGGAAATGGTCTTGAAATCATCCAAAACCCGTGGTTCTAATCACTGTAATCGTATTGCAAGTGACATATCTCGCTAAAATTTAACCCTACCACAAAATTGATTATTCTGCCAGTAATTTTTGATGTGTGTATATGCAATTTTTACGGAACAGCACTGTAAAATTATTTCGACTGACGAAATTTATGTACAATTTTTCCCAGTATAGCCGATAAATTTTACGGTTCTTCACTGTAATTGTTCCAGTATTCTTCGCTGATACTCGGGACTCGTCCGATGAATTTTGAAGGCGGTAGTATCGTGTGACATCAGAACTATTCGGAGTTTTTCTATACTATAAATTATTCACTCGTGTGCGGTGGAGATGCATAGGTGTGAAGATACAGTTTTGTGTTAGCCATGTGCATATAGTATTTTTAATCGATTGTAAGTATGAATTTCTTTCGTTTATGACTTATGGTTTTTGTGTAGAGTACTTCCGTTGTCAAAAACCGTTCAAGGTAATTTGATGGTGTGCAAAAGTAAATACATAACGCCCATACATAACCTCACATATTGTATCTCAATTATAACTTACGTTTCGCAAAACAGAATGAACATATTATCAATTGAAACTGCAATTGCAATAACTGTGGTATATTGTGGTAGCAGTCGTTACCTTCGTGCAAATTTTTCATAATTGTGATGATTTCAATTGTAATGGATTTTTCTTTTCCCCCTATTATATTTTCCCAGTTTTTTATAAATTCAAAATGGTGAGTGAATGAATTTCGAATTTTGTTTCAACTTTTTATCATAATTGAACAAAAAATTCTGGTCCATAGCCATTTTTCTATGCGTATATTTTAGAACCCTTCAGTCAAATAAAACATTTATACTAATAAATTACTATTGATAACTTTCATAGGATATACAACAGCATTTTAGTTGTCTAGACATTGTTCGGAATGTAAGTTATAATTGCAATATCATAACAATAATATGATTGATATATTGTATTTTTTGTATTTCATAATTAGGATCTTATGAAAATATACAATCACCAAAATCCTAGGAAATATTGAATTTTTCATATTAATAATATTCAAGTATAAATAGTTTATATTCCAAATAATGATATTAATACCATTAATAGAAAAATAAAAATAGATGTGCATAGTAAAATCTACGATGATTTTCCGGGGAAGTTTACAGTTTCGTTCCGTAAAAATGATAGAAACTGGCAGTTGCAACACGATTACAGTTGGGACGCGTTATTTTTACCGGAATGTTCTTAGTCCACATTCTAGTTTCCATATTCTCTATCAGAGAATTAAGCGGATTGAAAATGGTTGATATGTAATTGAGACTTTAGACATTGATTCATTCGGAATTCCGAGACATTAAATTGAATTATAATAGTCGACTTTCGAAGTTCTGGCAGGATATTATTGGGTATACATAGTGGGCGGTAGAGTGTAGCGAGTAAAAAAATGATTTGGCCTCAGTTTTTTCTCGACTAAAACAGAGCCGATGAATGAGAAAAAAATCATACAGAAAATGAACTTTGTAGCTCAATCGCAAGAGGTCCGGTATTGAACTGTAAGATTGACATTTGAATAGCACGTGCGAAATTATGTACTTCCTTCAATAAAAATATTCATTTTATATTCAATAATATATTCGTTCCAATGCAGACTTTTTGTCCTATATTTGAAAGGAGAGGTTCGGAAGATCTCACAGATGTACTAAAAAATACTATTAATTACCATTTTGTATACAGTTTTTATGAATATAACGACCAACCTTTCTTTTAGCTCATGATTTCTAATATGAAATTTCGACTTTCTCCCAATCCTGCAATTGCGAACAAACACAAGTCTGAGCCTCGATGGATATTCATGCAGTCTTATATTAATAACTATATCAACGATTTGGTATTATGATTTATTTTCTACATTGTCAAGTTTCCATTTAACTAAAATCAAGATCAAAACTTTGTCCATGAAAAATATGATGTGTAATTGAAATTGTTGATTTTAACTCTGTGAATGCCTAACACTGATACATCTATAATCTCTACCATTCTTCGAATTATTATCAATTTGTTGATTATGGTAATTGAATGATATAAACCTGTGATTCGTAGAGGCGTGGATTGCAGGTTTATGTATGCACATGGAAGGATAATCTCTGCATACGTTAGAGTTACGTTATACAGAGTGGAACCATCGCGATGGTGTGTATTTCGTGGGATACCTGAGAGCATATATATATATATATATATATGTATATATATATTTATCAGTTGGTAGAGTATTCCTATATACATCGCCACCGCAGGCCCAAACCGCAGCCGGCAATTCAACGGGGCGGATATTTCAACGAGCAGTCGATTTTGATCACTGGTGCATGTGAGATCATAAATGAGATGAAGAGTGGGTAGTTTACTATATATGGACACACATATTACATGCTCTGTCATTCACTGGATGATACCATGTACTACACCCAGTTTTTATATCCGACTTTGCGTATATATCCTTCTACGCTGGCATAAATATTCTGATGTTCACATGAAAGTCCATACTGTTAGAGATCCATTGGACAGTCGGGCATAAGCAAGAGCAAGGAGAAGAAAAAAAAATGGGGGGAGGGGGGGGGGGGGGGGGGGGGTCCGACAGAACGATGCAAAAGAGATGTTGGCTTTGAATTTGAATCTGGTGCCAAAATTTCTATATCCCAGAACCCCCAATTGTTAGGAAAAATAACTAAATGGATTAACTTCTTCTTGATTTGTTATTGTCTTCGCGTGTATCGTATACGATTTGAGTAATGTACAATAGTGGTACTTAGTCTGTCGATTCTTTCCAAAAACCTATATTCCACCATCCATTTATCATTAATAATGTGGTGTACATCTATCGAGGGGGATAAATTCAGCGGCGCCATGGCCGTTTAATCAATTTTATCGTCAGAGATAAAACGAGGTTGCCTCTCGCTGCTCTTTCCTCGTCTAGGCCACATGTGATTTTCGTTCCATCGCTCAACACCTTCCGATCTTCTCATTGAATTATTTCATCTTCCTGCACAGTGCATCGCGACATTGGTATATAATGTAAAAAAAAAATTCCATGCTTCTTTTATCTATTATTGATTGACTGCTATTGAATCCGCGAAATTTTTTTTTATCCAATAGCTTCTCATTTCATTCTTCATTAATCAATACACTAAGAAGAAAAGAATCATTGAATTAAAGAAACATGCATTGGTTTTGACACGAATTTCCTGCCTTATCTAATGTCATATTTCCAACTAATCTTCTGAAAAGGATGAAACTGCGCCAGATTGCATTGCTAAAGTAGAAAATTTCCTAATTCTATTAGTGGTTGCATATCTTCAAGTCATTACATTTGGAAGTTTGAATCCATGAAAAATGTTAATACTCAGTCTCAAGTTTTTTTAATTTCATATCGCATGGACCGAACTTGTGCAACTTCATAAACTTTTATCCCTCTAAAATCCCTTTATATACACATTATTCTTGATATGTCCCAAGACAAAGAGGACATGGACCAAAAATTTGCAGTCCCAAACTGTCATTCTTCGCCGATTGTGATTGGTTGTTGTTGTGCAGGCAAAGATCAATAAAACTCAACTGTAGTTTGGACGTGAATAAAATCTGTACTTGATCATGGATTACCATATTTTACCGTATCACTTCATTTTTCAGATATACATTCAAGCACATTTATCAGAGTTGATTGATATATTTTTTTTTTTTTCGTGTGCCTTTTTGAAAAGAATTGCCATTTAATTAACAATCATACAAAGTGGCACAGGATAATTGATTTACGAAACTTTAATACTAAACAATTCATATTTTCATCGCGAAAGTTAATGATGTAGTTAAAACTCGTATTACCACCAACGTTGTAACAGTCGTCATTTGGAGTAACGTGATAACATTTCTCGCAAGTGCTGTATAACCTGACTGTTTCGCCCTCATCCTCACTTCTACACTCTCGCTCTCTTCCTCTCACACGCCCCCTCATCACGTCTCCCAACTTTCCTCTAGAAACCCTCAATTTCAACGTATCCTCGTTTTAACCTCATCCTTAAATAATACCCCAGTACCCTCTGGCACATCCTAGCAAACCTATCGTGCTCTCGCTCCCTCTCACTTTCGCCGCTATTCGCAATTCTGTTTATCTTTATTACTCACTCACGGCTGAAGCAAAGAGAAAAGATATTGCCTATGGCACACGTAGCGCGCAATCATCAAGCCATCCCAACTCGTCATGTCACCCTCTTATTCCCATAACTCCAAACAACCGCTCGTACTCTACACTACCACTTACAATTAATTCACATCCTTCATACAATATCTGTACGATTTTGTCGCCATCTCTTTCACTGTTGGCATCTGTATATATATATGGAAGAAGCTGTGGAAGGGAACGAGAGAGGGATAGAGAGGGAGAGTGAGAAGGGAGTGACTACATCAACTACCCTCGGTTATATACGGTTGGAGCAGTATGTTTGTTCAACAAATACCGACAGGCGAAAAATTTTGTTTCAATTCGTTTACGAGCGTGAGAGCGTGTGCACGTTTTTGCTGATCGTGCGCGCACCCTCTTCATCTCTACGTACAAGATTTTCAAAGGAGATTTAATATTGTGAAGTTGCCAATACCAACATATGTATGTTTATATATTGGATGCTGGTACAAAGAAAAAAATCATTTTTGTTCTGGTCTCATGGTTTAAAAAGTTAGTTGTTGACGTGAAAGAAAAGCAATCGAGGAACCAACCCCAATATTTTTATTCTTGAGCTTGTTCGAAGACAAATTCTGTTCTCCATTTGAATAACATGAGATAAAAGTTTGGAAAAATTATTGTAAAGAATTGTATTGCCTTCGAAATCAAATCGGTAGGATTCTATTTTTGTCGGTGTGCGCAACGAATCGAGTAGTTTTCCTCACAGGTTTCCTATCGAGAAAATTTTTGTTAGGCCAACTACTCTCTGAACTTTTGTGGTTTAAACTATCAGATCAAAAAAAATTGATAATTTTATTATACTTGACATAGACTAGGATATACAGATATATATGTATATTAATAAGAACAAATATTTCACCATGGATTATTTCGACAAGTGAATTTTGTTCACTGGTAGTGATTGATGAAATCGAAAATTTTGGCAAATAATGTACTCACCCTATATGTTCATTCATCATAGTGATTCGTTCGGAGAAAAATATAAATAACTCAGTTGATTAGAACGAAAACCGTATCACAATGAACCATATCCACTTGTCGTTCACATGCGTCTCAACAGCACTTTCGACTTTGAGACGTTTTCTATTCGTTTCTTACTTCTACGCGAAAGGAAATATAAGACTGGGTAAAATGGAATTGAGGTAATTGGCGCACCTATCCTGAGGAAAAAAATATTGGCTGCGCCGATTTCTGGGTTTTGTCTTATAGGGATTTTCCGGACCCATGAACCCAAGTTTGAAGTTAGAATTTTTTAATTTTGAAATAACGACATAAAATGGCAGACGAAATCGAAAAATTGTACAATACTTGCAAAATGTTGTTAAGACAGTGGCCGCGAAGGTTTTACAGATGGCTAGATTCGAACTTGGAGCTGAAATTATCGGATCCAGAATACTTAACACAACATGACTAACTGAAAATCAACCTGATACAATACTTCGACCTCGTACACTTGAAGACATTTATTTCTTCGGAAATGTTTGGAACTTCATCAAATTCGCGTTTTTTTCGTAACTTTTGGAATCTTATATATGATACACATTTTCGGGTGAAACTTGAAAATTTTCACACTGCTGGTGTGAATATTAGTCAGAAGGTTACCTTCGGTCATTCATTGTGGAATATTATTGGTGCTTTAAATTGATCATAACCTTCATAAATGAGTATGAAATGCGTATATTTTATAAACAAAAATGTTTGGATACAGTTCAATGACTGCCTCATTGAACGATTCACACATGAAAAATCTGAATTGAAATAATTAATAACATACTTCGAGTTATTTGCAATTAATCTCTGGTTTCAAAATTATTAATTATTTAGATCCGATTGGTTTTCTATCGAATTTTGTTTTTTTCCGTTTTGAATCAATCCTTTAAATCCATGGTGTTTTTTCTTTCAGCTCTTTTTTTGTGTAATGTGGAGGAGTGTGACGTAATATGACTGAATGATTTATGAGCGAAAAAATATTGAAGGAAAAAATATAATGAGGAAGGTAACTAACTTAGTGTGCGTGTAAGCAAACAGTCTAAAATGATTATTTACTTTTTACTGTTTCGAGAGAACTTCACGTTGGCTGCATGTGGAAGACCTGATTTTCGTTTGTATTCATTTGCACATTCTGGAGAGATAAAACGAGGTGAGTATAAGAACTTGTCTTTTATTTCTTCGCTTTTAATATTTACAGGGCAAATAAACATATAATATATATGTATATGATAGATTTAACGTTTACATGAAAGATTCAGAGTCGCATTTCCATTTGCCATCGTCGCTACTTAGTAGAAATGAAATGGAGAATCCTTTGATTATTTAAGTTAAATTATGGAAAGAGTGAGGTGAAGGAGCCTAGGTATTATTACAGTAATATCATTAGAACTCCTCGCACTTTCGTAAGGGTGTTTCATCCAAACTCTATCGGGTTTTGCCAACGTTAATTAAGGAGGGTTACAGAGCCTAACAAAAGAGAAATGGTGATAACAAATGTGGGGATAAAAAAAAAAGGACGTGAACATTGTTGAAATGCAAAGGAATAACATAATGAGGTATGAGAAGAAGTAGAATTTATTATTGTGGCGCACTCAGTGATGTGTTCATTTATTTTGTAGACAGATCTCATGAAGAGAATAAACACATGGGCGTAAATATTCTTTTCAATTATGTTTTGTCATATATTTTTGGAAGCACGATGATGTCGTCTGACGCGGAATCATTTCCCAATTACCCACTAGTGGAAGTGTATCCGCCCCTCGCTACTCATTCTCACTTTTTCTTTTTAATACAGCCCCTACACGATTTGGAGACATTTCAACCCTCGGTTTATTGAGTAATTAAATTGTCTGTACTGCCCCCGAGAACAAATTAACTTTGCTATGTAATATGTGTATGCGAAAGTTGTTGAAAAAGAAAGAAAATGTAATCGTAATACATTTCTTCAAGTAAATTTGAGAACGTAATGAAAAGTGTCACGCTCAACTCTTATTATTACATACTTCTTTCTGTCAATACAAATTATATTCTTTACATTTGGTTTTGGGGACTTATTTTTGTTTGAACGTGTGAAAAAAATTACGAGAAGGTAATATCAAAGAAACAAAAATAACGATTAATTAAATTGATGAAGAAATTGAAAAATAAAAGAACGCTAATGGAAAGAATTGCGACTGGTAATTAAATTTCTCTTCAATTAATCGTTGCATGATTGCCAGTGGATAATTAAATATCGAACGGTCGTTTAATCATTTAAATTCAAACAGGTAAAATATTTTGGATACTCTATATGCATATTCTCTCCCACATACATATATATATGTATATAGGTATATGAAAGTAGCAGCATAGCGCTCCGCATTCAATCGATCACGCGAAACCCGATGACAAACATACATATATAATCAAATGTCCACGTGAAATATACGTGTGCGCTACTGAAACATAAAAATGAATAAAAACAACAAAAATTGAACTAATAAATAAACATTGTGATGCTATATTGTATGTGAAACGTATAGCTATCACGCGTCGTCGTCCGCATGAACATTGCACTAGCTATGTATTTTCAAAAGTTGGAAAAATTGGAGAAATTTATACGCAGAATTTGACTGTCTACACTGATAGAGAATTCATGTGAACTAGATGAGATTTAGTAACAGATACCACACAATTCAATTGTGATTGAGACCAAATGAATATTTTGTAGCAGTCACTAAATCTCATTTGATATAAGATGAACGTAGTATTGAGTGAACGCCGTCTTACGAACTACGGTCTACTCGCCACCTTGAATTTCATATACATTTGTAGACGTGAAAACTGAGTTGAACTGTTTTGCAGGTGCCTCATACGGATAATATTAAAAAAAATTCGCTTATAATTCGCCACCAAAGTGAATATATATATATGAATGGAATTGAATTGAGATTAAACGTTCATTCATTCTATCGAATGTTATTAAATACCATGTAGACTGTAATGAAATTGAACGATGTGACCTCGTCACATGACACCATAACCCCCCCCCCCCCCCCCCCCCCCCCCCCAATTTCAAATGTGCGACAAACAACACACACATATCTCTGGTCTCATGTACATTCATCGTCAAAATGATAACAGTCAATGTGGTCGTATATAGTGCGATTGTACTAACTGATGTTGAACGTCGCTTGAACCATGTCATGCCTCCGGAATAAACACATACATATATATATATATATGAATGTGAACTTATATGTAACGATTATCAAGAGAGGGATAGCTAATCAGTTGTATATCGTGGCGGATAGTATATAGTTCGAATGAAGATCTGTCCAATCGTCGACTAACTGCATCATATTCGACGGAATGTACTAGCCATATATGTCCAAATAGATTTTATTAGTTGAGATAAGGGAATCGTACTAACGGAATGTGTGTGCGTATATTATTATGAACATATGTATGTGTATAAATATGTGTTAGTTTAGTTCGCACATCACAGATAATATAGAGGTTTTGAAGGTTATACCAACAACCTGCGGAAAATATGTTCTGTTGAGAAAAATGCCGGAATTAATGAAAAAATCAAGTTTGATCATTCTGTTCCAGAACCGTCATTGAGGAATCATACTTGTTGGAATTGCATATAGCGATTGCGCTCCGATTTTCAGAAATATTACAGGATCCAAGCAATTTCATAACAATGTATCCGCCATATGAAAAAATTAAATCTGATGACATATAATTTATACTGCTTTCATTTTTTGAATGGATTATGAACAATAAATTTTCAGATACTATTTCAGTGAATGTACGTACGTATGTAGTACTCATATCCGAAAATCATAAACATATGTAATATCCATATGTGCCGAAACGAATGTGTTCATGATGGTGAACACACGCATTTATGCATATCATGAAATGTCGTCTAATTATACAAGTTATCCAAGGTAGCCACTAACAGCAGTATCAAAGGCTTTTGAGTAAATTACTGTTAAATCACGAATTATGTGCGCGTGATATACAGTCAGGCAAGTATACTAAAATATGTCGTTCACGCGCGATCAAAGTCATCGTGCAAGCAGTAGGACGCGCTGCTGTCATTGCATCCCAGGAGCCAGGATAGTGTAAAAAAATTTATTTCACCAATGTAGTGAGGAGTTAGCATATCAGTCGTCATTATTGACAAATATTGATGAACTTTGAATCATCCCCATGACATAGACTCCCATAGTTCGACACCTTTCCATGTCATCGATATGGAAGAATAATATGTACATTCGGATATATGCTGTGCAACTTATTGATAATGTCAATTAGTCATCACATATTTATAAAATGATATCGAATGATTATGAATATATTTACTAGAATTCATGACAATGGAATCATTCGGCTAGATTCTAATGATTCCACACGAACTTCCGATTGATTAGTACAACATGTGAAGTCATTCTGTCATGCATTACATCAACTTTAAATTACTTTCATTCCCGTCAGAGTGGACGTTCCTTTTGAAACTGAACCTACCACCCGTTGAAATGACTCATTTTCTGCATAATAATTTTGAAATGGATATGAAAAAGACTTTGAGGTGATCGGAAAGGAGCTATGGATTGAATAAACTATTCTTATTATATTTGAAAGAATTGCTCGTAGAGCATGCAATTGTCGATTATACTCTATGTGACGAAATTGATGAAAAATGCTAAAACGAACCTAAGGGCACCTTAATCTTGATGATTATCAATTGATCAGTAGAGTCCAATCCATTTTTATATCACTGTCAAGTTCATGGTAACTTCGTCAATAATTCCGCTCTCTGGCGTCCTCAATGCTTGCATCCATCAGTAACAAGCGATTTTTCTGGGGAATGTGTTGGCACATAGAGAAGGATTGGTGACCTCTGGGCACGCTAGATGGCAAATACGTCGAAATTGATGTTGTAATACCATGAGCTTAGCATTTGAATGCAAGTTAGTGGAACTTCGTTACATAGTTAATAATCAGCAAAATTAATATGCTGGTAGATGCGTTTTTGAAGCTAAACTTCTTTTGGCGCGTGAGGGAAAAAATGGTGAGAGTGAATTTTTAGGATGCGCGCGCACAGCGACATAAAATATTAATACCATGAAGTTAGTCGATAAATGTCTCTTTAGTATAGTGTGAAGTGATCTCTATATTCGATCGATACAAATAACTACTTATGTATTTTTAATTGTTACATACAGTGGTGATTGATATCAAATAACTGTGAATATCTTAAAAAACATTGATTATTTGTGAATATAAGTAATAGAAGTTGTTTTTATAATTTTTTTCAAAGTATCTCTTGTATCACTGATGTTAATTGAGGTATGTATTATTTGTTTACATTATTTATAAATTATTATTTTATTATTTAATAAATAAATAAATAAGCAAATAATTTATTTTGATTACTTTTTGTATATTAATTGTTTATACATACGTATATATAGAAAATCAATCATTTTTCTGTGAGTGTGAACTTGCATAGAAATGTTGAAACATTGATACTGACCCACGTAAAATAACTTAAAAAAACTTTAATTAAAAAAAAATGTGCATTTAGATATGAGAATTTTGAAAACATGCTCTTCAACCAATTCACAAATTATATTTTTAATATGAGTATTTTATTTTTTTAATTTGTCTGCTGTCTGTTAAATTAATACTCTACCGTAAAAACAATGTAACTAAAAAAAATTGTTCAGCACAAACAAACGCGCAACGTAAGGCATATAGATTGCGAATAACACTCTTGTTCAATTTTGCATCAATTACATCGTATCTATACCCGATAATTGCTTGCTTTTCGTATAATTCCTCCAAATGAAGGACCCCAGTTATATTATTGATTAAATTATCTATTTAATTGAAATCTCCTTTTGGATTACCTCAGGGTCTTTGTCATATCGATTAGAATATTTTCATTCATAATATAAGGTACTTCAGCGGGGAGTAGGCAAAGTTTTCGAAACGTGTACATCAGTTGACTACTTCGACGGGACTATTTTCACCATGACATGATACATATTATAACGTATGTTATTGAATGAATCAATCATTGATCATACTGTATTTAATAATTTGAGTATTTCATCTCTTTGATATTTTCTACTTTATCCATTGAAATTATTACGTAAGTTATCCGATTGAATTCTATTCGTTCAGCGGCTTCAATACTCCAAGCATTTGTGGGACGAATATACATATATATAAACATATTAAATATACGAAATATAGATTTTGAATTTAAAATGAAAATTTTCAAGTGAATGAATACGAAAAAGGCATGGAGAAACTGAGTATATCAAAGGTATACAGTTGGCATTAATCTTGTCGTAAAAATAATTGATTTGAATCAACATATCGTATCCCATTTTGCAACTTCACAGAGTCAAACGGAATATCTATACAGTGCATTCTCTGTGTGTATGTGTGTTTTCGATTTTTATCATTCTATTTTATTTTCCTGAATTCCCGCTGCCGGGATTACCCTCCCAATCACTATAGGCCGCGAAATGGGACAGCACGCATAGACGCAATTTCGTTTTTTTTTAGCCAGACAAGTCCTCTATACACACGTATGTATGTATGCACTATCGAACTAACATGATTTGCTTCAGCGAACGGAAATTTACTCTCGCAATCGACGCTTGAGGTGAAAAATTGAGCACTCGATCTCGCCTCCGCACTGCGCATTTCCAACTGGCTTTATATATATATATATATATGATCAATGTATAAAATATACCTGGGGCATCAACCATTTCTTCAAACACATTCGAAACATGACGAAATATCCTGTCTATCCCATGTTAATTGGTGCCTGTAATATGCAGGTATATATGTACATATACGTCGAAAGAAACCTAATCAATCGATTGATGAGTGAACATTTATATTAACATTGTTATTAGCAAATATTCCGTTCCGCAGTTCCAGTACCGACTTGAATAAGAATATACTGGCTGGTCAAATCCTTCATCACCGGGTGGGTTATGTCCGTCACATTTCTAACGGGTCCCACTTTTAAATAAAGACCCTCACAATCTTTTATCGTCATGATGAATTGTAAATTTAGTACCATAATTTGCCAGCCTCCATATCATGGCATCATATAGAAAAGTACAACTGTAGATTGTTGAATTCTAATGTCTAATAAGTACATAATGTTCAGTAAAATGAGTACGGAATTCAGTTGTCAATGGCAAAAGATTTATATTATATGAATTACGTTGGAAAGATTCTCACCCCCTCACTATCATCGACCGTGCGCGCGTTTAGAGTAGCCATGCACATATATATAATGCGGTAATCACTTTGTGATGGAGCGATGAAACAGAATACTTTTCAGTGATGGAATCCTTGTCTCTCAGAAGGTTTCAGCAGATTTGAGGTTGTGCGATTTGTCACAAAGCTTTATCATCTCAAAATTGGATATGTCGAAATAAAAATTTTTTAGTCAACTTAGTGTATACAGGAGACATAATGGCCTATTTTCATAACATCTTCATGAGTCTCCATGAGAAGTGTGATGCAATGGCTTTTCACAATTTATTGACTGTTGAAATTCGTTTTGGGGAACAGATACAGTTAACGAAATTTGATGTGTTTGTGTGTCTCCTTTTTTTTCACTGTAGTTTTTGTAAACTGAAATCATCCTTGCTATTTGAAAAACATTCAATTTTTTTGATTATGTCGGCACTAGAGAGATAATAAGATAATTTATATCGATTGCAACGCTGATCTGTTCAATAACTTGAACAGAGAATGGAACGGTACAATTAATATGTCCACAATTCATTCGCGAAACCGGATTCTGAGTCGCGAGGCCTGTAAAGCCTTTATACTCGACAATCATTCCCCGGTCAGCCCTATTGACTTGAAAGAAAAAACAATTAAGACAAGTGCAATTCTCAGCACTCGTCTCGTATCGAATTATGCGATATGAAACTACTAGGATCGACAAAAGGTGAATAGCTCTCGCGACATATTTCAAAAAATTAATTGTTTTTCGGGAAATTATGTCATGCGATGACTGAGTCCACCGCTATGTGCGATTGAATTGCTTGAGTTCCGCTCGTTCTAATCGTCTTTGGAAAGAAATGATCGAGTAGCTCTTCTCATGTACTTCAGTTAGAAAGAATGAAACAACTTCTTGAATTGTTTGATGGAAATATTCTGTAAAAAAATTCATCATGTCTCGTGCACACTCGTGGAACTTGATTTTAAGTTGTGATTCTGACATTTCGAAATTTGAGATGAAGTATCTCTGTGACAAATCACTTGTTTTTGAATCCAAGCAAATTTTCCGTAGAAAGACATTCCAAGCCTTGAAATAATTCCCCAGAGAATTGATTCCGATAATTCCCAATTCTTGCACTACATTACCATTTCAAAGTTCTCGTAGATATAAAACATCGCCATTTGCTTGGTGCTCTGTAATGTATCTTTGCATCATAGTAACATACACTATTCGGTACCCGCATAGAAATTCCGTCGAGGTCAAATAGTGGTCCCACACAGGATTTCTGTATTGATGGCAGGTCCTAGATAGTACGCCTGTGTCGGTCTGATATAGATATGTCACACTTTCTAAGTTAGGACCAATATTCTTTTCCTCGGTCCAATACAGGACATCTGGGAGTCACCAATATGGAAAATCACTTTCAGCATATTCAACGTTGTATGATAAACAAAAAAATTTGATTGCAATCTCCGTACTACAAGGAGTATATATGGAACGCATCATTGACCAAAAAAAATGCTTGTCAAAGATGGAATCTGTATTATAAGAAACGGTCACTCATCCAAATAATAACCGCACTCACTGCTGCGTAGCTTCGATAATCGGTGATGTCTACGACCCCTGGGTGGCTGCATATCGTATAAATGATAAAGTAGTTATTCAGTCCATATGTTGTAAAATTCATCTGCATTATTCATGTACTTTTGTACTACACTGAATCATATATAATCATTATTCCTGGTTTTCCTAACATTATATGGGATGAAGAATTCGTTATGGGCATCGTTTGAAGTAGTTCGTTGATATTCCCTATTTATATTATCGGAGTGTCTATTCTCACGTACCCGTGCACGGTAATTCTATGCACGAGTAACCTCAAACACCAGCGAAATCAAAGGAGTTTCTGTGCGCGGTATTGTAAATATAATAAAAAAAATTAATCAAATTAATTTTGACAATCAATAAAGAATTGAAATTTCAGGCTAGAATAGAATATATATACATCCATCTACATGGTTAACAATATATGATCAATTGAAGCGCAAAATTTCAAATCCTGAACAGATTGGTTGATCTATACTTTTCTTCCCTTCAAATCTAATCCTATAATGCAGAAAAATATCATGTTATAAATTACTTTTTCAAATAACTTTTAGTCACAGTGCGGAAATTGTATTTATCAGGTCAATAATTATTCGAATAACCTCGGCCATTCTTTAATGGCTCAACTACACAGTTCTACACACCAAATTACGCAGAGTCGCACGAGCTTTACAACGTATCTCTAAACTTTTGTTTAATTCCTCTGATATTTTTTTAATGTTAATAATGTGACAAAATAATGAAGTTTAATTTCAAACACAAATGTTTATTTTTGATTGACTTTTAGAATTTGAGTATACATTTTATTTACTATTATCGAATTCATAATACTGTGTGCAGTAATTACCGTGCACAGATACGTGAGAATAGCCTCGGCCTTATATTATATGCCTCATATATACGAAATTGAGACAAATTGTAAAACTTATTTAACTCCACCGAATAACAGCGTATAACTTCAAATAATATGCATTCTTGCATTCATATTGGTAAATTCCAATATACGCTACAATGGAATCCATATTTAGGGGAATCAAAGGATTCCTAGTTTGGTCCAACATTCGCTGGATGTTGGAACGCCAACATTTTTCATAAAGAATTGGATCCTATACAGGACCAATGTAGGAAACCTCCACGCATCCCGCAGTTAGGAGTCCTCAACTGTGTCTGTATGGAACCAACATGGAACGTTGGACGCCCATGAAAATTTCTTCACTGGTAATTGTGAATAGATTTTGTTCGAAGAATTTCAATTAAAGAACAAGCCTTCATTTGGCCTTGCGTCTAATCGATTCACACTGCCTCAACTCAATAGCAATAAAAATGAAAATGTATTGTGATTATTCACAACTTGAGTGACTGATTTTCAGAATGTGAACTTCTTGTATTGTCGTAAGATAGTCGCTGAAAGAATAAATAATTCAACAGTATGGTGTGTCTGACGTAATATAACTCATTTCCTCTTATATTATGTGATACACAAGCGAGAAGTCAAGTACCCGGATAGTTTAGTGGCAAAGACGCCTAAGCGGATTTTAAGGAGGTTATCGCTGGTTCAAACCCAGCCCGAGGTCAACTTTTCCTCGAATATGCAATTTTGCTCCTATAAGTAACGCTTCAAATATTCAGTTACTTGAAATGGGGAATGTACTGAAAACTACACATTTCCAATGCAATTATCTTTCTTTCTGGACTCAAAATCAATAGCAAATTATGAGTTACTACATAATACCTAGTTTGTATCTCGTGAAAGTTTATACCAATCGGTGAGACGATTGTATCTGCGCTGAAACTACACCTCAACGGTGTTACACTGCCAATTTTCATGATTTTGAGAGTGCAACACAAGTCGGCCTAAGCGAGTCCTACGCAATATCCGTACGATGTTTACACACATTGGACATCTATATATGAAGATGTGTGAGATCGATGATTACCATTTCAGAGGAGTATACTCAGTCTGTATGAATGCAAATAGTGGTCCCCACGCGCGTTAGTTCGATAACTCTTGACAAGCTTCCTCCCATAATTTGAATTGGGGTCTGTATAGTATAGAAGCCCGGAGGCCCCCCCAATGACAGTCGATGGAGCTAGCCCGGGCTGTCACGCGCTCTGACAATACCTCGGCTTCTCTTCACTATTCCTCTCCCCCTTATTGTAATGCACTCTCTCACTCAAACTGCATGTGAACCCATCTCTCTTGGCACGTTCGAGGAATTGTCTGAGACTCGAAGTCCACCCAAATCAAAATCGCTGGGGAAATATCGCACCAATACATATACACCATTCGTACATCATACTGCCCATACAAATATATATGGTGTGCGACCATATCACAACGTACGAATGATAACTTGTCATGGAAATTGTCCATCACTCAATCAGTCTGCCGCACAAAGGAGTTTTGAATTCACCTTGGTGTATTGACCGTATGCACATTTCTTGAACAACTCAAATTAGAACTAGACGTATTTGTGTCGTTTGTGATACATACTAGTTCGCTATTTTTATTCACATACGTATATTACATATATTTATTATATGTATACAGATATGCGAGGCGACGAAGGCGCAGATGTGATAAGAAATTACAGTAATTTCCATAATGTGCAGAGAGATGACTAGGTTGTTTGTCGCCCTAACATATATATTTAGCTCAAATTTTTTGCATTTATATTGGAATAGTATATATTGTTTTTTTCACAGAATTCACTTCTTATAATGGCTATCTCAATTTTTGATGATGGTTTTGGAACTAAGTCTATAGTCAAATATTACACCGCAAATTCAAGTATGTTACGAAGTTAGTCATTCCTTATCGCAAGCATTGTGGTCATTTTTCACACATCTCCTGATGAATGTTACATCCGACATGGGAAGTGTAACGCACCTGGAAATTGACGACAATGCTTTAAACAGGAGATTACACACTTGGTGACGCCCAGCGATTTCCAGTATATCATTTGAAATGTCTCATGAACGCAATTCGATCAGTCATCGTTACAACGTCAAGATCTATTATTCGACGGTTGAAATTGGTCAACGAGTTCCAATGATAGACGCGATGAAAGGGACGAAACTTATTCTTGGTGGAGTATGACACGTAACTATTCAAAAATTATACACGAATACAATGAATTTTCCTTTTACTTACTGATAGTAGACGTTTTCATTTTGAATAAGTCCAACCGAAATTACAATGAAGGCTTACCTGTTAAAAAAAGAAAAAAGAATTAGACTTGCAGATTTATTTTAGTTAGTAATATGAATGAGTGACATATGATTATACAGTAAATTAATTGAAGTGTTAGAGAATGATGGTGATCGTTAAATAATGACAATGAAGAAGTTTAAATCCGTTTATATACTGTAGTAAATTTGACTTTGCTGCAGCAGTTACGTTATCTCAAACCTCGACATTACTATCTGTATATATATATGTATATATATGTGAGCTAGTGAAAACAGAGTTTGTGAGTTTGGCGACGCAGTCTCTGTGTGTGGCGATGAGTCTTGAAAAGTTTTATGGCTCGTAACGCACGCTCTCGTAATGCTACCAACCACACTAGTTTGCGCTCTTCACACCTACTCCCTGCATCGCCAACGACAAAACACTTTTCCTTGACGTCCATTGCCACACGTTCTTCTTCTATAAATTATGCGGTTACATCATTGTTTCCCAAATATGAAAAAATACAGACAGTAATTTTTTTACATGAATAAATCAAGTGAAATAAGACGAAATTACCGGCCATGATTATAATTATGTCTGTTTTTATTATTTCTGTGGATTTGTTACTGTGAATGTAGAAAAATCAAATAAACAAATTTTCTGTTTCTGTACAGGAATAACTGCATTCAAACATGGGACTTTCCGGGGAGACTAATTATTAGTCTGAAGAATCATATTTTTTCTGATTTGTCCCAAGTATATCATATAAAAAAATAGACAAAGATGGCTGAGAAAGTTGGAATCTTCGAAATATTAGAAGCCGCCTACGTGCAACTGTAGCTAGCATGATTCGAACAATTTCTCAATGTGGTGTTGACCATTTTTAGAAAAGTTTTTCTAAGAAAAACGCAGTTAGTGTTCCAACCTGTTGTACGGTGCCGCTTGAGAATCGTCACTGCGTGAAGTAATATAACTTCTTTCGCTATTTTGATTTTTAACATAAAATTCAGCACACAATCTCCCGAAAAAAATATACTCATCGAGAAGACGAAGGAAAAAAAATTAATTTTTTATCCACTTTCTAAATGAATTTTCCCTTAGTAGTAGTTCTCAGTGGTAATTCTGTTACTCTATCTTCAGTCATTTCCGAAAATCTCAAATTTCTCATTGTTCGTTATTTGATGTGCCATGTATACGTAAATACTTTTACCGGATTTTGCTTTGTACAGCGATAAAACATTCGACTTCAAAATTATGTGCTTATATATTGGACTGTTTATAGCGAGTGAATTTGACCACACATCTTTTACCGTAACTTGAAGAAGGTTCATATCGTTTTTGTGAAAAACTATATCAAAGTAGCCAGTTGTGCAACTATACCATTCCGAAAATTCTGAGGCGATTGTTCTTCTAGGTTCATAGATAGAAATTACATACCTTTCGATAATTCATTGTGTCATATACATGAACATGCGTCCAGTGTCGCCTCGATCATTCAAGTATAATTTAAACGAAAATCATGTTATGAATGAACCGTAGGTATTCAGAGAATTATCTGAATAATACATTCCACTAATATATAACAAACACGTGAAGTCAGATTAGACACTTACTATCATTGCTCAATTGTCGACCAACCATGTAACAAATTTTAGTCCGAGATTTGTGGCTGATGAACTCAGGTTCGAAGCGTATGTGAGGAGTGGGAACACCACTTAAAAAAAAAATTGAACAAAATTTAATGATAAATCAGAATTCTAGCCACTTTCACTCTAGTTAAGCGTAACGGTTTTTATTTAAGGATGCGGCATATTCACAGCCTTCCCAGAATTCCCCAAACACAAATATATCGCCCAAAATATCGGGATTTTGTTGGAGATTGAAATGTCAAAAACTGCCATCACGTCGAACGAGAATTACGTTTGTCTATAGTTCGAAATTAAAAAATTTCATATGGTCCTTCATCTGATGCTCAGTTTTCTGTAATGCAATAATGGAACTCTTGTGATAACCAAGTTTGGAATAAATATTATTTCGCGATTCATTGAATTGGCGTGCCTTCTCAAGTGAATTTCATTTCAAGAGAACTGAAAAATATATATATCAATCACCAATGGACTTCAGTGTGAATATGGATGTCAAAATGTTTATTTTATAAGATGTGGAACACTTTATTTCTAGACAATTTATATATTCAATAAATCAGTTACGCTCTTTTGTACAGACACCCTCAACATGAGAAAGGGAGAAGAGAGGAATAGACCGAATGAGAGAAGTGGTGAGACATCATGTGTCCGCACGTCATCGACCTGAAATAAAGGGATGTCAAAGAAATACCGACTCTGCAATACACGCACATATACATAAATATAATGGATATGTATAGACACTATGTCTCTCTCATTGTGAAAGCGATGCTTCCCTCTCAAGGCCACGCTATGAACAATGGAAACGCCGCTGCCTTCGCCTCTCGCACAATTTATCTATCGCTCACTACACTCTTTTAGTTCGCTTTTCTTCATCCCCCTCCCTCTTTTTTCACTATATCGATCTCAAATAACCGTCACCCCGCTCCTGTCTCTTTATTATTTCCACCCTTACCCTACATCTATCTTGCTTGAGCGCGCTTGCATTATTATTTTGCGTTGTGGTCAAGTGCAATCATCGTGCTTCTCTTGTGGTCATGTTTCGACATTGTCCCACGATTAGGGCACCACAAAGTTTATAGACAGGTTCATCGTATAAATATATATGTACGTATATCGTATGCACGTGTACAGAGAAATTAGTTTTCAATCATTATTGAATGCCAATTTGGAACCATAACTGAAATAATTGTTACACTGCTCTGAACTCGCTTATGTGTAACAATTCAATCCACTGACGAAATTGATTTTGCTATAGTAATGAACAATCTATCTGCATAAATGAATCTATTCCTGCAGTTGATTCCGCGGACAGTTTGATATTCGATTATAGTCATGCTGTCCAGCGTGAAAGAAATTCTTCATAACCAACAAAAATTCTCTCGACGAATCCGAAATTTGCATCAGCAATTTGAGAGAAGACGAAGGAGCTCAATAGTGAGCAATAGGATGTATCCGGAGTTACTGTGATGATGTCTACTACTATATAGATACTACTATAGATAGTTATCATAATAACTAATTATCGACAAAATAGCACTCAATCCCAATATATATCTACCTTTGATTCTGTCTCAGCTGACATACCAGCTTTTGACATATGTTATGGCACTTTGCCGAGAACATGACTTTGACTCAGGTGCCACGTGTATGCTCACTCTGAATTTGTCATGCATATAAAATACTGCTATTGAGCTCCATCAAATAAATGAAATGGACGTATGAACTCTACTATCGCACCAATGATATTCATTCCTATTATATACTCGTGCCGTCGTGCGGTCGATAACTCCTTCAGCGTGGTATTTCAGTTCAATAATAACGAAAATGCATGTATTGGTTGTTTATGGCAATTATGTGGCAATTAAGCTGCTATAATTCAGAACATATCACGCGAGCCATTATCGTGAAATTAAAATATATAACTTGACATATGTCCGACATGGTCTCGACTAGGAATATGGAGAATGTGGAAAACTTGATACAATATGTAGTTGCTGGTCTACCGCTCCATGATATATATGGGACAAAACTAAGAAAACAAAAACAATTTGAAGTGTTTAACAGAACTGGAAATAATCAAATAAATGTTTCAAATAATTTTTGGTAATTTTAATTGCTGTTCTTTGATCACAAATATCATTGGGATTTTTCTTTGATTGAGAAATGGCACTGACTATAGGATACTTACTCATCAATGACCATGAATCCAATCAAAAATAACCTTGATCAAACGAAGGAAGGATCAAAAGAAACGTACAAACGAATACTATAAAAGCGTCTCAACTTCCGTAACTTCATTTTTCAATGGCCATCAAATATAAAATTACTCATAAAATCAAAACCTTACTTGTAACCATAGAACCATCAACCATGAGAAACGAGTTTATTTGTACTTAATATTTCGATCAAGTTGCCGTTTTTCTGGAAATTATATGAATATTTATTAATTGTTGGTATATGTTTTTTCCGATGCAACAATTACTATGAATTGTCATGTTCAACACATACACATGATAGGCTTGAGCTGCTATTTCCGATAAAAGTTGAAGTGAACATCCATTAAATAAATTTGAGAAGTTTATATTAATATGAACCACGAATTTGGGGCGAATACTATAGCATTCCCTTGAGCTACAGATATATTGAGGATCGATGTGTTGTATTGGAATTAAAGATGTATAATTTTGCGCCAGAAGATGATTTGTTCTTGTTTAGACACAAAGAATGCGTTACTAGTGTCATTGTTGTACGCACGCCGATGGTCTTTGGAATTGTAATCAGTCATCTTATATCGGCTTCGCCAGGTTCTATTCCACAGAGCGTCATCTGAAAATAGATACAATGTGACTATCCTCGCGTGTTTTATTGTGTGTATTACCCAGTGCGTATTTAGCATACATGGAAAATAGATCGGAAGAATTATAATACATATTCTCCAACGACTCTCATCTACATAAATAAAGTGAGGTTATGCAGTATTTTCATTTTGATATTGGTATTCTTGCTACAGCAATACCAAGTTAACCCGTGGTAAATATACACATCCCTCGATTAAGTAAACTTTGATTTTCGTACTATAGGAATAACAGTATTTCTACAAGAGCAAGAAATATTCCGGGCGGAAAAATAGTGTTTTTTCAGTGCAAGTGAATATAATTCATGTGTTCAATATAGATAATAAAAAAGATATGATTCGGACGCTTGAATGGTGTCAAATAATCCCTAGTGGCTCAGTGGTCAAAGTACTGGTGTTAGAATCGCAGTAACGCACGTTCGACTCTACCCTGAGACAACAGTAAAATATTTCATCCCAGGGTTGATATTAAGCTTACGTTGACGGACACAATTCGGCTGAAGATGTCACAAATTGCACGAGTGACCAATTTCCAAACTGTTAATCAACACGACTGTGTACTTCGAAGTTCTTTGTTGAATCTGAATTTGAATAAACGTTCGGAAATTCCAAATGACTAACCCGAAATAGTGGTCGGAATTTAAAAAAAAACCACAGCGCATGGCCTTTACTGATGATATGACGATACGAAGAATTTCCTGGGATGCGGAATTAAATGTTTCATATATTGCGCGGAGCATTATAAACCAATGATATTGATGAAACATGGAAGGTTCCTCAACAAAGAGATCTCTGAGAACATGAATTCAGAATATGGCATATTTCTTCGATTTTATATTTGAGGTATTTTGAGGTATCTTGAGATAACCATTTCAAATTATCAAAACTCGACTAAATATTCAAACTTATAACATGAACAGACCCCCACGTCATTATATCATCGATGAAGCTGATAAAGTGCCCTTGCTTTTTCAATACAAACCGCCATTTCGGATCAGACAGGTATTTTTTTATTCTGACCTCAGATTAAGATTCAACGACTCAAAAATCCTTAAATACCACAGTGCACGACTCGATTTGACGCGTTTTTGCATCCGTGCCAACAAACTGGTAAATAATACAATGGGAAAATTAATGTCATATATACATATATAAGTAAACCATGCAATCATATGTAACCCATCGATTTTTTATCGAATAAAAATATTCCACATATTCACATAACCCCTCGAAGTTCCATCGGGATAAACAAATGTTAAGCATCGGTATATGTATTTTTACCAATAGAATGCAGTAGGACTTCACCCAGTGAAGTCCTACTATATTAAGAAAATATTGATAGATTGTTGGTGCGCAAAATAATATTGTGACGTGAATGTACAATTATGAGATAGTATTTATCATCGCTTTGATTTGATTCGATACTTAATAACATAGTTGAGACTAAGGTATGTGCAATCCAATCTATTGTGCGCTTCATATATATATTTATGTACATCAATGAATCTGTAAGGGAATTCCTATTTGAGTGTCTCTCTGTCGGAATGTCTGTCGCACCATCTCTTCGAAACGACATAACAGATTTGAATGGGACTTGGTATTTGTGTATTCATTTACCCAACTTGAAACTTTAACTACTTTATATACCTGATCCACCCGCATTACGCAGGTTCATCACAAAGAATTCCACCCAAAATTTGGACTGAACATGCCTTTGTGAAATTTTTCGTAGAACATTAAATGACAACCTTTTTCACGGAATAATAACATAAGTGAATGCAAATTCATGTTCTTTCCATCTCTACTTCGATAATAATATATCATGGATAAGTGACGTATGCCAACTTTTGCGTGTCCACATTTAAAAATGCCCATCTTAAAATTGTTATATTGATATATTTTATGAGCATTTTCATATAGTTTCAACTGTGAATTATGTAACAATCTCCAGATTCGCAGATAGCGTTTGTTCAATGTCTGAATTTTCGATATATTACAATATTATTCAATAGATCTCGACGGGTCATAAAAGTGGCAACATCACGAAAGTGTGCGTGATATCGGTGTCGAAACTATCGGTCATCGATTTACTGTTGATTTTTGTATACAGCGTATAGGACGTGCAACATGAAAAAAATTTTAACTGGGAGTAATAATTATTCATCAAAAGTGTGTGATATCGCTGTAATCGTACTTAAATTTGAAGTTCCAACCTTTCCAACGTTGCTATCATTTCATGGTCGGGGTTTATTGTTCATCGTTTCCTTTCGATTTTACGAACAATTTGATGTTTATTTCTCAGATGAATCAGTATTTTCTGACTTCAAATTTTAGATAAATAGCTAAGTTAAGTATTTACTTGCATTATCCACAGTTGTTGGATGAGCCATTATATTTTTGTCATGTCCAATACTGCTTAAAATTGGCTGTATTTGATGGTGACATTGATGATCAATCGGCATCGTGAAAATAACAAATAATTGTACAGTGAATCAACTTTCTGAGGTGATTTAAAGAGGAGGGTATGAGAACCCGCGTGCAATACACGTATACACGACTGTTGGTCAACTGATCATGAAGGACTTTGCAAATTCGAAGTCGCAGTGCTATACTTTAAATAAAAATGAACTTGGTTGGCAGCAGAAATAACGCATTAGAATCACAGAAAGTAACGTCAATTGCGCGGAACATTAATTTTCCTCGAGAAGATGCACTCGGAATATAAATGAAATATTTTATAAATTCCTAAAATTAATTGACAATCAATATTCTATGAGAATGATATGATGGTGTTGAAGAAAGAATGGAATGCGTGCATAAATAGTTCAACAATGTTTGAAATATATATTTGGAGGAGAATACGAGTGTGAATATTAGAGGGAGAATTTCGATTGAATTTTCAGAGGGATGGAACTGTTTAGCCTCGGCACTCGGCCATCCCCTCGAGCGCGATATTAATATTGATGAAACGACGGAAGTGCAGGGAATAAGATAAAAAACAAGTGAAGGATAAATGTATAGCAGAGATGTAGAGTGAGAATAAGAGATAGGAAGGAAGATAGAATCGAAAAGTAACAAGAGGAAGCTATCATATCCCGAGAGAGGGTGTGGTAAGTTCTTCTTATGCCCCTTGCTCTCTCTTGTTTTCTTTCTCTTCTACTACTCTTACAACCTCTTCACTCTTTTAGACTTCTAGACCTCTCTCTAACTCCCTCAGGCAACTCTCAGTTCGCATTCATGAGTTTTCTTTTTCTATTTTCCTGCTTGCTCACTTTTCATCCCTGCCTCACTCTTTGTTCCTCTGTCTCTTCCTTTCTCTTCCTTTCTCTTCTTTTCTCATCACCAAGTCAAGCTTCCTATTTTTGTTCGCAAATCCATTCTCAAAATAAGCGTTAAGTATTACAAAAACTTTCATACTGGACTCAAACCATGTTCGTCCTATTTCTATTACATTCGGTGACCCCCAAAAATTATCCCACAATAATTTTTCGATTCTTTGAATCATGATTCATCAGAGAATACTCAAGTAGTAACATTAATCAATTTATTCGGACTTATCATGAATTAATGAAATTCTATATTACTTTTATCTATCAATAATTAATGTACTGAACTCAAATAAAAATTACATGGCACGAAATATTGCAAATTTCTTAATCAAAAATTTTATAATTCCGGATAAAAATATCTAGTCCCCTGATGATCAGAAGGAAGTTACATGATTGTTACGTGTGTTTGTCTGTCTATGGCTCTGCATTTCGCTAATGGCTGGTCGAATTTCAATTCTTTTTTTTTCTCATTCAATGGTATTTTGTCACATAATATATAAACATTGGTTTTAAGATGGAGTTTCATCTGTATGATATTCATTGGAACTCACAAAACTATTTATTCAGAGAAGCATCAACTATAACCCTCAAACTGCCCTGAATCATATAAAGTCGTAATTCACGCTTACACTATCATTTTGCCTAGAATCGTTTCATGCGCTATCACACTGTTCTACATTGTCTGTTTCATGTATGGTACTCTCGTTTGTAACCCTGAATTACTCCTGTCACGAATCCGAGAAGAAAAAAAGGATGTAGAAAGGAGTTAGCGGTAGTAGTGAGGAGGATGTAAAAATGTTTTCCGGTTTTTCACCGGAAGAATAGAACAGTGTACTAAATATGCTCGTCATACATATGCTCTGTGAAATATAAAAGCTGACAGAGGAAGAACGTTCCTTTTGCGCTTTTTCCCTCCCATATAAATAGCGTATATTCCCATGCATACGCACGTTATCAGTTATACCTTTACACCCACTACAATTTTGCGATAAATGATTCTTTCCCGAAGAATATTTATTGTGTAAAATCTGATTCAGTACCTAGATAAATTTTATAGTTAAATATCAAATGAAAAACACAAGTATGAAATTAAGATGTTGGAAATTCCACAATATAATATTATAGGCATATATATCTTAACAATACTTTGGTGAAATTGTTAAGATAATGGTCAAATGGCCTAAACATTTCACAATTATGTCTCATCATAAGTCTTTAGAGTATTGCACCGAAAAAGAAGTATTTTTGCCCCCGGAATCCAAAGTATTACCGAGCCAGTTTTCCTTTGGTCGGAATACGTATCTTGAATGCAAGAATACTGGTATAACTTCAGAAACAATACGGGCTTTTCTCATAATGCTCAAACTCCAAAATATGTGACTATAACATACGTTCTGATGTCATCATAGCTTACATTCTCATACCATAGCAAATCATAACTTTTCCCGCGTGTTTTACTGTGTGTATCACCCAGTATCAACCAGTAGTTATGTAGATATATATATCTACATAACTAAAGTGAGGTAATGCGGTGTTTTTATTTCAATAGTGGTATTCTTGCTACAGCAATACCAAGTTAACCTGTGGTAAATATACGTGTCCCTCTATTAAGTAAACTCTGATATTCGCACCATAGGAATACCAGTATTGTTATAACAGCACGAAATATTCCGGGTGGAAAAACACTGTTTGTCAGTGTGAATATTATTTTTTATCTTTTTCAACAAATAACATATCAAACATGAATGAGCATTGATAAATAAGCATTGGCAATTTATACTTCTGCCTAATATATTCATACAGATATGACAGTATGATATATACACAATGCATGGTTAAGATGTTATGGTGCTTCTTATCTATCAGGCCGGTTCAAAAAAAGTTATTCTTCGGATGTACTTAATAAGAAAACTTTCTCTCTTTGTGAAACAGCCATGAAGTAGAATAAATATGGTGAATGAGCGGGTTCAAAGTATTCGTTCAACTCTTCACAACACTTTACAATGAATAAACCAAGAACCATTATTATAATAATGATGTATAAAGCGATAACAAAATTCACTCGGAACGTCCACAACCTTTGATAATATAATTAGCGAATACATAACACAAAAGTTGAAGAATACATTGAAATTACAAAGTCGCATCTTGACTGATACAACACTGGCTGTGCATAAATGCATAATAAAAAAAAAAGAGAAAATCCGTAGACGCGATAACCTATACTGTGAAAGTACATGTATACATATCTCTGTAATGCAAAGGGTGCTACATAACACGATAGAGTGTAGGGTTGACGCTCTCTATACCACAACATGGGGCGAGTGCAATGACGGCAACGACAATGACGACGACGAAACGAAGTTGGTGAGTGTGTGAGAGAGAGAGAGGGAGAGAGAGAGAGAGAGAGCGGAAAAGAAGTGAGAAGAACCGGTGCGCGGCAGCGGGGCTTTTGTAATGTCTGTATAGCGTATATATGCACGGAGTGCTTCTCGGATGACAATTATTTCACGAGGACGCGAGTGGGCAGGTTTACATATCTACATATATATCCAAATACAAATATATGTGTATACCTGTCTCATCCTATCTATATACTCCCACATTCTTCCCCTCCCTTTATTTTCTTTTAACTTCATGTACATCCGCCTGCCTACACACTATATAACTGTCTTTTACATTATGGCGAGCAATTTATGGACCGACGACATTGTATTCAGATGTCCGATGGTCTCGAGAAACACTAGTATTATACCATTTTTATTTCATTTCATTCACTTTTGTAATTTATTCTTTTATCCATTTATTTATTTTTCCATACGATAGCGTCGAGTCGAAGTGTAAACACATTGCGTAATAATGCATCAAATTCAATCACACATGTGATTGTCACCAGTATAGCACAAGAATGGCGAGACCGGTGTCTGACATACAGTTTGCATTCTCCGTGTGATATTCAGCATATATCCTAGTTGATTGTCTACGGTGTTATTTAAGGAGACCGCATTGCTCAAGGGTTGTATCGGCAGGGCGATAGGATTGGAGGGCAAAAGACTGGACATAGTGCAGCGTAGATGCTTACAACAGAGGCATGTGTATGAAGCAACGACGATACGTTAGGAGGAAATTTGGACACAATGAGATGTCGCGCAGGATGCAGCGGTGGAGAAGAGTGTTGCGAGTGTTGATAAGGATGTATATCATGAGGGTTTTTTTTATAAATACTGTAGTGAAATGGCGGACTTAACACATATATCACTGAAAGGAAAAATATACCATGTTCTCGGAATAGTTTCCTCTGATATGAATCGAAGAATTATTCTTTTATCCATTTCCTATTCTTTGTTTAGTCTGCATAAATAAGATGTGGATCCACAAGTATTATTTGAAAAAATCAGTGTGTAATATATTCAATATGGACTTGCAGATATGTAAATTAGTCATATAAAAATTACGAAAGAATTAATCAGATGATACAATTATACACACCTCTGTATCATGTACACCTGTATTTAAATACATGTATGAATGGTTAACCTATCAATTGCGCTCTTGACTCGATGGTGAGCATTGAATTTTTGCGATGTTTTACGAATTAGCCCTGTCGCTGTCACTGATTTTAATTCTCGTATTTCGACGCTCATGTAAAGCACCCTTTTTTTTTAATTTTCACGGTCCAACTAATAGAGCGTTAATATTATTTTCGATTGCCGGAGAAGTGAAATAAACCGAGGAGGAAGTGGGTAGTAAAGCGCAAAATTTATCGAGGTCCCCACGTTTTTCCGATAATTTCCCAAGTGAATTTGACCTAACATTTACTCAATTGAAAATCCAACACAATTTTGTTATTTTTTTTGATATTCGCGAAAAAAAAAAATTGAATCTTGTATTTTTTTTCCTCCCCAACATTATTTATACTTTCACTCTAATTGTTGACTTAACAGCAAACGGAACATTTAATTCAAGGAATTTTTCCAAATGTCGATAAATGATCGAAATCATCATTTTGCACAGATGTGTTAGTTCTTATTATTTTTGTTACTTTATCCACTGGTTTTTTCCCCAAATTTAAACACATTTCCAGTATTATGATTTCTTGCATATACATGGATCTTCATGCCTTCGACGTGCTTTTCTTTCCCCTTTATCGTCATATGCAAAGCCACACAAAACTGCGTCAGATCCACCCTATTTATCTATCCATCTTAAATTCCACAAAAGTATTCTCAAACATTCCTAACCGTGAACAAGTGACACGAACATTCTCTTGAACTTCTTCTTCGTCCATGAACTATTGATTTCCCTGGACCCTTGGCATGTTTAATATGTCTGGGTCGGTAGTAGTGTTAGTAAGCGGAAGGGAATCAGCCACACCATTCACCTTGTTTCTGATCTGGAGGGTTCTACATAGATAGATATATGTATGTTTAGACATGTAGGTGGGAGCAAAAACTACCACTAACATCCCAAACCCTCATAGCCAAGCGCGGTGATGCCTCAGGCTACATTCAAATAGCGGTAGTGGGTAAGTTGATGGCGAATTCTCGAAAAGAACAAAGTACCTGAAACCAGTGGCAAATCGGTAGAATAAAGCTACAATCTCATTGGAAATCAGATGTCCCGTACACTATTTCATTGGACACGCAAACCCTAATCGACGTAGAGAAGATTTGGAAATTTTCGATTACTGAAGAGAAATACCAGAATTTTCTTTAAAAAAAAATCCGGTTTTTACGTCAATTCTTGAAAGATGTCCTGTTAAGAATGGGAAATATATACTGAGTTCTTCTGGAGTAGAAGTTGACATGCTAGATAAATATTGGGCTACTGAACGCGGTTCGTGCAAAACCATATTTTCCAATTCAGTAACAATTTTAAATAAAAACTGAACATAAAGATTAGAGTGTGTTTCGCAAAGGATTATTCACTATTCCTATCACATCAATGAGCATAATCTCTTCTTCTCCCGATTCCCCACAGCTACTCTCAACGAAAAACAGTATTCTGATTTGACAACTGATTCACCCATGAGTCAACCATTCTACATTATGATTTGCAGCAATGAGACCGACAGTTTCGAAGAATATACGAAAGGAACCGCAATGTCAACACAAGTGCAGCTATTTTCGAAGATGGAAAGCTTCTAGCGAATCATAGAGTAAATAAATTTCATACAAATCGAATAATACCCCATTGATTACGTACGTTATCGAGAGACGCGATTCCGAAGAAATGAATGAATGAATGAATGTCTCATAGTATGATAAAATCGTAGTGAGGTCTTCATTAAAACTTATGAGTGATGCTTTCAAACTCGCCGATTTGGGAATCAGACAATGAGACATTTAATATTGCCATAACGATTGAAGCTATTGTATACTAGGAATAAAATTTTCTTGGCATTAATTCATCATTTCCTTGTGCCAAACATTTAAGACAATTAGCAATATCGAATCTATATTTATTTAGCAATATTAACCATGCGATTCACGAAAATGTTTTTTTAAATTAGTGAAATAAAGCCTTCAAACCTTTTCCACAAGTCCAGAGGAAAATACAGACCCCAAGTTGGATTCGAACCAGCTATAACCTCCTTCAAATTTGTTTAGGCGGTTCTGCTACTAAGAAACCCGGGTATTTGTCTTCAAGTTTGTGTATTACTAGATTGAAGCGAAAATGATGCATATAACGCCATACACAAATTACACGGTGGAATTATTCATTTCAAGTGATATATAATCACAATGAATATGAATATTCATCGTAATTGAGCTGCCGTAATCTAGGTATATGGGATGCGAAATCAAATGATGGTTCATTGCTTAATTGGTTATTCGAAAATCGCATGTCTAGTATAACAAATTTTTTACCTATGCGTACGAAAATTTCATGGTGGTTAATTCATATGTTGTATAATTTTTGAATACAGTACCATTGATATCGTACCTTGAATTCCTACGACTAGTAAAATTGTGACGAATCATACTAAAAATTGAATAAATATGTAAATCAAGGACGTCCGCTTCAGGTCCTGATTGCTGTAACCTCTTTGCAGTAATTCATTGTCTGACCGCCGTATAGCGATACATCACCCATGTGTCTGCTCGACATCCCAAAACATGCGAATAAAATTTAATTGAAATCCTCTACAAGGAAAGGCGATATTCTAGAACCTTCATTCATTTCTTGTCCTTTACCATTTCGCAATTATAAATTTCACTTTCTTCTATAATTTTCATTTCTTGAATGCTTACGAACGAAAAAATGTGTGAATAAGAGTTTCAATATTTAGTTACATAAATAGTCGACTGTTTGGATGATTAATTTTACATTGACGTTAGAACAGAAAATGCGCCTATCCCTCAACTATTTTCTGCTCTATTCATATTGTTCTTGATATTAATAATGAATTCCCGGGTAACCAGACGTGACGATTTCGTCAACATAAAGTGTGAATACTCGGCATTGCATCCGTAGCCACGTACATTTGGTTGTCCAGGTTATTACCATGTTGTATGGTAACAATTGTACTACGGTGAGAATATTCAGCATGTAACATGGTTAAATAAAAATATGCCGAGTAGAATAATTCCATCACCTTCTTTGCAAGTACACAATTCTTCAGCTGCTTCTATCCAACTTGGCCGACAGAGTCAAAATAACATGAATTCTTGTGCGATTACGCGAAGCTGATTTCAAGAAATCACTTAGTGTGCTTCAAAAACTCCTCCCCTTTGTGTGGAATCTGTACTCCTGATCTGACTAACCATGATCATGAATACATATAAACATCCCGGCGCGCTAGACAGGTAAATGGTGAACAAACACACATTCACACGCGCATGCAGACACATCACAGGTTGGGAATAGATAAAGATCCTCACTATACATGAGAGATTGTGGGGGCCATACAAAAAATGACGGGTTATTGCCCTGTATAGTTTCTGTGTTTCCTATTTCCATATTATTCGCTTTCAACGGCATTAAGTCGTTCAAAGATAGCGAAGCTAACAGCTGGATAATAATGTACCAAACCATCATCCATACGACGAATATCCGGTGGCTTACAGCGGAATGCACATACATGTGACGCAGATGGACGACCCATGTTCTAAACTGGAGGTTCGAGGAGGCTACGTACTGAACTAGGTTGATATATATTCAGGTGCTTAACATGGCTGTTGAACTATCATCAAACTATGCACACGAATATTGCCTTTTGAGTGATACAATTCAGAACATTTTTACAAAATAACAGACATGAGATAGTATTTCTTGAAGTACATCCACTTCAAATCTTCGTTTGTCCCATTATAACGTTTAAACACATAACCTCACTTTCAGATGTGTTAGCAGGCATTCAATCCTTAACAGCAATGTCATCCTTGGATAATAATGGTTATAATTTAGTTTTTGATATAATGCGTTTTCCTAAGGAACAGTGGGCTTATCTCTTGCAAGAGTGATTGTGCTCTGCTCTATCTTGAAAGAAATATAACGAAAGTGTTCAGTTTCAATAACGGTGGACTGCAGTCTATACAAGAACGCTAAGTATAGCCGCCGAAGCTACCCTCGATGCAAGTTGTTTTAAAACAAAAATGTATGAAGGAATAAATGTTCAACATATTTCACATATGGTACATAGATTTTACATATATGACATATATTAATTGGATATAAGCTCATATGATTCCATTAATATACATTCGATGAGTACTTTGGCAAAAAAGTCTTTGATATAATATGATTCGAGTATCAATAGATATAAAGAGAATGAAAGTAACACATCTTAGTTGTGTGGAAGGTTGCTGTGAGACATATTTGGAGCCGCGAATGGAGCATCAGCCGGACTAGTATTTTTCCTAATGGGCCAAAAGTAAAAATTATGTGGTTCTCACCAGATCTAATTTTTTCAGATACTCGGTTGTGACCTCTATCCAAATCTCATGAAACGCCCTTTGGTTACTCTATCTGTATTCACAATTGACGATCATTTTCATTGTTCCGATCCTCGCGTCTACGTGGAGCGATTTTACTTCTACTATGTGATGTCAAGAGGACAAGTCATAGGTAGATACAGTGACAGGAAATGTATAAAAATAACTTCCATGACTATTGCAGCTAGTTTTTCTGCGAAATATTTATAACTATGATAGGTAAGTCATAGTTAATGGTGTAGTTCCGGATCAGTGAAACCGAAAATGAGAGTGTTTTGTTTTGTTTTTTTTCTCTGTGGAAAATATCGCAATTAATACACATGAGGGTATCTTGCGAATCTAATTTTTCCAGGGAAGGCAGGAGAAAAATAGGTTCAATCATTGTATTGAATTTTTGGTGTATTTAATTTGGACGTCGTAAGATAGACGGTGACAACCCAATAATTCAACAGTGTGGTGGGTGTGTGTGTGTGACATAATCTCACGCCATTTCGTCCCATATCCAAAGTGATACACAAGCCGGGAGACAAATACCCGGATAGCTTAGTTGGTCAAAGCCCCTGAACGGAATTTGAGGAGGTTATCGCTGGACCGAATCAAGCCTGGGGCTACTAATTTTCCTTCGGGCTTGTGCAATTAAATTCCATAAATTCAACACACGACAAAACACTATTGATTTTATTGACATATGGATATATCGCAAGAAATTCCACCGAAGCGATGTCTTTACCATAACTGTCAGTTGTCTGTAGGCGCTATAGCGAAGACGGACACAGTGATTACCGCAGGAGCGCAATGAGAGCGCGAAGAGCGCACTTTGGCCATCCCCGATCTATAGGACTCAGAGAAGGGGACTGCAACTATAGTAGTATGTGTAAACATCGTGCATGGATCTATTTTTTGGTAGAATCGACGCGATTGTTTTAGAGTAATTTCGAATAACGTGATTTCTAGAACGTATCAAGATAGTCCATAAACTGGTGTGTAGCGAATAATAACACAGTTGCCGGATGGTATCCCATATTTAGAGACGTTTTCAAGGTATAATATAAAAGTATTACAAATCATCACCCCGTGTGGGTTACCATGTACTATATTTCTCTTGAAAAACTGTTGAAATCAATATTTGAGTTGATATATCTATTTAATTCTAGATAGAAAACATCATGAAGACTTCAGAAGACTTAGGTAGCTCGTTCATTCATAATTTCAACATGAAATTAATGTAAGTTTATGGAAAGTGCGTCGAGTCGGCACCAAATCATCCATTTATTTTTATAGTACAAAAAAAGAAAATGAGGACAGTTATAAATTTTGGACATGTCAGAAATGAATATCTCTCTATTATATATCTATAACATTTGAATCGATTAGGAAGCTTTCAAAGTATTAAGAGAATTTATAAACGCAACTTATTTCCGGTAATAACCTATTGACATCAGACAGTACGACAGTGTTGCATTAATGTAGGAGTAGCGGGGAATGCGAAAATCCATACACATGACGCGCTCGAGTAAGTTGCATAGATAGAGATTTACTCTCGAAATTTGAAGTAGCGAAAGATTACGTTTATGATAAATATCATTCATACAGATGAAATGTAACGATAGCAATATTAAAATATTATTTTTTTTCAGACTGATTGTACACTGATTCCGTTACATGTTTTGCCTTCCGAATATACCACTCCATTGATCCACTCCATCAATCCACATTAATTCGGATATACACATAGGGGAGAGTAGGGCGAATCCGACCCCCATGGGGTGAAACCGACTGCCCAAAAAGTTTGTGAAAAATGAAAAAAATGTATGAAACATCAGAATACCTTATAATGAAATGTATATCGTGGCAACGATGCGTCCAAATAGTATAAGGGACAAGGAATGTGCCGATGCGCGCTCTTCCGCTAAACATCACGAAAACATACACGCTGCAACCACGAAAGATCAGTGATATCAACATCATAGAAAAACACCAGACACAATTAATTAACTGGCCGGAGTAAAGACTGAGGGTATCCTGAAGAGTACATCTTTCATCCTCCGTCGCTTACGTCATTTTCCAAATCAGTTATACCTCGAATAACACCATTTTGGCTGCACTATTTATCCCATATTTTATTAGTCACATAAACGAGTGACCGTATAGATTGTGTGCTGGGAGATTTTGTATGTATCTATCATGTTATTCATGTCAATTACAAATTGCATTTCATAAAATTAATAAATCAAATGATTGATTTGACGAACTAATTGAATGATCGATTTGATAAAGTAGAGTAGAATAAATAATTAAGCTTCAAATTGATCGTCAACACAGAGACTCTTCAAACAGTATTTCAGAAGATAATACCGATTAATTTGAGAAAGAAAAAATTCAAGATGGGAAAAAGAATTGAGAACGTCAGAAAAATCAAAAAAATGACATTTTTCACAAAAAAAAAAAATCATAAGTTTTTTAATTTTCGATTGAAAAATCTGAAATTAAAACTGAATACACTGTAGATCTGATGCTCTCAGTAAAAAAATTGTTTGATGGGTGTTTTTAGAGAAAAAGTTCTTTATTTTTCCGTATAGAGAGGTAAGTTTTTGTAAGAAGAATTCGTTCAAATTTCCCAATGGAGACTGGTTTATTTATTCACAAAAAATTCCATTTTTTCACAATGTTGGAAAAGGGTGAAATAATACATGAAAGATGAAAAATTAAGAAAAAAAAACTTTTTCAACTCCGCGCGCACATAATCACCACAGAGCATGAGTCGATTTTGACTGCAAATCGGTCTCCTACAAGATGAACACGCTTTAAAACGTTTTTTGTCTTCTATACGCATACAAAACGCACATCTTTGTCTAATTCCTAAGTGTTCTCCACGATACTTTTCGTCGGAATATACGTCTTCATTCAATATCGCCATCTGATGAAGATGGTTGATATTAGTTATTTTCGAAAAAAATTCCTACACCGTAAAATATGATGTACATACATTCTCATGTACAATTATCACGAAAAACAAACAAAAAATAAAAAATAGCAAAAAACTACTCTAATCAATTTTGTTCACTGTATGTGGCACACTGGGGTCCCTAGAAGCACCAATCTACTTTTATCGGTGATCGAAACGGGACTGACGCTATTAAAATAATACTGACTACTCTAAGAAGAGAACAGTCCTTTTAACTGGCGGCAAGATCGCCATAATGATCATTTTCTGAATGTCAATTTGCTTACAGTTAACACTAAATCAGTGAACGAATACTACAATGATAGTCATTATTTTGCAAGACATACTCACCAGTTATGGTAGCTTTCATGCACCTGGCAAGGGGAATGTCGTTGTCAGAACATGATGAATAAATAGAATGTGGCTGATTTCGTATGCCAGACTCAACTGATATAACGTCAAAACATGTTGGGGTGGGATCGGTGGAATCGATAATTAAACTCGTCGAGGGTTGCGCGAAATTGTCTATTAGACCATCGTCGTGGTTATAGTCGTTTGGAATAAGGAATTCTTCATTAGAGTGCATAGAGAGGAAATTCAGACACTTGTTTAAATTTTCCAGCGATTCAATAATTTCACGTGATAAAAATCCATCAAGATTTTTCGATGAATTCATCAGTTCATCGATTCGCATTGTTGCACTGTCAGTGACTTCCGATGACATGGAATCTTCATTCCGGAAAACATCGTGATTGAAAGGAAAAATGACGGCGTTTTCAAAGCCATCAGACGCTCATCTTGCACGAGAGAATTGCTGATTAGTTCCGAAATTTGTGCAGGTGTGATCACTTTACCCGGATTCAATAGCATCCACATTTTCACTTCGTTCCAGTAAAATACTGATAGTAGGCTTATCAAAGACAAATCGAGGGGCTCCCATCTATGGGTGCCATGGGGTGGGATACATAACATGCTCACTCCATTTTCCAGAGCATAGTTAATCACTACGATGTTTACTGTGTGTGTGCTGTGGCCATCCAAGAGAATAACATGGCTTTCTTTTGTAGACCGAACTGGTTTTACGAGCGAACATCATGCGAACTATTTAGAAAAAACGTCGTATCGAGAAAAATGCAATGACGTTTTTAACAAAGTCTACGGTGCTGCTTGATCCGCTTCATTGAAGATGTCATAACTTACACGAAGTCAGTTTTTCGAATATTGCATACCTTTTTCATCACTAACGAGATGGGGGCAGAATTGGTGAAGATATAACGAACCCTAATTGGATGGTCCTATTATGCCTATTACACTAAAAGCGATTTCTAGCCTTGCAGGTTCCGTGATACGCAACCTTGTAATGTGCGTCAAGAGAAATCGGTTGACTGCCCGACTACTTGCAATAAGTTTCTCGAATCCACGGTATTTCTTTACGGAATTGGTAATTATGTTGACCTACGTACCGGCCTGTGAGGTGCAGGCCTGGGTCATCGACCGATAAAATGAGGTCGATGATGCGAGTCACGCCTTTCGACCTCATCCTGAAATTTCAATGGAGTAAAAAATATAAAAAAATTAGCAATAATAAGTAAAGGAGATCGATGATGACAAGAATGCAACCGATCAGCTTCTGCGAAACGGGAACGAAATTGAGCAACAAGGAATTGATCAACAGAGTAGAGTCCGGAGTCTTTGATGAGACGTCCATCCGTTCGTTTACTAACTATACTGATTTAATTGCCGCACTGATTATTTATTGATTGTCCTACTGGTAATCTTGATTATTGTTCGGGTTAGTTATCTGGAAATACCTCGTTGTTATCACTTTGTCATTTTATAAACTGATTGACTATATCCAAATTAATATTAGTATCTTGCTCGGTCATTTCAATATTGTGTTGAAAAATTTAGGTAATCGTAAAGATAATGTTGCCTTATCAATAATCGATTCTCGCATGTTTGGCTCACAGTTTTGGTTTCCGCGTTCAATGTTGGACGCATACCAGTGTCTTGCCGGGTGGGGGAGGTGTGAAAGGAAAACTGAAAAAACCTCATGGCTAGCCGCGTGTTAAAGTGATCGAGCAGACTCCCGTTCATCAAGCAGTATATACAGATGCAGGCATGCGTGGTATATCACAAAGCTGCAAGCCCCCCCCCCCCCCCCCCCCCGCACTTCATATTGTTTACATTCGCTTTCTTTGTTTGGTTATCGTTCACAAATGTTTCTCATCTACATACGATTCTCATCACATGCTCTAGAGTGCATTGTTGACCCGATTATGGAATCAAATATTGTTTGAAATTTATTTACCGTAAGATGGACGGTGATGGCCTGACTGATTAGTGTTCCGCTGATTGTAATCCGGCGACATCTGTAATATCCATCAACTGTTGATGCCCGGAGTGGTAGATTGTATAAAAGTTTATCATAACTTAATAACTCGATGTCGCAATGTCTCACCATTGCGCGGGTTGCCTAACTTCCGATTACCCACCCTTATGGATTCATAAATACCGCCAGGCCCCGACTTTATCCCCGGGTTATCCTCAAAGCGATCTTTTTTCATTTTCGCAGAGTTTTGTTTCTCAAATTGGTGACATCGATCAATTTTCAGAGGGATCATCTCTACATTAACCAAAATTTATATTCAATTATTAGTATTCTCACCACCACGGACTCAAAAAGTATCAACAGGCCATAGCCAGATTTTGACTAATTCTGCATATGTTCTTGGATTCTTGGCATATCGCCTCACCCTGGTACTCAAAAAATGTGGGCAGAAGAAAGTGTGTGTTCCCAATTGTGGTCGGTTGAGTGCTGGGGGTTGGTTTCCAACTTTTTGACACCCGGAAGGGAAACTGTCGCGTTTAACGTGTATGATTGTGCGTCAGTCTGTTTGTTTTTGGCTTTCCACCACTCTAACGGATGGTTAGATACTCTTCTCCGAATTAGAGCAAATTCTGTCGGATGGTTTTTCGATGAGTGTCATTGCGCCAGCCCGTCGGGGGCTATCCTTTAGGAATGGAGCTTGAATGTTCGGAATTATCTTATTTATGACAAGATGGGAGTTCCGAATCCTGCAGAGAGTTGCACATTCTCTTACAGCCCCCCTCCCATATGCACAATTTTCCCTTAGGAAAAAAAAATGAAGATGAAAGAAATGATAAGTATAAATAGGTTGATGCTTCTACGGAACATGCGTCCAATGAAAAATATGAAGAGAGAAAAGATAAAGATCAACATGAAGGAAACTTCAGAATAGAGGGATTTCTTGAACGATTACTTTCGGATTTCACGCTATGATCGCATCGCCGACCAATTTAATACACCATCACAGATGCAGCTATACCACCATTGCCATATTCTCGCAATCGGCTGTACCTCCCGCATAACTACTACCGGCAGCGCCGCTACCACCACCACCATCAAAGCGTGCATAATGAAAAGGCCAGGAAACTTTTCGTCGATCCGCCCGGCTGAACTCTGCGGAGATTTATCATTAATTCGATCGAATACCGTGCGTGCAAGCACGCATATACTTGTATGTAGCAAATTCAATACATACATCGTTTGTGTGTATAAATGCGAATGTTCGAAATGAAATCTAATGTTCGGCTAAGGCTGTTCGTTGAAAAAATCTATAAATCAATCGTCATTTTTTTCTTATTTCTCGAGCGGAAGAGCCATGCACAAGTGCACGATTACAATTGTGCAGGACGAAATGCAGCTGATGTATGAAAATCAAGAGAAGAGGGGAAAAAAGTCAAGATAAAGCAGTGTATATATGGTGCGAGAATATCGGAGAGAAAAAGGAACAATAATCGCTCAAGTCCGGTGACTTCGGTGAATGTAGTATTGAGAAAAAGTGTAATATAACAATAACACCGGCAATGGTGGCAGATAAGGTAGGGAAGAGAACGAAAGAGGAACAGTTCTTCCACATAGCGAGTTGAGGGAAGAAAAAGATTCTGGAGAGGACGAGACAAGAGGTGAATGCGACGTGTGTGGGTATCAGAGACGTCACGAGGAGTGTATGGGAGATATAGAGGGATGGGAAGAGAATGAAAGAGAGCAAGAAAAAATATAGAAAAGAAGTCGCGGTGCGGTGAGCGTGTAGTGCATTTTATGGATAGCCAGGCGCAACGTTGTCGTTTTATTCTACATTATTTGAGTGCCAAGGTGAGTTCAACAGCGATAAAAAATAGAATAATATGAAATGAAGAAATGAAATAAAACACTAATGGTCTTACCCCTTGACCAATGGCGCATATTATACAACAATAATTTTTGTCTCATTGAAGGAAACTGAAATAACGCGATTAGTAAAATCAAGATTACTATATCTCCAAATAACAAATTTGATAAAAATTTCTATTTTTGAGACGATATTTCTCGAACTCCAATCGCCTCTTGAAAAATGGATATAACACAGTATTGTTGACACTTGGCCACGGTTCTGATTGATTGTGGAGTTTCACGAGGCTGAAACGAGCGGACAAACTGTACCGCAACATCTCAGTTTTGGTAGTAGATGTCCATCTCCACTGCCCGTATTCTAGCTCTTGTGAACACGTACCCACGGTGTAGAATGAGTCGCTTGTTCTTTACTCCTTTCTACCAACAAAGGGATCTATTTAATCGATAAGTTTCACACGGTTTTAGGGAAAAATTTAACAATCATGAGGAACATATAGTGATATTACTTTAACGTTTTGTTGTATACTCAACCATGAGAAACAGTCTTTTCATTTATTTATGAAAATTAGTTGACTATATAAGTGTGTCACACGGGGCACAATTTCTCTGTATGACTTCGGGGATATGTATCAATTCATTCCCGATGCGTGTAGAAATTATTCCGGGCAAATCGTTGAGTAATTTTAATGAATAAATAAAGTGACTGCGCCTCGTACATTATGATTCGATAGATTGGAGATGACTCGATCCTCCCTGTGGATGCAAATAACCCCAGTAAATTCGTGCGAAAGTTATACAGAGAAAACATACTTTATTAGTAGAAGCGAATGTAGTGACTCATTGTACACTATGGGTGCGAGCGAACACGAACTAGGATCCTGGTAATAAACATGGACAATCGCTAAACAAAACAGATGGTGTAGGACTGTCCGCTAGCTTCAGCCTCAAAAGAGAGGTATTATCTCAGAATCTCATTCGATAAGGTAAGACAAAGTTTATGGAGAATTTAAGGGTACATTAGTCGAAGTTGGGACAGCCGGAAATTGGCACACCTTAATTTACCATACCTTGAGGTTAATTTTTCTCGATCCGTAAGTATACATTCAAAAGTTGCCCATAGACAACTACACGAGTGAGTTGGTGGCGCCACGACCAAAACACCTGAAGTTATCTGAAAAAACGATTTTAGGTAATCCGCGATCTAATTTTTCAATTCCTTGGCTAACGACATTTCAAACTAACGGTGTCATTAAATTTTCGTTATAAACATGTGAAAGTGCAAAAATTCAATGACACATGAAATGATGTATATTCATTAAGATTTGTATTTTTGGCAGTGACCCAATATGTAAGACTGCTGTCCCAACTTACGGGCCCTGCTTGTTGAATTTCACATTTATAAAAATTTTTTCATATTCATATTACGATAAAATGAATACAAGCAAGGCCTTGAGAGTCCAAATTCGTTTGTGTCACAGTTCATGGTTCATTTTAATCGCTTGGTCAATTCAATTGAGCTAACAGTTTGGTTGTCGTTTTATTTTGTCTTCAAGTGTTCTAACTTAGCCTATTTAATCGTAATTTTCTAACCTATCAAGAGACATAGCGATAATATCACGAAAAAATCATACCTTGTACCAACGATTCTCATTGGCTGAGGAGTAGTTTATTTCAAAATAAATAGGTTAGTGAATTAACCATCCCATGTCTTTCGCAATTTAATTAATTGATGTATAGTATATATGGCAGAATGGCAAATGAAAATTTTTTTTTTCTATAACTAATTCTTTTCGTGCTTTTGCATTCATGAAGTGGCCGATGTTCATTTTTCCGGTTAGAGGATTATTTATACAAGAAAACAAAAATAGAATCAATAAATGATCATTTTGTAATCCACCGGTGTTAAGTGACTTGATCCGGAACAATTTGTCCTGAGACAACCCAATCCACATCCAATAATTTTTTTCTATATTTTATATCCAACATTTTAGAATTTTTGCAATAAGTATCTGTATTTCAATTGAGCATGCATAATACAACAAGTACAAGAGTTGATAAAAGGCACACTGACTCTCAAACATTCAATCACACAATTGACAACCTCAACGTACTTCGATAACATATCCTGATTTGTGTTAATTGCATGCCAAAAAAAGGAGTTATAATGAGGTCCCAGGAACATGAACGTATGTACCTAATTTTATCATATCCTCACCCAATTGAAAAATTCACTGTGAATGATCAATTTATCGAATCACCACCTCGAAATTTTTCGAATTCCTCTCCTGTTGGACATATGGTTTGGGTCTGAAATACATCCGAAATGTCTGATTTCGGATCCCTTATAAATTATAACTCATTTTATCCGTTGAAGATGCATTGTTACGTGAAAATTCACTTGCGTACGATCGAAATTCACTCTTATTTAAATACGAAAAATTTCTAATACGAAAAATATTCATAAGTAGTTTGAAAATGAAAATATAGTATTTATATTTCTCAGATTATCATGAAGTTTCAATGTTTAGAATCACTCATCAGCGATATTGAAATTTCTATCGAATTCATGTGCAATTTTCTCTGTCCGAATTTCTAGTATTGATAGTTGCATGAAAATATTTGAAGTAAATTTTCTGTTCCTTCACTCTTGTCAGTTTACTCAATCTGGGAACATTTATCGACATTTATCCAATGAATGTGTTATATATTTAAGTAGCGGCGATAGAGAATCACCTTTAACACGTATATATAAGTGTACGTAGTAGCATATATACGTGGACGTATATATATACACAAGTGGCATGAGACTTGGAGTTATACGATTGCCCAATCGATAGTAGTCAGGGTATCCGCGTGCGTTTAAAGATTGATTTATCTGAGCTGAACGATCGCCAATAAACCCGGCACTGAGTCTGTTCCGCCATCATCCGTCGTGTATGCAGAAAAGAGATAGTTGTGATGGTTCTCATATATATTCATACATACATACGCACGTACATTTATGCATACATGACCAAAAAAGGATTTATCGAAGTCCAACAATAAATTAGTTTTCTATTCGAGTCAACACGATTTTCTTTTTCATCCCCATATCTTTTTGTTCTTTTTTTCGCTTGAAATCATACACGGTCTTATCTAGATTTACACTGTGTAGAATATTTGATAATGTTTTATTCGCGATTAATTTTTATTTGTATTTTAAACTTGAAAAGAATCTAGAGATTGTAGATAAACCAAAAATACTTTGAATTGACATATGAGATGTATATGAGGATATTGAGATGTATCAATCTCCAAAAGGGATATTGTTCACTTTCAAACGAATCCGGATGATATAACCTTTTTAGCGAATGATTCCCGAGGAACAAAGAGATGGTGGATTTAAGCCATCCTGTGTAATATCATGTTACTGCGACTCAGTATACGAGAAATTGAATAACGTATTTCGGGCTCGTATTATCACGAGAGCATTATGTGTTTTGTGTTTATGATGTGGTCTTTGTAGTTGGTAGAAATATGCTGCTCTCGGGATAATCTGATTTTTTTTTCATAATAAATTGCAATCGAACAAATGAAAGGGGTATTGGGGAATAAATCTGAATACCCCGCTGATTCTTCATCACATTTTGATATTTTTTGACAATTTCGAAACTACAAGTCTTTGGAAAGTTATGTGACAAGTGTTTGCAGAGATAATCATGGAGGTGAGATGGACATGACAATCGTGATCAGGTGAAACAGGGAAAACAGCAAATAGGTGACGCAAAAAATTTGAAACTCTGATAACTTGTACACTGCACATCCAAGTATGTTACCGAATTTGTAGTTCTCTATCTCAAACATTGTAGACATTTTTTACATATATTTAAATGTAATCAATTGCATCTTCGACCTGCTATATGCATTCGAAGATATGATTTTAGACAACTTTTCATTCTTTATCCGAAGAAATAAATGGGGAATTCTACTCAAATATTGTCTCCGATTTTGTGAAACGACATGCTATTGCAACGGAAAATGAAACAGTGGCCAACTTCGCGAAGGCTATATCACTTATATACTTCATATCGGATAGAATACCAAGATTGGTTCTGTGAAACATTTTTTAGTGTACTATCATTTTTGTTTATGAACAAAACATCCAATCATATAACTATTAAACGTCTGCATGTGTTTTATACAACCATGTATGACCCCATGAATATCAATCAAATAACAGTAGGCTCTGTATATATCTTATGCATACACACGCCACTGTCTTACATTCCGCTCTCGCGCTTAAACTTGTCTACATGATGGTTTACTATCTAATATGCGGCTTCATTAAATTCGCGTCGAGTCACGATTTAATTTGGTCATATCCCAAACACATTTTCTACTCGACGTTTACTGCATCAACGTTCATATACTTACATATATCCACCAAAGAACTATTAGAGCTGAAAGCCTACACTTAATTAGAAAATAGACAGCGTTTAAAACTCTATGAAGAAGACTATGATGAAAAAAATAGCATTAATTCAAAACTGAATTGGTCACGGCAAAATTATTATAGCGAAGGTATAATAGAGTGTAAGAAGAGAGAGGTTGTGTTAGAACCGACATACAAAAAAAAATTGGGTGGGAATGAGAAAACGGTGGAGAGGAAGCTGATTTGATTATACCTCCAATGTCAGTATTTTATTCGCAGTCCATCCAACTTTGCCTCAAATTTTCCATGTTATTCGTTACGAAGAACAGCAGTGCTAAACTTTATTCCACCTCTGTTATATATATATATGGATAAATATAAGAAGGAAATGAAAAATTTTCTAGCGAGGACTTTTCCATAAGATAATACGATCAGATTTGGTCGAGGACAATTACCAAGATTGAACATGATGCGAGGGAAAGTTCAACGATAGTTTTTCTCTTGCCTTCATCCCTCTCACGATTATCCATGTATTCCGGAATCCAACTTTCACGTCATTAAATGTCAACAGGAATGTCTATGATAACATCGCAATAGAACATCAAAATGTCGTAGATAAATTTCTTTTTTTAGTTTACCTTCACAGTCACTAATGGCTGTATCACTTGGCGTTACATAATGGATAATGCATGTGTTCCAAACTCACCTGGAACAAAAAAATGCAAAACATCAGCAAGTGAATCAATTTTTACATTGTGTATCATGTTTACTTTAATGTCATCGACATTAAAATTTCAAACATACTAAAGTAAAAAAGAGCGTCAATAGTTCAAATAGCACTTTGAACATAAAACAAAAAATATTGAACAAATACAAATGCCATGATAAACTCTCGTGTTTGAGAAACAACGCAACGAGGATAAAATATGGCACTCGGAGTGCTGTTACTCGCTCGTCACAGTTTACCCGTCCGTAATCGCGTCCGGCGATTTAAATGCGAATATATTAATATCAAACTCTGGTGAATGCGCGCCGAGACTGCAGAGACTCCCCATGATTTAATAGACGACCGCAGCTCGCGTTTTTCATCTCGCTCTTCCTCTGTCTCTCGCCCCTGCTCATTTCTACCACCTTTACTGTACACTACGTACAAATGAGGCGCGAGGTCGGATGGCAGCTAGAAGTCTATCTCACCGCGAGAAACTGTATACGACCAGAACTAAATCGTAGGAGCTCGTTACTCTCCATGTAACGTCGGCCGATGTCTTTCAAAGTGATCCAAGAGTAAAATTCCGTTGTGTCTATATCAGTCAATCTACTCCATGTGCCATTCGTATATGTATATATATTATCTATGTGTATAAGAATAGATCCAGTGTGAATTTTTGTTCTTATTTATTCAATTTATTCATCACCGAGTCATGCGATTCCAGAAGAGGGAAAGAAAAGTCACTTATCAAGTTACTATGAGAACTATCTCTTCGATATACTCTTTCTTTTGAATATCAGATCGATACTGCAGCGAAATTGAATACATAGTTATTGGCGTGCACGCAAAAATTTCAATGTCATCAAAAACATTGAATGAATCGCATTGATCAAAATATGGGACACAGCCATCGTGAGCGTACAACTTTTTTTCTATTCAACGTATTATATATTTATGTACAAATTATTTATCCATTCATTTTTTATAAATGTAGTTGTTTTTATTATACAATATGCTGTGCAAATATAATAGACAGCCTTTTATCAATAGATGCTTCAACGTACTCGTGATTGAAGAGTGAATATAAAAAGTATTGGTGAGATGCGTGTCGGCTGAGCATCCGTTTCTGTACTTTCATGGTTGTGTATTGCGACTTGATGAAAGCTGTAGCTGTAGCGACACTGCCACACATATATAACCATATGCTTATAAACAATCTCGCGAATTCACGCCCACTATATTGAACTCAGTAAATATAGTACCATCTCGGAGTGCACTGTTCAGTATGCGGGGGCTAAACAAGTCGGGTGGGAATGGATGATTATAAACATTTGACTTATCAAATGAGACGTTCGGCCACGACAATGCCCTGCAATGCAACACCCACCCACCCACCCACACACACGCATTTGTATATTCGCAAATATCATGTCGTTTATGCAAAAATGACTAGTGTATAAATGTGACTTCAATATTTGGCGGAAAAAATAGTGGGGGCGGTTAGTTATGAGGGGATGGAATGATACTGGAGGAAAGAGCGATATGGAAACTTGGGATCGTTTGGTATTAAATCCGGGATGACTGGCGTGTCCTAGGCGCGACGAGCGAGATAGAAAAACATGAAGAAAGAAGAATGAGTGAGCGAGTGGTACCTCACAACTCCAGATGGAAGTGACGTGCTGAGTGACGTCAAATTAAAACACGCACCGACGCGATGGCTCGACGACACCACCATATTATATTGTACATTATATATACATATATTCCACTACCATTTTTTCTAGCATACACATCGCGTAACACATTTCCGCATTTCCCATCAGTACTCAAAAGTGACTCGTCACCATTTTTTTCTCGTTTCGTAATCGTCATATTACCTACAGCCACAGACACGACGTAAACAGATTTTTTTTTCTCTACTTTTCGTTGAATGTTCTGTGCAACTTTCATGTCAAATGTCATTGAGTACATGCTTGCTTGCGGTTCAACTATATAACATCTACCGTAATGAAAGTGATGATCTGAATAGCTCGCAGGGCTGAAATCACGATTATTGTTCATTCGCACAGAAGAAAAAAACTGAGTGCACAAGTTTCGAAAATAATACTTCTCTATATGTGCTTTTCAATCACACATTTGAGTGTTGTTCACGAAACTCAAGTTCTTGATTTTTTTGCCGTGTATCATTGTTGGAAACGATACGAGACGTGACACAAAAAATAAAATAAATAGTGACGGTGTGACGGAATGACGAATAATCATTGAGAAATAAGGAGGAAAATCGAAAATTGATAGTTAATTATACATGGCAATGGAAAAACAAGGAAGTAGCGAGTACATCAGCAGCGCTTATTTGGGAGTGTGTTGTCTCTACTTTCAAAATCTTCCTGTTGATTGAAAACTTTCATGCTCGTCAAAGAGACATACGCCTTTGAAGGGCTATACGTCCGTCAACATTTTCGGTTAACTTCGGAAGCAACGAACGGTTTTTTTTGTGGCCCATCCACAAAAAAAAACGTTTTTTGTTTTCGTTTATTCCGTGCTCATTATTCGTTGATACGCAATCTATTTTGCAATGTAATAATTTGGTATCAATATTAGAAATCATGAATTTAATGAAGAGTGGAGAAGATTTATGAAGAGTAAAAGCATTCATTGTACTCTTCAGACTACGCTTACATCCACAACTCTGATCTTGCAAAGAACTGGAAAAGGGGCGATTATTCCGTATATGTTAGGCATTATTTGATTCGGGAGCCTCTTGACTTGAGAATGCACAGTAATTTTCAACTCTTCTCACATGGTAGGAACAAAAATACTAGTTCAGGCTAAAATCTGACTATGCCGTGCGCCACTTACCTAGTTATTTTTAATATTCCATGAGTTAGAATAGTAATAAAATTATCGATGTACAGCCGATACCTACTATTCCTCTGTACATCTGTTCCAACTCTCCAGTTAATAAATTGATTAGTTTCAAGATATCAGGTACTCCGTCTCTAAAAATGTATAATTTCGACACAAACAGATTCGAATCCCCACGGAGAGTTTTTTTCTGTGAAATTATGAAGCTGCCATACTGCCCATCTGGAATTCTTGTACTATTAGTACTCAGTATTTGAAATATATGCTGACTCACATTGAGAGTGTTCCAGGCATTTCTTTTGAGTACATATAGCTGCATATAGTGTGGGGCAGTGGTGACCAGATCTACAATAAGGGAGACACTAGGCGGCCCAGTATTTCTTGGGTTTTGGATTTCATGAAGGTCGGTGATTATAAAGGTCAGTGCATGGGTACCCCGCGAATAGGTATATGTAATGGACAAATAGCGACAATACACGGACGTGCTCAGAACTTGAATATATCTTCTGTGCATCTATTTTTTGCATGGAATAAATTAAATATTAACACATCTCATGAGTGAATAAGAATATATATAATTGAGGAAGAATAATTAAATGAACAATCTTCTCGCATTGGACCAAAAAAATGAAAATTAATAATAGTGACCCTTTTAATTGGTCAGTATGATTTTGATCATTTTACACATTTTATCCGATAAGGTGTTCAATATACTGATCGGAAGTAGATATCAGCAGCCATTCGAACGATTTTCCTGCCGAATATTCCATTTTTGAACAAATATTTCATAAAATACTTATTTTTAAAACGTGGACGAACGAAAATTCACAAAACCCATCACTGAATATTCATGGAGCACAACTATTAATTCAGTTGCGATCCCGCATGGTCCTTTTAGCGATTCACCAAATTGACTCGAAAATGAATCATAATTATCGGCAAATGAACTATTAAACCGACACATAATCGTCTAATGGATGAAGATCGAAAAGTCATCTCTTCATAATTTCTACTGGAGTTCTAATGAATTTTCTCAATTGATGTATTGATTTTCATCCATATAAGACTGCATCACCTATGTGTAGAGCAATATGAATGCAGGAGAATACAATTACGTTCCAACATGATTAGAGAAAATAGTTGTCCTTTAGCACAATTTTCTTTTTCAATTATCAATTTTATTGTTGGTGTAACAATAAAGCTCAGATACGTGAACTCAAACGTCTACTCATATAACTGATATACGATAAGTATTGTATGCGAGCGTCAACGAAGGAGGAATCGCCATGAGAAAATTCCTCTATTTCTACAATCACTCCTCCATCATGACTGAAGATTGTTTCTCCTCAGTATTCCGGAATTCATCTGAGCACTATTGCGTTAATGACACATTACTGCTAAGTAGGGGAGCATTTCTGTTTGTCAGAAAGTAGATTTACTTCATCAATTCAGTGACGCAGCATTGACAGCTCACACCATTGAAAATTCATGCATTTTACCTCTGAGACAATCAAAAGTCAATCAACACTTGATGAACTATGAGACATTCCGCAGGTTTATTCCAATGTCGATGTTGTTTCGGACAATGACGTTTTGAGGTGATCTCCGGACGATGGATGAGTTTTAAACATTCCGATGAAAGATTCGTACGCTTATATTTCATGTTTTTCTTTCGTTCGAATAAGCAAAGTGGTGGTTTTGGTCACTACAGATCAATCTGACTTGGAATATATGTAACGCAGAATATCGGTCGAACACCATCTGTTGGGATTCTCAAAGGCTCCAAGTCTATCCAAATATTCGGAATAATATATATCGATAAGGGTATCACTTGCATTTTCATTCCAAACGATTTATAATGTTTTTTAGATCATTGTCCAATCAGGATCATTGTGATTTATAGTTTTATTATGGGGAGTGGACCTGATACTTCTTGAGTTCTAAAGGCTGAAAAAATGTTGATTAACATTTTTTGATTACAGAGCCCTGGTGGTATATAATCTACAATTTTTTTTTTCCAATTTTTAGGAATTTTTGGTCAGGTCCAGTTTGTTCATACATCTAAAAAATTCACTCTAAATTTCACATGATTCTATTGAAAAATACGGCCGTATGATTGGGATGAAATTTCGATGTGGAATGATGGTAACGAAAACTTTGTTCATGTCCTCTTAATGTTTGTGCGTAATTATCGAATAGACGTAGAGAAACTGGTGAAGCGATTTCTAATCATAAATTCAGGCATGTTGTCTGATTCTATGTTGTATGATTTGTTCAAGTGATTCCCCTGAAAAACTCTTAATTTGGATCGGTTGTTCATCAAAAAGACCTCGTACTCACACTATTTATATATATTCTCAAATCTCAACAAAATTATTGCAATGGAAAAGTATGTGGAGTACAATTTCAACAAATGATAGATTCTTGCATATGAAAAAAGAAAATGTTTCATATTATACAATTGATGAAAAAATATCAAACCCTTATGGAAATCGAACGTTGATCGTCTTATTGACGAGCAAAAGTTTTGCCATCACAGCTGTGTAGTCCGGTAGATTTCAATGCAATGAAGTTATATTCCAGTTATGAGCAAATTTATGAGTGCGGCTTCCTTTTTGGATAGCATTCGTATGTAGTGTATAGCAGAGATAGGCAGCGTCCACTTTGTCCACTCAGATCTCCTGGGTTTTATACCTGGTCAACCCAAAGGCCAGTAGTGCTATACCCCAAATACGTATGCTGCCCAATAAGTGAGTCTTACCCATAAATCTGCTCACAGCTTAAATATAATTTTCAATGCTACAAAATATCGATTTACGTAACAGAGGTTCCTCAGAACCAGGGGACAATCCTGCATGTCCCCTCGCTCCGCTAGCAGGGTGCCCGACCCAGGTATCTAAAAAGTTTGGGGAGTATGGAACCCACCAGCCCGGCACTAGCAACTGTAGTGCGGGATCCCAGTTGAGGTCGGAATCGTACTGGTAGTGTCTGTTTTTACTTCCTTTGACTATATATAAAGTAAGGCGAGATATGGTATCAAAACTATGACTTTCAGGCAATAGTAGTATGGCGGAATTTGCTGAAAAGCGAGGTGTCACTTCGTCTTTTTCAAGATATTGTTGCTACAAAATATATCAGGCTACACAACCGTGGTTCCAGGACTTTTGCTTGTCAATATATCGATCAGCGTTCGATCCCCACACGCATTTTTTTATTTTTTTTTTTCCAACAATTGTATGATATTCCGTATTTTCATATGTACGAATCTATCATTTGGAAAAAACTGTATGGCATACTTGTCCACTGCAATGATTCCTGCTAGAAGTTAAAAACAAATTATATATGGTGGTCGTACATGGTCTTGTTTGTGTACCACTGATCCAAGTTGAAGTACTTCGGCAAAATCACTTGAATGAATGAAACCACATAGTCATGAAAAAATGTACGTTCAAAAATCACCTCATCAGTTTTTTCAGGTCTATTCGGTGATGTATAAATGTTGATGTACAACTAATGATGTATCAATAAAACAAGCCATATCATATGTCAGGTGGATCAAATCTTACCTACTATTATATTGTTTAGATTCATCTCGCGACAAACATATTCATCAACTTATAACATTCATCCGAAATCAATTATAAATCTTGAAGAGATGTTTTTTCGATATTCATTAGACTATCTGGTGTTCGTTCAACAGTTCATTTGCATACAATTCTCTACCATTTTCGAGTCGATTTTGTAACTCGCTAGTAAAGCCATGCATGATCGTAACTGAATTAATAATTGAGCTTCATAAATAATAGACAAATATAACCATTCAAATCAATATGCACTCAAAGTTTTAATGTAAAATATTTCACTGGTGAGCAAATATTTGTGTACTCTGTGATTGCATTAATTCTATGTATTCTAACTTAATAATAATTCTACTTCAGCAGCGCTGAAGTTCGATCAACTCAGAATTTGCATACATTTTATACATAAATTTTCGAATACTTAGTTTGTATTATTCATAATGAAATGATTCCATAAAAAAACGAAGGAGTGATGACTGGCCAACTGTACTGGTTAGCAAATATTTTCTCTGTGTGCCGGCGATTTTTTGGCCCAGTAATAAACGACTACTGACAACTCTTCAGGTATCAAATTTCAATTTTTATTTGTCAAACTTTAATTGTAGTTTCACGATGATTGTGTGCGTAAGAGTGTACGTTGGTGATTCTGCAATACTGTGGACGATGCACGGCATTACCTATCCTCTCACACGGTATCGCAGGATCACCGACGTGTAGTTTCTTTCGAAATGATTCATTCGGAAAAATCCCATACCTATTTCATTCAAAATGTATATAATTGTGATCCCACTTCCATATCGGACTTTTTCGATCGAGTTGAAAGAAGAGTTTCGACTGATTGTAATTCTCATGGTGTTCCCCGATTTCATCTTTTAGATATTCCTAACCTTTCTATGCCTGATTACATTTGTTTATGTGTGGAATTCTTCAGATTAGTTTGATCCAATCTGAAAAGTCAATCCCTATGATGGGGGAACGTTTTCGCATCTTCATATCCAGAATAACATGGTTAGGATTCCTGGACCATTCCAAGCAGATGAAAAAAGTGTCAGGTACTCAACAAGCCCAATACAAAAATTTGTACATACTAGGTCGCTTGAGAATGTTTCAGATGCATGCGGAAGTGCTAGGGAATCCGACGGGAGGTTAAGAAATTGCTTTGACTTCTGTTTTGCGACATCCCTGGAAGATTGATTCATTCAACTATTAACTATAATGTTTTAAACAAGAGCAGATTTATACGCAACCTCATGAGAAACTCGTCACAGCATGCACTCAAATAACAAAATAATAATAAAAAATAAACGTAAAAAAAAAAGCGATGAAGTGTTTCGAAGTTTATAATAATGGTAAGGCGTATTTATTAGGATTAGAATCATAGAGCCACGAACCGGGAGGCCCGGGTTCAGACCCGGTACAATACCATCTATTAGTTTACCTTCAATGTCTTGGATGCATATCAAGATTCTCACCTCATTCACCCCTCACCCATCCTTCCGCTCCCGAAGGATTCAAAATTCGACGCTTCACTATTGTAGTGTTGTATCAATTTGATTAATTTCGGAAGAGTAGAATTATAGTGGAACATTCCGCGATTTTCGGATTCCTCGGGAAAGCAGGTATGGGTGAAGAGAGGATCTTGATATTCACCCACGAAATTGAAGAAAAAAGAATGGATGGTATTGAACCGGGATTGAACCCGGACCACCTGAATTCGCGCCGGATACTCTGCCAATTGAGCTACCCAAGCCTCTTCCATTTTCCATTTTAAGTTCTCGGGAATATCTAGCCACGCCCTTCATCACACGGAAACATTTTCTAATTAATGTCGAGCAGTGCAAAAGGAATTGTAGTGTCTATTTGAATATCTATTTGAATTCTTCCATGTCTCATTTCTATCAATAATGTTATTCACGTACTGACAGGGAACACAGGCGAAAAAGAACAGGCTGAATGTATGCGAGGATATTTGTTGATCAAAATAATATGCACGGATTTAATAGAAGAAAATATGGATGAAAATCTCACAGATAGCTTAACGATGTGCGTGTGTGTGCGTGCAGATATACACGAAAAACTGTCAATTGGGAACTCATAACTCGAATAGTTCTGAGTACTCTCACGTGAAATCTTGTGTGAATGTACTCCAAGTAATATCGATATTCCGTAATCCGTATCCACTTCCAACCATTTAAGCGATAACAATACCTCTCGGCAGGCAGTATAATTCTGATTGCCATCATGCATATTTGCCGAAATGCATGTTTGCCGGGATCATCGAGGAATTGATTCTTCAAACTAAACGAATTATATTCGTTGTGTATTGCATGAGATGATCTGCATGAGGATGGATAATCAAATTATATCTCATCTTTCACGAGAACATGGTGCATATGTGCCCTGAATATATTTTCAAGAGGTTAGACGCATCGAAAATTGGAAGAATTAAACAAAGGGCAGCCAAAGTAGAGGAAAATGATGCCCATGAAGTAGGCGAAGGTGTGATGTGCTACAGCATGGACCAGACATCGCTGATTAATGTAAGTGTATATTTTCTATGAAAAATCTGTTACTAAAACATCAAACGCGGTCATCTCAAAACTACTTCTTTCGGTTACTGGATAGCAGAAACAAAATTCAATTGAACCGATCTGGCTATAATTTTGTCACGTTATTCTGCACAGTAACGGTTATCTTCCCATCCGCAATAATTAATTTTTATTAACAACTAGCTGAACCCTACAACATCGCAGTAGATATTTTTGTACATAAAAAAACATCGAAATTCAATTTTTTCTATTTCATTAATTTATTGATAGTAAATTTTATGTATATAAGAAAAATGTTCAAGTATAATATATTGTGGGAAAAATCGGAAAAAAAAATTTGCAATAGAGGGAGCAATATCGAACATTTGCGGATCGGATAAAGTGGCCACAAATTGTTTGAAAAGTTTATATTCATTATTAGAATTTAGGAGTTGGCTTTTTTTCATCACGCGGCTTGTGTCAAGAAGAAGTCAAGACACGATAAAGTAATGAGAATCTTCTAATATAGAGCACAAAATTTTCCATAGTGCAGCGCGCAACGACCGTAGTCCAAAGCTCATACGTAAACAAAAGGTGTGGATGATCCTCGAAAATGCGCACAGAAATGGTCCAATTGGTATGACGGCAACGCTGGGCATGTCGCATTCGAATTTTTGAATCGGACCTATTGCATAATTGTCGGCTATTCGCCGCCTAATTCTCGGCTCAATCCATCTGCTACCGTTTGTATAGTTTCAGTGCACCTGTCTGAAGCGGTTGCAGCAGGAACTGATTTCTTGTCTAATTGATATGGTGGCCTGATAAAGGTGTAGTCGAAGAGCAGATACGTTGCTGCCACTCGCTCTCTAGGGGCAGCGAAAGTGTCCGACGCGTAAACTGCGATGGGACTCGATATATATAAATATATATAAATTGAGGTAATGGTAGTACGTAATTATGAGGTCATGAGCACACGTGGATTTGAAACGGATAGAAACATGAATTTGAACAGAAAATGATTAAATCTCATTAGTGCCGCAGTAAAAGTCATAAGCACAGTATCGATAGTTTTCTCGAATTTTTATCACGACCGGTTAACTCGGTTAGTAGCGCGACTGTTTTTTGTGTTCTACTGTGAAAAATTGGACGTGCTATATGCCTCTTTCAATAGACGTGAATGACGGGGTGCTTCACTTGTACAAGATAAGGAATTGAAGTTGAGAAAGATTACATGGAAAAAAAAGTATCTTCTAACAAATAAATTTTATTCATGTCAACAAAATAATTTTATTGTCCATTGCCAATCGATAATAAACGATTATTTTGAACGAATATTTAGTGGTTTGCTAACGAATTTGATTGTTAGAGATTACAAACATTTTCGTGAAGATAAATATGCGTTAAGTAGCACGTATAAAATTCACTATATTGCCTTTAGAGTGTATGTATTGATAATAATAAAATATATTTGTTGCCTTCAAAGAAATAAGTTACTGATGATAACGAAATATTTTTTTTTTAAATGAGACGTTTTATTTTATGATTGCAATTTGATATTTAATAGAGGGTCTATAACAAAATATATTACTCTTAACATGTACATAGTCAAAATAATGGAATATATTAGCACCTGTTAATATTGGGAAGGGTAAGGGCATAATTGCGATGCGTTCCACATTTTTTTTTTCTTGATTTCGTTGGGGAAGGATGGATTGGGATGGGAAAGAGAGAATCTCGGTATTCACCCCAGAAATTGGAGAAAAAATGATGAATAGTATTGAACCGGGATCTGAACCGGGACTCACCTCCCGGATTCGCGCCGGACGCTCCACCAATTGAGCTATCCAAGCATTGGCACTTTTCATTTTAATTTCTTGCAAATATCGAGTCACACCGTCCATCGTACGGCAACATTTTTAAATTAATTTTGGGTGAGGTAAGGGACTAAATGTGATATGTAAATTGCTATTCATTTCACTCAAACAAGATATTAATTAATCAAATTTAATTAAATAATTTATTTAGTGAAACGATAGTGTTTATCACATGTAATTAATCAGCGAGTGATGATAATATCATTCTATTATTCATCCCAATTAAATGATTTTCTTGAGTTGTTGTTAAATAATCAGTTCAAATCAGTTCAAATATATATTCAATCAAATTGAATAAGAACTTATTTATACTAAATTGAGATATTTTTTTACGTCAAGATATCATTCGATTTAAACTGACACAATATTCAAACAAGTTGGCAATAATAAATAATTTTGTAGATTATCAAATAAATATTTGCTTGAAGTCACCATATTTGTTCTATCATCTCAACAGAAATAATGTTTAGCAGAACCAAATAAAGTCTACCAAATCATTTATTCATGGTGACAATATGAATTATGTTGTTATAATACAAAATTATTTGCCGTAATAATGTTAAGTTCTCCTAAACAAATTTCATTTTGACAAAATATATTTAATAGTTGGATGAAAATTTGTTTTCAGTGAAGCGTAAACTGGTATAAATGACGAGCATCCAACTTCTCCTTAATTTTTTTCGATAATTTTCTTATTCCAAATTATTGTTATGAATTCTTTGCTTTATGAGCTATACATGCCCACCAAAAAAAAACCGCAACTTCCACTTTACCCCTTGGGTAGAGCGGAAAACAGTTGAAACGCGCACAAGTTGGCGAATTGCGCCATTTCGGTGCGTATTTGCGATCACCTCCCAAGCCTGACTTGTGAGATCTGGACTAAGGTGAAAAATTTTGTTCTCTGCAATGATGGACTCGCACTATCGTGTCGTGAGTTGTCTCCCATAAGCAAGTATCGTGAAAAGAAAAAAGCCGAATTCCGAAATTTCAATATACTAACTAATATACGTTTATATTTGATGAATTGTGATTAACACTTATATAAATGTATACTGAGAAGTCGAAATAAAACTGTTACGAATATTTATGATATTAATGCACTGCTGCATAACCCACTGTCATTGTTCAAAATAATATAGCATCCATGTGAAATTTCACAAATGCTTGTTGTTATCGAGGCAATTAGAGCGATAGTTTATACATCGACACGCATTTGCAACGTTGTTGGAGAATATGGCACTGTTAATATTATACAATGGAATGTACATTGAAACACAGCTGGAACATATCATGCACACCACACACACACACACAGTCTCTTCTCACTTGTGGCCGTCAGTTATTCCAACTACACCATCCCTAGACACCTCCATAACAACCGCCACCTTTTCCACCCTACATCCTATCAACATATAGTGGTTTTGAGACACGAACTCGTAACGATTAAAAAACTACGGAAGGATTTTTTTCTGTTTTATTTTTACTAGTCTATCGCATATACAGATAGCATGAAGATAACGAGATGTGACTTGAGAATATTCAACACAGGAAAATATAGTACATTGACCCAGTGTACATTTTTCTGTATTTAGTAACAACCAATGTTTTCAAGTCGTAATAAGAAAAAGATTGTAACTCTCATTACGTTTTCAGATGTGCAAAAACAGTGATGCACAATTTAGGTTGCTTGCCAAACACAAACGCATGCATACAATGTGCAATGGATATGGGAGAAGTATGGAGACACGCCAAAAAAGCAAAACAAAAAGTAGTAAGAAAAATAGAGGGCATGGAAAAAAAAAGCCAAAGGTACCGTCGTTACTCTGGGAAACCTGTGTAATACCAGATTATTCGAATAAGTACCTATAAACCAAACAGATGCGACATTGCGGCTAGGCAGAGTGGTGCAATCTGCAAACAAGTTTTTCACTTTGCTCTCTATTCACCTAGAAATATCTTGTAAAGAATACACGAGAAAGAAGAAAAGGAAATTCATCGTTCAAAAAATATTTTGAGGATGAACAACAGGATAGTCGCCTGAGAAAGTAAACTTTTTTTCAAATTCGTATTTCTGTGATGATTGGGGGCAAAAAGTCAGTTGTCTGTACCAAATTCGATAGAGTCGTATTTGGAAGTAGTTAAGGCCATTAAAGTTATATGGTTTTTAACGTAAGACCTTCAACAAATCCAAACATGCAGGCATGGCAGTTCGAACACAATAAAAAATAAACACATTGAGAATATGTTGCTTTTTCGTTGTTTTTCCGTTATCACAATGTCGATTCTTTTACTCCAGCCGTTTTTGAGGAATCAAGGTATACGCTTGCTTGACATTGGACTGGCTGGGCAATACCGAAATATTACTATTTTTTCACATTCGACTCGCTGAATGTTGTTGCTTTCGAGTTGGCCTGCGAATAAGCAAACAAATTTAGAAACAAAATATTTCAACGTACTGGTTTTCGATTGATCAATATATATTAATTAATTTCATCGATTTCCAATTTCCACACGGCCTCTCCGAACATAATATGACGAATTGCAAGTTTTTATATGTGAATAAATTTATACTCCAATATTTTCTATTATTTTATCGTTCTGTATGTGTGCATACTTGCAACCATTAGAATTTGTAACGTATACTTAGTTGAGGGAAAAGTACCACAAAATATATTGTTCTATTAACCGTGATGCTGTTTCATTTATGCTGCTCCACCTGCCCCGTGTACTTTTAGATACGTTTTGTGCTATCGTCTATATCGATTTGACTCGGAGGTAACCTGAAAATTGAGTGTCAGCATTCTTTTTTAATGATAAATATTTCTAATTGTGTGATTATCATACGCATTACACCTCATTAAAATCGTCATAAAATTTCCTACAATTTTATATAATGTCCATATTTAGGTATATTTCTCCTTTGTGGTATAGAAAACTAAAACCAATGGTCGCACTTTTGAAATATGTACAAACGAAAAGGAACTGAAGTTTGACTCCTTATGAAAAATGTCTTATTCAAATAAGACTGAATGGTAAGTATCCCTTATGTATTCAATGTGCCGATCGCAGACAGACATTACATGTTTTCATAGTAGACATAGTAGAACATGACATGTTTTCAAGCATGGGGCGTCTCGAAAAAATGTTCAATGTAAAGTTTATTTCAACCGATTACGTTCTATTCTATCATTGAGTCACTTTCAATCACAAGTATCACAAGATATAGTGTATGATATACAACCCGATGATTAATTTCTCATTCGTCTAGGCGTCGCAAATCTCCGAACTCATGAAAAGTCCTACTCTCGGAACTTGTAATACCAATAACTCTTTTTCTGGCAGAATGAATTATCTCAAAGTATGACAGCTCGCATTCAATGATAATTCCATTGACTAGATATCAGGAAGGTTCATATAGATATACGTGATCGAATTAGTCTTCTTTTTCATACTCTTCCAAAATCAAACTGATACTATCGATCCGCAGTCCCCCTATTGGCCTATTCCCTCCAAGATTTTCGCTTTGAATTTTCTCATAACTGTTTTTATATTCTCCTCCAATAACGAAAAGTCGGTTGAGAGAGGGGAAGACCGCGCCATAAGTGAGAAAGCAAAAGGTGAGAAGAAAATAGTCACATAATCGATTGCAAGCGGGAGAGGGATAGGGGCGAGAAACAAAAAAAAAACTGGAAGTTCTGTCGAGCTTATTCAACCAACAACGGTAAGATGGCAGAAAAAATGGAGGCCAGAGAAGGGGAAGGCGAATGAACGAAAGAGCGCGCGGACAAAAAGCAGCAGCCGAGGCGTCCGCGGCTGCTGTATCAGCACGTGTCATACAAACCATGTATACAAAATATCGCTCGCATGCATAAATATTTTTTCATATCGCATGCATAAATATTTTTATATATCCACAACATCGCGACAAAAGAAAAAAAATTAGTCAATTAATAAAAAAAAAATTATACGAAATTACAAAATTGTGGAATATTCTACTTCTCAAGAGTATCTATCTCTGGAAGCGTTCATACATTTCGAAACGAAGCCAAAAAGAATTTTTCACAGTAATTTAGACGTGAGAATGATTTTTTTGATCACTCAACCGCAATACAATGTCCTCAGACCCAACACTTCGACCTTCACCTTTCTCCCTCCCACCATCACTTCTCTTCTTTCTCTTTCACCAATAACCCTTTCCCTTCCCATGAGATCGTATTGCGAGGACCGGCGCATGCATAGTAAAGCTTATTAATTCCATTTAATGGGCTTAAGTCCTGTTCTGCGAAATGGAGCTGTAGTATAGGCCAATGCTCGAACGACTATACCCCCTTTACACGTATATAGAATCTATATATTATAGATGCATATGTATGTATACTGCACACTTATAAGCCTATATATGTAGTGATTTTGAATGTAAGTAGAGAATGCGTGAGAAACGACTTTTCTGTAATTCCAATACTGCAATGCGTGACGCAAAATGATATATGAATGAATAAAAAATATTAATACGTTTTCAATATTCGACAGTTAGTTAATACATAAATTAATCTTATCAAAATAGAGGAGAAAAAAAAAAATTGGGTTGTCGGAGATAAATATTACTGATAGGAACAAATTAACACATAAGATATTAATGCAGCACACGTACACATACAATGTGTTTAAATAGAAGAGAGACGAGAAATTATTGGCGACGTGCAAGCAGTACTAAGAAGACTTTGATAAATGGCATCCGTTGTGAAGCGCTGTCACACACCGAAATAAACCAGATGTATTTTTGTTGCTGTATATATAACTTGCGTTTATATAAATATAAACATTGATAAATAGGAAAATAGAGAGTGTTTTATATTCGCGAGTTTTCTATGATAATATAGGAATGTTTGTATTATTTTCGTTTTTTCCCAAGTTTGGTGCCTCAAAACTTCGATTATTGCAATAATACCCAAATGAAATTTTCCGCAGATTTTAGCCAAAGAATGAAAACACGTTTGGGTCATCGGTGATTTGTCTATCACATCATTTCTGAGATAAATGTGAACATCAATGTGCAATTGTTTATTACATACTACTACACTTATCACATTATGCAAGATAATAAACATAAATGAACTTTAGGCTTTAACTTTCTTTTTTTTTTTCTTTGGGTATAAATTTGTTCAACAAAATCGTCTGTGGACAACAAGTTTATGAAATGACCAATAGTTTCTTGTTAACGACAACTCTACAGCTGACGCAGTTATACTGAAATAATAGTCTACCTTTAGCCCTTATCTTCTACAACCAGACGACATTCAGAGAAGCGAAAGAGACTACGTTATAGAATAAATATACATCGAACAATGAGAACATAGCGTCTATACATATATTGTTATGAAAGTTCATTTTACTCTTGCATTCTCCCTCTCTCTCGTTGTCTAGAAATTTTGCCAACGACTCCCGCGAAAAGCGGTAAGACATAGGGTGCGCGTTTGCATCGGGAAAGATCGTTCCCGAAAGATATTTTTGACCATGGGATTCATTTGGTATTACTGCAGCGTGTGATTGTATATTTGTTAGTGCAAAATGAAACGACGAAGCTTATGGCGAATACGCGCGCAGGTGCATTGATGAATACGCATGAAAGAATAAAGATCCTCATTGAGGAACATCAGGGTGATGACAAAGGAAATATATTTTCGTAAACTATAGGATTGAGGATTTTCGTAAACTTTAATTGAGCATGACGCGTTTTTCGAAATCATTATTCGTAACAAATGGTGAGACCTCGAATGAACGAATTGAGTTCAGATCAGCTTTATTCAATTGTCATTCGTTATTTTTGAAATTCCTATTCAAACTGCAAATTGCTTTTTTTCGTAACAGATCAAAACTTTCAATAATAACAGAAATATTGCTTTCTGTCAACCTCACACTTTATTTTATTATTATGTTGCAATTATCCCAATAAAGACTGCAGTTTTTTGATTATATAATTATTGACTATTTTCAAGTTCCTGAATATTCATTTCTCTCAGCCATATTTATATTTGATGATGGGAAAGGTTGATAGAAGTCTGCAGGAAATGGACCAAGCAGATAGTGTTTTGTTTTTCAAAAAAAAAATACATGATAATCTATTTTCGAAAGCTCTAAATAAGAATACTCCCTTCATTTTATAAATGAAATATTTCTGCTTCTCGGTCTCTCTCGTGCAATTTAAATCGCATTGCATACTTTACGGCTCTTTAAGTCCATTCGTCTGGCACCATTTCTCCTCAACATTCCGCACACACCAATCTGACAACGCGAAACGTTCAGGCAAGGATGAAGCGAACGAGCACAAACTGACACGAAGAAATAAATGAAAAAAACAAAAAAAAAATTGAATGAAAAAAAAGTAATGGGGAGACAGAGGAACGAAAAATCAGCGCACAACCGAAGGAATTCATGTATACTCCTCTTTTGTCTTGAGAAAGAAAAAAAAAAAAAAAAAGAAACATTTCGCCGCTTGGTTCTTTTCTTTATGGCGACGCGCTCGCGCCCGGCGTCAGTCACTGCCGACGCCGGCAATTACTCGAGCGATTCGAGTACCACGGACATACATATGTATAATATATATACCCGCATATAGTGAATGAGTGCAACAACCAGGGATTGAGTCGGCGAGGGGATACTAGTCTGAGAGGCTTAAGTATTTGCTTTTTCCTTTTATTTTCCTCTCTTTTGCTTTTACACATGTGTATGTATGTATGTCTGATTTTGTGGCGACAACGACGATGGCCGACGTCGACGTGCGAGTGTTTAAAATGTACCCATCAGATTTTTTTGTAATGAGTATTTCCTTCTTCTCAGAGAAAATTCCAGGAAAAAGTTCTGTTTTACTCACTGTAATCGTATTGTAAGTGACATATCCTGCCAAAAATTAAGCAGCCCTACCACAAAAATTATCATTCTGCCAGTAATTCTTGATGTGTGTATAGGTAATTTTTACGGAACAGCACCGTAAAACTGTTTTGACTGAGAAAACTTATGTGGAAAAACATGTGGAAAATTGATCACCTGATGTAAAATTTTTCCCAGTATAGCCGATAAATTTTCTGGTTCTTCGCTGTAATTTTTCCAGTATTCTTCGCTGATACTCGGAACTCGTCCGATTAATTCCGAGAGTGTAGTATCGTGTGCCTTCAGAACTATTCGAAACTTCTTTATTTGAAAATATCTTATTGCGCAGTACGCGATGAGAGTCAACGTATAATTTTTGTTTACTCTTAGCAATACATACAGCCACACATGTCTTCTGTTTTATACTATAAGTTGTTCACTCGTGTGAGGTGGGGACGAAGACGCAGTTGTGTGTTAATCATGTGCAGGCAGTGTGTTCATCTGTATTTTTCATTTATCTGTAACATACTATCAATTGAAACTTCTATTGCAATAACTGTGGTATTTTTGTGACAGCAGGCGAATTACCTTCACGCCACTTTTTTATAATTGTGATGTTTACAATTGTAATTGAATTTTCTTTTCCCTCTATTATATTTTTCCAGTTTTTGATCAATCCAAAATGGTGAGCGCATGAATTTCGAATTTAGTTTCAACTTTTTATCATATATAACAAAAAATTCTGATTCATACTCATTTTTCTATGCGTATATTTGAGAACACTTCACTTAAAAAAAATAAAGTATGATACTCATGAATGAATATTTATAACTTTCATAGGATATAGAACAACGTTTTCGTTGTCCAGAAATTGTTCGAAATGTAAGTTTTAATTGCAATATCGCAACAATATTGAGATTGATATAGTGTATTTTTTGTTTGTTTTCTTTTCATTAGAAGAATCTTGTGAAAATACACTTTTGTGTTTCAGCCTGTTTGTCGGATTCTGATGAACTCGTCGAATGCAAGAGCAGTATTAAAATATTTCAAAACTTATTGTCGCTTGAAGAAAAATATTCGGAATTTACTTAGCCGCACGCTTATCAATTTCGTAAAAGATAGGCAAATTGCTATTTCATTTCGTGAAACGCTGGAAACTTTTGAAAGATTCAAGTACGTTATAATTTCACATTAAGTAATTTCTTTATTTTTAAATCAGCTTTAAAAAATTATATTTCCAGAATACCAAAGAATCAATTTATTACGTGGGTTGAAGAAATTGAAGCATTGTTCCCGGGGTTGTTCATAAAAAATCCAGATAATGGTATAACAATAAAAAGAACAATAGAATATGAAGGTAATTTTTTTAAAACCTAAGAACATCATAATTATTCCAAGTGAAGAAGGGCCTAATTTTCATATTGTTAACGAGATTATTATTACGAATGATAATGATATATATATGCTTTCAAAAAAGTTACAATTCGTTTGCTTAGATGATCACAGGGACTGTTATGGAGTGGTGAATAAATCTGATGCATGAGAAGTTATATTGTTGAGTAGTTTGAGCAACTCAAGAATTACTCACCTAATTTCTGTCCTTAATGGCGTACAATACATTATAAGAACATGGTAAATTTGATTATGGAAATCAGAGCTTTTTTCATAGAACAAAACAAAGTTTCTAAAAATCTTTATATCCTCTTTTGTTTATTACTATTTCCAGTCAACAAAATCCTGAGAAAATTCCGAAAATATTGAATTTTTCATATTAATAATATCCGAACGCAAATATTATTTGTTTCAAATAATGATATTAATAACATTGATAGGGAAATAAACGAAAATTTATGTGGTAACATTAACGATGCTTATTCGGGAAATTTTACGGTTCCGTTCTGTAAAAATGATAGAAACTAACAGTTGTACCATGATTACAGTTGGGACCCGTAATTTTTACCGGAACTTTCGTATAAAAAATCCTATACTTTTCTCTCCGTGTACTTTCAATGCACTCAATTTTGACGATTCATTTCATTCCACCAAACAAAAAAGATTCTTCTTCTTTTCCTCTTGTATGATAAATCTTCTCTAGCATATATAATGATTGGGAAACAATGGCAGTTTTCTGTTTATCCTATTCCCATTCTACTCTATATTTATGTCGCCACTGTCGTTCCTGCTTATAATTTTTCAAGTTTTCTTCATTGGACAATTTTCATCATTTCATCGATATCTTTTAGCTTATGTATCAAATTCTTATTTTTCTTTATTTCATTTATGACTATACCAATGCGAAATTTTGCATTCTACATCTCATATATCATCTCACATTGTTACTTAACACTTCGTCTGTAAAGGTATTTTTGGCACACTCCGTCTGTAAACGGGGGTCGTTCGCGTCCGGCCGTTTTTCCACCCCCCTAATTTATTCAAAAAATTCTGGAAAAATCCATGCTATCGTTCCAAACATTCATTATGAAGGATAAATCGTGGAATTTCCGATAATTTAATTTTTGCATTTATTTTTTGTTACACAAATGAATGAATCCGGAAAAAAATTTTAAATTACCAAAAAAATTGCAACTCAGAGAGTAATGAAGATAGTGCAAAACAAAAAAAAGCAAATTGAAGGGGAATAATGTAGCTTTAAGGAAAAGAATGTGTTATTACGTTTCTTCAAAGCTGATTGCTTAAGTTTTTGACATGAAAATAGGCAATAATTCATGTACTATGCATTGCTTTTCACGCTATTTATTACCAAAAAAACGGTTTTTTTTTGTTTTTAAAAGTTTTTACATTGATGTTACAACTATCTTACAACTATTTGAAATATGAAAAAAAATATGAAAAAAAAAAAAATTTCACTATTTTCGCCTCCAAACACATACTCAACCGGCGCGCAGTTACGCAATACGCGCGCCACTGCGACATCTAATCGCTGCTCCATTTTGTTTATTTACTGTAAGAAAAATTCCAAAAAATTCAGTAAATATATTGAAGACCCACTGATTCGAAAAATCAAAAAAAGAGGGTCATGGAATTACATATTTTACATACGCCGTCTGTAAACGGGGGTCGTTTGTGTCTGCTGTCAAGTTCGAGCATTCACTGTCATTGCCTGGAAGTTACTACCGGTTTGCAACTTAGGCGTCAGTTTCCCCTCCTACACAACTTTTTTTAGGGATAGTCGGGAGCGCCCACCCTTCACCCCCCTTTAAGGTACAAACCGGTGTCGTTTTCGCCCGGACACGAACGACCCTGGTTTACAGACGAAGTGTTGAAATCATTGAAATTCATTTTAAAGAGAAAATGGTTTGAATGGATTGACCGAAGACGTTTCAACGTACTTTTCATCCATAGTGCAGTTCTGAGGCTATTACACCATCCAGTTCTTGACAATTGCGTGGCACAAATAATTTCATAATGCGATTAAAGTACTTCGAAAAATATTTAATAAATCATTATTCTCGTCCAGAAGAACTGAACGTTTTTGTTTGAAGCGTCCGTTAGGATCTAATTGTTCATCGGTAATCGCAATTCATGGAATGAAATAGTTAATAAATATTGCTTCTCACAATTTTTCAACTCAATAATCGACATAATTTGCTTCTACCTTTCAAAATACATAAGAATCATATAGTGAACGTGAAGACGTTAGAGTGGAACAGACTATATGGGCAGCGTATAAACTATTTGTCTTAATTTTTAATTTAAAATTATGATCGAAATTTTTCACCTCCAAAATACCAATTGAACTTGAATCGAATTTAAACTTTCTGTATTCAAAACATTTTTATTTCTGATTGTATGACCGACCACCATTAACATCACACCAGTATACGCTGCTACGAGTCTTCTGGCACCCAGGTCCAAATTACGCAATGGCCAAATCCCCTAGTTTATTTAAGCACGCGCACAAGGTGCACATTTTCTGACTGGTGTGTGGTGATGGTAGAGCAGCTTAACGGCCCTCTCGTAAAGTTGTCCGGCAGGGCGTATATGCGAGCTAGACGTAAGAAAGAGTGGAAGAGAAGGGGAGGATGAGAGTGGGGTACGTATAGCAGTTTTTCTGCCGGCTGTTCTTCGCACAGAATTTTTTCTTCTTTATTTTATAGTTTCACCAAACGAAGGAAGGCGCGAAAGCGATTGTAATGTATGTACCAAGAAAAGAAAAAAAACGCCAAAAAAAAACTGCGAGAAATCGTGGACTATATAGACTGTGTATACTGTGTATAATTTATTCCTTTTTATATTCTTGTTATTTGTTTTTAAATGTGGGATTTTCTTACTTGACAAATTAATTTTATATGAAACACCTTGCAGTGCTAGTGAGGGAGAATAAATGGGATGAATGAAAGAAAACCAAATGCGCCGAATGCCACCTGCAGGATCTAACTCTCGTAATCTCTCTCATCACTACAATGTAATTCTCTATTTTGAAATGATCTAATATTCGAAACATAAGGAAAATGAATTGACACAAAGAAAACAAAACAAAAAGCATTACAAGTAACTTCGCGAGTCGTTTTATTGATATATGAAGTAGAAAAAGTGAATAAAATTTGAAAGCAGTAATTGAATCGAAAAGATTTTATAGAAACCGAAAAACAGCAATAAAAATCGTCATATTTGATTGCTGGACAGAAATCATTTGGTTGCAGTCGTGAATACCTAATCAGGAATAACCCATACAAAAAAAGCTTGGCCAAAAATTCCCTCAATATCTATGAAAAACATGACCTTATACAAATTATACAAATATACAAAAAAAAAAGTTATTTTTGCGATGAAGTTTTTTCGGTTATGAGACATGTTAGTACCTGGTAATTTTGTCTGGGATATTTTCGTACTAGAAATTCTCCTTAAGGAATTTTGAACGGACACCAATCATTGTTGTTTCAACTTCTATCGATTTTTTTATTTTTTGTTTACATTTCCTTTCTCCCTTTACTCTCCAAAAATGTACAGGTGAGGCTCTATATAAATGTTCATTATGGCAACAAAGAAAGGAACAGAAGCGGGCCAGATGGTGCTCATGTCAAGAATGACCGGTGTTAAGTGTCTTATACCCTAAAAATGAAAATAACTAAAAAAGCAAATATGGCACATGCCACATTTCTCTTAAATAACAACGACGATAACAAAACCAGCAAATATATCTCGGATAATATTCCAGCAAAATGTAATGTTGCTTACGTGCCCTTACATGCATAACATTCACCTGCAACGAAAGCAGTAACGTCATATAATATTTATTATCCGCTGACCACCTGGACCACCTGGACATCCTACGGTGAGGTAATATTGTGCACTTTTTCGTTCACAACGCTAACACATAATGGATAAATTCGATTAGCCCGAGTGAAATGCAAGTCAACTTCAGTAACGAATAGAAGACTATTAAAAAGAAAAAGAAACGAAGAATTGGAGTAGCAAAAACTGAATAATGAGTTCAACAATGATAATTATAATGATCGTAAAACGATGCAAAGTCGAAAATTGGCTGCATTTGATATCGTGCTGCTGATATTTTATATAATAATGATATGCAATTTTTTTTTCGCCCGAATTTTTATACCGTACTACATTCCTCTGTTTTATTACAGCTACGTTCGTTATCGCCACGGGTATGATGTGTCAGTGAGAAACAAAACGTCTACGTTGCGAAATAAAATGCAGAAGAACGGATGGAAAAATGAAAAAATAACAGAACAAAATATACAATCATTCCTTATGTATACGTTTGATGTATATATACGGTTAAATATCCAAATGGATTGCGACACGATGGATGCTATTTTTGTATCAACCCACAGCGGATCGTGTCTACGTAAACGAGACTTTAACACGCACACATAAATAATCCACATCAAGAATTACGAATGAGGAAAGAATTTAACTTTTAATATATATAATTTCTACTATTTCAAAACTTTCACTTAATTTATTTCAATTATTTCAACTATATATGATTCACTTGTAAGGTTACCTAAAACGATGAAAACATACAATGAAATAAACTTCTTCTTTGATAAAAAGAAATAAAGCAATCCATAACCTTATTTCTTTTTCTCATTGATAAAAAGTAACATATATTTTGGTATTTAGTGACCATTGCTATTTGGTGGGTCCATTGAATGGAGGCAATGTAGAAAAACGTTTGTAGGTGGAAATTGTAGCTGAACAGGACATTATATGTCTATAGCCTTGAGGTGGGTGCTAAAACCAAAATAGTTAACCTAGCTTCATATTCATAGTGGGTATTCACAAAAATAAAAGAATCTCGGAGATATGGGAAAAATTGTTTCCCCTGCCAAGTTACTCTCATGATGTTTAGATGCTCATGAACAATCTCATGAAACTCAAATACTACCAGTGCACTGACTCAGAGAAATTCATCAAAACGAGTTGAATGCATATTTATCAAACATAGTCATTAGTTCACTAAGAAGTGCAGCAATGTCGCACAGTCCTTACGTATCACATGGATGTGTTGATGCGACATTTGAATGTATGCCGTGGACATTTGTATTTGTCATTGGTATGGAAATTTTGAAGCTACATTCAGGAATGATGCCACCGACACTACTACCTCCTTCCAAATCCAATGAACTGTTGCCACCCGTTCTGAGTTGATACGTTATACGACAAGAACCGATCTGGAAACCCATTAAATGAAGATAACGAGTATTGTTTCTGATCATAATAATAATTCACTAACAAAACTAATTTGTCATCCAGCTGTGATTGAGAAAAATTAATTTTTAGATGAACAAATTCGTCTGCGAATCGTTAGAAATGGTCAGCCGGTGTCATGTATAAACATGAGCGAACCTCTTTCACCGCCTACTCCTCAAAGATACTCACCAACCGTCTTAAGACAAAGCGCAGTAGGATAGATTGGAATGGAGAGTGCTGTAATGCTTGACTGGGGCGCGTTACCTTACACGATTGCTCTCGAAATATTTTCGGGGCATACTTAGCGATAGAGAGCGATGGAAAAGATGATTCTGATACAAATTTCCAGCGGCTTCTTTAAACTCTGCTACATATCTAACCACTGTATAGGTACTAAATATATGAATTGCATATATTTCAATTTTAATGTTTTCCGAATGACTTATTGATCGTTACCAATTTGTTTTTCCCCTAACATTAGGTTCAGTCATATGAGGTAGTTCCGTTACTATACAGATTACCTGCGAGAAATTGGAATCGTACCACTGCCCATTGATGATTACGCGCTTCGTAGGAATATTTGATCGAATCAGAGCAGGTTCGAAGACATGTTGAGAAACTAGCTAGGCCTCGGATTAAATGTTGCCTCAAATCTCGCCCATGATTTACACAAGCGTTTGTTATTACTTGTCTCCACACATACAAAAATAATATCTTTAGAACTTCTCCACTATGGAATAATGAAATGATCGAGTCACATATTGGGTCTTTATAACATGTTTGTCGAAACCGCTTGGTGTTAATTCACAATTAATGCACGAATTTCTGAATTCGAAAACTGTATAGCAATGAAATACGTCGAAACATGTTCACAAATATTCAGTCCCCAAATTCACTCACGCGCGTGCGTATATATATATATGTATATGCGCGTGCGTGCGTGTGTGTGTGTGTGTGTGTGTGCAAGAATACTATTGAATAGTATACATACCGTTGATGTTATCTTACCATTTGCGTAACCCAATGTCGTGTTGAATGCATTTATTCGTGATCGACATAGTGAAAAGCGCAGATTTTAACCAACAAACTGAATTGATTTGTGAAACCAATAGGAGGGTGTCAGCCAAGATATACATCAGAAAACGAATGATTCCGTCAAATATTGGCATAACAACAATTCGGAAGCTCATTGATGGTTTTGCCCCACAACATCGTTGATCATTATCCAAATATGAACTGAATTGAACAACATTGATTATGTGTGGAACAAAATACAAACATAATGTATTATGAGTAAACATATGTATACGTAGCACGGAGAGCCAATTCCAGAAACAGGTGGGCCATAAAATTAAAAAACGTAACTTTTCAGATATTTTTCGTGTCGATGTATGGAAAATATCTTTAGTAAAAAAATTGGGTTTTCGCCGTATAATTGGTCAGTTATTCACCATAAAATTTTCGTTTCGAAATGTTCGGTCATTTACAGCTCTTCTCTCTTTATTACTCAAAATTTTGATCGGATTGAGACTTTGGTGTAGTCAACTTCCGCGCTCAAAACATTGAAAGTTATCATGCATTCGAACAACTATCTCAATAGATCAATGCCAAACTGTTGGAATGTGTCCACGGACGTTGAATGTGGCGTTTCTGGAAGAGTACAATGATGACGTCAAATAATATTATTAAAAAGTGATATCTTACCGGGAATTTGTACGAAACATGGGAATGAATAAAAATAGTATACCAAAAGTGTTTCATTCCGATTTCTTGTTATTTCATCAAATTAACTAAGCCATTTACATTCACTCTATATGAATATGAATGTTTATTGGAATTCCCTTATGTACTTATGGAACTGTGTAAAAATCAACTAGCAAAATCAATGTGTATACATCTAAAATTTTCTATTATATCATCTGTGACATCATTCAGGCGACAATTGAACGACACTATCATCATTATTACTGTGACAAACTAAATGTTATTGGAGAGAATTGAGAAAGAGAATCCCAAGCTTCGTTATCTATTTAACTCGGAACTGCCGCAATATACATATATATTGTCCGATCCAAGCCATGGGTAAAGTATGTTTTCCTCATATACTGTCATAATATGTAGAATAATTTTCGGACGCATTCTCCAATACTGTCTCAATAGTCATATAACAAAGTGTAATCCATACTAATTAATTTTTGACTGTGAAATATTAAACAATTAAACTCACAACAATCAATAATGATTTTTATTTTTATTATCATTCATATATTATTATAGTGTTAAAAAGCACTTCGGTAGCGCAAAATCTTGACGTATATATAGAGAAAGCAAGACGTAGCGCGAAAAGAGGGAAAGAGTTATCGCACACGAGAACCTGGGGGTTCGTTACGTGATAACAGATGGGTTCTACTATATTTCTCCATCCTACTCTCCAGTAGTATGGTTCGTTCCGTGTAAATCCATCCATCATTCAGTCACTCTCGGGCCAGTTAAATTATTTTTTTTTTCCCCCTTTCCCTGCATCCTCTGACTTTATTTATGTATCCAATAAAACATATGAGTGTTTATACTGTCGTGACAATATATATAAAGCTCTTGCTCGTGCCATTCACACTATAGACTTAATGCTTTTGACATTCAATTAATTGATCACAATTCACTAATTCAAGTATTGCTGATAGACTATCACGCATCATATGAACTGTCTAGTCATTATGGTGTCGAAGATAGATGGCTCAATGGTGCTCCAATGAAATGGAGAACCCCGTGTCCTATCCCACACTAGCCCATTTCAAATCTCATTCAACCAACACTTCATCTACAACCATAGACGCAGTGACGTATTATATTCTCCCGCATGTATTCCATATGCATCTCCCCTAAAAAATATATTTTTTTCATATATTAATTATACGCCATTTTCCCGCTATACGTATATTCAACATATATGTGCAGGCCCAATTTGATCTATTGCCTTCCCCACGACATTTATTGGAGAGGGGTTATTTTCGGTTTAATTGATTGTAAAATTTTTTTCTTGTTGAAATTAAAATCACTTTATTTGTCTCGTGTAAAAATGACTAAATTCATCAAGGTCGGGGGTAGCCACGCAACAATATATGTAGTTGGATATACTAAACATATATTTGAACTTTATCGAACCAGATCATCGTGAGATATATTCAGTATATAATATAATACTATGGGTCATCCCGCCAATGAATGAACAATTTTGGATTTCAAGTCTACAATTGGTACGAAACTTTTCCAGCATGAAGGTACGTTGAAACGAAAATTTGCTATAAATTAATTGGTGTAACTCCCACGAATAATTCTATATAATTAATGTATTTGCCGTCAGAATTGAAAATTCATACATGCAATATAGAATTGACAAGGATCGTGTTGACGGTGTCAAGAATTTACAAAAAAAAAAAAAACTCGGTGAAATTCTGCCGTCTTGTGTATTGAGAAATATCATTTAGAACAGTTTAACATGACACGTGTGGTTTCAACAATGGAGACTGGCAATTCGTGCATGCAAACATTGTAATAGACGAGAACATAACACATATATACGTGTATATGTGCAGGGAATTATTATCAACAATGGAGTAGGCTCGAGTGCGGTCTCAGGACACACAAGCGGAAGTGCTTGTCCAATCGTGAGTTAGTAAATTCTCATGGTAGCAACGGGAGACCGATACAAACCTGTAATTTAACGAACATTTATATATACATATAACCTGAAATATTTTTCCTCTCACCCCCTTGCTCTTCAACTATATCTTACCAAAGCCTCCACTGGCTTTATTTTCGCTCCTATTCCACCGCAACTTGCAATTACAAATTAATAAAGGGTTTTGCACGACTGGGCCTCTCTCGCTGACCCTTTTGGCTCTCTTGATTCATTATCCGCACAAATATACACACTCGTGTCGGCACTGCTTTCTAATTACCACACAAGACCTCATCGCTATTCAACATGTACGTACATGCACAGTCACATATTCAATCTTTGCATAACGCCCTCTTCCGTGATCGCATGTACCAAATATAGGTGTGCATCTAACTTCGCACTATTACGCGACTGTTTCATTGGGGGTTTTGGTTACATGAAAATGAGAGAGATATAAAATATAATAATAAACATGATAAATATATTCCATTTAACAGAAGTTGGTTTAGCTATCACTTACGCAGTATTGTCGATTTTACATTTAATATACATATAAAAGTTTCATATATTAATTTGCGATTATTTTGCGGCCGCTTATATTATCTGTGTGTTGACAGTATTTCTTGGTATCAATTCTTTACAGAACCCCGTGATTTAATTTGTCTCATTCATTGCTGTGAAAACAGGAGAGACATGAAAATGTGTAGACAGACAAAAGCACAAAAATTCACTCATTCTTTCCATTTTTTTTTTCCTCTGTGGAATGCATCCTTTTTCACGGGAGGAGGTACGAGCGGACTAGTTGAGACTCCAAGAGCAGAGTTTTCAGTTTCGCGAGAGAAAACTGTACACTCATTCATATATCTGTGCTACCGTAATCATTTCCTTTTCTTACTCTAGCCAGTAATTTCCGTCTAGGGGTTTACTTTGAAAACGACACTTCGCTGTTGATAATAAAAAAAAAATACCGTGCTGACGCAAACTTCCAAAAACAGAATTTTATTCCTTTTTTTCTAAATATGCAAAGTTGCATTTGAATTTTATGAAAAGTCTCAAATGCAAGCATCCTCAGCACGGGAGATCCAACTCCGGATGAGAGCTCTTGAATTCGGTACCGTAACAATTCACCCGCCGACAATTCAACCTTTTATTTCCAAACATTATATATTATCAATATATCGATAGAAAAAAAAACATAATGCAATGATGCAGAAGACAATTCTGAATTATAATATTGTAACATAACAGAATCACATGGCATGAGTCCACGAAACTAACGTATGAAGTGTAACAGATATTTTGTGAAATGATGGGTTGTTTTTTTGCTCTTTTCAAACTCATTCCAGAGCGAGTAAAAGCTTCTGGGTACATTTTCGAGGCGCAAGTTATTGCAATTTGCATCGGTTAACTCGATGTAATTACTCGGTGAAGAGGCGGGTTACAGGTTGAGGGTCATTACCGTTCTCACGCTCTCCTCCATATTTTCGGGAGAAGTTCTGGGAGCCATGTACCACCAATGGATGCACACGCACCTGCTAAAATGCTGCATAGCCTTTCATGTTGGGTCTTTATGTAATGATAACCTGCTCATGGTCAACGCACTGCAAATCTACAATTATTACGACAAATAGGAGTTGAACAAATTGATAATTTATATCCTATCGCAAGAACAAAGAGAAAAAGATATTAATTCATTCATCTTTTCCCTCCGAACACTCCTGCTTGAGTGTAGAAAGTCACAAAATTTGGCCGATCTCGTTGTTGCATTAAATCGGACATGATTGCATTGTTCATTCATTCTTACAGTTCCGTCCGTTGCGAACATACAACTTCCGTGACATGAAATATAACAGAACTTCTACTTTTTTTTTAACTGTATAGTGATATAATAACGGCTGTCGCCATACCCAGGACGAGCACAACTTTGCTGAATAGCACGGGGCTCGCGTGAATTAATACGGGCGTTCGTAGAATGAATCGGGACAGCCCGGCGGCCGGGATTTGCAGCCATTATTGAAACCCCTATACACATAAAAATTTTTCAGTTCCTTCGCTTTGGTGCTACAACGCGTGTAGCTCCTGCGGGAAGAGAGAATCATCACGGTGAATTAACGGTACGTAATTCATCGTTGCAGCCCCCGCGAGTCTCCAACTCGTCCCCAGAAACAGTAATAATTTAGACCACCACTCACACACTCATGGTGATAAAAGTCACGATAACACGAAAATTTCTGAATCTGCCACAATATATGTATGAATATTTGAATCGAACTGTGCGCTACTTTCATATAAAAATAACGAAAAAAAAAAAAGACAAAAAAGAGACAAAAATAAATATTAAAAGAATTAGAGAAATATGCGATTCTCCGAAATATGTACTTTAGAAAGGAGACATTGATAGAAATTCATGAATCTTCTGAGGATTATCTCGGTATTCACCTATATCAATAAATCAATCACTAGCATCCCATAAAGAAATAGGAGTTATGCACGAATGAAATGAAATTTACGGAATCTCGTTATGTTGTGGAAAATATATTGTTTGATGATAAGAAAAATTGAAAGCGTCAGCTCGTTAGCCGAGGTGTTGTTGGAAGTTATACATATATATGTCACGATAAAGAATAGTAAGAGAGAGATGGGGCTCAGAGAAGAATAATGGGAAGAAGATGAATTGAGATGAATTGCGATAGAAGAGACAAAAGACGTCGTCGTCGATATAATGATGCACCAATGGGAGAGAGTGACAAAAAAAAGTGAAGAACGCTGTCTGGTGGATGGCTTATGAGACGTCGTACTTCATAAAATCAGGTAATTAGCGGATGTTTATTATGCCAAAGTCACAGTGGCAACTGCCATCAGTCAACAGTTGATTAATATACTCCGTATTTGAGAGTTCATTTCATATTATTCATTAATTGACCACGCAGCCATATCAGGATATGTGAATGCATATGTTTATTCAGTTCTTTGATGTTTATCAAAAAGTGATCTCCCATCACCTAACAAATGTTCGAATTCAATGAGTTGTAAGTAACATTTGATCCAATCAAAGATGTACCAAACTAGCAGTGCCATATGGTACCTCTTTGTCATTTTTGAGACGACGAAATCTGGGGTGTTTATTTCATCCTGAAAAGGTATATACAGAATAAATTATATCCCTTTTCACGATCAATAACGATAGTTAATTTGATTCACAGATATTAAAATTCGCGGAGCAGCGATATTGTGTATCAATATAAGTTGTGTCATTTTAGAAAAAAAAAATAATAGGCAACTACACTGCGAATTGTAGAGTGTTACTTTAACAGATGTTATTGTTTGTTTTTCTCTATCTTAAAGCATTGTAGTCATTTTTAACACACTTGAATTTGCAGTGTACGTACATAACCGCACTGACAACCTCCTACCTCAGTCGCATACACAATCGCCGGTGGTCCGCAAAAATTTTTTGGAAAGAATCCCACCATTCTAGAGACCCTTTTTTCGTTTGGAAAAAGAGAAGCCGGAAAAAGAAACTATTATTTATGTTCACCATTGATGACGATTTTCACCGACATTCAATATCACCCTCCATTCGTAGTAAGAATACAAATAGACAATATTCTGCAACCGTCGGATCGTAATAATCTCTCCTTCTCTGCTTTTCTTCCTTCCTTCCCCGTTCCACAACATAAAATGAAATAAGTAGAGAATTATGATGGTAAGTCAGCGCAGATACGTCTTGACCCATTATTGTAATGCATTCAAACCTGTATACACACGTACATGTTCATTTATAAATGCGAAGCTCTTGACAGAAACAAAATGAAATTTACGTGTTTCAAAACACATATATATGAGCATGTTCGTGCAGATGCAATTAATGATATTCTCGCACGGTTTATTAACTGGCAGGTGGGAAGGGTGGCGAGAAATATAGAAATGAAAAAAATTTTACACCCCTACAGATATTTCACTCTCCACAAAAATGATTTCTTTATTACGTGATAATTGAATTCATTTAATAGTTATCATTATTATTATAATGGTAAATAATTTGTTAATTCTCAATTTGCAGAATGAACATTGTAAATAAACTTTTAGAATCACTGAGTAACATTCACACACACACGTTGTATATATGATGGCACATGCAACCGCGGTCGAGTGTGCCGCAATATTATGTATTTCGATTGCGTGTGGATGAAAATATGTTGGCGCTAGTAAATGTAATCCATATCACGTTAACTATCTATATATTTGGATATCTCAATATCTCATCACTCTCTTTATTATACCACCCAAGCAATCTATTACCTTGTGCCCATAATTGATGAAATGAATACTTTATCATTATGAATACATAATTGAATTGAAAAGAACAACTTGAACACAATTATCAATTAGTCAGTGCCGCGTAATGAAAAATAACTTTTGCGGTAGAAGAGCGTTTATGCTTTCAAAAGGATATCGAAAATTTGCTAATTACAAAATAGTCTCCGTTTAGGATTATTCAGGTGTGGTAACCAGAGACATTCATCATCTACACCGGATCAATGGCGCTTGTCTATGTATACTGCAGTATGGAGTTCGAGAAACAATATGTTTCTATTTTCACAGTTTTGGTAATGTGATGTACATCCACTATAAATCGTGGCATTTTTCATTCCCATCCACAAGATGTCCTATTTGTAGAATTCAATTGCCATCCCATAAAAAAAAACCTTTTCTCTTCACGCATTCAAGTTACTTTTGATGTTTGTGTATGCGAGTGGGTAAAATGAGAAACAATAAAATGCAATTTCACAAGTCGGCACCGCCAATTTGTGCGCGAAATGCTCTAGGAATGCTCTCAACTATGTCTCACATTCTCTTCCGTTTTCTAGTTCTACAAGACCACAACTACATATGTATATCCACATCCACCTTCGTTGTAGTTTCCTCATTTCGTTGACGTTAAATGCACCATTTTTACACATCTGTCACTTCAATCCTACTAACCAGTGGCTTTTTTTACACTATAGATATACGAGAATTACCAAACGAAAATTCGTACAAGTTCCGACGTGAAGTCAAATGACACCTGTATCGCCCGCTGGCCTACAACGAGCAAATGCATACATAAAAATACAAAACTTTTAGTCGTCATTTATAGCACACGAATTTGAGATAGATCGAAATTATGAGATTTTGGCACCAATTATAATTTTTCAATTTTTTTTAGATGACTATGATGATATTGTAAAAATGATGGCATATATTAGTTGGATGACCCATCAATCAATCGCAAAGTGATTGAAATTGATGGTTTCTTCCATTCTCGTGCTCTAAATAATGTTGTCTTTAATGCCCGATCAAGACAACTTTATATCGGCAAAAAGATGTATATAGAACGGAGGTGTCCAAATGGTTCACCTGGCTCAGCGACCACTCGCTCAGATTCCACTTGATGCCCATAGTCATGAACCTAGGTTTTATACATGGCCGAACCCAGGTATGCAGGCAGCTGTACTATACTCCAAATACGTATGCTATTCAATAAGTGAGCCTTTACCACAAATTTTCTCACAACTGCAATGCATTGAGATCTATCGGGCTACACAGCCGCGCTGTCAAAACTCTTGTTCGTCAATAAGACAATCAGCATTCGATTTCCACAAGCATTTTTTTTTCTTCCGATTGTATAATATGAAATATTTCGTATTTTCATACATATGAATCTAGCATTTGACGTACTGATTGAGGTTAAGAGAAAATTATATATAGTGGTCATACATGGGCATTTTTGTGAACAACGGATCCAAGTTGAGAATATTTCGATGAAATCACTTGAACGAATCAAATCGCATAGTTATGAAAAAATGTGTGTTTAAAAACCACTGCTCCAGTTTTTCCACCTCTATTCGGTGATGTACAAAAGTTGAGATACAATTAATGATAAAATATCAATAAAATAGGAAATATAATGTACAGATTGATCAATACTGCCCACTATTATATTGTTTGAATTTATTTTGCGACAAACTTATACAACAATTTATAACATCCAACCGAGATCAAGTATAAATCGAGAAGAGATTACTTTTCGATATTCATTACACTCTAATGTTTTCGTTCAACAGTTCATATTGCCGACAATTCTCTTCCATTTTCGAGTTGATTTCATAACTTGCTAGCAAGACCATGCACGGTCATGACTGAATTAATAATTGAGCTCCATAAATATTAAGTGATGCATTTTGGGATTTTCATTCCACCATCTGCAAGAGTATGTATTTTTTTAAATATTCGTCTACAAATTGAATATTATACGGGAAAATCTACTATATCTACTACCGACTATAGTATATCGAAAAACCGACTGCATAAAATGTGTCAATTAATAGGATCCATGTCAATTTGCCCCCCCCCCCCCCCCCCCCCCCCCCCCATTTCCCAATTCTTCTCCTCTCCACATGGAGGACGTCTATAAGTTTCCCGTGGTTTCGATCGGGCAGCATTTCGTATACTGGCCGTGAGTAGACAAATATAACCATTAAAATCGATCGTTACTAGAAACTTCAATTTAAAATGTTTCATTTATGAATAAATAGTTGTGTACTCTGTGACTGCATTAATTCTATGTAATGAAAACACCTCTTTTAGTAGAATTGAATGAAAATACATGAGACAGATATTCTTGCGTCTTAAAATATAAACTCACTCATGAGATGTGTCAATATTTGATTTAATTCATGCAGAAAATTATGCGAAAATTACAAAATTAAAAAATTTACTATCCAGGGATTCGAACACTGGTCGTCAAATTGAGGTACAAAATCTGTATCGTCACGACTGCATAGTTCTTTTGATATAAATGCTCAGAAGATATATTCAAGTTCCGAGCACATTGGTGTATTTGAGCTATTTGTTCATTATATATACCTATTTTTGAGGTACCTATGTACTACCTTCATAATCTCCGACCGTCATACAACCCCATATCCAAAATACGCTGGCCCTCCGGCTATCGTGAATGTGGACGTCTTTGAAGTAAAGGGAGAAAAAAGATATTCATAGTGACCTATAATACCATTATTGAATAATACTATCATAATCTTATATTGAAATTCATTTATTATCAACATCCACTTACTATTCCAATGAGGCTAAGTGGAAGACAATTATCGGGATTTCAATTATTTTGCGACTATTTGTTTTTTCTTCATTAGAGGAATATTAAATACGAGCCACAACCAATTATATATTTCATCATCGATAGACTGAAAACAACTGAAATATATTTCTATTACATCAGTAGATGAAAAGTTAAGTTGATTTATGGAATCACCAGACAGGATTTGAGCGGGAAAATATTTCGTTTGTGTCCACCTGATCATAAAGACATATTGAATGCACGTCACATGTCAATGTCACGATGCAAAATACCTGAAAATCAATAGCCACACACAAACACTCATATCTACATGTATATGCATAATGGTCCGCAACATGTCAGTTTAATCAAAAGTCCTCTGTAGATTGACTCACTCACATTTTGGAATTGATATCAATCCCCATGGATCTCGATCAATCATTTGTTGGGTATTGTGGTCGTTAATCGCAATTATCTGATCATAAATTGCTTCCAGCGTAAAATACACTCAACTTTATGTAGAGTAAAGCAATGTACCTTGGGACACTTGAGAGTTATTACACTCCACAAGTATCGATAGTTCCTTTGCCAAATTCCAATTCACTACTCATCAATAAAAATCTTTTGCATTCACCTATATATATGAAAAGTCCGAAAAATCCCAGTTCACACATTATGTCATGTTACTCTTCTTAACTCTATATTGTCGTATGGAATTATCAACGATGGATAAACGACTAATCAGTACCAAATGAATGTCCATTTACTCCGATAACATTCGAACAAATCCTCTGAACAAATTCGGACTCCAATGAATTATTTCATGTCATTCGCCTAATAAATCTAATTTTCAGTTGATACTCGCTAGTCCGAATTCGTGGGATACCAATCAGAATATGACTAATCCAGACAAAAACTGGATATATTGCTGCAAGGGAAAGAACATATTAGAATAAAATTGCATTGGCTCATGTTATGACATTTTTGTTTTCGATTATTTCTCAAGTTTGAATCATTCAGATTAACGAAATTTGCGATTTCTGAAAACCCTACCAGTTCTTGCAGGACGTCGCTCTGCATATCCAAGTATGCGCTTTGGTGCTATTTTCAAACCCCTCGATGGTCGGAAAAGTACCCGCATAGCTGAAATTCATTACCTCAACTAAGAATTGAACCCTCTCGATACGTTGTCACTGATTTAAAATCACTGATTTTCAAGAATTTAACTACGATTTTTCAACGCCATACTGAAAATTCTTGATAAAGATTAAAAAGGGTAAAATTCTTAGTTAAAATTCCATATATGTGAATGGTCCAAAAAATAGATTGAAAATGGTAGTCAGATGCTTAGAAATTATTGACGACGCATACAGAGGGGCGAATTCCTAATTGCGGTCATTAATTTTTGGGTGAGGTTTTCCCAAATCATAAATTTCGTCTATTTGAATAATCCGTACTTCAGATACATTATCAATTTTCCAGACCTCAAAGAATTTAAGTTTATTTAAGAGGTTAGGTGCAGTCAGAGGCATGAAAAAATTAGTATATTTAATCCTTTTTTTTCGACTGTAATTTAATTTATTTTGTAAAGCTAATAATACAGAGTTATTACATAATGTTTCAACTTGAGTTCACCAAATTTCAATAAATTTTAGACGATGTTATTGCCATTTTTGTTGGATCCCCTCTCACAAGTAGTGCTTTTCGGTGACCATCCTAACTTTGTACTGGTTCATCTAAAATCAATCAAACAAAGAAAAGTCTTTAGTTTAATAGTAAATCTAGTACTTAATCGAAGTTTGTTTCTTTTTTTGAAAATTAACAGAATGGCGGCTTCTGAAAGCCTTACCCCGAATTTTCAGGAAAAAAAACAATAGTTCGCTCTTACAAAAAAATTGAAGTTTTCAACCAAAAGAAAAATCCTTCGATCAAGTACTAGATTTACTATTAAACTAAAGACTTCTTTGTTTGTTTTATTGCAGATGAACCAGTACAAACTCACGATGGTCACCGCAAAGCACTACTTGTTAGAGGGGGTCCAACAAAAATGGTAATAACTTCGTCCGAATTTTTTTTTTAATTCGGTGAAGTCAAGTGGAAACATTATATAATAACTCTATATTATTAGCTTCATAGAATGAATCAGATTACTATCGGAAAAAAATGATTAAAAATACTCATTTTCTCATGCCTCTGACCACACGTAACCTCTTAATATGATTTCTCAGGATTTCCTACTTCTTGGCTTTTCCATTATTAAATTTATTAACTGAAATAAGAACGGGAAATAAATCAAATATTTGAGGAATAAAAAATGAATAATAAATTAAAGATGAAAGGGTGGATTAATTATTGACAAGAATGAAAGTCGCATCGTGATTATGGAAGTGACATATTACGGTAATGAGAAACAAAAGGGCATGTAAATAAAACTCTATTACACACAAGGGTGAAATGTACAGCAAGGGGGGAAGCTTGTATGTATCTATAAACATGGGGATTGAAATGGCAATAGGTATATATAAACAAAAATCCTGCGGGACGAAAGAAATCCCTACACCCCCATAGTTATTCGTCTTTTCTCTTGAGTTATCTCATCGTCTACGCCATTTCAACAAAACATTCACATCCATGCTCTTACATAAACAAAAGTATACGTATGCCGCTCAATCAAAATATTCCGGACATAATTGAGGATGATTTTGTGCACAACAATGCTCGGCGATAGTCTAAAACTAATCGTCGATGATACTGCAATACCGCGAACGTTACACGGTATTTCCTATCCTGTGACGCAGTATCGCAATATCACCGACGTAATGATGGCATCCAAGTATTGGAAAACGTAAATGGAAAAAGAAATTAATATGCGAGTTCAGTTCGAGTTTCCACTTGGCAGATCAAGCGAGTTAGTATATCCGACGACATAATTTTTCTTTATTCTGGTTTTTCCAGAATTTATTACTTTCATCACCATTATCGCAATTGTCAATTTATACACACTTCTGTTCTATAAAGTCGCCAGTGGTCAATTACCCAGAATGAAAATATTCTGGGAGAAATTATGTAATATAAAAGATAAATGCAATATTGGTGATAGACAAAGAATAGAGGTAGAGATATAAAAAAAAAAACATTGGATATATAAGATTCATCTTGTCTTGGATATTCTTGTGGTAATCAGAAACAAATTGCCTTGTATGGGCCTTTCTTTTTACTCATCCTTTTTTCGTGATGTTCATTCATCCTTTACAATGATCTGAGCGCAGAGTTGGTTTCCGCCCCAAGATAATTTCATTTCTCAAACGCCATAAATAATTCATCTTGGAAAACCCGTATAACTGCGTATATATATGTATGTCAGTATTAAAAGTTAAAAACAAAGATGACCCCGAGTGAAATTCGATGGTCAATGATAAAAATATTGTTGGCCATGTGAACTTGATATTGGCCATTTCATTATTATTATTGTTATTACTATTACTACTATTCTAACTTTCAATCCGATTTTTGTGGGCACTTGATTCTTACGGGAAACGTAGGACTACCAAACAAATTAAGTACTATTACATATATAATACAAAGCGGGAGAGGAAATGGGAAAGAATAAGAAAGGCAAAAGTAGAAAAAAAAAATAGAGAGGGCGGAAATAGGCGCCCATTGGCGAGAATGGGGTCACTGTGTCGAGACAGCAACGTGAATGATATCGATTGAACATTTTGTTCAAATATTTAAATGCTATTACTGGGTTGAGCCACCTAGAATATAGTGGTGAGCGAAACACTCGTGGCACGAAAATAACAAGATGAATATTGGAATATCACGAAATCATTTTTCCAATATAGAAAAAAAAATAAAAACAAGGTGCTTGTTAGTATTTTTCCTTTTGCGACTATGCACACTATTGTGACAGAATGCAAAATATGAATCACAGAATTATCATAACTAACGAAACCGGAGGGCGTGTGAAAGAGGACGTTTACCTTGGAAAAAAATGGCGAATGTAAAGGGACAAAGAATGATATATAAATACAAATAATTGTATTAGAAGAGCGTGGTCGTGACTGCTCTACGAAATGTTGTCTTCCACAATATACTCAAAGCAGCAACCCAGTGTGCCAGCGCAATAACTACAAACCAATCGAACCTTCGGCTTCCTCTTGCTGCTCATTCGCCATCTATTTCTATCCTTTTTCTCTCACTCGTACTCACCACTTCACCTTTCGCCATCTATATTCCACTACGAACATCCACCACCGTTTCGAATTCACGAAATCGAACCTATAAATACAAAGTTTGTGCTCACCAACATTTTAATAATGGTCCAGTTGTTTGCGTGGATTTTACCCTCAGATCAGTAACATGTATATATATGAAATATATTATATGCATATATACATATGTATGATTTTATATTGAGGAGAGAAAGATACACAGGATGTCCGGAGGTGTGTCGCAATTTCCTGTGTGTAACACATGTGACAAAAAATCGCAATTTCTCCGCGTCTTGAAAAAATGAAAAAAATAAAAACTCGACAACATGTTTTATGTATTTGTGTATGAATTTGAAAAAGAAATGAAATATGTTGAGGAAAATATATATTGACATTGAGACGAAAAAAGCTCGAGTAAATGTATCAAACTTGTTTTCGCTTCATTCTCCCATTGGTTTTTATTTTACATCACGGTAGACGGCAGACGACAAGGGAGCATTTCAATATCTGATAGTGACCTATTGAGACGTTTATAGACTTAGCTGACATTGCTGGAAGTATGAACAAATATATATATATATACTTCTATGTTTCAATACATAAATATGTCGCAAGTATATACACTTCATTATTTTGTTTATTCAACTTTTACTGCTCCAAGATGTGCACAAAAACCCGCATTGAGGTTTGCTGTAATGTTATACAGAAAAATGGTATCGGATAAGTACATACGCGAGCAAGCAGACAAGTAACCTTCAACCCCCAAAGAATATACAATCTTCATCCTGTTGCGGATGGAAAATCAATCACATCTATAATTAATCAGGAATAAAGACTGTGAAAGCTATTCCGGTATTTCATCTCTCAATAACAGAAGACAGTTATTCTGACGCAGTCTATGAGTTGATTGCATAATTTTTAATCTCTGTGCGTTGACTATTGAAAAGAATGAAAATGAAGAATCCAAATTCCACAGTTGATATGTAGAGCCTTTTAGTTATTCACCACCAAACGAAGATAATGAGGTAGTAGAGTAGGAAAGTTTGGGACAGTATATGAATTCGAACTTCTAGATTTTTCATATTCAAAGGTAAAGTCATTCCGGTCCAATGACCATATCTTCAAGAAGTGTTTATTGCGGACGTTGTTGCATGAGTTATGAGTCCGATGGGAGTAGTAACTAAAATAATGATTGAAAGACAAAAAAAAGGATAGTGAACGTCAAGACTATCAGAAAATAATTAGAAAGTGTGGTTCACAGTTGTACCTTCCACTCTTATAATGACCCCATTTTCTAAAATTAGTTATTGAAATTCATAATGATGAAAGACACTCTTATGGTGACAATTATTCCTTATATTGTCATTGATGTGTAAGAGCATATAGATTATATGGTAATTTCCATTCCTAGCTGTGTGGTTGGTACTTGCTGGCACAGGCGAGAAAAAATTCGTCAGTCTATACAATTTCCAACATTTGGTTATGACCTGCAAGGATCTCCTTAATCATGTAGACGTATAATTTATTCATTTGTATCTTTCCACATATACAATGGTGTATGGGAGGTTGAAAACAGGTCGTTGATTAGAGCGTGATGTTGTCCAGTGTACGTTTTCCATCCCCTTTCTATATTTAGGTGCAATTTCACGATAAAGAATGATGCGGTCGGAACAATATCATTAATCTTTATTTGACCTAAAGAGTTGGCACCCTCTGCATTCCTCTCCTGTGTGTGTTTAAACTCAATTCCTCCGAGTATTGTATTTTTTTTATGGTACGGTGAAGATGCACCTCGTTCTTAAAACTACATCAAAATAATATCAGTTTTTAATTCGGAACAGGAAGGAATACTGAATCCAAGATATGCCTTCATGCAAAAATTTCCTTAAAAGAGAATGAGGTGAAGTTGGCAGCACTACAATCAATATCTAATAAGTTATCCGGGAATGTAATAGCACCTGTGTCCCAAATTGGCCGACTTTATCGCACATTTTTTATATAAGAGGTCGTAAATTTTTTTGTGCATATAGCAGGTTCAGTTGTTTCTCCAAAACAGCTGAACTAATTTTGGGACGCTGTCTTGCAAATCTATTGTGATATAGCACAGCGAGTTCGTGATGGAAGTTTTATCCGTCAGAAGTGTTTCAAAATTTTAGAATTTGTGGTATTATGTTAGTGTGAATTGAAGTATTCCTATCAGGGCGAATTGTTTAATGATAACATAATTTCAATCTTTTCAAAAGTTAATGGATGCATCCAAAATTTCAAGAAGGCTTGTCCAACGCTCTAAGGCACATAATTTTCTCCCTTTAAAAATAGATCTGGAATGTTCGAAAACAAATAATAAACATTAGAGAAAAGATGCGACAATATTGATCACACAGTAATCGGAAAAGTCGGGAGGATGATTTTTTGTCTGTTGCGAGACATTTCTAATTTCGGTAATCGTTTATCAATCATTCTGATCAAAATGATTAAAACAGTTCATACAAAATGATTCGTACATACGCTCAACCTAATAATCGATATATATGCTAATCCCCCATGTTAAATACATAGGAATCATAGAAATATCGAAGAGATTTTGGGGTGGTCACATTCTCATATACATCGTATAAACTAATGACATTTATTGCATCCAATATGTATACTACTGGACGGAAATAATCGGAGGTCCAAACACTCTGCAGAGACGAGTGCTTCTTTCGTATCATTCATACAACCACGCATACACATCTCTGCTATTGCCCTCCCGAAATCAACTTCCCTTATTTATACTCAGAGAAAATTTATTTATTTCCTCGATTGCTTGTAGTCATGCCGTCCACACCGTACAATCATTTTGAAACCATCGGGAATTCTCTATTTAGATATTCATGGGTAAGAAAACAAATGCAGAACGAAACAAAATAGAACGAGATATTTGAATGTTGGAATTCTTAAACAATTTCCTTTCAGCGGACGAATACCTAGATTAGAAATGGGATGAAAATTCGTATGGTAGATGTGGGTACAAACGCGTATGCGAACATACAATTTGATGATAGCCGTCGAGCGCATTCAACCGCACTAGTTGAGTGCGAACCAGAGAATCCGCATTAGGAAGTACCTGAGACGCGGCTATAATATTCGAGCGACGATTCACAAAAAAATTGCTCATTAGTTTAATTCACATTATTGGAATCGTTACCAATGCTTCATATCGACCATCGACATGTGTTTGCAATCTCGTCGACTAATTACAACGAATTAATTTCAAGTCAGAATAAACATTCAAATTCCCATCAATAATTTATACTTATATGATGAGCCTGCAAATGCAAATTAAAGTGTTTCATCTCGTAGTTGTTCTCTGGAATGCTCAATACGTTTCTTATGCTAATTGCCCATCACAAACCTGAACCGTTGCTAAATGAGTACAAAGTGACTAAAACGATGAGAATGAGGAATAAACATTTCCAAAACACGAACTTATACAATGTATATGTGATCATTCCAAATATTCTCTATCAACGAAAAATCAGAGTTCAATCATCTTGGTCGATAAATGCCGAAACGTTCCTTGGAAATACTGTGAACGTATTCAAGTACCTGTATTATTCTCCATTCCGATGAATACCAACAATTGTGATATGATAATAGCATTGACAGGTTTCAACTCATCATAATCAATTATTTTTTTAACAACACATTCTCATCTTTTCTCTGTATGTCATCTGCATATTACATATCTATACAAAAAAGAGGTAGAAGGTAAAAGCACGACCGGAAACGAGAACCTATTACATTGCATGCTTCTTATCTCGCACGCACACGCCGCGCTACGTAACAAAATAATGCATCAGGAGTTTATCTCGTCTGGCGTGGGCGTGTCTACCAACATTCCGCATTATCTTAATTTCTTTGAGTATCTCGTATATACACCACTACAAATACCCATAACATTTATTAATGTAATAATATATATATACGTACATACATATATACTGCAAGAAAACGAAGACGAATGATTATCATTGGGTTATTATATTGTCATTTCATATTATCCGGTGTTTTCGGTGATTCCACTGTAGTGTTTCGTTTCTTCCTTATCAATCTAAAAGTGTGAAGAAATTATTTAATATTTTTTTCTTCAAATTTCTGTCAGGATCGCCCGACACCTTACGACGCTGCTGTGTGTCTAAAATCGATTGTTCCCTTATTTCCATAATAGTTGAAAGTGTGGTTTGCCGTGATCATCACGTAAGCGTATATTTGTGATTAGCTTTGATGGGTAAAAAAAAAATACTTTTTACCAATGGTATTCACGCTTATGGAAAGTATGAAAGAATAGTAAAATGGATTTCGATCAACGCAGTAACAAGACGAAGTATGATACAACTCTTGCTGGAATTCCAGATCCCAATAGAGTTCAAGCAAATTATAAGAATAACAGATCATTAGCATTGCTTTTGTTTAGGCCACTCGTTTTTGTATTGTGAAAAATACACATAATCATATGTTTAATGTTGAAACGCGAATGCAATGTACGCACATTCCATTCCTGGTGAAAAATCTCGAGTATCATTTTAAAAATTGGCCTTGAAATGAAGAGAGTCTAACATTTCAATTAAAATAAAATAAAATTCCAAATTGAAGCATGAATGGGATATTGCGAGGGATTTTTTCACTTTCAGGTCATGGTTCAAACATTTTTGTATAGCAAATACTAATAATTAATGAGATGAATGAAATTCAAAGGGGACTCACCGGTGTCGTGTATGGTTGACAAGCGAGCCGTATACCATCGTGCCTCAATTTTTCTTGTAGCAACATTTTCAATTGCATTCTGGGAATTCTCACAAGTTCGGCTTTGCCTTCCTCATATTCATCAGCGAATTTGGTGAGCTCTTGTCCACCACTCGATGAACTAGCCGTTGGTGATGCACCACGTTGAGCGTCTTTATCACTTGGCGGTCGTTCTGATGATGTACGTGATGATTTAGAACTGACATTGTCACACAAACAATCATTTGTCTCTTCAAGAGTAAAATAAACACTAGCAGCCCCTTCTTCACGCAATGTCTTAACTGATTGTAATAATCTCAGACGATGATTTTGATTGAAAACACCTATTGCATCGAGATCAGGATCACCAATTTGCTTACATATTTCCAAATCGTCATAGCCATTATCAATAAATGATTCCGAATATTGTCCAAGGTGGAGTGAACGCAGCCACTCGACTACAATATTACTGGCAATCGTCATTGCTTCACTACTGAATGATGTTCCAATTTTATTTTTCACTTATCTCCTTCCTGTTACCGCCAACCTTGATGAGGAAAAAAAAGATATATTCGTATATTAATAATCCTGTGTTTTCTTCACGATTTTTTTTTTGTTGATCGCCTTGGGGTAAAAATTGTGTCTGACATCTTGACGATCATCTCGATTACTCCAATGGTATGTATGGAGTGGCGTGCGAGCAAAAGTGAGGGTGGGCGAGAGGGAAACCAAGAGAAAGAAGAATAAAAATGTATATATAAATGCGAATCGAACGAGCGCGCACGTGAACGATTGAAATAATATCGATCGCATGAAATGTTTACTCTCCCTCTCGTTGGTTATAATGTCTCTGTGTATGTGTGTGTGTATGTGTGTGCGTATATGTATGCCTATATTCTTCTATCTGCGTTGACAGTCACAATATATCTTCCACTGAATCTCACATGAGACGATTCAACGATTCCAATAATAACGGTGAAAAATGGAAAAAAAATCTCCTGATTAATCCTTGGAACGACACCGAGATTCTTCAAACCACTTTTTCGAACACCAATCAAAAAACAAAACAAAAAATAAAAACACCCACTGGATTCACAGAACAAGAGTACCAACACACTACCACAATTTTGAAACGTATTTGAAAAAACAAAAAAACCAGAAATGGAATTGGAAGAAGATCGCACATCAGTCACGATTTTTCAAGTCTCATCCTGTATTGAGAGTCGTTTTCACGATTATGGTCGCGAATGTCTTCGAATCTATACCATCAAATTCAACTATTCACCAGTGAATTCTGACGAAAACTCATTGACTGAATGAAACGTGAACGCCAATTGTCTCAATTGCAGTGTTAAGGCCGCGAACATTCGGATTGAATGTCACATTTCATTTGGAACTCTACCAATGTGATCATGTACCAAAATTAGTTTAGAGAGTTTAATAGTGTATACTCTCAGACCTTATTATATAAGTTTGAATGTGACCACGATTCATTCACCTTTGATATATTTTTGGTTCATTGCATAACCCAAAAAAACGAAACAAAGAATATCGATTCCCGAGCTTTATACTAATGCACACGAAAGATGCCTGCGCTTGCGTGCGCCTCTAACCGAATAGTTTCAAAAAATCGGATTGAATCACTGCCCCGGCAGAATTACTCGTCCAAAATCACACCAGATCACCCCTCATGCCTAATAATGAATACTTGAATGTAACCACGCGAAACAGTGAACTTTTGCTTTGACACACAGATACATAAACAGTTCTGTTTTCTAGGTGAATCACAGGAAAGATAAACGGGTGAAAATAAAAATATAACAGCTGCAATGTACTTCGGCAAGACGGTAGAATTTGGTTTTGAAACAGCAGATTTACTTCTGACGGATAAGGAGAGCGAGTGAGAGAATAATGTATGAATGCAGGAGACAGAGCTCGAAAAAAAAAGAAGAAAGGCCGGAATAAAATACGAAGCACTCTTGTTGTAGAAGCCTGGCGACCTTGAGGGAGCTCACGTCCCTTGCTCCCACCGTCCCTTCCTCAAACTCCTTCCACTTTGTGTGGCTCGCTCTCTCTTTCCCCTTACCCTCGCTCGCACTCCCACTCACTATATTGCTCTCACCCTCTCCTTGGCTCTGTCCGTCACTCTTTTGGTTCTGAATATGTATTTGTGCGCCCTGTCTCGTAGTCGTTTCGGGTTCACTACCTCGCACTCAACTTCACATTGAATTTTTAGGCGAGTGTGCCTTCTTATTTTCTCCAACGATCTTCTTTTTCCTCTTACTACTTATTGATTCATTATCTATCCGTCACCAGAAAAGTACAGTAGAAAACGAATCCAAATAATTTTCCCTGTGCTGAACCCATATACAATATCATGTTTGAAACCCCATTTTATTCGCCCATGAGTATATTGCTTTGCCTTTTTGTTGACATTTCGCGTTATTGTTGATGTCTTTATTTCAATAGATACTCGATAAAAAAATCAACACTAATTATACACAGGACTCATGCAAAACACTACATAACATAGTTTCGACCCTGAAAACTCAGCGGCGCTCTCTTGCGTACGTTAAACTCGTTGTGCGGTGGATACCACGCGGCCCTTGTACACGCATGCGCGCCACCAATTCATTTTTTTCGCTGTCGACAAAATATATTCGACAATTTGGGAGTGTGCTCTTTCATTCGGAAGCCAACTATTGTATAATGAATTGATCAGAAACTAGCTGCGTGATTGGATCCTCTGCACTGAAAGCGTCTAATTTTCTCGGTGGCACTTTGAATTAATCAAAAATTTTGAGAGTACTGAATCGTTAATTGGGTCGCTAAAATCAGCGACTTATAACTGACTCTTGGGTATCGATATAGCGTACTCAAATGTATTAGGGAAACATTTCGCTGATTATTTCACATGTGTTTCAAAATTTTATTTCCAGATGAATATGAAGAACACAATCCGCACTAACACTGCTTTCGTTGCCGCATTGATTGTGACAAAAATTGAATTCTTCTTTACTGCTAACGCAATACATTAGATTATTGTCGCGCAGATTTTATATTATTATCTTTCGCGACCACGCAAATGCCAATAGGTTTCCGGAGAGACAAAATAATATGAATGTCTCATTCTTTTCGCCACAATACACGTCACACCGCGACGCGGCACACGGCTCGACTGACTTAACGTATCCGCACGAGGGAGCCACTTCGCCCTACACACTTAGCAATCCCACCACTACGCGGCATTTCCCCCTCATCCCCACTCTCTGTGGCACTTTTGCCACTACCACTCAAAAACGTCTCGTGCTCTCTGGCTCGCTCTTTTTCACCACTCTCTTTCGCTTCGGTCATGAACGACGTGCGCCGGTGAGTCGTATCCTTCCACATCGGCTATTTCGTTCCCAGACACTGGCGGTGGCGCTGCATCACTTACGTTCATACAAGTCCTATAATTAATTCGTCTTTATTATTATTGATATATATATATATATTGAAGTATTTTGAGATTTTTATGAAAAAATTTCTGTTTAAACCAAAGCACAACCTACACACCTTGGTTAAGATGAAAAATAAGAAAACAAAAAGTATCTTGGTTACAATCGGAATGTAAAAAGAAAATATGTATTTACGTTTGAAGGCCTCAATAAAATATTAGATAGAGAGATGAATAGTTTATTTAGTACCTAGAAGAATAACAATATCCATTTTGACCAAACTATTCCCATATTTCTCACCGTTTTTCCATTTTGTAGTTACACGCTTGTTTAAAAATAATAATAGGTACTTATGTTTTGCCATGGAACTTATGAACTATAATTCTGTTACTATCACTGCACAACTTGAACTTATGCTCATGTAATACTTGTTTACTCTAGATATACATATACTCTATATTTGACTGCCAAATATATAATAAGGATTATGTTGTTAGGTTTCGCTAATTATTTTGTCACCTATTCTTTGATGTGAGCGGAATACATTACATATTTGATTAACTCGATAATATCAGCGACTCTCGCCATTACATATATTGATTGACTCAGTTGTTTCTCTCGTCTGAATGTTTTTTTTCCAGCTTCACGCACATGCAATAGAATATTATTTCTATGAGTTTTCCATTCGTCTTTTATCATACAAACGACGAATGTCACTTGTATTTAATTCTATTCAATTCGGCAATTCGGACCCGATATGATCTCTAATAGCCCACTGGAAATCATTCGGTGTGAATACATATTTTCATGTAAATCACATAAAAATTGTTTGGACCTCAAAGTTAGTCAACATCACTCAAAAATAATTCTACACTGAGAAAAAAAAATGTTCATTCAATAAAATTGATGTTATTGGAATATATTTCATTAATTCAACTGTAATATTTTCAGCTGAAGTAAATATATGCGTAGCTCAACAATACTGTCATTGTTTTCAAAAGCATAATAATTTTGGTTTTTTTATTCAATTGAACTATACATTTCATTGACTGAAGAATATATGCTATTGAGCCCATACAATATTTTATTCTCAAAAAAAAAATTCCGTCTTGAATCTACGTACTCAATATGAATTAATATTTTATTAGAAAGACTACGTCTAGATAATTGAATTAACTGAATTGCTGCGGTAAGATTTCATTGCGACTTTTGGTAGTCCCAAGTAATGCTTTTATCGGATTAATCATTTATTTCGTTAATTTGATAACTTTAGCTATTGATTGTTTAAGCACATTTCTTATGGTTATAGAAGTATAAACTTTTGATCGAAAAAATTCAAATTCTTGATCAAATTGATTGGCGGAGTTGTTCAGAAAATTATGTGATTTTGGCAAAGAAATGAAGCAGTTGAACGAAAGTTATTTTGTATCGTTGTATGCAGGCAGTTCAATTTTATATACGATTGCTTCAACTGAATATTGAATTAAAAAAAAAACATTTAGTCTTGAATTCGTATAGTTGATACAACATATTATGTTATAAAAAAGGCATCATGTGTACAATTGATCGAAGTAAACTGTTGAAGCAAGATTTGAATTGATTCGTTTCCTAGGTTCAAGGGATGTTTACATCAAGACCATTTATTATGTTTCATTCATCCAATGAAATTGCTAAGTTTAGGATGAGATTTTTATTTGTCCTAAAAAAATGCATTCATTATAAAAAGATAGTCACTGGTTGAATCGAGTTACCAAGTTATTCAAAGCATGTACATAATGTATGTGTAAATGCATGAAACAGTTCAAACAACATTCTTTTCATTGAATCACGTACGTGGTTGTATTCAATGAAAAATATAATGGTTTGTTCTGAACGAATATTAATTTGAGAAAATCTGTTTTCTTAATCCATATACAGTTGATGCAAAATAATATCCCTATCAAGTTTCACTTGTGCATGATTAGACCAAACAAGCCGCTACCGCTGGATACTATCGTATGTTGACGGATCAAATAACATTTAAAGTTCGAACAATCATTGGATCATTTCTTGATGAAGATTTGGAGTCACTAAATGGTAATGTCGAATCAAACAAAAAGTGTTTGTATCGATGATAATTGCATCTTGTATCGACCCTATATTTATTCGCAATGATCAGTTGAATTCGACAATGTTAGTGAGTTATCTTAATTCAATTAATGATTGTTTTGAATTAAAAGGCGTGTATTCTTATTCAGCAGTAAGGGTTGATTCATTGAACGAAGTGTTTTTTCTCAATTAAAAAAAAAGTTCTGGCATTTTTTTATTCGGAAAAGGCTTGCATGAATGAATATATCGTTGTAACAATGAAATATTTTTGTCTTCATGAACAAATATGAAATTACAAAATTTAAGAACGATTCGAATAAACGTGGGAAGCAGGCTAGTGTATAGCTCAGTGGTCAGAGCAATCGAGTTATCGTCAGAAGGTCCCGAGTTCGAATCCAGGCGAGATTACCAAATTTTCTTCGGATCTTTCTCCGGGTGGGACACAAAATTCAGCAACGAAAGTAAGTATTGAAGCAAAATAATATAGTAACATTGTTCAAATAATTGTTAACAAATAAATAGATTCTTGTAGGTACAGTGCGATCCCGATTCTCTACCACTTGGGAGAAGGACTACTACCCTTGCCGCAGTGCCGGTGTACCGGGTGACGGTGGCATGGGTAACAGATGCCCCTACAGCCCACGAACACCCCCTAGCTCACCAAATTGGACGAGAACAAAAATAGGATCGTTGGAAAAAATCGGGATAGTATAATACCAAATATGTGTATGGATGAATTGAATATATGATTGAATAACCCATTGTAAGCCCAATATGTACACGTCCATAATGATTGAATATAGAGTCCTACAACAACCGAATATTTGTTTCTGGTAAATTAATCTTTTGCCATATAAACTGTGATCAATTGTAAACTATTCCCAAATGTAAAAATAATAGTAGCAATAGCATATTCTTTGCATTCATGTAAATCAGAAAGTGATTCAATTGCACACACGATTTTTTCGACTATAAAAGCAATTGGACCAATCGTCGATCGGTTTCAGGGGCGCGCATTTACGATTTATTGAACTTCCCGTTTAATCTTACTAACTGTACCGACTTTTCAACTAACATCATTTTTATCTCACTCAATTAAATAAATGTACTATCCGATTAATTGTGAACTTTTCCCAAATGTAAACGGAACAGTAGCAAGATTATATTCTGCACATTCATGCAAGCTAGAGAGTGATTTAATGGCGCACACGACTTCTTCGACTATAAATACTATTGGAGCAAATACATATATGCTTTGTACAATTGCATAATCGTTTCAGGGGCACACATTTACGTTTTATTTAACTTGCTGTGTTATCTTACTAACTGTACCGACTTTTTAACTAACAGAATTTTTATTTGACTCAATTAAAAAAACAGTTGATTCGATTAATTATGAGCTTCTGTCAAATATAAAATGTATCGCAGTAACACTCCATACATTCTGTATACATAAATCGAGAAGTGATTCAAGTACATATATGATAACACAGATACCACAAACTATTTGTCCAAATAAATGTTCATTCTGCACAATTCATTTTATGTTTGACTTGAAACTCAAAGTTTTCTGATCAATAGGTTCTACTCTTCTTTGAAAAAAACTCATATTATGGCAAACGGGGGAAAGATATGAAGAACACCATATAATCACAGAACTAAAATATATATTGTTCACTTGAATGAATTTTTTCAAAACTATATAGTATTCCAACAATCAAATATTTCGATGGCACTATTGAATGACAGATTCTATTGGATCAATGCCGAATTCACTTGTTTGAATTAGATTTTTCTCTCAGTGTAGTGGACCGCATAACGCCATAATTTTATAATCCGTTTGTCGGCCCAGCCGCAACTAAAATTAGTTGCATTCTGTATACAACTAATTCTAATGTTGTAATGTAATGTACAAAAGAAATAACATGTTGACGAAATAAGATATTATTGAACTTGATCATTGCTTAAAGTTTCAAAATTTCATCGGAATCATTCACGCCAACAGATCATCATCAGTATGAAAATATCCTCAAAACGTAATATCATGATCGAAAATAGCTTTTTTTCACAAATTAAAAAATCAAAAACCACAAATACAAATCGCATTATTATCTTGTCGTACATTAAATAGACTTGTGACTTTCGATATCTGGCGAATGAAATTTATGTTATTGTCAATACGATGGAAAGATTCGAAATATGTTTCTAGTTTTTCTTCTCAATTGATTTGTGGAAAAATAAGTTTCAGCGACAGCCCAACATGCTTGATCCTTTGGAATAAAAATAAAAAGAATGAGATAGAAAGCGGATGAATTGTGTCCTGTCGTGGAGACCAAGGAATTAATTCCAATATCCTGCATCTCACCCAAAATGTGGCACGATTTCGCATAAATTGAAAAATAAAAATTTCCGTTTCGGCCCCATTCCTATCTAGAGAAAAAAAATAATTTTTCCTATAGTCTGTAGTTTATTTTTGTTTTTTACTATGTCATTAATGTTGTATTCTCTTTCTTCATGAAGTAATATGGATATACATATGACTATATATTCGTTGGTATTTTTGTCCAATTTATGAGAAAAAACGAAGAAGTTTTAATATGGGAATTTCTGCAACATCTGCACTGAAAAAAGAATTATTGAATCAAAGAAAAAATATTTGATGCAACTAAATCTGGTGCTCGCATTGGTCAGAATGAATGATTTGATTCACACAAACAAATTTTGTGTATTGGTTGGATGTACACAAACTGATTATAGGAAACGATAATCAGTTGATCTAATGAAATTTAATGTTGAGTCAAAACATTGTTTCATTGCGACAGAGGAAATATTATTCTCGGTGGAAGAATAGCCCGCATTGGCTGGAATATAATAATTAGTTGAGTTATGTATAAATCTCGGTTGTGTTGACTTATATTTATTCAAAACAAATAAAGTTTTGTATTTTTACCACTTTCGAAACTGATTCGTAAGATTGTCAGAAAACAACAATATTCAATCGATTTTATTGCAATTGAGTCACGGCATGGCGGGTGTGGTACAATGCAATGTCAATTGATAATATAAATTTGACGTGAAAATCTTCGCAATTAAGATGGTTCCTCTCTATCTCTCTTGCCCTCTCTCACACACTTTCTCTCTCTCTTCCTCTCTGGTAATGGTAACCATCCTTACTACGAAAATTCATATTTTGTCAGATCACTTATTAAATTTGTCGATATATTTCGTTAACATTATCAAATTCTGAATTGAATTCCACAAGCCCGAAGAAAAATATTCGCCTCAGACGGTGTTTGAACCAGCGATAACCTCGTATAAATCTGTTCAGGGGTCTTATCCACTGAGCTATTCAGGTACCTGTCTCAAGACTTGGGAATTTCTAGATCTTGCACAGAATGAGGTCTGATTACACTGAGAAAAGAGTCAAATTGGGTCAGATAAATATGCATAATAACCGTTGAGTAGTAGCATCGAACCAATATTCATTGAGTACGATGGATGATATCGAGCGCTAAGTGTTATTTAGAAAACTAAATAGCGCAGTTGAAACAATTGATCATTTATTTGTGTCGAATACAATCTATGATTGCTTTGACGATTGCATTGCAAGTTTTATGTTTCAACGGCTATCAACAACGTCTTTTCCTTGCGCTAAAGGACATTTAATTGACGCAACTCATTCGTTCTCCAATGAATTTATTAATTTGCGTCAATCAGTTTCTTTTTACTATGTAAAACGAGGATTATTGAATTAATCTGAAAACGATGACGGACAAAAAATTTGATGAGAAATATGTGAAAGAAATTCCGAATAGACAATTTTTTTAATTATTGTTAATTGTCAGCAAATGGGGCAATACTATAATGCGATAGAGCGTCCCGCAGCCTTTCCTGGCGCATTTGCAACTTATTCTTCGGTGGCTGTGTGCAAGTATATTAGTGGGAGACTGTGTCGACGGAGTGGAAGCCACCACCACTGCCATAATACGAACGACCCAGAGTCACTTTGTATGCCGGACTGGCTCGTGCTCTTTCACCCAGGGGTCATGCTTTATCGTGCACCAGAGAAGATTGTCACGAAGGTTCAACTATTCATATACACATATCTAAACACATACAAAATATATCTGTTTAAATAGGTAAGACTGTCCCTGTGGGCGGACAATCTTGCCTTGCAATGATGGATACCCCGGCAGCAATCTTAGAACACACACAAACATGTATCAAATATGAATGAAAAAAGGAACAGAATACACAATTAATATAATAAATATCAAAACGATTTTTCCACAGTCCCAATGTTCACCAAAAATATTATTTATCTCAATATATCTAATCGATTCCATTTGGTCAATCACAAAATACATTCACCACCCACACGTACATATCATAAGATAAAATTTTAATCGAATAATTCTTACGATCGCACGACAAGACTAGAGCAAACACTTACTTGCATAACGGCGCTCCACATTTTTTTTATTCCTCTCAATATTCGGCATACTCACCATTGACGCCATGATGCATTGATACAGTATTGTTATTATTTTTATCATCATTATCATGGTGATAAAAGAGCGCGATAATTTTCGCGCGGCGGTTAATCAACCATCAAGTCACGAGCTGTGGCGAACATGGTGAGTTTCTTATTGTAACACGTCATTATATGACATGATGTCGGCTGTTCGAATTTTGTGTCTTTTCCCATGAATATATATGTAAATATTATATAAGTATGTATCATAACTACGTATCAAACACCATGGAAGAACAAACAATGGGAATATTATTATTGGTAATGGCAAGCAATAATCATATAATACTAAAATAATATTTTACAACGGAAATCAAATTTAAATATAAAGAATGATGTTAGTATTCTCATGTTTTGGATCAGAAATATCGACTTTCCTACACTGTACGTTACAAAACAAAAGTCGGTTCCCGAAGGTATAGTTCCCTATCTTAAACACTGTGGTCACTTCTAACACATTTCCAAATGTGTCACGTATTATATCAGAATTACTACACGCTTGCAAATGTGTTGAAAGTGATTACAATGTTTTAGATAGAGAATCGCACGCATGGTAACAAACGTGGATTCGCAGTGTATTTTTTGTTAATTCGTCTATAACAAGTACGTGTAAATAATTGATGAAAGTTCCTTACTTTGAATAATTAGTACATTTGTACCAAGATAAAAGATTGGCGTGCCAAATACAAAAGGTCAATGAAACCAGAGAAAATATCAGTGTAATGATTCATTGACTGGAGGATTACTTAACCGGATGTTTTGAGTAGTATAGGAGGTTGAATTGATTGATGTCAATTAAGATGTGCATGTCACACTCGAATTTTCTGATCCGACTTATTGCATAGATTTTCCGTCCCAATCGATTATAGCTGGAAATCGTGACATGTCTGGCTTCACCCCGAACTCAGCATGTCGTAGTCGCTTTTCTACTGTCGTAATGATATCTTCAACTTTTTAAACATCGTAATCCTCGACTATTTATCGGCGCTTGAATGCACTTGGTTTCGGTTCGATTGAACGACCCCTTCACCGGTAGAACTACTCCAATTGCCATTTCTTCAGAGAGTGTTTTCTTACACAAATTCCTGTTGATACATTCACTGAGCATCAAGCAGAAGTGATCGCAACCACATGAATTACTAACAACTAAATAACATATGTTGGATTAGACCAAGTTGGGAACCATGAAGAAAATCGCATCTTTACCCCTTGGGAGGTGTCGAACGAAGTTGAATTTGTAGCCCTATACATCTATAAATGAATATGAGTGAATGTAATGACTTCAATATCGATGGAAGCACATTCGAATAATTATTGTCAATTCATAATCGTAAAAAAAAAACGATTAGTAGATATTGTAATATCCAAAACCAGCGAGTCATCGATGATTATATAAGTTTGGTGAACGAAAGCTGATCGCGTCTACATTGAGAAAAATGTGTATCGCGCGCCGAGAAAATAATGCCTTGGGCTAATCCATTGCACTGTTGAAAGTTATCTAAACCTTAATGCATAGAGACGAAAACACAAATGTATTGAGCCAAGCCCGGAATATCTTGGGTCAATGCAGTAATATTTTCATTCAATGGATTGATTTTCATTGGTTCAATGACATATTGTCTCGATTCAAGACTTTGTTTTCGCTTCTAAACCCTAATGGCTTCATGCAAAGCGTTTATATGTTGTGCCAATTGCATGTTGGCTTAGCTCAAGAGCATATCGTCTTGATCCAAGGTATTGAGGGATTGATCCAAGTGCACATTGACTCGAACAAAAACAGCCAATGTCTTGCACCAATAACATATTTTATTCGGCCAATGTTTTTGTGTTTCAACTAAAATGATTGACGGTTTGTTCTAAGGATTTATTGCTCTGATGCAAGACACAAATTTCTTGCACCAATAACTTTTGTTTACCTGCAGTGAATGTTTTTGATTTTCATGTGGATGAATTTTTGGCTTGTGTCGTGTGCGCATTGTTTTGATACAAGACATAAGTCTTTGGCATCCATGGCATATTATATTCGCCCAATGTCAGTTCAAGTGCATACTATCTTGATCCTAGATGTTAGTGTCTTTCAACTGAAACCCAAATGGCCAAATCCGACACGGTAGTGTGGTATCCTGGTAACATATAAGCTCCAATCAAGGTTTTGTTAATGGACGCTCATGTACTCATCTCCGTTACATTGCACATCAGGTAAGAATAATTTTGATTTAATCAATTTTACCTTCTTCATGGAAGCTAATGAAACCCGTTCATCCGCCCAATCTATTCCCAATCATACATTTCAATGGTATATCAACAAGTTTGATCAAAAAATGAGTAATAATCGCTCGAATTTATAACCGTATACAAATATATTGCAAATTATCAGCCATTGTATGAATAAGTTGAGGTTCATATTCTCTGAGGTCTTTGTGGACGATACATCCCCACTCTTCCGTATTCGTTACTTGATAAGCTTGCATGTGGTGCCATGAGAAACAAACTGTATTCTTTTTTCATATAAGAAAGCTGTTCCATTCGTTCGTAGCGCATCAGTGATAACAATATTCTGAGTCAGACCAAATGTAAGTAGTGATTCAGGGCCGGTTCCAACTCAGTTTTGTTTTACCGACAGTGTGAGGATGGTAAGTGATGGCCGTGTAATTTTTTATATCGACGGTTGAGGGGGATCTATTTCATTGAACTATAATATGTCAACTTACCAACAGTTGGGCGATAGGTTAAACTTTATTGAACTATGGTACAATGATTCCTTACCGATAGTTGAGTTGTAGGTTGAAAACTATATTGAAGTATGATACGATGATTTCTTATCGATGGTCAGGGTGGGGTTAGCTCTATTATAACCTAGTTGAACTATAGAACGTCAATGTTTTCACTCTTGTGTATGTATTGGCATTTGATTTTTGTTCTCCCACTTCTAACATCATCATTGTCCAGTAAGGATTTAATTCTACCCTACTTCTCATGCTACTTCCAAATTCATCCAATGATGAATGTTTCCGCTCCTCTTTATTCTCTTGTCCTATGACGTCATTCTGCTGTCACGACGCAGAAGATTTTTCAGACAAAGAACAAAGACATGTTTAGAATGGGGGAATCTTCAACCACGCAAGTTCATTCCTGCAGAGATCACTTTTGTTTAATAGTGCTCTTAATATTAATAGTGCTAATTTCATAGCGAAAAGAGAGTTGAGTAAACAATTTTTCTTTGAAGAACATATATACGAGTAGAAATTATAATGGATATCACAAAGTCCATTCAACACTACAGAGCATGCAGTTTGTACTGGATAAAGTTGAAAGCATTGCTGCTGAAGTTGAAGCATGGTTTGCTTCGAGAATTCCGGAGGCTTCTTTCGTCAGAGAGGAAAATGTCTCTCTGGTTGAAGATTTGTTGAATAATATGGTGTAAACAAAACAATTTGTAATAGATGGAGAGAAGGTTGAATAAATATTACAATTTCATAAATGTATGTTTGAAAACTTTTTATTTCATTCCTCTATCCACATACAGATTATATTTAACGTATAGTATAGGTCCAGTGACACCATTCATTTTCTTGATTTGAGGTTAAAATCGGTCACGGTCACGAGCGGTTTCTTCCCATGGACCACGCCGTACGCTTCTACATGCATAATCCCATGCATACATTACCTGGATTCCCGGTATAGAGTTGAATTGAACGGGCATTTCTGATATGATCACACCAATTTTCATACATTACTGCTTCGTAGGTTGTATTCAACTATGCGATCATATAATATTAAACAATAAGCGAAAGTGTGCACTGGAAACTGATTAGTAGACTCTAATTCCATTTCCACATCTACTGGGTCCGATTTAAAATTTTCATTTTGCTCAGAACGATCAATAACCACGAATGGGGCATTTGTTACAACTTTACTCCTCGTCAAAAAAGGATCAGCATCTTTACCATAATATGAAGGTTGCAAGTTCGTGTACATGCCATACAATATGACGTATTGATTATGATCGAAGTCGATATTCAAATTTCCATATGGGTAAGATTCTGAAATGAGGAAAACTTTGACGTTGGTCACGTTACAGTGATAGTGGCCACGTTACAATGACTACTAATCTTACTTTTAACATTTTTTCGATCAATTTGAAATCCTTACATGATGTATCGTGGCTTCTCCAGTTGTGTAGTAGCCTTGACAACACAAGCACGAAAACTCATGGAAATAAATGGATCCTTCGCTATGTAATTGAGTAGTTGAATTTTCTGTGTATCAGAGACTCTGATATATGGTATTAACTACACAATTTGTTGAAGGGTCAGTTTAATATCTTCAGCTGTAGTTTGGACGATGGCATTCAACTAAGTATTTGCTCTCCTAAGAATCAATTCTTGTTTAGCATTCACAATAATTTTCCGATAATCTTCAGCGAATCTTAACAATAATTCCAGCGGAATTGCGATATAAAAATAACCATCGCCATTGATTAGTTTAATATTATCTTCATATATCCATCCTGCATTTCGGAGCGTAGAGAAGTATATCCTTTCATGAGTGTTATTATTCTTGCATTTTAAGCTCTATCCATGTCCTACTCCCTGAAGTGGCCCTCGTAGTATACATGTAGTGGAATCTATTCCGAAATTGGGCGCCACTCCTCCTTTTATTTACCTACTTAGCCCTATGTAGTGAGGTGGAGAAACACCACATAGGCCTAGGCTTTGCCACAGCTCCTCATGAGCATCGGTGACTATCTTACGGCGTGTGTCCCGAGGGACTCATCCGCAGAAGCCTTGGTTTCTATTTTAGGTTCAAAGGTGACTTGAATTTATGGTCGCGAATCCAAAGTAGAAATAATAAATTCGAATGTCGATTTGCCCTTCGGCAAGCAGTCGTTGGTGGATCTGGTATCCGTAGTCAATAATTTAATAGTTATAAAATAAATTAAGAGTTGCATCAAGATATTGGTTATAAATTCCGTCGGGGGTCTATGCAGTGACCCTTCCTCGCGAGTCCTATCCTACAGTGATCAGGCGAAGGGGCAGGCTCGAAGTTGGAAATATCTTGTACCGTGTTTATTCGTGTAATTGAAAAGAACATGCTATAATAAACCCTAGCTACCCAATACAAGCTTATGCGAAGCAAGAAGCGTGGAAATAAATTGACTCGTGGTGTATTAGTACTCACGAGTATGAAGAGCAAGCAATAGAATGCTAAGTACTCCATGGTCCGATAGGCTCCGTAATGTCCTCGAAGTTCCCTCAGGTCCGACGTCTCCTAATAGTCCTGGCGGTGCGAAGGTGAAAAAGCAGGCCAAGCAGAAAAGAAGAAAGCAGCTGGGAGTAGGCGGTGCACAGGTGAAAGAAAATAGCGGCACTCACACAAGCAATTTAGTCAACAAAACACTTGTAGGTTTATTTTACTGTCGTTCATTGAGTAAAGAAATAATAATTTAAGTTCCGGTATTTTATAAACTCGCGTAGGAAAATGCAATGAATGTGAAATTCCAAAAGGAGCTAAAGCGAGTATAGTTTTGATTTGATGTTAGTTTTATGGATATCGCAGATCCTCGTTGTAGTTGGCCACGGGGTAATTATGTGCTCGTACCACACAAATATGACTTGGTCAAGCACTTATACCGTCCTTCATATAAAGCGCTACCAAATGTGGGTTTCTGTTACGCTTGTAGCCGTGTCTAGCCCAGAATAGAGTCTCCGGCCAATTGCCCTTTGACCGCGAGAGCAACAAGGGGCTCAAGCGAACTTGGTGATTTCGGTCCGGTGTGGCAAAGATTCGGCTCCTCCAAATATCGTAGCGAAAACTCCCGTTTAAATATGCCGGCGAGGTGTCCCGAACCGAACGTCCTCGCTAGTAATTTCCGTCGTAGTTGTTTTCAAATCCCGAGTGCCATAAGGCTCAATACCCCCGAGTTTGGAAACTTCCACTTGAAAACTACTATTGGTATCTCCCGACCGGTGCTTGAGAGACTATCTCCGAATGTATAACTGGATAAGCTCTACGGAGTAACGTGTGAACGTCGCGATGTAAAGAGAGATGAATAACTGCCTCAGTCTCGGTCTAAGTGCGTGCTTGTGTCGTTTGAATCTCCCCCTTATATTGGTTTGCTCCGTTGCGGCGGCGCCGAGTACCTGTAACGATAGATGTCACTCGGGTACGTGCCCGGGAATTAATAATAGTTCAAATATTTTATTAATTCTCTCAAGACATCCTAGACCAACGAAGAACTTCATTGGGATAACCAAATTGTACCCAATTATAGATTCTTCATGAACAGTGGCTTGTACATACTGTCACACAATATTCATTAGAGATACGTCGGCTGCCGTTCAAGCCGCATCACCTTTTGTTAATCTTTCACATATATGTAATGATCTCTTGCTCGGTAACAAACATAAATCCTGATATGGCACAGCAATACGGATTCCGTCATTGTTGTTGAAGGTTGATGATGTAAACCGTTGATGTCCATGTATTTCATAATGTGTAATAGATTCATCAAATATAATAGCTTGTTGTATTGCTGAAATTTTCACCGTGGTATTAAACATACAAAACGAAAGCAGAAAAATTTCACAGTTTTCCAAGTATTCATACTTGGAAAACTTGACTGATACTCTTTTGCATTTGAATGTTCTGATGTGTTAACTGCCTGCGTGATGTGTGGCGATTGACGGGTTGTCGACATGTTCTACCATTTTTATATTCACCACCAGTATGAACTAGTGATGATGATGATGCTTTTGTATTAATTTCACTCATATCATACTTTATACCACGGGTGGGCTAATCGAAAAATACGGGAGGTAATCCGGAGAACCAGCGTAGTTTGGGTATGGGGTTTTATGACAGTCGGGGATTATAAGGGTCAGTACATAGGTAACCCGCAAATACGTATATTTAATGGACGAATAGTTCCAATAGACCAATGTTCTCAGAACTCAAATATAACGTCTGTGCGCATCAATCAAAAGGACTACGTAGTCGTGATGATATAATGTTTGCTCAGTTGACTGGAAGCATTCAATCAATGAACACGTACTTTTCCTCGATCCGAAAATTTAATTTTCAAAAATAGAGTGAATGTGATTTTTAACTTATAATACGTGACGTGTTGATCTTCCATCAATTTTAATAAAAAACAATACACATGTTATTCTAAATTAATTCTCATATACTGCTCTTTCTTTCGTACTTACTATACAGTGTCATACTTTAGCCGTAAACTACTACGCTATTTAAATATCTGTTTCATACTCTTAATGAAGGTAAACACTACAACTGTGTCAGTTCCACTCCACTAATCAAGAGAGAAACACAATCGAAAACGGCAAATAGCCTACAGAAAATTCGACTCAAATAATCATCTAGAGCCAAAAAATCTAAACAAAATACTAAAAAAAACTGACTTCCCACCAAGAAACAGATCAACAACTATTGACTTTGAAAGAAGTTACAATGAGTTACTCAAAGAAAAAGGTAAGCCAATCATAAGTCCTAAATTAAAACCCAGCATAAATGTACCTAGACTAAAAAAATCAAATCACGATAACAACGAAAGTAGCTCCCCGGCCGTGAGCAACTCAAATTCAAATAGACATACAGTCACGAATCCTAACGACATGGAACTTGATAACAACAGCCCTATTCGCCTTAACATAACGATTAGCATATTGCGCTACACCACCTCGCACACCCTTCTCAATGAATAATAACATCTCGGGATCGGTGAAAAGCTCTAATTCTGTTTTTGTATATTTGAGCATTGCATCAAAAGCTAAACCGGGGGCTGTATAATAATGTAACAGATCGAGATTATATGTTGAGAAACAGCTACGTCTGAAGTTTTCGAATACATCTGGCTAGAAGCAATACATAAGTTTTCAGATAGATATCTGAGTATTCACCTAATGTTTTTAATTTGAATGTATTCCAAACTGTTTCAGCATGTTAATAATCACTTTCGGAAATGCTCGCATCATTTAACCTCGAGTGAAAATCATCATTTGGCGGGAACTGTTTCTCATCCAGTTTTTCCCAACTGTCGATATATTCATAAGGAAAACCCCTGCTTCTCGTTACTAAATTAAACTGATTATTATCTTTATATACATTCCTCGTAATTGTTTTATCATTATCACTCAAATAGCTGGCTAATTTATCTAGACTACTTGCCATGAATAAACAAAAGTTTGCACATGCCTATGTTACTTCTCATAGATATGAATTTATTCTTGGACAATGCTTTGGTAAACATATCAGCATATTGATTGTTTGTGTTCACATAGTTAACAATGAAGTTATATTTAATATCTATGTGTTCGCAACGCTTGTGAAATTCACTATTTTTAATAACGTTAATTACACTTTGATTGTCAATGTTTATGATCACAGACTCTCGTTTATATTCACTTATTTCCTGTAATAGTTGTCTTAACCACAAGGCCTCTTTAGTGGCAGCACAAGCAGACATGAACTCTGTCTCGGTTGTAGACAAGGCCACAGTTTGTTGCTTTTGGGAGGACCAGGTAATGGCGGCTCCATTCTTAAGAAAAACATAACCACTTGTTGAACGCCTTGTTTCAACATCGTTGGCAAAGTCAGCATCACTGTACCCTACTACATCAGTGCTGTCTGGCTTTGACATGTAGCACAATCCATAATCTATAGTATCTTTCAAATACTTGATTATTCTTTGGACAGCATTCCAGTGAGATTCGTCATGACAGTTTAAGAATCTGCTCACATGACTGACTGCAAACAAAATGTCTGGCCGGCTTACTGTTGCTGCATGTATGAGAGATCCCACGGCTTCTCTGTAGGGATATTTTCTTTCAAGTAGCCCATCAGTCTTTATGAGTTTGACATGTGGATCAGATGGTACACCGTTAGAGTTTGCTTCAGTCATATTGAACTTATTTAATAATTGCTCAATATATTTGGTCTGGTGTACAAAAATATGATTATTAGATTTTTCATTTTTCATTCGTACAAAGCAGGAAAGAGGATATGTTTTGACATCAAAATTAGTTTGAAGATCACTAATTACTCCAGTTAGAACTGATTTATCTTTACAAAGTAAAAGTTCATCGTCGACATATAGACACAAGTAATATGTTATACCTCTAGTTAATCCAATATAAATGCACTGATCTGCTTTACATCTTTCAAACCCAAATTTCCTTAAAACAGAATTAAATTTTGTATTCCAACATCTTGGTGCCTATTTTAGCCCGTATAAGGATTTGTTAAGTTTACATACCATGTTTGGGTTGCAGTCCAATCCCTCAGGTGGAGCCATGTAAATTGTTTCTTCCAGGTCACCATACAGGAAAGCAGTAGTAATGTCGAATTGGATTATCTCTAAATTTTTCTGAGCTGCAAGTGATAGTAATAATCGTATAGAGTCATACCTCACTGTTGGCGCAAAAGTTTCATCAAAATCTATCCCTTCTGTTTGTGCATATCCTTTTGCACAGAGCCTTGATTTGTAACGAGGACCTGTTGGTTCGTTTTTGATGCGAAATACCCACTTACATCCGATAGGCTTAGTGTTTTGGGGTTTTTCTACCAATGTCCAAGTTAAATTTGTAGAATGTGATTCTAATTCTTCTTTTATTGAAGTTTTCCACTTTTCAGATTCAATTGAGGTTAAAGCTTCTTTGTAATTCTGAGGAATAGAACTTCATAATTCTCTGTTTCTTGGTCTCAATGTTATTTTAGGAGGTGTTGACGATAGTTGAATATTTATATTCGGTTTATACTCGGGATCTACGTTATCTTCTTGATCTGACATATATTCATCAGTGATGTTCGAAGTATCTGATGTGTCATTAGAATTCAGAGATGTAAAATTATCATTTTGTTGCAATGATGTATCACACGTTGTTTCTTTCTTTGTCAGATTTATAGGAAGATAGTTTCTTTTCACTGTGCACTCTAAGAAAACGGCATCTCTGCTTTTAATCACAGTTTTAGAGGCAGGTATTATAAACCTATACCCTTTTGTATTATCACAGTATCCGATGAATATAGCTTTCTGTGATTTACTGTCCCACTTCTTACGTTTTCCTTTTGGGAGATGTATCATAGCTTCACAGCCAAATATTTTCAGATGACTTATATTTGGTTTCTTCTTAGACCATATTTCTTCTGGAGTTCTAAAAGTCAGTGGACGTGTTGGAGATCTGTTAATTAGGTACGCAGCTGTGTGTATTGCTTCTGCCCAGTACAGTTTGGGAGTTTCGCATTGATCAACAGACACTGCTTTTTCAACAAGCGTACGATTCATGCGTTCGGAGACACCATTTTGTTCAGATGTATAAGACTCTGTTGTTTGATGAACGACACCAGCAGTTGCTAGGAACTCAGAAAAAGCATTGTTTATATATTCAAGTCCATTGTCTGTACGCAAACATTTCATACTGCACTCCAATTGATTTTCAACTTGACATTTGAATTCTTTGAATTTTTCAAGAGCTTCTGATTTTTCCTTTAAGAAATGAACAAACACCTTTTTTGAAAAGTCGTCTATAAATGTGATGAAGTATTTTGCACCACCTATGGAAGTGGTTCCCATTGGTTCACATATATCTGAATGTACAGTTTCAAGTAAATGTGTAGCTCTTGAATGGCTTGACTTAAATGGCAGGCGTGTTTGTTTTCCTTCTAAACAAGTCAAACAGGTCAGATTGTCTTCTTCCTTAGATAATTGCACACCATCTGTATTTTCTTTAAATCACTGAAATTGAGATGCTCCATTCGCTGGTGCCAAAGATAAATATCTTCTTTATCAACATCAGATATGTATGCTTGAACATTGTACAGATTTAGCCGGTACATATTGTTGATTAAGATAGTTGTTGCAACTATTTTCTTATGACTGTTAAAAATTACACAGCCTTCATTATTAAATTTCACTGCACCACCATGATTTACAATTTGACTGCCTGATAGTAAATTTGTTGCTAATTCAGGCACATACAAAACATTTTGGAATAAAACTTTGTTACTCCGACCTCTGTCGTCACAGATATCCAAACTCAGCTGACCAGAGCTTTCTTCTGGTAAGGATTTGTTATTTGCAACTTTAATTGTCTTCACTAGTGGTACTGTTTCATTATGCAATAATTGTTTGTGTCTGGTCATATGCATTGAGGCACCGGAGTCTATATACCAAGGATCGCTGTTACTGACAGGAGCTATGAATGCAGCGGCATAGCTAGGACTTTCATGTTTCTGTTTTTGCTTAGACTTTCACTCTGTGCTTATATGGCCATATCTATTGCATTTGAAACAACGTGGACCTTTTTGAAATGACTTTTTAATTACCTTTTTCTTTGAATTTTTTTCAAAGGCATTTGTATCATTATTGCTCATTTTTACATCCTGTAGAATTTTAGCTTTAACTGAATCGGCACTTATTTTCATACGCAGAGCAGCTTATGAGCTGTTGTGACTACTTTACTAACGTATTCTTCTACATTTTGACACTCTGCGAGGGTTGTGGTACATAATTCACGAAGTAAACCTACTCGGCGTGTTAGCCCTGAGTCATCGAAAGCACTTGTCAGGTTGTCCCAAACTTCCTTTGCTGTCCTCGCTTCTTGTATGTGAACATAATTCACGGAGTCCACTAACAAGATTATCTTAGATTTTGCTTTGAGATCACGTTTTTGGCCTGCCGCGTCACCGGTTGGATTTTCTATGCAGTCCGATAACTCCTCGTGTTCAAGGTATGTTTTCACGGCAAATCTCCATGTGGAGTAGTTATCACGGCCAGTTAGTTTTTCTATCAAGGTCAGCGAGTTATTTGAAGACATTTTCAACACTTGTAAAACTTTTTGCCGGTTGCACGTGCGTTATTTTTAGGTTAGGTTTCAACAATTTTGTGCACTATTGTATATAACTGTTGTTCGATTTGACTTGTTCACTTTTTCAGGGCATCTGAGCCCATAACCTGTTGATTTTTGAATAAGTGGAAGTTGGTTTTTAGAGAATCAATGTTTATTTCATTGGAATTACAATTATAAGTACTACACTCGCAGTGTTACGGAATAGAGCGAGTATAGAGTATAGAGTAGCCAGAGACACAATCTAACAAACTAGGAAATTACATTAGAAGGCGCGAAATTTAAATTAACATTTCAATACATGTCAAGTGGCTTGAAAGGCTGCTCACAAATATGACATGCATTAGCATCTTAAAAGTCATCTTTTTGTTTGTTTGACAATGGTTGCATTGGTATTGTATCTGAACAAATTTCATTGATTCTTTTCGCGATTTCACGAAATTTTTCAACAGATAAATAATACAAGTCGGATTGCGAATTAATTCGAATTCCGATAATGTTTCATCATACGCACGATGTAAATAATATGCTATGCTATGTGGTATATGCTTTTGTGTACCATCAGGATTCGATGCTAGAATGCATTCGAGATCAGCATAAATAGCAAATGAGACTGATTCTTTATATTGATACTTTCTGAATGACACTTTCTTTTCGTCATCATCGTCATCATCATTTGGTAATTCCATTCTACAGTATTTTATTTATATTGACATAATCAATTCTATGTTTAATATAAGAGTCTTTTGTTTGGAAATGACATAAGCATCTATTACAAATAACAAGTTCATGGCTATGTTTCGATATTTGACTAGATGATAAACGCGAAAGATTCTTAATCCATGTGTAATGGTAAACCTTTTTACATTTATGTGTATCGATGGTGTTACCATATCCATTATCACTATCTATATCCATATCAATATCCGTCTCCACCATAAGTAAATTAATTGTTGTATTGTGTTTGATGTATGATGTAAACAAAAGTGAAATAAAAAAAAAAGTTGATTGATCATCAATCGTATCTTTCTTACTCACATAATATGGAACGATGATGCTTTTATCCTGATGCTTTTCCATCTCGATCTCATATACATTTATCCTAAGACCATTAATATCTTCAAATGCTAGAATGTCGTGCAATCTCATGGGGAATGTGAAGCCCTCATACTTGAGATTCACCTCGCTGTAATGTGGATATGATGATTGTCTACAGCTGTGTCGTTTGACTGGATGATTCTTTGCTGTGATGGCTACTGTGATGCACCATAGGGAACAGAATTCATCTCCATTCGTAATATTAACAACAGCCCTTTTCTGTTGAATGTCTTCCGATAAAGCTACCCATGTTGATAAACCTCCTTCTAATGGAATATATCTATTCACATTCAAGAGCAAATTTTCTATTTCCACTAGTGTCTATCCTGAATCGCGCTCTTGAAATTCTTCAACCTATTTCAGTAATTGTTCACGTACATTATCTTCATACCAATCACTTGTTTCAGTTGATTGAAGAATTGGTGTATTCCGTGTACTGAAATATTTAGTTTCTTGAATTACATCCTCATCTTTCTGGTTCTCGAACTTACACGCCAAATCAATATCAACTTTGACATTACCATCACTTTGTAATGCTCCCTCTATCTTGTTGATAATTATTCGTTTAGCGTCTAACAAGAATTAATTCAAGTCCATATGGCGCAAATTCGAAACCCGGTACGGATGCGATTTTTGAACACTGATGATAAATTATCCCATTTAATGTAATCACCAGCTTGATTTACTTGACGGTTGATGTTACCGCCTACAATATCTCGATTGGGTTCCACTCGTCCACGATTTCGTTGTTGTTGTTGTTGGAACTTGCCACTCAATGTCTGAAGATGGGATATTGTGGTAAGCAATCGCCCTTTTTTACTTCTACGCAATTGATTATTCTTCAATAGTTTATTCAACCAAACTATGTTATTATCGGTTATTCTCAGCTACTTCGTGACATGAGTATCGCATGCTGTACCATTATTCAGCGTCAAACATAGTTTATATGCCTCTTCAATTGTCTCAATCAAGTTAGCATATAATTTCTGTTCGTCTGCCATGTTTCGCACTATTTTATAATAGAACACACGTTTTTTCTACTTCGAAATTCTGATGAACAATGAATATCATGTTTCAAGAATACTCTCTATTTATATGGATGGAAAATTTAAAAGAGGGGTATGAAAAATGAATAATGATGCTAAGGCATCCAATGGTAACAGAGCATCTGAAAGAACAAAGAAGTTGTAACGGTTTTTTGGTCACTTTCCCTAGAAGAAGAAAAAGCTTCTCCCAATGGTGAGTTTGGATATGTCTGAACAAAGAAGTTGTAAGGAGCAGAAAAAATGTTGTTGTTTATCTTTTGTATAGTGTTTCTTTCTCCAAATAAACATTCTGTTAACATTGAATCATTCTGTAAACATTGAGTCATTCTGTAAACATTGAGTCATTACATCATTGTGCTATCAATGATTCTATGTCTGAGTTTCTTTGTCTTTTTAATATGAAAGTGTTGGGGTATGGGCTATAAGAAGCTGAAGAAATGTTCCAGGCCTACGCATTCTATCTGTATTATCAGCCTGTGAAACATCAACATATTGAACAGAAATTCACGCACAGAAATTCACATACAAAGTGACAGCAATGAAAATTGTAAAAACTAAATACGGAGAGAGTATCGTTGCGACAATAGACGATAAATTTACAGTATTTTTTTCGGCAAGAATTGTGAAGTTCCTATTGAATAATCAACAGGAGCAGTTCGAACAAATGACTGAAGCTGTCATCAACGGAAAACTTATCTTGCATTACATTGGAGGGAACTATGGATCATGCGAGTTTACATGTGGAGATAAATCAAAAATGTTTTTATTAATGTATGGACAAATATTTTTCATAAATAAAGACAAGGTACAGAGTATATATCTTTTTTTCTTTTTTTTATTATAAACTTTAGAAATGAAAATAGACTTATTATTACTATTATTATAAACTTTCAAAAATAAAAAATACTTTGTTTTTATTATTATTATTATTATTATTATTATAAATAAGATGGTTGACATATTTTATCCCCCTTGTGGAATCTGAAACAACAATATATATATTGTGACTCTTGCCTTTTCTGTGGCGGTAGTCAGCGGGTCGGGATGCCACCTTATTTATTTTAACCTGAAATTAAGGAAAACAGGGGATTCGGAAAATTATGGGGAGGGAAAATAACGGGGTAACGCGATGAATTTAAGTATAACAATTGGTCTCGATTTATTCAATAAGATCGCACAATTAATCAACTTAATTCAATGAATTATAATTATTCGCTATTGGAATTTCGATGGTTGCGCTAATCAGCAGCAAAGTTTATTCTCTTCAAATAATAGATAGATCTCAATAATATTAATTTGCGTGTCTGGCGTTCGATGATAGAGATGGTATAACATGAAAGTATTTGAAGATATAATATAAATTGATTGACAATGGTAGTAATGTTATTAATACGGCGATCGACAAAAGAAATAAAATGAATTCCATGTAAATCATACGCGCGAAAGAGGAAATAATAGACAAGAAAGATTTCGGAACAATAGGGGCGATGCGCGGGGGGTAATAGGCGACGCGCGGCAGGACAATAGAAACGCTATTGTCCGCGCGGTACAAGAATGTAGGCTTCGGTACACGTGCACTTGTTGCACGTATGGGGATGCGTGGAAAATTCGAGAAGATTTCTGCGGCGTAATACGCCGACAACGTGGGAAAGGATTGGGTATACACTGTTTCGAATTTATTACAATAATGGAAAATATGGGGATCCGTTGTAGCTGCCGCTCTGCATTCGATAATTGGGCAAAGTAAATAAAATGTAATCGACTACGCCGGCGAATGTGTGACCACGCGGTCCGCATGCACTAATGAAACGATAAGCTACTTACTGCGTTCTGGTGTGGCACTTATTCACACACCTCTACTATTCGCACAAATTCTTACTCCCGACTATCTAACTACACACGAATTCGATTCACAAACCGTTTATCAATTAGCCGAGTCGTCACAAATCAATTTCCCAATGTACAATAGCTTTTTTCGTTCCGTTTCAATAATAATGTTCAGTTTTCTCACACACATGCGTCCGTTCAACAAGTCTGCCACTGGCGAAGTGCCGGAAAATGGCTGCGTTACCCTCTTCGCCCTTTAGCTGTCACCCCTCGCCTATGTTGTCTCCATCTCTTCCGGGTTCACTGGCCGATAGCGCCGCCGGTGTCATTAATCCATATCGATTTCCATTATCGACCGCTTCCCTTATGGTAATTCGGCCGAGGGTAGTTACCGACGATCTTTACCGTGCTGACCACTGGGTGACATTTAGGGTTATGTCGCCCATGGTCCAGTGTTGTTCGGTACGGTCGTGCACAAGGTGCTTCGGTATTGCTGTTCTTTCATTGTTTTATGTTCTTTCCCGATGGTATTAATTCACCACGGTATTTATTCGGTAGTTTCTTGTGTCTCATCATTAATTAATTTGTTCGGGAAGCGTCTTTCGTTGTTATTTCGGTACGTTGAGATTGGTTTACTAGGCGAGGGTGACTTCAGGATCCTCGTGGATGATTTGGTAGCTGCAGGGTGCCAGGTAGGCCATCATCTCTCCTCTTATTTTCTCTCAATCATACTTGCATTCTTTCTTTACATTTTCTTATATCTATTTTGCAGGCGGCAGCGGCTATTAATAAATACTCTTAATTGGTACAGGTATTTGGCGATAAGGGGGTAAATTTATGCCCTGTTTCGGGCTGAGCCAAGCGATTGCTCGTGGCAATCGTGACGTGGGTCGCCACCACGTCACAATATATATTTTCTATTGATAAATGTAATGCATAATATATACTCACCACAGATTTTCATCGTAACTTTCATAGCCACTATCCGGGTCGATTGATCTTTGCATCTGCGCCAACATATCATCGTCATCATCATCGACATTCACCGCCATCAAATTTTCCACGACGTTTTCAATTTGTGGTAAAAATGAGGGAATATATCCCTCACGTTCACCACGCAAATCTCCCTCCATTCGGATACGACGAGACCGGAAAAACCGTTCGTGATCATCAATAATGACGATCGCATCTATATTATTAAATGTGATCACCAAACCCTCAACGGTTTGGTGATTTTGTAAATATTGAGATATTACTCTCACAATCTCCTGCAATCAACCATCATTATTTGGGTCTTGCCCAGACACCATTCAATTGGTACATGTAGAACGTATCTTCCTTGCGCCATTCTATAAGAAAAAAAACATTCATCAACGTTAGTCTGTTAGTATTATAAATTGTGACATATGCACAGATAAAATAATGAACCAAAATACAAAAAAAGATATATTTCATTGAATAGTATATTATTACTTACATTTTTTTATGTCTATGGTCCTTCGTGCTTTGGATCCTTACTGGATTTAAAACTGAACATTGAGGGTTTCTTATAGGTGAAATTCCCCCCACAACACCCCTATATTTTGTTTTTTTCCGCAAAGATATATTCAAAATATATTGATAAATAAGGGTATGTTACGCCTACATCCCCACCCCTAAACAAAAAGAAAAATAATATAATTCATCAACGGGCAGTATCGGTGGTTTTTTCAAAGAATTAAGATAAAAAGTGAGGTATCAATAAATGCGGCACTTAGATGTGCCGACTTTATATTATATGTACAAAAAGATATGTTAGATTACACGAATATTTTTCATTTTCAGCCTGGAACAAACGATAAATAATCAGCCAACGGGCAGTATTGGCTGTTTCTTGAATGGATTATGATAAAAAGAAAAGTGTGGGTAGTTATCAAATACGGCACTTAGATGTGCAAACAGTATGTAGAAAAAGATATGTTACCTACGAAAATCCCCTGACCGACCCATCAGTTTCAAGCGTAAGGAAATTCAAATGGTTTCCATAGATTCTTTGGGGGGGGGGGGGGGGGGGGGGGGGGGTTACACGTTTACTATGACATTGATCCCTGAGAACATTTATCTCAAAATGAGATTTTATTTAAAAGAAGTATTATTAAGCTTACGTTGGGAATAATTGCATATTGGAGGGTAATAGTGGAGAATAAAAAACGGTGAATTGTAATATTAGAAATATATTTATTTATTTATTTTTGTTTCATTATATATGTATACATCCAATCTTCATATCAATGTAATCATTTGTTTCTTTTTCTTTGTTACATTCAAGACAATTTTTAACTATTGAAATGACTCCATCAAACTCATCATGATCAGCAGCACTTGAATTATAATGGCTCTGACATCTACGGTGAGGCAATATATCCTCATCTCTCTGCAATTGTGCTGGTAATTTCTTCCACATTTCATCAATTTTCGTTGCTGCGAACTTTTAAATGAATTCCATTGGAAAACACGCAATATCTTCTCGGGTATCATATCTTCAATTCTTTCATCCATTTGATAATACAATTCGAATGATCTATCAATCGATGGAATATGAAACTGTGTTTCTTCAATTCAACATTTTAATTGTTGAACATTTTCCAAGGCACAGTGATATGTATGCCCAGATTTCCTATATTCATGATGACTGCAATTTTTCACCTTGATATCTCTCAATGATGGACATCCAAAAGTTTCAAGATTAATGATAGTTTTGGATGGTCTAATGAGGTCTGAAAGCTGCTGTTTTTTTTCTGTTCCTTTTACATAAATGAAAGTAACATCTTCCAATATTATGTCAAGAACACCGTTCAGACGATTATATGGTATATCTCCAGCCTCTCACCATATTCCACGGTAATTGCGTATTACCCATGAATTCATTATTTGATATTGTTCCGATAAACTTTCCCATTTGAATGGTGGTTGGAACAGTATGTGTGTCAATCAATGTACAGCTTCTGTTTTATCATTGACAAGAATCATTGCAAGTTCTTTCACAATAAATTGATTCACTGGGCACTTGAAACCCGGCACACCTAATATCATTTCCGTTTTCTCCTTTTTTTCTTTTTTTTTATTTATTGAATTCACTCTGTCGCTAGAAAGTCTGAACTATAACTGAACAAGAATGAACGTGCACATTCAGAAATCATCTCCACCCCCCTCATGATTCTTCGTCTCGAGAATGACGTCATAGGGGATAGATGGAGGGGGGAATCAACTCTCATTAGGCAATATGTGATGTTAGAAGAAAAACAATTACATAAAATCACATAAACTACAATGAAAAAAAATTGACATACTATAGTGCAATTACGTGATAATAAAGCTAACCCCTAACCGTCGGTGAGAAACCATCATACTTCGATAAAAAAAACTTCAAACCAACTATCACCAAGCAATAATACCATAGTTCAACAATGTACCCCCAACTGTCGGTAAATCACCATATTATAGTCCAATAACAAACAGCCCCCCCCCCCCCCCCCCGCCGATAAAGTAGATTAAATCAGAACCAATTACCATCATGATTGACCGGTAAAACAGTACTGAGTCAGAACCGGCCTTACCTAAGTACTGTGGTTGTGCACATCGAGTGGACAAAGCGGAATGACTGCCCATCCCTGCGCTACAGACTTGCCATCCGCAAGCCATTCATCCTGTTAGTGCGTCTCCCACCTTAGGATTAGGATGTAAGATAAGAGGTAGAATCCCTACCTCTCATCTAGAGGGATTCTACCTCTTCATCCAGGCAAAGAAGCCGAGACCACCAGTCCTGCGAGACATGACCACGGAGTTGCGGGTGTGAAGATCATTTTCTACCTTCAGCGGTATTGGCTTATTAGGCCAGGGGGTCGAGATAATTGACCGTCGCGCAATCCTCGACGTTGATCTGCTTACGGCTGGATGGATCTTCTCATAGCCAACTCTCCCCCTTCCTCATACGGATTTGGGACCGTCAACGGTGAAGTTACAGCTGTATAATGAGTGAAATTCGGGTGAGAGACACCAAGTAATAAGACATGTTTGTATGCACGGCTCCGGGAGTTTGACAGTTTACGAGCATACTGTTTATCTCAAATATACTTGTGAATGGTGCATAAATAGTAATATTAAATGACTGATTGAGTGTGTCACTGAATTTTCACTAGTTTGCAATACTCTTTTTTTTTTTCTTTTTTTTTTGTGTGACCGAGTAAGAGACGTCCACTCACAATACATCGAAATGAATACTCAACCAAATAACTGTAAAAATGTTTCTCACTCCAGAATGGCCAATCAAGATGCTTTTCCAAGAAATGAACACGCAGTACCACAAATAAATTCGATCTGAGCAGGAATAAATACACCAGGATAAATTCATATATTACATTATATACGTTATACATTATATACATTGAGCTTCAGAAAACAAATGCATGTACAACCTACAGATGTTGAAAAAATTCCAAATAACATGGAAATTCTGTATGATAAAACAAAGTACTGGATATATTTCTCAGCTGGGAATCCTTCTTGATTCTTGTGTAACGCAGAAGGCCATGTCGCGAAGTATTGCAAAAATACTGAAAATAATTATCAAAATATTAAAGAGGTTCAAGCACCAAACAGTGAAAGTGCAATTATAAACAAACATAACATGAGTGAATGTGATTCCAAAGTCGTAAGATCAAGAACAAGCGGTTAACAACGAATTTCCTGCCTTGCCCCAAACTGTAAATATACCAAAACGAGTGTTATCGACCCACGGCTCTTCTCTCTCGAATAAGACAGATTTTCACGATGTTGATACAGATGGCTATCAAGAAGTACGACGCAACACAAGGAAGAAAATTAATGTCCAAATTAAACCTTCTATTATAGAAGAAATACGTTAGGAAACACAACCATCCACTGAATTCATGAATTCTCATTCTAATCCTCCAAACAATGCTTATCCTATAAGTTTAGACTTTGTCCACTCGATGTCCACAAGCGCGCTCCAAGCGGACATCAGCTGTAAAGTCAAGTATACGGCCAGCAAAGTATGGGGCAGTACTATACCCCAAATACGTGTACAATGCAATAAGTAAGCTTTACACCCACATCTCTACGCACTTACGAACTTAAATATAAGTTCAATGCCACGAAATATATTCGACTGCACAGCCGAATAAAATATCAGCAAAACAGGTCATATCGAATACAAGGTGGATCAAATCTTACCCAGTATCATATTGTTTAGTTTATCTCGCAACAAACATATTCATCAACTTATATTTTCCCGCTATGGTTGAAAGTATCTACTTTATGAAATATTTATTCACAAATGGGATATTAGATCAGGAAAATCGTTCAAATTGGCTATTGATATATACTCTCGATCAACATACCGAATATCCGATATGTTGATATTTTATGTATTTCATACAGAAAACTATGAGGAAAAAAAATAAAAATTGATCGTCCGAGGATTTGAACATTGGTTGTCAAATTGGGAAGCAAACATTATACCATTACGACTTCGTAGTCCTTTTGATTCATGTGCACAGAAGTTATTTTTAAGTTCTGAGCACACTGGTGTATTGGAACTATTCGTCCATTACATATACCTATTTGCGGGGTATGTACCTATGTTCTGACCCTTATAATCCCCGACCGTCATAAAACCCCGTACCCAAAATACGCTGGATTACCTCTCGTATTTTTCGATTTGCCCACCCCTGCTCAAAAGTATACAACTCAAATAGACACATTAGTCACAATGCTAAACTACTTATACGCACATGAGAAAAACATTAAATCCGATTGATAATACGGAATTCAGTGACAGCTCGATAGACGATATAACACTAAGACAATAAATATATTTATGCTTTTCCCATTTTCGCAATACAATGGCTACTAATGTTAGTCAGGTTAGAATTATGTATTGGAATACTTGCCGTATTAAACAACAAAAAAGTGAATTAAGTTTATTGCTAAAAAATATTGATTTATTTGTGTGTGTAAAATCTTGGCTTAAATCTGAAGATAAATTTGATATACCTGGTTTTGTCACACTGCGCGAAGACAGATTACATGCTTTTGGAGACAATATTTTATATCTATTTCGAAAAAATTAAAAAAAAAATGTTTATGAACTCAATGGAATATCATGTCACACAGAAAACGTCGAACTCCTCGCTTTACGTTTTTCCAATATTACATCTACGATTGACTTTATTACTTGCTATAGAGTTCCAGGAGTAACTCTCACACAAAACGAATGGAATGAAATAGCCGATACTACTGTTCATAATCAAAACACGATATTGCTAGGAGACTTCACCACCCATAACAAAAAATGGCATTGCAAAAATTTAGACGCAAACGGGAAGAAATTAGAATATTCTACTGGGATGAAAAATTTATTTTTACACATCGCAAATTCAATCACATCTATAGATATTCGCAGCTGTAATACGTCCAATATGGATTTAGTCTTTTCTATTATGGACATAACTTATAGCATTGATGTACAAGTAAGCGATAAAACATATGGATCCGACCATTTTCTGATATTATGCTCGATTGGCGTAAACAAACATAGTTATACCAAGAAAATCTCCAAAACCACCGAGGACAAACTCGGATAAATTTTTAAAATACACAGAACAAAAATATGAAGATTTCTTAACTATAAACTGCGACATACTAACACTTTCTGAAAAATGTGACTTTTTTGTTAATGTCATCAGCGAATTTGTTAAAAGTGGGAGTGTTCGAGAAATATTGAAGATCTAATCACATATGAACAATACTGTAATCCAGCTAAACGTATGTTTGGAAATAAAAAAAATTGAGTGTTTCAAAAAATTTGCACACAGCATAAATTCACGTACTAATCCGAAATATGTTTGGAATAATTGCAAAATATTTGAAAACAAATGGGTCAAAGTCAATTCTGCTAACATTTTGAATAATAAAAATCTAGGAAAGCGAAAAAAAAAGACTGTTTGGATAAAATAAGTTCACCTTGGGCTATCCCTAATCCCAGTTGGATCCAGTCATGCAAAAACAACGATTATTTAGTTAAAAACTTCAGCTTTTCTGAATTTATTACAGCTCTGAACTCATCTGAAGAAAATCATCCTCACGCATGGACGGTATTGATTATGAAACTATCGCATCCCAATAAAATTTAGACTCATTTTACTAGACATCTATAATGAATTGTATTCTAAAGGAGACTTCTCTTCGAGTTGGAAAGAAACTTTCATTCGTTTTCGTTTTCGAAAGTTCAACTAATCTCTTCAGCACCATGCTTATGTAAAGTTTTTGAAACCTTGATTAAAAATAGATTACGATGATGGGTAGAAAATCTAAGTGTATTGCCTCTCAGCCGAACTGGCTTTCGAAAAGGTAGATCATGTTCGGACAATGTACCCAACCTTACTTCACAAGTAGATGAGGTTCTAAAAAGCAAACAACATATGCATGCTGCATTTTCAGACGTCCCAAATGCATTCAACCATGTAAACAGCGATATATTACTTGACATACTCGCTATAATTGATTGTTTTGTTCAAATAATTAAATTTATTAAGTTTTTAATACATGATAGATTTATTAATACTGATGTTGCTGGATACGGACGGTTGAAAGCACATAAAAGGTATTCCACAAGGTGGCGTCTAAAGGAGAATAGCCACTGTGACTGCCAAAAAAGGTGATTTTCGGAAATTTTTTGACCGGGAAAATAAAGGAATTTAGGGATCGGGTTTTCTTTAGTTTCATTGAGTGCATGTTAAAGATTATAATCCTGAATGTTTATTGAAGAATATCAAATCGTTACAAAGTTATTAACATTCTTGTCGATCGATAAAAAACAAATCCCCCTCCATGTTCGCATCGATTTCTCGGAAACGGGTCAGCTGATAAAAAAAATTCAAACCACATTAAAATCTGTATGAATGTGGTTATCGTTGCACGTAGCCGATTTTGAAAATTTTGATCTTTCAAGACTGTTTGAATCCAAAAAAAAGGACCAAGAAAATGGAAAAATTTTCAATCGGTCGCCATTTTTTTCCAAACTAAAATAAAAAAAATCGGCTATGTGCAACGATAACCACAATCATACAGATAATAATGCAATTTGAATTTTTGTTTTCCCATGACCCGTTTCCGAGAAACCGATGCGACCATGGAGGGGGATTTTTTTTGGGGCTCGACAAGAATGTTAATAACTTTGCAACGATTCGATATTTCTCAATAAAAATTGAGGATTACAATATTTAATGTACACTTAATGAAACAAAGAAAAACCCAACCCCCAAATTTATTTATTTTCCCGGTCAACAAAATTCCCGGAGATCACCTATTTTTTTGACCGTCACAGTGGCTATCCCTCTTAAGCCGCTTATTGTACATAATATATATTTCAGAAATAACAAATAATATTCCAAAAATATAACTGTTCCTAGATTTGCTGACGATAGTGCTAAGTGTCCGTTCAAGATTCCATAGAAAGAATTTCTAGTACAATAATATCTCAGCAAAATTTCTCAGGTACTATCATATGTCATAGCCAGAAAAACTTCATAAAAATAACTTTTTTCTTGTATAGGAATTTGTACCATGACTTATCTAATGTTATTTTCATCTATATATATTGAAGTATATAAGGGAAACATTATACAAACAAAAGTATATAAGGGAATTTTGGGCCAAGTCTTTTTTATATGGGTTGTTTTCGACTAGGTATTTACGACTGCAACCCATTGCTATATACTCTAAAATAATACCTTTTAATTTTTGAAAGAAAACCATGGAAAACGCCATACAAATCATTATTAATAATTTGTACTACTTAGGCTCAGATATAGCTACCGATAAAACGCTTCTAGTACACTTTGATAATAAAAAGATGTCACCCGGCAATACAACGATAGAAATGAACAAACTGAATGAAATCGAGCGAAACAGCTTGCTTTTTTAGGAATAATATTTTAACACAAGCTGTCCTTTAATCATCACATCAATAAAGTTTTTATAAAATGCAACTCAGCTTTGAATACCATAAAATTTTTGCAATGTTCCTATAATACCTCACACATATTATTACGAAAGTTTTAACAAGAATTTGTATATACAAACTAATATGAAAATCAATACTTACTAAAGGTCTTACTAAAGGTATACCGTATTTTCAACTGAATTATGCTGAAAAAGCAAAACCATAGTTTTACAACAAAAACCTAAGCATGAATCTGTAGTAACCATTAATCGTTATAGATCTAATCAGTACAATTCAGCTGAATCACTTGCTCGTATCAAAGTTGTAGAATCTTCCTTATGCAAATGTGGAAAAGGAAATCGATACATAAACCAAATTCTTTGGCAATGCACACTTTTTTATTCTTCGAATTTATTCATGAATTATTAAGATTGAAATAACAGCTTCTCTTGTTTGTAGAAAATTCAATTTTAGAACCTAACATATGAGCTTGTATGAATATGATGAAGTTTCTTGAAAATTGTAATTCAAACGTATAATACTTTGCGAAAAACTAATGTAAGAATTATGAAAATACTATGTAAATATATATACTGTAATCTGCGTCTCTGTATAGCAGGCATAAACCTTTATGAGGGTTTGATATGCTGAAAATTGAAAAAAAAAGTTAGAGATGAAAAAATCTCAGAAGATATCAATGCGCTAATGTATGAAGCGCGTACGTGTACGCCGCATCGTACATTTCAGAATTCCAGGCGAAATGTATGATTAAGGTAGACAAAACTACTCCGTAATGATTCACTTCATACCGCATGTGTATTTATATACCGAATATTTTATATGATTACTGCGTTCTATCATGAATATATTACGACGAGGCTTGCGGGAGTAACCTACATCGAATTGGGTGGTCACTGAAACTCTATGAATTTGACCAATCTATACCGTGCAGTTTTATACCGCGACAACTCGCGAATGTTTTGTTGAGCGCCAAGTGCCTTACGGACACTAATCGATCTCGTAATAATATGATCCCTTCACTTTCTTGGATCGGATACATTCCGGATTCCTGACGCGGACAAACCCTCGGCGATTATTCTCCTGCTAGCTTTTTCGGCAATTAGGCAACCCTCGAGTATTCAATTTATACAAGTCGCTCGATAACACACGTTATCATGACCGATCGTTTTCATTCACCGTTCAGAACGCGTAGCCCTAGTGATCCCTATGCGTTAGCGCATATACCCATTATTTACACTCATGAATACAATGTATTTCGCTTACCAAACGATGTCGTAGATCCTTGTCGTAGATCTTGGCAATTCGCCCGCATTGTCGCAGATCGTGGATCCTCCTCGGTGACGTCCTCCTGTTGCATTGCTCTCCTGGCAACCCAGATGATTGGCAACACGAAAGTAAGTCTTCACAAAAGACTCATAGCTTGTTATTCGCACAGTTGCGACTTGAAATTGATATGCACTACTCTCTTATGGGCAGTCCCACCAATATAGAAGACTTTACGTGGCATGTACTATGCCGTCTCGGCAATAGAAAAAGGGAATGCCTCGTTCCGTTACGAGCTGTCTCGATATGATGAGTCGTTCACTCTCACAGTCTTGGCGACGAATGATTTACTAGGCGAAAACTGCCTAGATACTGACTACGGTTGTCTATGCACCCAGGAATAATGAAACGCACGTTGCGCTTCCTCACTCCGCACTTCGGTCTTCACTGCCCCGCGCGCCTACAAGCTACACAGGACCAAGAGGCTCGCTAGCCGAATTCCGCTATCCTAATTTCGAGTGCGTGCATAGTTACGCAATTGTTCGTACTTACTCACACTCATACGCAAGTAGTAACACAGAACTAGTTCTGGCTCAATTCAGTGGGTAACTCTCCCGAATTCCTACTTTATCGATCGCGGGGGTGGTTCCGATCCATGCTAAATTTGCCAACAGATAGGGCTTACCCCAATTTACCGACAGATAGGAAGGGGGAACGATGTCAAACAATCGTCAATATCGACTGATGAAAAATTTGCGTTATCGTACAATATTACGAATGATTTTATAGATTTTGCATTTATCATATTTTAGTTCGGATCATTATCATATGATCTTCTTTCGTTCATTATGCATACGGTCATAATACCGCACATCCCCCATCCAAACATTCTGATCCAATAGCATTGCGAGGATTTTACTCCCCCCACTTCAATATATCATCTAATGAGATTGAACTACGCCGTGAATTCACTAACAAAATGACTACAGAGAGGGAATAACTTTATAAATATCTGAATTTCACATGCAACCGATTTAGTCTACGTTTTTACTTTAAAGAAAAATATATAAGAAGAAATTATAATGGATAGAATTGAGAACCGTGGTGGGGAGCATGCAGTTTGTTCAAAGTGCCAATGTATAAATGAAAGTTTTGGTGTAATCATAAGGATGACTCATGATATTTCGGAAAATGCAAACGATTTGATGATGACGTTATTCCACAACGAACATGAATTGGAATTCAAAGAGAAGTTGCCCACACCCTTGCTTGCATCATTGAGGCTCAAGCTGCAGCTGGAAACACTGAAACTGCTGCTGAAGTTGAGGAATGGTTTGCTACAAAAGTTCCAGATGCTTACTTCGTTAAAGAAGAAGACGTCTCTCTAGTTCAAGATCTAGTGAATAATATGGCGAAAGGCTCGAGCAGTATAGTTATGATGGCAGAACAATTGAAACAATTTGTACTTGATAGAAGAATAGGAAAGGTTGAATAAATATAACAGTTTTTATATCCATATCACCAACATTTATTTTTTAATTCCCTCCACATATTGATTATACTTATCACTTAATACTGGTTCAATAATCTCATTAATTCTCTTAATTCTGAATTGGAATCTTTGTCGATCACGAGCTACTTGTTCCCATGGTCCTCGACGTGCATTTCTGGATGCATAATTTCAGACATACATTACATGGACTTTCGGTGTACACTTGAATTGAACAGGCGATTCCCACACAAATTTTTATACAGAACCGCTGATGGGCATATATTCAACTATGCGATCATGCAAGATTAAACAATAAGCAGAAGTTTGTGCAGGAAATTGATTAGCAGACTCGAACTTAATTCTCACATCTACAGGTCCACTTTTCATATTCTCATTTTGTTTAGAACAGTCAATAACAATGAGTGGTGCTTGTGTTGCGAATTTTCGTCTCAGTAAGTATGAGATCTGCATCTTTACCGTAGTAGGACTGTTGGAAATTTGTATACATTATCATATAAAATAGCGTATTGGTTGCGATTGAAATCAATATTCAAATTTTCATATGGATAAGATCGTGAATTCAGGAAAACTTCAACGTCTCTCAAACTGCAGTGATCGAAATGGCTGCTATTCTTATTGATAATGTTTTTCCGACCAGTTTGAAATCCTAGAATGATGTAACGAGATTTCTCCAGTTGTGTTGTAGTCTTCACGACCCAAACATTTTTTGTAGATGCAGGCAGCAGTGGGTACTTGTACAACTCACAGGCACGAAAACTCAAAGTGATAGATGGATCCTTGGCAATATAATTTAACAGTTGTATTTTTTGTGTATCCGAGACTTTGATGTATGGAATTAACCATTCAATTTTTCGAATATTGAGTACAATATTTTCAGCTGCTGTTCGGTATATGGCATTCAAATCTGTATTTGCTCTTGTGAGAATTATTTCATGCTTGGCATCCACAATAATTTTTGATAATCTTCGGCAAATCCTAATAATAAATTACATGGGATAGAAATATCAAAGTATCCATTGTCATTGATTATCTTGACATTGTCCTCTTGCAACCACCCTGCATTCTCCAACAGATGATTTTGCTCAGATCGAAGTGGAGTATATCCTTCCATCAGGGATGATATGCCCACATTTTTAGACCGATCAATTTCACCGGCATTCGATTCATAACGAATTTTTTTAAATAAATTACATATAGCCTATATTCACTAACGATGTTGTTGCAACTGCAGTATAATTTTCATTGTCTTGCGTTAATCTTCCGCAGATGAGTATTGAACTCTTGCTCGGTAATAAACACAAGTCCTGATGCTGTACTGCCATGCGTATTTCATCACTATTGTTGAACGTTGCCGATGCAAGTGGTTGATGTCCATGAATTTCATAATGTGCAATAGATTCATGGAATACTATGGTTTCATTTATAGTTAAGATTTTTTCCATGGTATTAAACATACAAAGCAAAAACAATAGAATTTTATTGTTCTCCACGTAGTTTTAGACCGAGACTCTTCAGCAGCAGAATGCTCTGATGTGTTAGCGGTCCGCTTGGTATACGACGACTGATGAGTTTTCGGCATATCCGACCACTTTTATAATTACCACCAAAAACTGTTGATGTGTTACGTCCCCGAATCGTCTTTACAGCTGTTCTACCAACTGATATCTACCTTACCATAAGTAGAAGTAAGGTGATAAAATAGATTCATGTATAACCTACCTCATACACATTTTTTCCATAAACCAACAAACTTATGTAGAAATACGAAATATACATATATATAGATATACGCTACATCTCAGAAACACTACAAAGACCAAATCAGCAAACAAAAATATGAATTCAATTATATATGTAATCGACAGAAAATAAGAATGAGTACATATATAATTAACACGAATTAGTAAATAAATAACAACCATCATTAATATAGTAAAGACCCATTAAGTAATTAATACATAAGTAACAATTGTGATAAATTACCAATATTATAAATCACCAATCAATGCCAACGTAATTAATTCATAGGCAATTTATGCATAAATGGCATCACTAACCAATAATACAAATTACTCATTTATGCATAAATTACATCAACGAAATAACACAAATTAAGCATAGGTAATCTACACATAAACTAAAACGATAAGCAATAAACAATATACTATAAACACAAGAGTGGAAATGACTCAACCCACGATAATAACGCAACCCATGCAGCTGAACCAATAAGCCCCCCTCGGAACGCATAGATTAATATAGAAACTAAGATAACAATAAGTTCTTGGGGAATGCATGTTTTATTAGAGAAAATAAGGTAGCCAAGATTCCCAAGAGCCATTATCTAATCCTGAGAAATCGCAGACCCACAAACAAGATCACACTTTGCGATTGGGGACTCACGTCCAATCGCGTAGCACCGATGAAAACTTGCAGGTCCAGCGCAAAGACGCCTGACTCAATCACCCCTCTTCGCTATAAAACACGCGTCAACGGATACTATATAAAGTATCGCGTACAGGTAAACTCTCTCACTATTCTTATTTAAAATCGTCAAGACGCACTACTCATTCGAATCGATAAGATTCAGTCTCTCATTCAATTCAATCCATCAATAATTACTCAAATCAACTAACTCAATGGAAGAACATCAGACTCGCGTTTCTTCCTAAGAACATTCAAACTTAAATCAGAACCTTCAGAAGAAACCAGTCATTAATATTTCAAACATAATCGCTCTTGAGAATTCGAGGCATAAGCCTATAATATAAGAGCAGTGTATGAACTAAGTGTAACAGCAGTGTAAAACCAGTAACACTAATAAATATATTAATTATAAATTACAACATCGTCTCTAAAAATCTTCTTCAAATTCACCCGCGCATAGCGGGCTTGATCATCCGAACATATACCTATATATGTTAGAGTTGCGAGGGACAGTCGGTAAGTGAAGAGAGTGACCAACTAAGACTCGCACCGACCAGTGGCATCCTGGTCAACATCGCCTCTATATTCACTTCCAACTTGGAAAATACCTACGACCTGTCTGCGGGACGTAACAGATGCTTGCATTACTGTTTCACCCGTATTGTTATGTACTATACCCATCACTCCATGGATTTCAGATATAATCTTATTGTTATAACCTCACCACGAAAATTCACTAGCTGTCCGTCTTGATCAACTATTCGCAGCTGTAGATGATGTATTGCTTGAACGGTGATTGGCATGTAAATGATGTGTGATGGCACTTCAATGATCTTGTATCCTGGTGGGACGACGGGAAAAAACTCATGAATCGTATGTACTCGCTGTCCATTGATATATTCCACCGTTGTTATATTACACTCGACACGAAGAGCATTAACTTTAAGTATTGTCACTGGCAAATCTGATTTGTTTGTAGTGTCTGGTTCAAGTATACAGGAAATTTATAGGAACATTACACTTGATTTCACAACACAATTCATTATTATTAGGTTTGAGAGTGAGTAATATGTTTGGCAGTGCCGTCTGTAAAAAGCTCTCGATATCTTCAATTTCATAGCTTCCTGTAGGTATAACTGTTATGTTATCACTCTCTTTTTCCATTAGGTAAAACTTATCATAGCTCTCTTCAATATTAGGGATTGAGTTGAAAGTCCAACAATTCAATGAGTTCCAAAACATATGTTTTATTTGATGAAAGTTCAATTGGTGGGAAATATTGAGCCTCAAGTATAGAGGTTCGTCCCGATACCGCTAATGTCAACGAATAATCCATGACTAACGATCAATCGCTGTCCAACCATCGTTTTATAGCTGTTTGGTTAAGAATTTCAAACATAGATGTCCATATATCACTGTGTTATAATCTTGATATGTTATATGATTATATTTCACCCTACCAACATCGAGGTATTCCATTAGACCTTGAGGTGGCTGTAAATTACCGAAGCTGTCGCAATGAGTAACATCTTCATTTCGCTTTTCACATACTATCCAGTGTGTGCTTGGTCCATCTTTATCATCAAGATTGACTATCGCTGCGTCGCAAATAAAGACCCAAACCCTTCTTGTATGGACTCAAATACATTTCTTTACCCAGTGTGATGTCTTCCATTCTCATTTTGTGTCGTTTATTCTCTTCCAATTGACGTTTTTCACAGCTTTCGCTATACCAGCAGCACCACCACTTAGACTCCCAACAGCACTGAGTCCAGCGAACATAGGTATAAAAAATGGTAGAATACGCACCTACCAATGCTGATTTGAATATATCACGATCAGAGTGCATTGAATTCTTAGCTGCTATCATAATATGTTTGAAAGATGTTGTAGGCTTCACAATTTTTTTCTTCACTTGTCGCTTCTTTCTCTTCATACCCGCACCAAGTTTTGATTTGACCCTTATGATTTTACTTACACTCCAAGCTACAGCTGTCTCACCAATGCTCGCGTCTTCAGCGCGAACACGTTCCCAAGCTCTATCAGCTAGCAATCAGTCGACTTTATTCCTCTCAGAAATATTGTCGGGATACTTGGAATAAGCAATATTGTGATCTTTGCATGCAGCGTCGAGAGAGTTGTTTCCAGAATCCCCACGCGTCAACCTCTTTAGTAATTTTGTCCCCGGCCCGCAGTATTAATAGCCTGAAACGTGTAATTCTATAGGAAGCTCGTTGATAATACTGTTAACACGACCTTCTTCGTGTTTCTGTCGAGCCATGCGCATACGCTGGTAGTCACACAATAACTGATCAGAATTTCTCTACTGTTAGTCTTCATATAGTGTGGGAGTGTCATAAAAAAACATATATAAGGCATTATTTTTATTTGTTAATAGTTAGTTATGATCATGATGACGCGAGAGAATCAACCAGCTAAGGTGAAATTTCAGAAACCATTAATGAAATTACCAATTATCACCTTTGATGAACGAATTGAACGACAGAAAGATAAGAAAAAAAGCGTCATGGTGTATTATTACCCTGTAGTATGCGAGCTATTTTTTGTGGTCCGTCAAATTGTGGTAAGACCAATGCACTTTTAGCACTCATCACTCATCTAAATGGTTTGAGATTCGAAAATGTTTATGTCTATTTAAAATCACTCAATCATATAAATATCTAGAGAAAATATTGAAACATGCAAAAGGTATTGGATACTTTCCATTCAGCGACAATGAAGAGGTAGTCAAACCAGAAGACACCCAACCAAATTCCATCATGACTTTCGATGATGTTGCGTGTGAGAAACAAAACAATATGAGAGCTTTCTTCTGTATGGGGCGACATAGAGATGTTGACTAATTTTATCTTTGTCAATCCTATACACTTATTCCTAAACATCTAGTACGTGATAATGCCAACTTAATGGTTCTATTTCAACAAGAGGAAGTGAATCTCAAACACATCTACAATGATAATGTCAACACAGACATGACATATGTACAGTTCAGAGATTTATGTTTAGCATGTTGGAATGATGATAAATATGATTTTTTCGTTGTTGATAAAGTTAGTGGAGTCAATTCGGGGAGATATAGAAAGGGATTTGACTGTTACATAAGTATAAATTGAGTGTACATGGGAATAGTGACTTTAGTTATATAGTGAACTTGATAGCATCAACATGAAGAGTGCGAAAGAAAAAATCTTCTCAGAGAACAGGACATATTGAGTCAAATAGTGAAAACAAGTGATGTGATTCTTTTAGCTCAGGATGATGATGATGATGATCCTGGTGAGATGTAGTCTATAAGTTCACCACTGAAACAGCAACAGGAGGATGATCTAGTGAAAACATATATAAAGACACACTTGCAGCATAAAACTGCGAATAGGTTCAGTGTTCGCAAAATGGCTGATGGTAGTTTGATGATGGGTAATTTTTCCCATAAACTTCTCGAATAATACCATAGTGTGGCAAATAAACATTATGATGAGACTCCAGGATTACTCGAACTGCTAATCAATAAAACGCCAAATGATTCCAACGCCAATCATAAGTGATAGTGACAAGACAAATTTTATAAACATAATTAAATCAACTTATACACTGCATAAACATTATGATTCTAATAAAAGTCTCATATCTGATAAAAGTGCCAAGTACACTGAGAAAAAAAAAATGTTGATTCGATAAAATTGATGTTATTGGAATATATTCCATTAATTCAACTGTAATATTTTCAGCTGAAGTAAATATATGCGTAGCTCAACAATACTGTCATTGTTTTCAAAAGCATAATAATTTTGGTTTTTTTATTCAATTGAACTATATATTTCATTGACTGAAGAATATATGCTATTGAGCCCATACAATATTTTATTCTCAAAAAAAAAATTCCGTCTTGAATCTACGTACTCAATATGAATTAATATTTTATTAGAAAGACTACATCTAGATGATTGAATTAACTGAATTGCTGCGGTAAGATTTCATTGCGACTTTTGTTAGTCCCAAGTAATGCTTTTATCGGATTAATCATTCATTTCGTTAATTTGATAACTTCAGCTATTGATTGTTTAAGCCCATTTCTTATTGTTATAAAAGTATAAACTTTTGATCGAAGAAATTCAAATTCTGGATCAAATTGATTGGCGGAGTTGTTCAGAGTAATTATGTGATTTCGGCAAGTAAACGAAGCAGTTGAACGAAAATAATTTTTTATTGTGGTATGTATGCAGTTCAATTATATAAACGATTACATTAGCAAAATATGGTATTCAAAACAAATTATTTAGTCTTGAATCTTATTACTCGATTGAAGTTAATATTCTATTAGAAATTCTAATTATACATGGTTGAACTAAATACATTGGTGCAGTCAGATTGCATCGCGACTTTTGTTAGACTCAAGTAAAATGTTTTCATCGGATCAATCAATTATTTCGTTCATTTGAAAACTTTGATTATTGACTGTTCGAGCTCATTTTCTATTGCTATAAAAGTATAAACACTTTATTGAAAAACTTCAAATTCTTGATCAAATTGACTGGCGGAGTTGTTCAGAGTAATTATGTGATTTCGGCAAGTATGCGAAGCAGTTGAACGAAAATGATTTTTTATTGTTGTATGTATGCAGTTCAATTATATATACGATTACATTAACAAAATATGGTATTCAAACCAAATTATTTAGTCTTGAATCTTATTACTCGATTGAAGTTAATATTCTATTGGAAATTCTAATTATACATGGTTGAACTAAATACATTGGTGCAGTCAGATTGCATCGCGACTTTTGTTAGACTCAAGTAAAATGTTTTCATCGGATCAATCAATTATTTCGTTCATTTGAAAACTTTGATTATTGACTGTTCGAGCTCATTTTCCATTGCTATAAAAGTATAAACACTTTATTGAAAAACTTCAAATTCTTGATCAAATTGACTGGCGGAGTTGTTCAGAGTAATTATGTGATTTCGGCAAAGAAATGAAGCAGTTGAACGAAAGTTATTTTTTATTGTTGTATGTAGGCAGTTTAATTCTATATACGATTGAATCAACTGAATATTGAATTAAAAAAAAACATTTAGAAAAAGAAGTCGTGTATATGACTTGAAAAATGACAAATGCATTTGTTCCACACAATAGAAGTATGATTGTCTATACAGGTTTTTACTGATACCAAATGGAAAACTATTTATCACAAATATACGTTTCTATATATTATACCCCTGTATAACTGATGAGATTGCAATCAGTTTCCAATCGTTTTTCCATTGACTCAATAACGAATGTTCTTGTGTTAATGAACTGAAAACATCGGAAGTAAGTTTTCCTTGGAATCGATGGAAAAGGAAAAAAGAAGTGTTCCTATGAATCAAAACGACAATATCAATATAGTGCGTATTTATTCGCATATATTTTAAACAAAAGTACCGAGGATCGATCCCGATCCCTCGGGTACACTAATCGAGCGCCCTACGACCTTTGCCATGGAATCGTTGAAATATCTGGATAGGTTTCTTATATTCAACTTGTAGCCACGCTCGGGGTTTAATTCGACTCGGCTCGTTCGATTCGTTTATTGCTCAATTTTATTCAGCAGTTAGGTTGATTCATTGAAAGAAGTGTTCTTTTTCTCAATGAAAAAAAAAGTTCTGGCATTTTTTTTTTTTTTTGGCAAAGGCTTGAATGAATGAATGTGTCGTTGTAACAATGAAATATTCGTTTCTTCATGAATAAATATGAAATCACAAAATATAAGAAGGAACCGAACAAACGCGGGAAGCAGGCTAGTGTATAGCTCAGTGGTCAGAGCAATCGAGTTGTCGGCAGAAAGTCCCGAGTTCGAATCCCGGCCAGAGCACCAAATTTTCTTCGAATATTTCTCCGGGTGGAACACAAAATTTCGCAACGAAAGTAAGTATTGAAACAAAATAAAATATGGTAACATCCTTTAAACAATTGCTAACAAATAAATAGATTCTTGTAGGTACAGTGCGATCCCGATTCTCTACCACTTGGGAGAAGGACTACTACACTTGCCGTCGTGCCGGTGTACCGGATGGTGTGGGTAGCAGATGCGCCTACAGTCCACGAACACCACCCCCCAGCTAACCAAATTGGACGAGAACAAAAATAGGACCGCTGGAAAAAAATCGGGATAGTACAGTACCAAATATGTGTATGGATGAATTGAATATATGATTGAATAACTCATTGTAAGAACAATATGTACACGGTCATAATGATTTAGTATAGTACTACAACAACCGAATATTTGTTTATGGTGAATTAATCTTTTGCCATAAAAACTGTATCATCGTTTCGAACGAACGAATATTTAGTTGAAATAACCCTACAAATAATCTAAACAACAAGACATTCGTTGAATCAACAAAAGATTATTGTATCTCACGCAAAAATCAATTTGTGTGGACCGCATATCCATTCCACATAGTTGAATGTATAACTGGAGTAACAGTATATTTTTTTGATTCAATTCAAATCGAAGTTTTCTGGAATACACATGATTTTTGTATGACAGAAAAAAACTTTGTTGCGAATAAATATGTTTTTCCAAGAACAATATATATCTTTAATACATTATAATATTAAAATCTATTCAATCATATTTTAAGAAGAAACAAGTTAGCGAATAATTTCTCCGAACTAAATATCGATTCAAAGTAGATAAATGTTCAGTTCAATTGATCGTAGGTTTTATTCTTTTTCAATAAAAAAAGTAAACTATCCGATCAATTGTGAACTTTTCCCAAATGTAAAAATAATAGTAGCAACAGCATGTTCTTTGCATTCATGTGAATCAGAAAGTGATTCAATTGCAGACACGATCTTTTCGACTATAATTGCAATTGCACCAATCGTCTATCGGTTTCAAGGGCACACATTTACGATTTATTTAACTTCCCGTGTTATCTTACTAACTGTACCGACTTTTTAACTAACAGAATTTTTATTTGACTCAATTAAATAAATGTACTATTCGATTAATTGTTAACTTTTTCCAAATGTAAAAGGAATAGTAGCAAGATCATATTCTTCACATTCATGCAAGCTAGAGAGTGATTCAATGGTGCACACGCCTTCTTCGACTATAAATACTATTGAAACAAATACATATTCGCATTGTACAATTGCATATTCGTTTCAGGGGCACACATTTACGATTTATTTAACTTCCCGTGTTATCTTACTAACTGTACCGACTTTTTAACTAACAGAATTTTTATTTGACTCAATTAAAAAAACAGTTGATTCGATTAATTATGAGCTTCTGTCAAATATAAAATGTATCGCAGTAACACTCCATGCATCCTGTATACATAGGTCGAGAAGTGATTCAAGTACATATATGATAACATAGATTCTAAAAACTATTGGTCCAAATAAATCTTCATTCTGCATAATTCATTTTATATTTGACTTGACACTCAAGGTTTTCTCATCAATAAGTTCTACTATTCTTTCAAAGAAAACTCATATTATGGCAAACGAGAGAAAGATATGAAGAACACCATATTATGGTAGAACTAAAATATATATTGTTCACTTGAATAAATTTTTTCAAAACTATATAATATTCCAACAATTAAATATTTCGATGGCCCTATTGAATGACAGATTCTATTGAATCAATGCCGAATTCACTTGTGTGAATTAAATTTTTCTCTCAGTGTATCAAAATTATTTGATGATAGTGTTACGTCCCCGCATCGTCTTTACAGCTGTTCTACCAACTGATACCTACCTTACCATAAGTAGAAGTAAGGCAATGAAATAGATTTATGTACAACCTACCTCACACACATTTTTTCCATAAACTAATAAACTTATGTAGAAACACGAAATATACACATATATAGATATACACTACATCTCAGAAAACACTACAAAGACCAAATCAGCAAACGAAGATATAAATTCAATTATATATGTAATTAACAGAAAATAAGAAGGAATACATATATAATTAATACGAACAAGTAAATGAGTAACAATCAACATTAGAGGACATGAAAGAGAAAAAATTTTTTACGTAGTTTGATATTGGAAAGATTTTCCTTTCATAAATTTTCTTGTGAGATTTGCTGTTCAGGAGTTATTACTGTTTTAACAATTAAACTGTTTATAACTTTCAGTCTCACCCGAATATGAAAAAAATAGTTCAACATTCATGAGGAGTCCCCTCATCCAAAAACCTGAAGATTTTCGCTGAAAAATCTTGCGGACACCATGTTGCATACGGCATACCCTATTGAGCCAATGGATTAAAGATCGAATACACATTGTGACGGATGTACTGCATTATGTTTCTTGCCAGCTGGCCGAGTTTTTTACGTATTTTCCATCCGCCAAGTCCTCTTGAGTTTTGTGTCGCGAATTTAATTTTCCAAAAATTCTATACAGGGCATTATGATAATATTCACTATGGTTTCCAAGATACAATCAATATTATCAGCGAACTGGTGGAAAATGCATTTAATGTACTTTCGACCAATGCGCGCAAATTGAATTATCAATTGAAGATTGACAATATATATAGCTCGCGGCCACCGCGCCGAGAAACAATGGTTTTATCAAAAGTTGCAAGAAAGAATACGGTGATTGTGAATGAAACGTAAGTTGTCGAAAATTCAATGACCATAAAAAAAATCATCAATAAAAACCCGTTGTGTATGATGTCTCGAATGTTATTGCATTTTTAAAACATCCATACGCACATATTCGAGACAATGACAGTTGCGAATCCAATCCTATAATACATTATATAACACACGTCACGGAAATTCACTTACCTTGCCACACACCATCCTTTCAATGAATGTCTTTTGATGTTTTTCTTATTGCCCATGTTGTTATGATGAATAGTCTCGGCCTCATCGATCACTATCACTAACACTTGATTCACTATTCACGATTGTCACTGTCACAACTTAAAATATAAATCACTTCGCGAACACACTATTTCGTTTATGTAAATATTCATGCATCTATTATCGAAAAAAAAACAGTAAAAACTCATAATAATTAGATTCCACGACGAAACGTTATGTCGATGGTCGATGTCTCTCATCGATATTCATTGAATACAGCCACAACAGTAAAAGCAGCGCGCGCACGCAAAGCTCGACTGCAAGACAATAGGTGCCTGTGTGTGAGCGTATAAGTGTGCGTGCATCTGTGGTTGGATACATGTGTGTATATGAGAATTTTCGTAAAGGAAGCTGGGAATTCAAAATGAGCCGGTCACGTCATGAAATTCTCATGCATCGATCGATGACGGAGAAATATGAAAGGCTAAAAATCGATAAAGCTCATCACGTGTAATAATGGCGATTTTCAGAATTCACCCCAATTTACTCAAATAATACATAATGGTTATAAAAATATCAGAAACCGTTTTTTCATATATTTACGCGCCTATGTATCGAAAACGAATCGAAATAGGATGATATTGAAACAGATCTTTCTCGTAGAGAATGAATGTTCCCGTAAAAATTTTCACAATAATCCGCGGCCAAAGTCTATTGGTAAAGGGTGGAAAGAGCCCAGAAATGCGGGCTCTCCCAGTGCAAAATCGAGGGTCGCTGCGGTTTCAATCATCATTATGTGTTATTCGAACATTTCGTGGTAAATTTCAAGATGCCGCAATTGTTGCACATGATGAACACAGTCGATTTTCACGATTTCCATATTTTTCTAACACCTATCGAATTGATATTGAAGGATGCATTATTTGAATACAAAAAAGAATTCATAAAACACATTAGTGCATATTTATATGTAGAGATATATAAATATTCCCAGTTGTAGCTTCGCCTCGTCCCTACCGTATAGCCATCCCTATTTATGGGCGAAAAGCAAGATTATACATTGGCATAAAGTGCGTGCGGCAGTTGAGGAGTAAGCGAACGACAGTTTTTCAGTATATGTTTTTTTTTCATGGGTTTGAGACTATGTTTTTCTACTACTGGTAATCCCAGCCAAGACTTACGGGACAACACTTCAGTCTCCTAGTCACATCATAAAACTTTCAACGATGCATGTTGTAAACAGTGCGAACTCGCATAATTTTCTTCTTCTCAAAACCTATATTCCATCTATGAATATATATATATATATATATATTTTACGTATTCCATATATTCAGTATGAACATTGCTGAAAACATGAACGGCAGCAGGACGCGCATAAAATATACAGCTAATGATCTTCACGGGGACTCATCATCTCTCTTTCGTTTTTATATTTTCATTAATATAAATATCTGTTATGGAGAATGAGATTGGCAGAGGAAATATGTATCGAGTATACATACGGTGATATATAGATATATGTACATGCAATAATGTATAGTGTATTCGTATATACATGTACATATGGGTATACATTAACGTGAACGAGTATGAGAATTAAAATAATAATAATGCAAATGTTATTATTATAACATGTCATTGTGATATTCCCCATGAAGTCCTTCTGTGAGAGAAAGAAATAAAAGTTGTCAAGCAAAAAATTAGGAAAATAAACTAGAGGACAACAATTCATGAAAAAAAAAGGTTGCCTATCCTCCAACCGACGAATTGACGCTGCTACATGCGTCTATATCTCTCAAGAAAATGCAACAAATATATATATATATATATATATATATATATATATATACATATATATGTGTTTTTTTTTCTCTTTTTTTTTTGGTCATAGGGAAGAAAGTTTGGGGAAAAAAATAGTATGACGCTGCTACATACTGACGCACAGATGATGTGATTTTTCCATTCGTTGAAATAACATTGATATGCATTCAGAAAACGTCTTGGGGTACTTAGAAATTTGCCTCGTGTTGATGATGTCCTACTACATGCTGCATCAAATTGTCATGTGATGAGCGAGTGAAAAAACACATAGCACATGGGTATTGATTTCCGATACCACAGATCCATCTGGCTCGAAATGTATGCAACGCAAAATATCAAGCGAGCGCTATCTTGCGGCGTTGCTGCAGGCACACCGTGTAATCCCAATATTCAAAATATTCGATATATCGATAACATTATCACTTGGATTTTTATTCCAATCTATTCATATGTTTTTTTGTGGTAATGTCTGACAGATCATCATTTTGGATTGTAATTTTATTGTACGGAGTGGACCTGCTATTTTTTTTTTGATTTCATAGGCTAAGCAAATGTTTATTTAAATTTTTTGATTACAGAGACCTGGTGGTATATAATCTATAATTTTTTTTTTCGAATTTTCGAAAAATTTTCATCAGGTTCACTTTGTTCACATATGTAAAGGATTCACGAAAAATTTTGAACAATTCTATTGAGAAACACGTCTGTACGTTTGGAATAAAATTCCGATGCGAAATGATGGTAACTGGAACTTCTTTCATGTCTTCTTAATATAGCAAAGACTCATTAAGTAATTAAAACATAAGTAACAATTGTAATAAATTACCAATATCATAAATCACCAATCAATACCAACATAATTAATTCATAGGCAATTTATGCATAAATGACATCATTAACCAGTAACGTAAACTACTCATTTACGCATAAATTACATCAACAAAATAGTAGAAATTAAGCATAAGTAATTTACGAATAAACCAAAACAATAAGTAATAATTAATATACTAGTTGATAACTATAACACAAGGGTGAAAATGACTCAGTTCACGATAACAATGAAACCCATGCAGCTGAATCAATAAGTTCCCCTCGGAACGCATAGATTAATATAGAAACTAAGATAACAATAAGTTCCTCGGGAATGCATGTTTTATTAGCGAAAATAATATAGCCAAGATTCCCAAGAGCCATTATCTAATCCTGTGAAACCGCGGACCCTCAAATAAGATCACGCTATTTGCGATTGGGGACTTACGTCCAATCGCGTAGCACCGATAAAAACTTGCGGGTCCAGCGCAAAGACGCCTGACTCAATCACCTGCTCTTCCTTAAAAAACACACGTCAACGAACACTATAAAAAGTATCGCGCACAGGTAAACGCTCTCATTATTGCTCATCCAATTCGTCAAGACGCACTAGTCATTCGACTCGACAAGATTCAGTCTCTCATTATCCTTACTTCATTTCGTAAAGACTTATTCAATTCGTCAAGTCTCTTTATTCAATTCAATTCGGCAAGACTCTTATTCAGTGTCATTCTAATACGTTCGAACTCTCAGTCTTATTCACTGCAAGAATTTCTCAAACCAACTGACTCAATCAAAAAACATCGGACTCGCGTTTCTTCCTAAGAACATTCAAACTTAAATCAGAACCTCCAGAAGAAACAAGTCATTAACACTTCAAACGTAATCGCTCTTGAGAATTCGAGGCATAAGCCTATGAATATAAAAGCAGTGTATAAATTAAGTGTCACATCAGTGTAAAACCAGTAACACTAATAAATATATTAATTATGAACTACAACATCGACTCAGAGAATCTTCTTCAAATTCACCCGCGCATAGCGGGCTTGATCATCCGAACATATACCTATATATGTTAGAGTTGCGAGGGACAGTCAGTACAGAGATGAGTAGAGAGATTGCCAACGCCCGGCTAAAACTTGACGCATTTTTGACTGGATCGAAGTGGCGCTACCTTATCGGACAAGCCTCGAACTGGACCCACTTTCTGATTGGTCGAGCCAATCGGACCCACTTTCTCATTGGTCAACGAAATATATAGTAATAGTTAACCATGCATTTTTGAAATGTGGGCGTCAGCCGCCTCGGAGACTAAAATATACATGAGTGGAGGGGGTGCCGCACACAAGCACAGGCCGTGTTGGTGTGAGCCCCGCACTTCGGCTCGTGGTTCGGTTAATAGAAGAGGGCAGAAATACTATCCATATCTCTGTTCTTATCGAATTCGGCCGAAGATGAACGAAGCTATGTCGCTACATCTACCTAAGGGTATGTGCGAACCCTTGACTTCGATTTCATGATTTCAGGTTAAAATTGAATATGAGTATTGTGATGGCAATAATGTTTCCACCGAATTTTCATTAATTCGCCATTATGAAAGATTCATATATTCATATGTATATTAAATAGAGAATTGTATTGGGAAAATATTTAAATAATGCGATGATGTCAAGTGTAGGCAAGGGTGGTCCGAGTTTATATAATTGTTGCTGGGCTCATCACACTAATCGCTCTATTAGCACATTGGAAGCGTGTTCGCGAACAATTTGGCAACTTGCGAGTCGAGTTACCCCATACTACTGTGTTTTGTTGTTTCGTTGTTTTTTGCATGATTTCAGGAATGCTTTCGGCATTATCGAAATATAATAGAATGAAATAAATATCAAAAAGCATAGGTATATCAAGATATCAATGTTAATCTTCAATAAAAAATAAATTGCAAGTTGTGATCTTCCACTAATGGCGCATTAAGTTTCCCCAATGAATCTCTGCTTAAAGCCATATTGTACCACATTAAACAACAGATTACGATAGAGGACGTCTGCATGCTTTTCAATGACTATAATTATTTGTGCATGCAAGAATATTTATGGAATTGAATATATAACGGGAGTAACAGTATATTTTTTGGATTTAATTAAAATCGAAGTTTTCTGAAATAAACATGATTTTTGTATGACAGAAAAATACTTTATTGCGAATGAATATCTTTTTCCGAGAACAATATATATTTTTAATACATTACAATATTAAAATCAATTCGATCATATTTGAACAAGAAACAAGTAAGCGAATAATTTTACTCAGTGGACACTTTAACGTCGATGTTTCCTATTTTGTCTCCTATTTTCATTCCCTCCGCGTTCGTATCGGTCTAATATTGAACCCATTACGATTGCCAACGCTCGATCCATCGGCCCCCGTGGACCATCGCGCGCTTCTGTCCGCTCGTGCAGCTGGTATGGACCTCGTCGACGTTGATACGTTCGGCGATGCGCGGGCCGGGTTTTCCCGCCCGCCGCGTGATTTTGGCCCTTGTGGTGTCCTGTGCTTCCTACACAGACATAAATTACATGTGTTAATATTGAAAATGGCTTCTTCTTCTTTTCTCCGTTATCGATGCTACATCTTTCATGAACTATTGCTTACCACCGCGGCTGTCGTCGCGTGTCTCCCTCGAGGAGTCAAATTGGCGGCCAGAATGAAACATTTTTTTCCGAAACTTGACGAATTTTTTTATCGCAAACTGTAGATTAGAGCGAAATTGTCGGCGAACACGAATGTTTTGAAATTATTTCAGAAACACGCTCAGATTTTGTAAGTGTAATCTCAAAATTTTTTTTTTCCATTTCATGTTTTTGTACACCCAACCAGATGCACTTAATGAAAAATTTCTATTTTACGAAATAGTAAAAATAATAGGAGTGGCGGAAAAAAAAATTCGTAAAACATTATTTGAACAGGAGAAGCGAAAAAGAAAATGTTCGCTCTTTCTTGCACTCATACAGCGATGTCTACGCAGAGAGGGGAAGTGGCAGGGTCACCGCTATCAGGGGAAGTAGAGCAAACGATATTTTATCCTCACTCGTAAGCGGGACGCATTTGTAAAAAAATTCTATAATTTTGAGGTATACAACTTTATAAACAGTTGATCTTTCAATTATAGGAAAAAATGTTGACCTGGTTCTTATGTAAGAATAGACGAGTTGCATATTTCGTTCTGATCTTTCTCCTCAGTACTTATTTGCGTTCCCGATATATATAATATTGAAGAATATTTTTAGGCCTCCTCCCGGAAAATGATACAATTATCACGCAGTCCATCGATTAACAATGAAAAAAATCGTGAAGTGTACAGAATGTATTATGAACCTTTTGTGAAACTGGTTTTATTTTGATGTCGTCAAGTAGACTACACAAACCGGAGAATAGAAAGAGCGTGCGGGACAGCAAAACCCAGGAATATATATATATGTATATAGGGGGAAGTCCCTCAGTATCCCGGACACATAGATTATTCGTTAAAAAAACTATAACGTACATAGAAACTTCGATATTTTATATTTTTTTAACAAACTCTGGAGTATTCTTTGGTGACATAACGATGTTTCAGATTTTTTTTTTATGTAAAACTGATAAAAATATATCTTTGAATTTAATCCTCAAAATGCTTAAGTCAGAGGAGTGGCACCTAGTACCGGACACTTTGAATACTAATACAAAGAATCAATTTAAAATCGCTAAATTTTGCAATGCTCACAAATATATGAACTAAAACACTCAGAAACGTCTGCGCACGTCTCATGAGCCCATTCCTCCCAACTATAGCACTGGATCCGGTTCTCTTTCCCCTAAAAACTTCATCGATGGCCCTTTTTTGTATTTTGCTCGGATCATTTTCCTTTCTTCATTATTTTCGATCGATTTGCCATTGTGAAATACTATAGTACAACAAGAATAACACGTCTTACATTAATATTCGAAAATTGAAAAGAAATGGTGTGTTGTACTGGAGGATAAATCGAGTGTCCGGTACTAGGGACCCAACATGCAGGATAAAAAAAAACAGCGTTTCTGCAATTACCACATCTGTTTAGGATTTCTCCACTCTTGGTGACGGAGTTAAACTCATCGTGAAGTAGTTCTTCACCCAAACTGAGGCATTGCTGTGGCCTGCTCGTAAATCAATGTTTTACGACTTGCATTTTCTTCGTTCTTTCACTTTGTCATATTTCTACGTCGAGTGATTTTTGAACATATATACATATGCTTCTGTTGGGCTCACACATATCAACATGTACTATAAGTAACTTTTATTTTGATACCATAGCAAAAATTTGATAGCAAATTATACTAATGTCATTTTTCCAAATTACTATGGTACATCGTAAATATTGGTTGAGATTATAGTATATTTTAATATGACCATAGCAATTTCTGTTATAATGTGAATGTTGTCCACCGATACTATGCAACCATAGTAATTCTTACTTCGATTTTCTCTCCTTCTATAGCTCTTTACCATCACCAATATTATTTGTTTATCAACAGTGTCCGGTACTAGGTGCCGTCCGGCGTTACGGGATTTCCTCCTATATATATATACATAGAGGACAAATAAAAAAGCAAAGCTGACCCGCGTGACAGTTTCTGTTTGTGAACACGGGGGCCGACTAAGTCTCGAGAATTGATACCACAAGATTTGAGAAGACCGGTGAATTATTGTAATAAATTCGGAATTTGATATAAATGAAATATGAATAAAGTCATTAGTAATATATGTACATACTTTGTAATACGAAATGAATAAGTAAAGAAACCACGAGCCGCTAGCATTGTTTTTCTTAAAGCGAATTCGGCCGTGATACTGGAAACGTTCGGACGAGAGCGAGATTCTAAATATTTTAATAATGAACGTGTTGTGCTAATAGAGCGATTAGTGTGGTGAGCCCAGCAGCAATTATATGAACTCGGACCACACTTGCCTACCCGCGGCATTGTCGCATAGGTCTCTTACATAATTTTAATATTTTTTCAATGTAATTTTTGGGTTCGATCATAATTTTATTCATTTTGATTATTGATTTCGATAAGGTTCGTCCCGTCGATTGCCTGACATCGTTTTATTTAGGAACTAGCTATATCCAGTGTACTGAATTCACAATATTCGTGGTAAAAATTCAAAACTCGTGAGATATGGACTCACTTAAAATCTATATCAAGGCGTTGAAAAAATTGTAGAAAATAATCCTCACTGAAAATAAAAAAAGTAGGACTTTGAGGTGACTTGAACTCGGAAGATACCAGATCGCTTGCAAGCACGCTACCATTGTGCCAATTAAGCGAATAGTGTGAGAAGTCCAGCAGCAATTATATGAACTCGGACCACACTTGCCTACACGCGGCATTGTCGTATAGGTCTCTTACATAATTTTAATATTTTTTCAATGTAATTTTTGGGTTCGATCATAATTTTATTCAGTTTGATTATTGATTTCGATAACGTTCGTCCCGTCGATTGCCCGACATCGTTCTATTTAGAAACTAGCTATATTCAATGTACTAAATTCACAGTATTCGTGGTGGAAATTCAAAATTCGTGAGATGTTGACTCACTTAAATTCTATATCAAGGCATTAAAAAAATTGTGGAAAATAATTCGCACATTGAAAAAATAATGTCTGCATTTTTGTAATATTCCATGTAGAAAAATTTGGAAATTGTGGAAATAAAAAAAGTAGGACTTTGAGGTGATTTGAACTCGGAAGATACCAGATCGCTTGCAAGCACGCTACCATTGTGCCAATAGAGTGAATAGTATGAGAAGTCCAGCAGCAATTATATGAACTCGGACTACATTTGCCTACACATGGCATCATCGCATTATTTAAATATTTTCCCAATACAATTTTCTATTTTATATACATATGAATATATGAATCTTTCATAAGGGCGAATAAATGAAAATTCGGTGGAAACATTATTTCCATCTCAATACTCATATTCAATTTTAACCTGAAATCATGAAATCGAATTCAAGGGTTCGCACATACCCTTAGGTAGATGTAGCGACATAGCTTCGTTCATCTTCGGCCGAATTCGGTAAGAACAGAGATATGGATAGTATTTCTGCCCTCTTCTATTAACCGAACCACGAGCCGAAGTGCGGGGCTCACACCAACACGGCCTGTGCTTGTGTGCGGCACCCCCTCCACTCATGTATATTTTAGTCTCCGAGGCGGCTGACGCCCACATTTCAAAAATGCATGGTTAACTATTACTATATATTTCGTTGACCAATGAGAAAGTGGGTCCGATTGGCTCGACCAATCAGAAAGTGGGTCCAGTTCGAGGCTTGTCCGATAAGGTAGCGCCACTTCGATCCAGTCAAAAATGCGTCAAGTTTTAGCCGGGCGTTGGCAATCTCTCTACTCATCTCTGGTCAGTAAGTGAAGAGAGTGACCAACTAAGACTCGCACCGACCAGTGGCATCCTGGTCAACATCGCCTCTACATTCACTTCCAACTTGGAAAATATCTACGACCTGTCCCAGGGACGTAACAATAGTTTATCAATGCTACTAGCCATAAATCTCATTGAATCAATAAATCGTATAGGAATATTTTTTCTCGACCAATTCTCTTGCTGAAAGATATATATTTTTCTTTGTTTATTGGTAAAAGTTTCATTGAGCTGGAATATCATTAGCTAGGTGTCTGATGATAAAATGAGAATCATAACCAGATAAATTATGAAAAATGATTGGTAAATGGTATGCTTTCCCATATTTCATATTACGTTTATCGTGCGCAGCACCACGATATTTACCAGTAAGATGACAATGATCACGATGTTTTACATCGAATTGATTCAATAGTTTCTCACATACATGGCAAAGAGTTGCGGTGGCGAATTCAGGTTTTTGTTTATCAGACAAACGCTGCATGGGTATTATTTCCTCGTACATTTCATGAACACGTCGAGCCATTGAGTATAATTCTTTGATAAACCATTGAATACGATCCTTACCAAGTTTCAATTTCAATTGTGATAGTTCATCATCGTATGAACAATGTAAATAGTATGCGATATTATATGCAATATGATTTTGTTCACCGTTATTCGCACTAGGCTCTAAGATACACTCTAATTCCGCGTAAACTACAAATGGCACAGGCTTTTTATATTTATATTGTGGGAATGATATTATTTTTGATTCATCTGTTGGCATAATCACTCTCACAGACTTATTAATGTTAAAACAATCTAATTTGTGTTCATCATATTTTTCATTCGTTGTGAAATGACATAAACATCTGTCGCAAATATATCGCTTTCCATTATTCAATGATATTTGATTTGAAACTAATCTTGAAAGGTTGCGAATCCAAAAAAAATGATATATATTTTTAGACTTATCATAATCATCATCATCAACATCCATGTCATGATTAGCATCAACCATCAATAAATGAATAGTCGCTTTATCACTGTTATTATTACTTACATAATATGGAACAATGAAACTCTTTTTCCCCTCATACTCGTTGCCATATACATTTATTGATGAATTATTCATTTGCTCGAATTTACGTACTTCACGTAATGCCATTGGAAATGACAATTCTTCAATGTTCAGATTAGTTTCACTAAAATGTTTGTATGATGATACCCGCTCTTTATTCTTCATTGATTTCTTCTTCCCCTTCATTCGGACAACCGATTCATCATTATAATCATCATTCTCGTGTTTTTCTAATTCTTGTTGTTTACGAAGAGCTGCTGCGACTGACCATAGGAAACAAAATTCATCATTGTTCTTAATGTTAACAACGGACTTTTTCAATAGAATGAACATTGATAGGTCTACATATGTGGATAGAACTCCACGTAGCGTGATGTATTTATTGATGTTCACTACCAAGTTCACAATTCCGATCATTGCCCATCCTGAATCACGTGCCTCGAATTCTTCCACTAACATTAACAAATGATTCATTCTGTGATCTGCATACCATTGCTCAATGTTAGTTGATGGGAGAATTGACTCATTCGCTGTATTGAAATATTTTACTTCTTCTAATGCACCACAATCTGTTGCATTTTCGAATTTACATACTAGTACAACATTCACTTTAATATTCGATGCAATTTCATTTATATACTTGTTATAAATATCTTCTTGGCATCTAACAAAAATTGGTGTAAATCGATATGATTGTTATTTGTGATGACAGCTGTTCTCATTCTATTATTGAATGCTGATGGTAATTCATTCCATTGAACATTAGCAGTAGTATCATTGATATTGATGTTTCCACCAAATATTTTCTTCTTTTGTCCTCTATGAAGATCTTGTCTCGCTGTAGTATTGAATTTGCTGATTAGTGACTGTAAATGTGAATTCACTGTTTGAATTTGTTGTTTTTCGGCTACCGTAAGATTTTGAGTTTGCAATATTCCTGTCAAACATTTTATAGTTTCAGCACCAATTTTTGCCACTTAGCGATTTGGTTTTCTTTTGCAACACCACAACTCAATGATAAGCTTAGTTCACATCAATTCAATGAGCGTCGTGTACCGCCTTTTTCGCTCTTCAACATTTTCACGCTGTTGATCACGATTATGTGAACACTGCTGCTGCTGCTGCTGTTGTTGTTGTTGTTGTTGTTGTTGTTGTTGTTGTTGTTGTTGTTGTTGTTGTGATTTTTGTGACACATTTTTTGTTTCGACAAATTATTTTCTTGATGACACACTTGTAAAAATACACTCTGGAGATTTCGATTCGAATGATCAACCATGTTGAGAACTTGTCTATTTATATGGTCGGAAAATATTGATAATGGGGAACACTCAATCAAAGAGAACAAAGGTGAACAAAGAAGATGTATTTATTTGTAGAATGATGATGTCATAATAAACAAGAATAAACAAGAATAAACAGGAATAACAGGCTTGAGCAAGCATGAACTGTAGCAACGAACTAATCCCTGAGCAGAGAGAGCTGAACAAATATATCACAGCAGCTCTTTTTCACGGTGGGATCCAATCGCACGACTGCTATTGCTAAACAGTGTGTGTGTGTGTGTGTGTGTGTGTGTGATGATGATGATAGAGTGGGGATAGTCTGATAAAAGCTGGAGAACTTGTAACATATAGAAGATTTAATTCATATTTTAATATTTAATATTCAAGGTAAGATACATATTTTAACGTCTCAATTAAAGGAATTGTAACGTAAGCTATGTACATTTCAACAATTATTTTCCAGCATCAAAATGAATTTCAACAAACGGAATGATGAACTCAGTGGAAGTTATTTACAAAATAGTTCATCATCCAACAAATCAACATCTGATGAATCAACATCTAATGGATCGACCCTCAACATTTTGAATTCAATTGCTCAAGGAAATTTCTTGCCTACAAAATCATAGGATGAATTAGATATTGGAAATCATCATCTTGTGACTGGAATGAAGAAAGTTAACACCAAATATGGTGAGAGTTATGTCTCTACATTACAACGATGAAGAGTTCAATATATTTTTATCTAAAAAGGATTGCGCAGCACTTGTGGGAAAATCCTGAAGAATATGAAGATTTGAATAGAAAAGTGTCTGAAAAAAAAATATATATGAAGTATATGGGGGGTAAATATAGCCAGTATGAATTTATATGTGACACTAATAACAGTTCAATAAAGTTTGAAAATAATAATCAGGAAAAAAAGAGTGGAAGATCGATGAAACCTAACAGTAAGCGTCAACGAAATGATAATTTGATAATGAATATTCATAAGTGTAAACGAAAATTGTAAGATGACTAAGCATAATAAAATATCATTATCAAGTATCTCAGTTATAATTAATATAACCTTTTCCATTATTGTATATATTCCATTATTATCTTATATATAAAAATCTCGTGTCACGGTGTTTGTGGTCGCACTACTCCGAAACGGCTCGACCGATTTTAATGAAAATTTTATGTATATTTGGTAGGTATGAGAATAGGTTGTAAAGTATATTTCATACCGCTAGGTGATTAGGATGTCCTTATCAAGAAAATTTTTTTTAATTTTTTGTTTCGTTTTTTTATTTGGTCTTGAAAAATATCTATAACCCTAAATTTTGACATTTCATTCTGCATTTGTTATTTATCATAACGCAATGCGTGCAGAATTTCGTATGATTTATTTTGTCAATTTATAAGAAACTAGCTGACCTGGCAAACGTTGTTTTGCCATATAAATTATTTCTACTAATGTATATATTCTTTCTCATTCCTTCATTTATTATTGTTAGATGAAACAATACATACCTCTAGAAATAACTGTCTCAACTTCTATTCAAAACTATATGAGTTGTAACAGGTTTTGATTTTTTTTTTCTACATTTATTATAATCAAAATATGAGACATATATATATTATGTTGGTTGTATATTCATTTATTAACATTAAACATCAAACATTTATTTCTATTTATTATTATGAAACACTAAAATAAAACTAGATATATTATAATCATTATGTAGTAAAAAGTATAATAAAAAACATGAATATATATATAATGAAAACAACGATTCTAATATTCATCACTATCATCCTCCTCATCAACATCATACCCATCATCATTCACATTAATAATGACAGTATCATCATAGTTTGTGGGGCAATCAAGTGTGGGAGTATGAGTAGTTGAGCTAAAATTTTTGTATCTGAGATAAAAAACAACTACCATATCAATAAATACAGTTTCACCGATTGACTAGATGAGAGATCAATACTTACCATCTGAAGTAGCTGCTGACTTTATCCACTTTACTAAATCTTTTGATTCCGTGGTCGCGACATATTTTTGTTTATTTTGAATGATTCTCATGAATTTATTCCAGCTATCAAATCAGATGTTTTTCATTAATTTTTCTTTGTCCTTCGCATTCTATTCATTATTATTTTGTTAATTTATTAAGTCTTCTGTTGTCCAAGTTGGTCCTTTTTTTTTATTTTTCACCGATGGCCACTTCTCCAAGATTTCATCGATGGAAGGCTCTTCCCTATTACAAATGAACTTATAGCGATATTCAGCGGTTATTTTCCAGTGCTACATAACCTCGTCTATTGGACCATCATTATCGTCAAGGCCACCGTTACTTTCTCGTACACTTAGATTTTCGTCTATAAAATGAAAACATACTTGTATTGAGTACCCTTAATGTTGAGCCGAATGCTGCATAGGGCGATAGTACCATACTTACTGCATTATGCTAACAGAAGTATTGGGAAATGGTACCTTCAATTTTAGACAATTTTTCGGCATGTGAATCATTGTGAATCGATCTCCTTTTGGCTTTAATCATTACAATTTCGGACTGTCTACATAAAGAAAAGAGTTTTTTGAATTCATTTGTAACTTTCCCCGCTACTCGATGGTGTTCATTATCCGCAGAATGTTTTTTCAATATTGGCAGAATATAATAAGTCTGAAGATTTTCACTTGGAAGAATTTTGAATATTGATCTAGAAATAGCCTCGAAATTACATATTCCGCGAATCTGTCTCTAAAAGAAGAAGATGTCTCGGTTACTAAGTCAAATAATTCTTCGTGTTGCTATGGATGAAGAATCTTTCAATATTATACCAACCCTCTCCATTACGTTATTAAATATTCAACAATTTCATCCACGATTTTTCGTATTTCATTTTCGGTTATACCAGTAGTAAGGTCGAATTTCTTTCTATTCTCGCTATCGCAATTGCTTTCCATAATTTCGCTAATATATTCCGCCGGCAATGCTGATAATAATTTCTTTTTTTCAGAATGTATGTTGTGACGTGGTGGCGAACTACGTCCCGATAGTCGCAAGCAAATAATATGCTGAGCGTATTTGCCAGGGCTAATATCAACGCAATCTTCCCACAGATGACTGTTGCCACCTGAAAAATAATATTATAGGATGAATGTATGTATGATAGGATGGATGAATAAATGATTAGGGGCTTCAAGAAAGTGCTAATGGCCTACCTGTTGACCGTAGAGACGAAAATCGCCAAGTAAGTCCCGAATCAGCCCGCAGCCACCCCAATATCCTTCAAGGGATGAATCAACCACGAGGATCGACACTTCCAGAGATCGCTTATAAATGAACGAAAACAAATAATAGCTGATCTAAGGAATTGAATTGACGACTAATAAAATTGGACACTGCGTGAGATTGCCGAACACCCTCGTTCATTGTTTACGAAATATCAATGTTTCACGTTAAATGAACAATCCTGAACTATGAACTACAACTACCGAATAAATAGCAACCATAGGCGACATAACTTCAACTGTCACCCATTGGTTAGCGCGGTGATTGATCGCTTGGTAACTGCCCTCGGGCGCCGAGCAAATTATCCATGTGGAAGCGATCGCTAATGCAATCGATACATATTGATAACACTGATGGCGCTAGACGCCGGTAAATCTGGATGCATTTTGAGGCAACATAGGCAAGGGGATGACAGCAACGGGGTCGAGAGGAGAAAAACAGCCATGTTAAGGCACTTCGTCGGTGGATAGTGAGTACGACGCATGTATGCAGAGTGAAGAATATTGAGATAGAAAACGACAAATAAAATTCATCGATAAAGGGTTATTGGAATGAACTTGGCTGTTGTGTTCTCTGGATTCGAGTTACATTGATTGAAATAGTTAGTCGGAAGTTTCATGGCGAATACAGGCGGTAGTATGTGAGAACGTGCCACTTCACAGCCACTGTAAGTAGCTTATCGTTTCTCATTGTGCACACAGACCGCGTGGTCACACCAAAACGGGCGTTTAGTCATTTCCTATATTATTTATCATATTAATTCCGAATTCGCAGTGCAGCAGCAACAACCGTCATTAAATGTAATTGTTTAGTTCAATCGGGATAGTGTATACCCGATCCACACCCGCGAACTTCCCCTGGTATCGAGTGCGCATGTACCGAAGCACGCTCTACTCTACCGCGAGCGCAAGAGAGACATTGTTGTTTGGTCTCGCACTATTGTCCTCCCGCGTTACTCGTACATTATTGTTTCCCAAATTCCATTGTATGGAATATTCATTTCTTCATACGTGCTATAAATTGTAGGCCCTTTTAACGCCTAGCCACGCGACTATTTAACACATTGTTATATTCCGAATTATCTCTTCTACAAATGACATTATTCCGCTTGAGCAATTTATTATTTTATTTCACTGTCATTACTATTTCTTGCTGCATCATAGCGCGACGATATACTAAAATTTCTCGGACGGTTATTTCGTGTTTCATTTAGACTACAACGTTATTTTCTTTTTGTTTCATTGTTTCATTATTGTTTCGGGTTCCTTACCCAGTTAAATCTCAAAGCTAGAATTGATGTGTTCTGAATAAATCAATTATAAGTTATAAAAATCAATTTCGGCGTGAAACACTATTTTACTCTATCCCCCCCCCCCTCTTTTTTCTCATTCCTGGTGTTTTAAACAAATGAGCTGGTATCCTCTGTGAGGCCGAGGAGAAAGGATACGAATGACTGCGGCCGATACACCGGAGCACGACATAATGTCTATATCCTCCTTATTATCGAGTTTTTCCTGTTCTGAAATCTACACCTAAATTTTCACTATGTATGCAAAATATATACACGGAGAGACAAAAGTAGAAATTTTTCCTCCTCCAGTCATGACTTTTTACTATGGTCTATAGTAACAGTGAACAAACCTCAAACTATATCACTTTTTACTGTGGTCTTAAGTAAAAAATTTGAGGAACTTGACTACAGCGCCATCTGAGAACTTACTGATCTTGTCCAGAATAGCCGCTCTGACGTTACTCAACTTATGGTCGCTATATTGGCGTAAGTGTGAGACTAAAAAGAGCGAGAGTAACGGGAAGCTAAACAAAAGAATAGCACGCCACCGACAAATAACATATATGTTTAAAGGCTTGATCGATTGCGCCGAGCTCGAAACGTGTAACTATCAATAGACTGTCAATTAATTTTCGTATCTTTTATGAAAAAATATAATTTACATTATGAGTCATTTTCATTTTGTCACTATGAAACCAAATATGAACGAAACTGTTGCATTATAATAAAATATGATCTGTACTATAAGTAATTTTTACTTTGTTACCATAGTAAAAATTTGATAGCAAACTATACTAACGTCACTTTTAAAAATTACTATGAGACATCGTAAATATTGATTGAGACTATAGTATATTTTAATATGACCATAGCAATTTCTGTTATAATGCGAATTTGGTTGTCCACCAATGCTATGTAACCATACTAATTTTTACTTCGATTTTCTCTCAAATATACAGATCTATGTTGCTAAATGATGAGTGAAGTAATTAATTAATGTATGGATGAATGAGGGAGACCTTAAATTTTAGCATGAATAAATTTAACTATCATATCAATCAATCAGTGCTGATGAATCAAAATATTTGTAAGTTTCCCGAATACTAATTAAACTTCAAAAAAATTCATTCGCCCGACGTTTCACATGAATTGAGCAAACGGAATCAAGGATCTGATTTAAAAAATACAAATTTTGCTTCCTGAAGTTTCGTTCTTCTGTGAAATCATTCTGAATATTATTATACAATTTGACGCGATGAACGATGCATCATGTGCTGGGCAACATAATAAATAATATTATGATTTCATTCTCTTTTCGTATCATAAGTCATGATTGAATATTATTGTATCTGCTTCAGAGAATCACCACGGGCGCGCACTTGGCGCTACCTCCTACAGCGGAGCTGTTTATTGTTCGATGTCATTCGTTTTTATTTATTATAAAGTGTTGTGAAAAATTTGCTTTACCGTATTACCTTTTAACTATTGTTATCTCGTTGGGAAATTCATATTAGTCGGTATAATCGATCGATATCGCTAATGAGCACTCTCAGATAACGGAACTTGAGGTTGGTCCAATATGTTTATGATAGTTACCATTAGTTTGACAAGAGTGGGAAATTTGAATTTTGCATATACATTCGATTATTATCGGTTTTAAGCTATCAACGCTGACGCAAGTTAAGGTTCATCCGATATACATTATAGTTATAAGTTTAACAAGAGTGGGAAATCAGAAATTTCTCCCATAATCGATCGATATTGATAATAAGCGTTATCACATTATACACATATATATTTACATTTACTGATACTGACAGTTTTTGAGGTTTGAATGAAATTAATAAAGTTGATATGACGATAAATGAACAAAGAAAAGAGGGGGAGATTTACCGATCTTAACTCTCTGTGCGATGACGTTCATGATAGCTGTAATGTGAAGAAAAAGGAAAAATTGATTTGAGTACATGAGAGTAGCTGACTGAACGTAGCTCTAGCATACCGAGATTGTATATATTTTCGTGTCGCTCCGCACATTTCAGGCGCACATTTTAGTGCCGCCATCAGTTCACTGGACGATGGAGTTACTAGCGTATACATGTAGAAATCAAAATCGGATGAACATAGGGAATTCACTTCTGTACCATAATATATATACGGGTTGTACATCTGAAGCGACCTTAATCATTATGATTATTAGCTGAGAACTTTAAAATACTCGGAAGCGTCGCAAGGGGCGTGGCTTATTAATACTGAATACATATCTGAGTAAACAAAACATGAAGTCATTCCTTTTCCGGTTTAAAGTTTAGGGGATCATCGGTTTGATATATATTCATCGATATTTTGGAATTCGCTGTATTGATAGTTATTGGCGATTCGATTACTACAAGGTGGGGAGAACATTGATTTGTCCTGTATGGATAGCGGTAGGCTTCGAGTTCAGTGAGTGACGTCATGTAGGGGTTATACTTGGCTCGAGACGCTACCACGTCTCTTCATAGGAAAGACTGATAGTCATATATTTTCATTTCTACATTTGCGATAACAACAACCCAAGTAGCACTGAATCATTGTAAAGAAAACAAGATCACCACAGACATAAAAATATACAAATCTCGCACGCATGAACGCACGAACCCCCAAGCGCGCGCGCACACACATAGACAGCTATAATCATGTCATTGGGCCGAGGCACATCATGCTATTGTTCCAACACATTCACCTCGTATATCAAAATATCATTTAGTTACACCAATAGAAGCCATAGTTCCTCAGGTCAGAGAATTTATTAAAGTGCCATTTTCAATACATCATGTATTCGAAACAAACCATATACCTCTTGTGTCAATGGCGTCATATTTTCATACTGGTCCCCTACTGTCTTGGACGTAAGAATTCGTACGATAGTTGTAACTCAAGACATTCATCATTCCAATTCAAACATCACCGCCTTGGACTAAGAAAATAATGTCTTGATTCAGGAACCCGATCGCCCTAAAACAAGATGGTTAGAGAACGTCTCCATCTGTGACATTCCTCTCTTCAGCCAAGAAATTATGTTCTTGCGCCAAGACGATAAATTTCGAACAAATACATTATGGCCCAGTTTTTTTAAAGATAAACCTAGTTAGTTAACTGGCGAGGTTTGAGTTAAGTTCCCCCACCTAGATCCCGAAACTAGCGCCGCATAGTAGCGTTAATCAGAAGTTCGAAGCCTGTTTCAAGTCCAGCGTATTCATCATAACCTCAAATATTCCAATTCAAAGTGTTAAATATTTTATGCAGTGATATCAAGTTATTAACAAAGAGTGATTTTTGTGTAATTGTCTCTAAATTTGTGAAGTTTGCAACGTTATTGACACGTGTACAGTGCTTAGCACGTAATTTGATTAACTGAATAATAACAAAGATTATTATTTAAATAATAATTATCAACTAAGTATCTTGGATCACAATATTCTCAATATAGAGTTCAAATCAGACAGCCGCTAATGGCGCCAATCGCACAAACATCACGCGGTTAGGGAAAAATAGATAGGGGAAGGGACTCAAAGTGGGGGAACTTAACTTAAACCGCGCCAGTTAACTAACTAGGTTTATCCTTAAAAAAACTGGGCCTATGTCCTCAAGTCAATGCACAGGGTCGCTTCAGTCAAGCCCCTAAGTCTTTGATGTACAACAATGTACTATTCCCTCGGCTCGAGAAAACGCTGTCTTGACCTAAGAACGCAGAACTTCGGATCGACCCGTTTATGGCTTGGCTCAACGTATTACGGTTTGGATAACGTTCACAGCGTAAACTATTGGTGCAAGACATTGTGTACGCGGTGCGCAGAACACATTTCTCTCAGTGTATGCCGGCACTGGTCATTCCGATGGTGCTTGAAATAGTTTAATCACATAATTCAGAATATCTGCAGGATTTATGTGATGATCGAAAATTATCGAGAGTAATGCATTGAAGAGAATAGTTGTCTATATAACAATTGTTGTACCCAATTTTGATCATTGCATTCACATTGACGGGATACGGTTATGAACTACTCCTTCATAAGGTCAAAAGGTACAAATTCATAGTTTTACATCAATTTCACCCGCAAGATATCACCCGGAACAGAAAGACCATGTACCTCTGTTTAAAGGTACTATAGAGAACCATATAATATCGATGACGGAAAATATTCTGCGATCGACGCAATAAATTCAGGAGCCATTCAGAGTGGATGTAAAGAAAATATTTATTATCTGTTCTCATAGTCCCCAAAAACCGAAAAATGCCCCGAATTTTATAAAATATGCATCGAGAATTCCTTCGAACGATTGTGACCATATATTAATCTTTTCATATATCCCGAGCAACTTTAAGATATGTTCATGCTTTTGTTGATTGAATGCGCGTAATCCAGAAAATAGCATTATTTCGGTACCTATTTTCGGCCACCACACACGCCTATGAAGTTTAGACGATCGGAGATCGTTACGAAGTTAGTGTAGGAAATTCTGTCTTCTACAGTAAAGGACTTACTATTTTACTGTATCTTGAGTTATTATCGATACGCAATTGCGCGATGAGAAAAATCGAATTTGTTTAATTTCAATAATTAATATAAAATCTTTTAACAATCTGTCATCCCTTTTGTTGGTGCTCAAAGATCACTATGATGCCCTCTTTCGAAATGCTCCATTCACAGATTATTTATGCTGCTATAGGAATAATGTGACACTTTTTCATGCCGAGTGGTAACTGACTGGCTTAATGTACACAAATGAGTCCACAATAGGTCTATTGTAGTAAATCTGAATTTATATGAAAAAAACAAAAAAACTGGACGGATGTCATATCATACCGCCATGCCTAAATATACTACAGTATTCTTAATGCTTATGTTGTTCCAGTAAAAAATACTTATTCCGTCAAATTGTGGTCAAACATATGTGTCTGTGTCAATCTAGTTTCCGATTGATTTATGGTAATCTGCCTTTAATTTTGATGTGGACTTTATTGGTAGTTTTCTACATCAATGGCGGAGTATTTTTTCTGCAAGCGAGATTTACTACAACAGATCTATATTGCTTCTTCTCCAGCGTGCGTAAAACTTCATTTATATGTCTCATTAACTGCAGTTTTGCATCATCGTTTCAAATATAGATGTATCATAGACCTTCGATGAACCAAAAAATTTTCGCACGCAGAAGTCGAGCGAAAGTTCATCTTTATTCTATCTGAAGTATGTCCAGACTCTGTACGAATCTTATAAACCAGACCTTTGCTTGAAAATAACAAATAGATTTCGCATTGATCTATCATAAGTCTAATCATTCCGGCACGCCCGTGAAAACATTCTCTGATAAGCCCTTACATGGTCGTACATGTATCGTCCATATCACGCCTGATATGAGAATTTTCTAGATCTGGCTTCATATGGACAGATCAGACTATACATGACTATATATAACTTGATATAAGATTTGTTAGATCTGGTCTTATATGAAAAATCAATTCCAGCACATTCAATGTTAGATAATAACGAAAATAATTTGATTTTATTCCACGTACTACAGAGAGTATATGAAACGCGTCATTAGAAAGAAAAGAAAATGCCTGTTGAAGATAGAATCCGCATTATATCAAACGGTTATCCACCCAAATAATAACCACACTCACTGCTGCTCAGCTCCGATGATCGGTGATGTTCCTCAGCCCCCGGTCACTGCATGTCCTATATATGGAGAAGTACTTACCCGATAAAAAAGATTGAATCCAGTCATATACGGAAACTTTTTTGTAGTACGTCAGTTGGACTACAAATTCACCACTTAACTTTCCGTTCTATCTTCAGTACTTTAGCTTGAAAATGCAAACAACACGCAATGAAAAAAAATTCAAATTTTAAGGCTCTATAGAAAGTAGAATATTGAAGATAGAAATTTGACTCAATGGAATATTTGTCCATAATTTTATGCTGGAAAAGGTTCGTTCGTTCATTTTATAGAAATATAATTTCTTCATAGTTTGCAGGTGTAAATAACGTGAAGAAATTCTCTTTCTTTGTTATTTAAATGAGAAAACTTTAGGTTCGATGATGGACCTCTTAAAATTGGAATTGTGAGCACCGGTTTGGGAAGGATGTTTGTTTGGACATTTTCTACGATATTTGAGTAGAGAGTGAGAAAAAAAATATCGATGTTTATTGACACACCTTAATATATATATATATTGTGACGTGGTGGCGACCCACGTCCCGATAGCCACGAGCAATCGTTGGCTGAGCCACACTAGGCTTAAATTAACCCCCTCGTCAACCCCCCGTTTAATCATCTAGGCCTAGAACAGCTGCCGCCTGCAAATGAATATAAAAAGAATGAATGAATAGAAGGTACGAATGAATGGAAGAATGCAAAAACGAAGATGATGGTCTACCTGGCACCCCTGCAATTACCGAAGAAGACCCAACGAATCCTGAAGTCACCTTCGCCGCGTTGATGTCCTCCACGTACCACAATCGAACACCGACGCTTCCCGAACACAATAATGATACACGGCGAACAACTGCCGAACTGAGATTGGTGAAAAAATACCAATTTATTAATAAACGAACACCGTATCGAACATACCGAAGCCTCGTGCACACCACTTGGCCAAACTGTATCGCGATCATGGGCGACGTAACCTCAAACGTCACCTAGTGGTCAGCGCAGTAAGGACTCGTCGGTAATCGAGCGAGATTACCATACGGGAAGCGGTCGATAATGGAAATCAATATGGACTGATGACACCGGCGGCGCTATCGGCCAATGAACCCGGAAGGAATGGACAAGACATAGGCGAGGGGTGACAGCAACCGGGTGAAGGGAAGGAAACGACCATCTTTCCGGCACTTCGCCTGTGGATTGTGCAGTGGACGGTCGCATGTGTGCAAATTATTAGAGAAATGAAGAGAAATTGAATTGTATATTATCAGATTTGAACTTGGCTATTGAACAGAGGGAATTGATTAGTGACGACTGTGCTATTGTTGAACGGATTGGGAATTGGAAATTGTGTGAAACGTAGCTAGTCGGAAGTTCAATTGTGCGTGATTAGGGTGTGAAAAGTGCCATCCTATTCGCAGTGAGTACATTATCCTTTCATTTGCGTATGCGGACCGCGTGGTCACACAATTTGCGGCGTTTAGTCATCTTTTAATTTATTTATTGTAATTTTATCGAACTAGCAGTGCGGCAGCAACAACGGTCGAGTAAATTTAGCATTGTTCTAATTATTCGAAACAGTGTATACCCAATCCCTACCCACGGTTTTTGGCGTTATACGCCGCATTCATTCCTCGAATTTTCCACGCGTCCCCATCCGTGCAACAAGTGCACGTGTACTGAATCCTGCATTCTTGTGCCGCGCGGACAATAGCGCTTCCATTGTCCAGCCGCGTGCGACATATTACCCCCCGTGCACCACCCCTGCCGTGCCGAATTATTATATTTCTTTTATCTTGCTGTTTTGAAGCATTTATCTTATTATTATATCATTTTCTCGCGTATATTATTGTATTTCTTCTATTGTCGATCGCCGTAGCTATTGTAACTATTTTTGTATTAACGCGACTCAGGGAAATTACATCGTTGAGTCCATCATTCTTTTATTTATTATTCAAAATTTATTGAAGTGTTATTAAAATAGTATTGCTGCGCTGTAGCGCAACAACATACCGTAGTATTGTGAGAGACTAATTATTATTGAATGAATCACCTTATGGGTTGCGTTGTTGAATAAATCGAGACGATTGATTGTAATTAAATTCACCGCGTTACCCCGTTATTTACTCCCCCCATTATTTCCCGAATCCCCCTGTTTTCCTTATTTTCAGGTTACTACAAATAAGGTGGCATCCCTACCCGCTGGCAACCGCCATAGAAAAGGCGACCGTCACGATTGGCATCCCTTGTGGGGATTGGGAGCTGTTTCGATTAATTAATTAATAACAACATTTACCGAAAATTTGAATTTAGCCGCCAAATCACAACAATAAAATTTTTTTTTTGTCGGATTTACAGGAGCAAACAAGAAACAATCAAGTGAGTTTATGAAAAACAAGGAGGCTGCGAGTAATTCTGCGCCCCTTCCCCCTCACTTGAATTGAGAATTAAATTAACGGGTAATGGAAAAAGTGGAGGAATGTCCACGAAGGAATAATTATTTTGAATTTAAAAAAATTTTAAATAATCAATAAACAAATAACGAATTCAAGAGCAAGAATTACCGAAAAAATTACTGATTGTTGCTGCCTCTGCAAATTATTGAGAGTCGATTTGAAGAAAGTTCAGATCATTCTCGAGTCTCTTAATCGTTGCGGTTTGCACACTGACAGAGAACTGACAATTCCTTTTTCCCAATTAACATTTAAATTAAGATTGAAATAACTATTATTGAAACTTTCCTCTCCCGACTTTCAATAATACCGGGTTTCTTTTTCTTTTGTGTGTTGCGTTCTTTTCAGGTATCATTCAAGGGAAACTATTATAAGATTTCAGCCAAATTTATATATTATTGCGCTGACATCCACCCTGCCTGGTCACCCGAAGAAATACGGAACAAGACCCCGAATTGCAAAACCGACCCCCCGAGAGACCTGGTCCAGTCTCTGCCCCTATACGATCTCATTCATCCACGCCCAATAACAACTCTCGCGTACCGAATCGACCCAATACCCCTAATTCCGAACATGTTAATGACGTACGAGTCATTGTCGAGAACGTAGGTACCAAATCGGACCTAGAAATTATCGAAGAATTGCCGCGAGGTCTAGATCCAGACTATTCGCGCATTCTGGAAGTGATAGACCAAGTTCCCAGACGTAACGAACCCCTACTGAGGACAGGACAGTCCATTGGCCCTTATAAAGACCCCCAATCCATGTCAGACTCCATAATTATGGACAAGACGGGGGCAAATCACGTCACTTTCGCTGACCAAGTTCAGCACAGGAGTAATTCGGGGCTGGGGGAAGCCACCAACGAAACGGAAACTTACGTGACCGCACCCTCCGAGCCAACTCGACGAAACAAGACGGCCGACAGCTCCCGTTCCTCAAAAAACCGACACGACTTCCAAGTACCTTACCCAAATATCCCTCCGACACCATCCGCGCCCCGACATTACCGAAACTCAGCGGAACACCCACTCCCTCACCCCGCTCCTTATTCTCTCCACTCCACATTTTCCTACCCTGCCTCTCACATCCCATACTCCCATCTCCCTTCACAACCACTACCGAATCCTCACGTATCCGCCTTCCCTAACGTCCCGTCCCGACTAATTAACAATCCTACTCCTACGCCCCAGATCCCGATTCCTCCCGCCAGATCCCAGTTCCTTCTCCCAGGGTATGATAGCGACCCAGTAATCCAACGATCGGAACGCATAATGGACAGCATCCACCGAAGACTGGACGCACAGACGATGGACTTACATGGACGGTCCATAAATTCCCTTTCCCGAAGGCAGGCTATGGCTCATTTGGGGAGCCGTAGCAACCCCTATGAGGAAGAACCCGGAACCCTTGGTGATCACTGGGAAGTGAACATCAAGAGGTTGAATGCTTGTGTGACGTCCGGGGTTGGACGCCTTTTATTGAGAAATCACATATCGAGCGGTTTCTACGTAATACTCAACCCTTTGTCGGTTGACACCCCGCGTGGCGATAAGGGATAAGGGATAGAAAAGGAGCGGGTAGGTTTGTTTCACTTTAAGATCTCGAGAGATCTTGTCTTTCTTTTAGAAAAATAATTGAAAATAGACAAGGATAGAGTTCATGCGTGTATTGAAATCAAGTTAAAATAGATTACAATTATTACATAAATTGCTTACCAATTATGATGTTCTGGAGAGGTGTCGTCGTTTCTTGGATTTGACACTTCGCGTTTTGTTAAAAATAATAGCAAATTACGACTCTACTCTTTTCTATAGAAAACCCGAGAGTGCGTTATAGATATTTATTTTACAATATGAAATATGTATTTCAATTTAATTTACTCAATGAAATAACTCGTGATCGATTTGATGCTACGAGTGTAAACCAATGTACTTGGATTAAAACGCGGATCTAAACTCACTGACCTCCACCGAAGTTCTCGAGTAGAAACCTCCGCGGACCTCACTCGTTCGACTGAATTTTGGAAATGAGAGGATTGTGATATTGTGTCGGGGGTTTTTATAGACACGATTCAGCGGGAAAAAGAGCTAAGGGCGCGGTGGCTTCATCAAGAGGTGACATAAACTTTTGGGTGTACCTGCCATGTGGAGGGCGAATACGGGCCTATTAATTTTCATCGCGGTGCATCTCCTGGGTTTTACGACCATTTTCACATAGGCTTTCGAAGAAAAGTCGTAAAATCAGCAATGTAGGGGTACAGCGCGATGCGTGACGATACAGGTACATAGGTTTGCTTTTATTTTCTGATTGCATCAAGGCGTATGTTTCAACCTTTTATGGTATCTCCTTTTAGAAGATTCGTGGGAAAATTTTGGTAAAATTTCAATAAGGTTTACGTGACACGGGTAACGTTTTCAGACGACCCCTGCCAGGCCAAGGCTTTCTGCAAAAGCTGCCAATGCAATCAGATTGCATCGGATGCCAGTGCAGACAGTCCTTGCCGTCCTCCCATTTGTCCTGAAAGATAAGGCAGCCCAATGGTTTAATGCCACAGCCCCGTCCCTATCGAACTACAAAGATTTCCTTATCAAGTTCCGAACTGCCTTCTCCCCACCGTCCCAGCAGCAGAGGCTGTGGGACGAAATCAAACTCAGGACCCAAGGAGAGACTGAGCCCATTCCCGAATTCATCCTCAACATGCAAATTCTCTTCTCAAGACTGATTCGCCAGCCTAGTATGGAAAATCAACTGGAATTGACCCATCGTAACTTGGACCCTAAACTTCTACGGGAAATTGACATCGACTCAATTGGCAGTTACGATTATTTAAGGCTGGAAGGAAATCGTATCGAAGCGCGCTTGCATGCCGAAAGCATGCACGTCCCTCCCATCGCGCCAGAACAGAGCCTTTTTCACGAGAACGCATGTCCCCCAAAATATCGAAGAATGAGATCACTCCCCCCTCGCGCGGTAAACAGTAATGTTTCTGCGGCGACGAATACCGAATTTACCGAAATAATTCCCGAATTACATCCCCTCACAACCAAAGTACCGAAGCCAAGGAGTAGATCCACTCAGACCCAAACTATCTCCTCTCAAACGGCCAACGAGCCGCATAGTCTTAATCCCCATGCCGAACCGCATTATCCCAGACAACAGTTCCGAAGCTCCCACCAATATTCATGTTATAATTGTGAAGCTAATGGCCATTTTGCCAGGCTGTGTCCACACCCGAGGCGCCCCACGAATGGTCCCTCAGGCAATTCGGGAAACTACGCCGGGGCACAGTAAGTCCACAACTGAGACATTGGAGGAGATAGTGGACGAGAGCAAAATACCGAACACCACTGAACTCAGTACCGTACCTAACGTCGGAACTACCGTATTGAATACCGGAATCCCCGTACCGAATACCGAAATCCCAGTATCGAATATCGAAAAAACAGTACCGAATCACGAAGGACCATTACCAAAACCCAGGAGCACAGTACAGAACGTCAGGAAAACCGACGCGTACCCAAATCACCCCTTACCGAAGCGCCGGAAGAAAGTACCGAATAAAACCCGCAAAATATCGAATGTCGAACGAAATAACCAATCATTCGCGTGCGGAGGCGTAATAGAGTCCGATGTAGTTTCCAATGACCAGTATTGGCACATACTGAATGCCCTTTCCGAGGAGAATCGAGTGTTCATCCCCGTCAAGTTATGGGACGGGGAATTGAATGGATTACTCGACACGGGCGCGACTAGAACTTTTGTTTATGTTATGGGGCCCCGGGTTGCCAGAACTATGGAAGAATATCTCGTGCACACGGGGGGATGGCTACGGGTAGCCGATGGTGAAAAGTCAGAAATACTCGGATGCGCGGTTCTAAGATTTGATTGGGGTGAAGGGGAGTGTGTATTGCCTGTAAGAGCTTCGAACCTGCTGACGTATGATCTCGTGCTGGGCATGGATCTCATTGCAGAAGCAGGTATCGAGTATCACGGCCAATACAACTCGTGGACGATCGCGAATAGGAATGGAGATCGATTCCAATTAAATTCTTCGCCAATGATTACCGTGTCCCCTATCCGAGTAGAACCAGAAACAAAGGGACCCTACGTTGCCGCTGCTGATACCGAACTTGTCAAGATACTGTCGCTCCCCGATACCGAACTCGAGAAAACCCGCACCGCCTTGCGCAATCTAATCCCTCCCGAACCCAAAATCGTGCGGATCACTCCGGCGATCAAGCACGAAATTGACGTAGAAGGACACCCTCCAATTAGATGCGGCATTCGAAGATACGCTCACAAAATGCAAGAAATTGCAGAGCAGGAGGTAGACAAGATGCTAGCAGAAGGAGTTATCGAACCCTCCAAGAGCCGTTGGTGTAGCTGACCAGTACTTCACCGAAAACCCAACGGGAAGTACCGGTTTTGCGTCGATTATCGAAAAGTTAACGAAGTGACAAAACATGACGCTGTCCCTATGCAACACCAAGAAGACCTGTTAGATTGCGTGCAAGATGCCCAATTCGTATCGAAACTCGACCTTTCCCAGGCATTTCTCCATATTGGCTTAGAAGATAAGAGCCGGGAAATCACCGCCTTCGCCGTGAATGGACGAGGGTTATTCCAATTCATCCGAATGGCTTAGTCATTCCCCCCGATTGGTCTTCCAACGTACGCAAATACGTGGATGACTTCATCATATTCACGCGGACGTTGGAAGAACACATCTTTTGGGTCAAAAGGGTGATTGACCGGCTTACCGAAGTTAACTTAACAATCAATCCGGAAAAAAGTATATTCCTATGCGACGAGGTCGCATTTCTCGGTTACAAAATCAACCGAGAAGGCTTATTTCCGAATTCTGATGGAATCGCCCCCATTCTCGAATATCCCGCTCCCACCAACGTCAAAGGTATCCAAAGATTTCTAGGCGCAGTCGGATGGTATGCTCGGTTTTTGCCGACGCTATCTGAAGACAAAACGCTCCTGTTGAAATTAGTGAAGAAGGGAGCCAAGTGGAATTGGGGTCCCGAACAACAAGAGGCGTTCGAAAAACTAAAGAGAAGCCTTACCGAAGCCCCAGATCTAGCCCGTCCCGATTTTTCCCGTCCCTTTACTCTCCAAACGGATGCTAGTGATCTCGCCCTGGGGGCAGTTCTCACGCGACCGGGAGAGTATGGGACAGATGCCGAACACAAGACGGAATCCACCGGTCACGAACACCCCATTTGTTACGCGAGCAGAGTCCTGACCCCTACCGAAAAGAACTACTCGGTAACGGAAAAAGAATGCCTGGCCGTGCTATGGGCCGTAGAAAAATTCCGTCCCTATATCGAAGGCAGTAAATTCAAAGTCATCACAGACCACAGTAGTCTGAGGTGGCTAAAGAATTTAAAGAATCCCTCAGGCCGATTAGCCCGTTGGGCTTTAGCTCTCCAAGTCCACGATATCGAAATGGTCCATCGCAAAGGGGCACTACATGTAGTCCCCGATGCACTATCCCGAATGTACGACGATCAGTTGGAAGCCATGGAAGTGATCGCCTGCGCAGAAGATTCGTGGTACCAAAGTAAAAAAGAGAAGGCTCACGAATGCCCCGAGAGATTCCCCGACTGGAAAATAGTGGAGGACCAACTATACCATTTAAAACCCAACCCCCAAGTTGACCCCACTATGCCCGACCTAAACCGGTGGAAACTGGTCTTGCCCAAAGACTCCCAAACCCAAGCCATACGCGACGCGCACGAACCCCCCCCCCCCCCCCCCCCCCCCAATCTGGCTATTACGGTATGGACAAAACATATAGTAATGTTGCTCAGGACTTCTACTGGCCTGGTATTTCCCAGGATGTAGTAAAATTCGTGCGGTCGTATGGAGAATGTCAAAAATTCAAGCCAAACCAACAGGGACCCCGTGGATTCATGCGTGAACGCAACGTCGAAGGACCCTGATCGACGGTGGCTGCGGACATCATGGGCCCATTCCCAAAAAGTAATAGCAATAAAAAGTATTTATTAGTCTTTCGGGATTATTTCACGAAGTATGTCGAACTGTGTGCGCTGTCGAAGGCAGACACGAAGTTCATTTGGAAGGCATTCGACGAACTAATCCTGAATAGATGGGGAAATCACCAATTCTTCCTGTCCGACCATGGTACTGAGTTCACGGGAAAATACCTTGTTGGCAAACTTACCGAATGTAGGGTGAAACATGCCACTACCACTCACTACCACCCCCAATCCAACCCTGTCGAACGCGTAAACCGCACCCTTTGGCCCATGCTCGGTATTTACATCCGCGAAAGTCAGAAAGAGTGGGATCAGCATCTTCATGAGTTTGCTTTCGCGATAAACCGTACCGAACAAGCGAGCACGAGTTACTCCCCCGCATTCCTCAATACCGGCCGAAATCCCCGCCCCATCGTAAATCTAAAAAACGAACTTGAATCGTACCCATACATCGATCCAGAATCCCCGTCTACGTGGTCGGATCGTATGACTCGACTCACACATCTACACGACTTGGTACGGAAAAACCTGGTAAAAGCTTCCTGCCAACAGGCGCAGTATTATAATCGGGGTAGGAAAGACGCACGGTCGAAGTAGGAGACACTGTGATGATTAAGAGCCACAAGTTGTCGAAGGGTTCCGAATTCTTCTTGGCCAAGCTAAGCTCGAGGTATTTAGGGCCATACATAATCTCCCGCGTTATTTCCCCAGGAAAACCATGGAAGGAAGGAGCCCAATGAACGGTGGAAGGACAGCCCGGCCCCAACAGGCAAAGATGTCGCCGGCCGCCACGGTACAATGGCCCAACCCCCTTCCGCCCCGGAGGATCGCCCGGCCAGCGGAGATAGCCACGGTGGAGGTGGCCCCCCCGTACCGAAACCCGTCCTTACTCCCGCCCCCTCCCCCAAACCGAGACCCACCCTAACAAATTTCTCGACATCTCCCCCTCCCATAACGGTCCAAAAGGGGCCCCTCACAACCCCAAACCCGGACCCCTTTTACCGAAACCCCTATCGAAGCTCCCCAACCCCCGGAAAGAATCTCTTCCCTCGCCCCGGAAAGCGACCCCCCCCCCCCCCGGCCCGCGGAGGCTTAGACCACGCCATCGAGCGGGCCGTTGACGAAGCAGTGGCCAAGGCCCTCGAGGGCTTGAGGACTTCCCCAACCCCTACATCCCAATCCTACGCCCGTGTTGCACGCCCCGCCCCCTTCTCCACGTTTCGCCCACCGACCCGTTCCCTCCCAAATCCCCTCTACCTCCCGTACCGTCTCCCCATACGCCTCCGAAACCCGTCCCGAAGGCCCGGCCACCCCCAAAATACCGAGTCTGATGTCCCTCCACATAACCCCTCCCCCATCCCTCATACCGAAACGCTCCTCTCCTCCCCCAGTACCGAAAAACAACCCCGTACCCGTACCGAAAAGCCACCCCACCCCCGTCCCGAGCATAAAGCTGAACCTCCCCATCCGGTGCTGGAACTGCCAGCAAACGAGACATCGCCACCGCCAGTGCCCGCAAACTGGGTACCGCCGGATGTTCTGCTACATCTGTGGTGCGCTCGGGAAGAGCGCAGCCACATGTCCCCAGTGCTCTAGGGCATGGGAGAGGAAGCGGGAGTGAGGAAGGGCAGGACGTCATCAGCCAGGGAAGACTCCAGGCGGAGTGGACGGAGAGGCCACTTTTGCTTCTTCATTCTTTCTTCTTCTTTTCTCTCTTTTTTTTTTCTTTTTTTTTGTGTGTTCTTTTCAATTCATATAGTTTATCTAGAAACATTGTCATTTAGCGTCCATTGCCCATTTATATTTTTCATTTATATTTTTCATTTATATGGTACATTAATATTTTTCATTTATATGGTACATTAATATTTTTCATATATATTTTTCATTTATCTATTTTTGTCGTCTTGAGAATACTATGTTAATTACATCTGATTGGTTCAGAAAAATGGGGAAATGTATCCCCTGAACCAAAAGACGGGAGCTATGGAGCCACATGATGGCGCCACTGGTTGGCAAAATTATATTTTCATACTCTATATATTCTAGCGTGTACAATTGTTTATCGAACCCTCTTTCCCGAAATCCCAACTCCCGAACTCCTCAATGGACGACTGACGCAACTAATTAAGTACTTTTTCGATGCAACTATTAAGCAGTTAAGATTCAAACCATATAAAATAGAGTCAAGCATGTAATCGGCAGTGTGATCACGGGAACGCGGAACATCTGAAACGGTAAGTGAAAATGAAGTAAAGATAAAACCGATAAAGATTGCCGCGGCGAGTCGAATCGCACACATGCCCGTTGAGGGCACATGTCCATTCTGGTGGGGGGCTGTTGTGACGTGGTGGCGACCCACGTCCCGATAGCCACGAGCAATCGTTGGCTCAGCCACACTAGGCTTAAATTAACCCCCTTCGTCGACCCCCCCGTTTAATCATCTAGGCCTAGAACAGCTGCCGCCTGCAAATAAATATAAGAAGAATGAATAAATAGAAGGTACGAATGAATGGAAGAATGCAAAAATAAAGATGATGGCCTACCTGGCGCCCCTGCAATTACCGAAGAAGACCCAACGAATCCTGAAGTCACCTTCGCCACGTTGATGTCCTCCACGTACCACAATCGAACACCGACGCTTCCCGAACAAAATAATGATACACGGCGAACAACTGCCGAACTGAGATTGGTGAACAAATACCAATTTATTAATAAACGAACACACCGTATCGAACATACCGAAGCCTCGTGCACACCACTTGGCCAAACTGTATCGCGATCATGGGCGACGTAACCTCAAATGTCACCCAGTGGTCAGCGCAGTAAGGACTCGTCGGTAATCGAGCGAGATCACCATACGGGAAGCGGTCGATAATGGAAATTAATATGGACTGATGACACCGGCGGCGCTATCGGCCAATGAACCCGGAAGGAATGGACAAGACATATGCGAGGGGTGACAGCAACCGGGTGAGGGGAAGGAAACGACCATCTATCTTTCCGGCACTTCGCCTGTGGATTGTGCAGTGGACGGTCGCATGTATGCAAATTATTAGAGAAATAAAGAAAAATTGAATTGTATATTATCGGATTTGAACTTGGCTATTGAACAAAGGGAATTGATTAGTGACGACTGTGCTTTTGTTGAACGGACTGGGAATTGGAAATTGTGTGAAACGTAGCTAGTCGGAAGTTCAATTGTGCGTAATTAGGGTGTGAAAAGTGCCACCCTATTCGCAGTGAGTACATTATCCTTTCATTTGCGTATACGGACCGCGTGGTCACACAATTTGCAGCGTTCAGTCATCTTTTAATTTATTTATTGTAATTTTATCGAACTAGCAGTGCGGCAGCAACAACGGTCAAGTAAATTTAGCATTGTTCTAATTATTCGAAACAGTGTATACCCAATCCCTACCCACGGTTTTTGGCGTTATACGCCGCATTCATTCGTGTACGTGTACCGAATCCTGCATTCTTATGCCGCGCGGACAATAGCGCTTCCATTGTCCAGCCGCGCACCACCCCTGCCGTGCCGAATTATTATATTTCTTTTATCTTGCTGTTTTGAAGCATTTATCTTATTATTATATCATTTTCTCGCGTATATTATTGTATTTCTTCTATTGTCGATCGCCGTAGCTATTGTAACTATTTTTGTATTAACGCGACTCAGGGAAATTACATCGTTGAGTCCATCATTCTTTTATTTATTATTCAAAATTTATTGAAGTGTTATTAAAATAGTATTGCTGCTCTGTAGCGCAACAGCATACCGTAGTATTGTGAGAGACTAATTATTATTGAATGAATCACCTTATGGGTTGCGTTGTTGAATAAATCGAGACGATTGATTGTAATTAAATTCACCGCGTTACCCCGTTATTTACTCCCCCCATTATTTCCCGAATCCCCCTGTTTTCCTTATTTTCAGGTTACTACAAATAAGGTGGCCATTTGCCACTCATTGCAATGAATTCTTTTTATTATTTCCATTATTATCCGAACCTGTAATATAAAATAGATTGAATGAATGAGTCAATGAAAAACAAAATAGCAAATCGATGAGTTCCTAACCTGCACCTGTCACCATAGATCATCTTATAAAAACGTCAACCAATCAATAATATTTTACCACCGCCGCTGTTGCCCGGAGTCTGTATTTTGCCTTCATTAATTCAATAATAACAAAGATTATTATTTAAATAATAATTATCAACTATGTATCACAGATCACAGTATTCTCAGTCAGAGTTCAAGTCTGACAGCCGCCAATCGCACAAACATCACGCGGCTAGGGGAAGGTACTCGAAGTGGGGGAACTTAGCTTAAACCGCGCGAATTAACTAACTAGGCTTATCCTTATAAAAACTGGGCCCTGGTAGTTGTTTTGGAATCACTATGGATGGCCATTGGGCATGGAAGTCACCGCTAGAAATTCTGTTTGACGTGTCGAAGTGGTAGTCAATGAAAATTAGAGTGCATGAGGATTTATTGGGACTGTACCACCGTTCAATATTATGCGGATAACGGTACTGCTACGTCCCGAGGACAGGTCGTAGATATTTTCCAAGTTGGAAGTGAATGTAAAGGCGATGTTGACCAGGATGCCACTGGTCGGTGCGAGTCTTAGTTGGTCACTCTCTTCACTTACAGACTGTCCCTCGCAACTCTAACATATATAGATATATGTTCGGATGATCAAGCCCGCTATGCGCGGGTGGATTTGAAGAAGATTCTCTGAGTCGATGTTGTAGTTTATAATTAATATATTTATTAGTGTTACTGGTTTTACACTGATGTTACACTTAGTTTATACACTGCTTTTATATTATAGGCTTATGCCTCGAATTCTCAAGAGCGATTACGTTTGAAGTGTTAATGACTGGTTTCTTCTAGAGGTTCTGATTTAAGTTTGAATGGTCTCAGGAAGAAACGCGAGTCTGATGTTCTTCGATTGAGTTAGTTGATTTGAGTAATTCTTGCAGTGAATAAGACTGAAAGTTCGAAAGAATGAGACTGAATAAGTCTTGCCGGATTGAATTGAGTAAAGAGGCTTGACGAATTGAATAAGTCTTTACGAAATGAAATAAGGATAATGAGGGACTGAATCTTGTCGAGTCGAATGACTAGTGCGTCTTGACGAATTGGATGAGCAATAATGAGAGCGTTTACCTGTGCGCGATACTTTTTATAGTATTCGTTGACGCGTGTTTCTTAAGGAAGAGGGGGTGATTGAGTCAGGCGTCTTTGCGCTGGAACCGCAAGTTTTTATCGGTGCTACGCGATTGGACGTGAGTCCCGAATCGCAAATAGCGTGATTTTGTTTGTGGGTCCGCGGTTTCTCAGGATTAGATAATGGCTTTCGGGAATCTTGGCTATCTTACTTTCTCTAATAAAACATGCATTCCTGAAGAACTTATTGTTATCTTAGTTTCTATATTAATTTATACATTCCCATGAGAAGCGTATTGTTATCTTATTCCCTATATTAATCTATGCGCTCCGAGGGGGACTTATTGGTTCAGCTGCATGGGTTGCGTTATTATCGTGGGTTGAGTCATTTCCACCCTTGTGTTATAGTATATTGTTTATTGCTAATCGTTTTAGTTTATGTGTAGTAGATTACCTATGCTTAATTTGTATTATTTCGTTGATGTAATTTATGCATGAATGAGTCATTTGTATTATTGGTTAGTGATGCCATTTATGCATAGATTGCCTATGAATTAATTAAGTTGACATTGATTGGTGATTTATAATATTGGTAGTTTATTACAATTGTTACTTATGTATTAATTACTTAATGGGTCTACACTATATTAATGATGGTTGTAATATATTTAATAGTTCGTGTTAATTATATATATACTCATTCTTATTTTCTGTCGATTACATATATAATTGAATTCATATTTTCGTTTGCTGATTTGGTCTTTGTAGTGTTTCTGAGATGTAGCGTATATCTGTATATATGCATATTTCATGTTTCTACATAAGTTTGTTGTTTTATGGAAAAAATGTGTATAAGGTAGGTTGTACATGAATCTATTTTATCGCCTTACTTCTACTTATGGTAAGGTAGGTATCAGTCGGTAGAACATCTATAAAGACGATGCGGGGACGTAGCAGTACTTCAGTCGCCATCTGTCTGGACTCTATGATATTGTTCTTCGGCACATGCGCGGGTTAATGCGCAGAGGATTCGATTACGCCGGCATGTGTGGAAAAATTGGCGGCACTGCAACAGGCTGCGCGCAGCGCCTCCCGATTTCGGCGAAGCGACACCCAATGGTCAATCGATTAATCGATGAAGATAACGATGATTGGGCTGTCAATCATCGGGTAAATTCGCATAAAATACGATTGGGTCCTAGACAAGGGAGATGTCTAGGATTGGTCTAAGGGGTTCAGAATGGACTTGATATACGGAAGCGAAAGTCTCCGAGGCTTCACTTCCACCGGGATCGCCTAGCGTATAGGTCATAGAGGTGTGTGTGACAAATACGTTTATTAAAAAGTATCATTGTAAATGCGTTCGGGCGTGAATGTTCGGATAGTCACTTGTAATTTTGTATTGTTTGTGAATATGGAATTGACGAAATTCCGGATATTCATATCCGATTTGTTTGAGTTATCAATAAATAATTAATTATTAATTTTAATAATTAATTTGTAGAGTAAAATTCGCAACTTGGTTCATTTATTCAGGAAATAATAGGGATTATTGAGGCATCTGACCCTCAATTACTTTCCTTACGTTTACAGGTATAGTCAGAGTGGCATCCCGTATATGTAAAAAAAATACGTTATGAATAATAAGTTATGAATATCACAAGCTACCAATTTTTTAACACTTCTGAAAATGTCTCTTAAAAAGTGATGAATTTAACATAAAAACATATGAAAATAAATTTCGATTTTGTTTCGTATTTTTTTTTATGCAACTTCAACTCGAAACAAAAAAAAAAGATCTTGTACTTTATTTCGATATCTTCGTTTTTGGAACAGCTTCGAGCATTTGAAAAAAAAATGTGTAGAATTTTGAAAAATTCTTTGTGCTTGAACGAGTTGAGACAAAATTCTAAAAAAAATTTCGAAAGATAGGTTTCAGTGGGTACAGAAAAGTAAAAAATTCTCAACAAAATAAAAAATGGTCCGGGTCACGGGTTGATTGGTTTCGCATGGAATTACCCCATATATATAATTCGTCACGATGCGAAAATTATTTTTATAACTCAGTATTAATATTTTGGAAATTATTTCAAAAAGGTCGAAAATGTGGAAACACTGTTGAAGCTTGTAGATTTCGTGTTTCTGAGTTGGTAGCATTGGTCGATCACTCGATTGAATTCAATGTTATCCTTGTGACGTCCGGGGTCGGACGCCTTTTATTGAGAAATCACGTACCGAGCGGTTTGTACGTAATACTCGACCCTTTGTCGGTTGACACCCCGCGTGGCGATTAAGGATAAGGGATAGAAAAGGAGCGGGTAGGTTTGTTTCACTTTAAGATCTCGGGAGATCTTGTCTTTCTTTTAGAAAAATAATTGAAAATAGACAAGGATAGATTCCATGCGTGTATTAAAATCAAGTTAAAATAGATTACAATGATTACATAAATTGCTTACCAATTATGATGTTCTGGAGAGGTGTCGTCGTTCCTTGGATTTGACACTTCGCGTTTTGTTAAAAATAATAGCAAATTACGACTCTACTCTTTTCTATAGAAAACCCGAGAGTGCGCTATAGATATTTATTTTACAATATGAAATATGTATTTCAATTGAATTGACTCAATGAAATAACTCGTGATCGATTTGATGCTACGAGTGCAAACCAATGTACTTGGATTAAAACGCGGATCTAAACTCACTGACTTCCACTGAAGTTCTCGAGTAGAAACCCCCGCGGACCTCACTCGTTCGACTGAATTTTGAAAATGAGACGATTGTGAAATTGTGTCGGGGGTTTTGATAGACACGATTCAGCCGGAAAAAGAGCTAAGGGCGCGGTGGCTTCATCAAAAGGTGACATAAATTTTGGGTGCACCTGCCATGTAGAGGGCGAATATGGCCTATTGATTTTCATCGCGGTGCATTTCTTGGGTTTTACGACCATTTTCACATAGGCTTTCGAAGAAAAGTCGTAAAGTCAGGAATGTAGGAATACAGCGCGATGCGTGACAATGGGTGTGTTTGGCCGAACTAAGTCCTGAGTATACTAAGTTAGTCACTCAGTCGAAACAAATTTTTCCTCTATGCAGCTGAGTTCAGCCTGTTTCGGTCTGGACACTCTTACTGACTGACACAGTCGCAAACTTCGTCACTCACCGTTTCCAATTTTCAGATGAAAATCTTTGCTGACACTAACGTTGTATACTAGGTTATTATACATGTACTGGATACTTATGCTGTCTTCGGCTTCGGCCTCTTCCATTGTACAATTATGAATGATACGTAATTTTGTTATATTTTATAGAACTGTTAATCTCCTTTGTTTTAATTGAATGCAGGTTACGGTAGGTATATTGCAGAAATTGAGATGGCGTCACAGCTGAGTGGCTTAGTATCTACAGAGTGTCCCGGCCGAAAACTTAGTTAGATATTCTTAGTAACTTACGTTCGTTGCTCAGGACTTAGTTCGGCCAAACACACCCAATACACGTTCATTTGCGTTTCTTTTCTGATTGTATCAAGGCGTATGTTTCAACCTTTTATGCTATCTCCTTTTTAGAAGATTCGTGGGAAAATTTTGGTAGAATTTCAATAAGATTTACGTGACATCCTCTAACCTCAAGGCCCAGTTTTTTAAAGAATAAACCTAGTTAGTTAACTGGCACGGTTTAAGTTAAGTTCCCCCACTTTGAGTCCCTTCCCCTATCTATTTTCCCCCAACCGCGTGATGTTTGTACGATTGGCGCCATTGGCGGCTGTCTGATTTGAACTCTGTACTGAGAATATTGTGATCTAAGATAGTTGATAATTGTTATTTAAATAATAATCTTTGTTATTATTCAGCTAATCAAATTACGTACTAAGCACTGTACACGTGTCAATAACGTTGCAAACTTCACAAGTTTAGAGACAATTACACAAAAATCACTCTTTGTTAATAACTTGATATAACTGCATAAAATATTTAACACTTTGAATTGGAATATTTGAGGTTATGATGAATACGTTGAACTTGAAACAGGCTTCGAACTTCTGATTAACGCTACTATGCGGCGCTAGTTTCGGGATCTAGGTGGGGGAACTTAACTTAGACCTCGCCAGTTAACTAACTAGGTTTATCCTCAAAAAAACTGGGCCTAAAAGGTGTTGTGATGACATTTTAAATAATGGACAGAGCGGAAAAAGTACAATCAATGAAACGATGGAAAGGAAGATTGGTGAGCGAGGCTATATATAATTTGCGTTTAAAGCAAACAGAAATGCAAAAAAAAAAAAGAAAAGGAGACATCGAAGAAGAAGACCAAGGAGTTGTACCAGAGAAAAAAGTTCACGTTGACGGACGAAGAATCGACGATTTGAATATGATGAATAAAAACATGGAATGGTTGTACTTGCAACACACCGTTGAATTCGGCATATCTTGAAGGAGAAAGTGGACAAGGGTTAGTATCTTTATTGAAAATCTGGTGTTTTCAATGCTAATTTGATGATGATTTAAACCGGATGGTTTACAATGTAAACTCTAAATCCGTATTGGGTATGTAATTTAATATATTATTATTATTTTCAATAAATTTCTAGGAATAATATAATGTTGATGTTAGCCTTCGGGTGCTTCACATACAAGCATTGGCCACACACAAGCTGAGAAGTTCCTGTCCACGATGAATGTGCCTATGTTCACGGCCAAAACTTTCAAAAGATGTGAAAGAGAAATAGGGAAAGTGGTTGAAATGGTAGCAGAAGAAAGTTGCTACTAGGCAGCAAAAGTGGAGAGGTTTACGAAACTTGCATGGGTTCCAACGAGTAGTTGTGCTATGCTCACATGCTATTTTCAAAAATGTTTATCTTTGAAACTAATCAGGTGATCTTTTCCAAATTTTCAGGGGAGATTCTGAATAACTGAATCTCGATGCAAAAAATTTTTATTACAATGTCATTGATTCAAGTTTCCTATAGAAACTTCTTCATAGGATTCCCGTGGTTTCGATCAAGCAGTATTTCGTATACTGGCTGAGAGTAGACAAATATAGCTATTAAAATCGATATGTACTTGAAATTTTGATGTAAAATGTTTCAATTGTGAAAAAATATTTGTGTACCCTGTGACTGCATTAATTATATGTAATGAAAACACTTTTTTGGTAGAATTGAATAAAAGAACGTGCAACGTATATTCTCGCGTCTGAAAATATATATTCATTTATGAGATGTGTCAATATTTGATTTATTTCATGCAGAAAATAATGCAAAAAAAAATTAACGAGAGGTGTCGTAGGAACGAAATTCCTCACACTATATGAGAAATAAAATACATGCAGGAATGGTAATAAAATTGTAATTAATTATTTTTTATTATAGTTTTGAAAATAAATGTTTTATTTTTAAATATTATGAAAATGTAAACGCTCTGCTTTCATATTTTATTTATATATTAGGGTGGCCGTTATTTGGGCTATGGCGAAAAAAATTCGATGCCACCCCAAAAACATAATCAAGGTGTATCGAATAAAATCTGAGTAAAGTTTGGAGGCGCTCGGAAAATCGGAACACGGGCCACCGTGTAAGTGGCTCTGATTTAATCTACTTTATCGGCGGTTGGAGATGATCTGTTTTATCGACATATAGTGTGGTGATTTACCGACAGTTGGTGGTAGATTGTTGAACTATGGTATGATTGCTTAGCGATAATTGGTTTGAAGTTTTTTTATTGAAGTATGATGGTTTCTTACCGACGGTTAGGGGTTAGCTTTATTATCACCTAGTTGCACTATAACATCACATATTGCCTAATGAGAGTTGATCCCCCCCTCCATCTATCCCCTATGACGTCATTCTCGAGACAAAGAATCATGAGGGGGTGGAGATGATTTTTTAATGTGCAGGTTCATTCTTGTTCTGTAATAGTTGAGACTTTCTAGTGGAAGAGTGAGTTCAATAAAAAAGGAGAAAATGGAAATGATATTGAATGTACAGGGTTTCAAGTGCCCAGTGAATCAATTTATTGTGAAAAAACTTGCAATGATTCTCATCAATTATAGAACAGAAGCTGTACATGGATTGACACGCATGCTGTTCCAACCACCATCCAAAGGGGAAAGTTCATCGAAACAATATCAATTAATTCATGGGTAATACGCAATTACCATGGAATATTGTGGGATGCTGGGGATATACCATATAATCGTTTGAACGATGTTCTTGACATAATTTTGGAAGATGTCACTTACATTTATGTGAAAGGTACAGAAAAGAAACAGTGGCTTTCAGACCTCATTGGACAATCCAGAACTATCATTAATCTTGAAAATTTTGGATGTCCATTATTGAGAGATATCAAGGTGAAAAATTGCAGTTATCATGAATATTGGAAATCTGGACTTACATATCACTGTGCCTGGGAAAATGTTTCAACAATCAAAATGTTGGATTGAACAAACACAGTTTCATAATCCATCGATTGATAGATCATTTGAATTGTATTATCAACTGGATAAAGAATTGAAGATATGAAACCCGAGGATATTGCGTGTTTTCCAAAGGATTTCATTTTGAAGTTTGCGGCAAAGAAAATTGATGAAATTTGGAACAAATTACCAGCACAATTGCAGAGAGATGAGGATATATTGTCTCACCGTAGATGTCGGAGACATTATAATTCAAGTACTACTGATCATGATGAATTCGATGGAGTCATTCCAATAGTTAAAAATTGTCTTTAATGTAACAAAGAAAAAGGGACAAATGATTACATTGATATGAAGATTGGATGTATACATATATAATGAACAAAAATAAATAAATATATTTTTAATATTACAATTCACCGTTTTTTATTCTTCACTATTACCCTCCACTTTATTCAAATAAAATCTCATTTTGAGATGAATGTTGTCATGAATGAATGTTAGGCCCGTACTCACAGTCGAGTCTTGAGGACGACCTTAAGCTTGACTTGGATAAGACTTGCTTAGTCATATAAGCTGATCTCAAGACTCCATGAATTTATAGTCGGAGAATAAGGTCTGCTTTACTAAGTAAATGGGTCTAGCATTTGCTCAAGAATGACTTAGGCCCGGTTCGGAATTCGCTTAACCGCGGTTAGTTAACTCCCCAACTCCTTCGCTAGATGATGTAGGGGTAGTGTGGGGGCATCTCCTATTTCTTTCCAAGATGGTATCAGATCATAGGCACAGATGGCGTGATGAGAGTCCGATGAGCTTATTTTATTTTTTATTAAAAACGGTACTTTTAGTGATAAATCAACCGTTTCTGATATAAAATGTCTTGAATATCGTGTTTACATATACATCGATTCTTTCTAAAATTTTGAGACAAATTATTCTAATCGTGATAATCAAGATCTTATGAAAAGAAAAATTTGATTATTTGTTTTGTTTTTCTTTTCTTTATTTCTCACGACAAGACAATCAATAGTATCGTTACAAAATCAATTTTTTATTTATTCAACAGGTTACATATGATCATTTTTTAATTATTGCCATCTCACTGTATTTCTTATATCTTATAACCAAAATAAACATATACTGCTTTTAGGATTTCCGAGGTTATGAACCTGCAGATGTAATTTCAAAAATGCCGGGTCCATCTAGCACGGAGTAGGAGACGATGGCACTACATCATCTAGCGAAGGAGTGGGGGAAGTTAACTTTAACTTCAACCGCAGGTTAAAGTAAACTAACCGCGGTTAAGCGAATTCCGAACCGGGCCTTATTCGAGCAAATGCTTGAGAAGTTCTCAAGCGCCATTTGGCTATTTCCGAGATTTTTCCGCTGTATTGGCCAATCAGAATATCTGTAAAAATTATCTGACCCCCCAGTGGCACAAACAAGAATTAACTTCTCGCGGGATTTTTTTCATCGAAGTCACGTGGCTAAAGTTTGTTTATACAGAAGCCAAACAAAATCTAATAGATCAAGCAAAACAGCGTCATCTAAGAAAAACCTTTTTCTACCTACTAAACATTTATTAACTGTAAATATTTAATTATTTGTAAATTATAATTTTTTCTATCATGACGAAAGATATATGATGATTCAAATATATATTGATTTTCTAAGGTAATTATTTAATAATAAAATTTCGAGATGAAACCATTTTATGGGTAAAACGTTTCTTCGTAGGAGTATAAACATGTCCAGAAAAAAGCATTATACGGAAACAGAGAAACATCGGTTTATCAATATATTGAAAAAATTTTCGCACATGACGGAGAATAAAAAAAGCGATGCAGCAACGCTTAAAGATAAAGCAGAGGCGTGGAAACAAATCGCGGAGGAATATAATTCGTCTCCCATTATATCAGCGGGGGTAATTTGAAAGTCAAGTTTCTTATAACTTCATAACAAATAATGAATTATTAATTGTTACAGAGAAACGTACAGCAATTGAAAAAAATGTGGAGCAACATGAAAACGACACAAAGAAATGCCTTAAAAAAGGAAAAGCAATCACATCTCGCCAAAGGAGGGGGCCCTGAAGAACCGTCAGCAGAAGTAGATCCTAATATGGCCAGCATGGTTCCGAATATCATGACGACAGCCCCAATCGTCTTTTCGTCCAACATTCCGGTTGAAATATTAGAACGTAAAATTTATATTTTTTTATTGAATATATTATGCAGCACGGATATAAAATGAATAACGATTAATTATATATTATCAGAGCACCGTGAAGCTGTTTTCAACGACGAGCTCGAAGTTATCATGTCGAAGATGCAAAAAGACAATGAAGGAGATGGAAACAAATGTCGTAGAGATGACATCGCCTTCGCCGGGAACTGCTAAGAGTTGTCCGAACCCCTCAATTTCCAGCTGCGAGGACATGGAAATCGGAACTCTCAAATTGTGCCCTGACAAGATTTTCAACCAACGCTCTAGGAGCTCGGTACTGAATAGTAAGTGTTAATTCAAATACGAGATGAATTATCACCAACTGTATTGATACTTTGTACATAATTTTTACAGCTCCGATTCCCGATAAAAGAATGAAAAAAATGGACTCATGTAGCGAAGAAAACACTGAAGAAAATATGCTGCGAGTTCAACACATCTCATAGAACTCGCCCAATCAAAAATAAAGCACGAAGAGGAAAAATTCAGGGAGGAGATGACATTTCTGCAACAAAAACACCACCTCGAGTTGCGAGCTGCAAAGGCTGCACTAAAACTCGCAGAATCACGCCTCAATAATCCAAAGAACGACGAGACTGATGCATGAGGCGACTGATGAATGATGAGACTGATGAATAATGAGACTGATGAATAATGAGAAAATTAGCAATATTATTAAGATGAACTTTGCCAAATTACATTTGTTTTTTAAGATTTGTGCTGTGGTTGAAAAATGTTCATCTGTACTTCATAAAAAATTTTGCTTACACAAATATTAAAAAAAAGATAAATAAAAATAAGTTCCTACAGAAACCTTGTATTCAATATGTACAATTATAGTAAATCTATCAGGAGTTAAAGGAATAAACGAGCCATCAACGCTTCCCGAGCAGCTGCACCATCAATATTTTCGAGTCCAGGTATATTTGGATCGGGATCTTCTTCCTCGGCCTCTGGATCATCTTCCCCAGGTACATCTCGCCGCCACCAGCATCTCGAAAAATCAACGACATATTGTGCAATACAGCACAAGCTACCACGATTGTCGTTGATGTCACAAACTTCGTCGTTAAGCCTCGTCATAAACAAGGAAACCTTCTTTTCCATACGCCAAAGTCCCTTTCTACAATATTTTTCGACCGAATTTGTATGAAATTATACCTGGAATAAGATGATAATGAGGAATGAACCTAACTATGCGTACAGATATTGAAGGGTTCAACCCCTCTGGGTCTAACCCCTTAATAATAATATGGAATACTTCCGCTAATTCCTCATCAGTTTGTGGATTCCGAAAGGGAGTCGAGAAAAGGAAGACAAGCATACCCGCCATCACCAACAAGCATGCCTTCCGATTCTCTTCTCATGTACATGATACGAATCAAGGAATTTTTGAAGATTCTGCTGTCGTGGTTACTTCCAGGCCGTTCTGGGACCAGGTCCAAAAACTCCATACGAGGACCGACAATAGCCTTGTCAGATATATAATTTGTTTAGCATTAGCATTATATTATTTTACTAATAAAATAATTATGCATAACTATTAGATAAAATTATATATTTGTTACATTGTATGAATATATATTTTATGTATGTATGAATATATATTACGAACCTGTACGTTAAGTGAAAAATATCCTTCCCGGTTCCTGTAAATTTCTGGATATTCTGGAATCTTGTAGAAATCAACCTAATGTGGGTACAATCTATTGCTCCATCCATACATGGTAGACCAATACCTCCATTTCCTCTTCCCAGATCGTGAAAGTGACGATTATTCTCCATTCATGCTGCTCGACTCGCAGGAAATTTAATATACTCCGTAATCAAACTGGCAATGAGTAGCGATACCCGGTAAACTATTCTTGATATTGTAGACTGTGAGATGATATGGGTGTCACCAAGAAGGAGCTGCAAGATATAAACGAATAGAGAGTGAATGAGTCTTCGGAATAATTAAATAAGTTTCATTTAGAGAAATTACTTGAAAGCCCGCCGTTGCATAGTACCGCAGACAAATCAATAGTTGTAAAGTTGGAGCAATAGGTAATCCTCGATTGTTTATTCGTGCGATTCCTTCCTCGATTTTTGGTGATATCCCGTACATCACTGATTCTTCTGAAAAATGATATCGCCATTGAAATTCCGTACCGTCGTGAAATGCGAACAGATCCTGGGCATCGCGGATATATCTTCGGTCACGCAGTGGCACTACATTGTGGACCTTTTCTAATTCATCGATATCATCGATATTATCAAAATTATCAAAATCATTCTCTCCAATTAAATCCATTTTGTATTATCTATATTCTAATTCAACATCATTGTCATCACTTCACTCATAATAGCAATATTCAATCAACACTACCGACATAAGTCCACTATCCGCTCGACTTGAAAATTTAACCGCACTTTCAATGAAAATTGAATAAGCATTTCTTACAATTGAATAAGATGATCTTATTTGTATAATGATATTCTCAAGTAATGACTGTGAATACGTGCTTTCTTTTTCAATCAATTGCTTGCGTGATTACTCAAGCTTTGCTTATTTCGTGATTGTGAATCTAGAGGGAGACTGAAGTGCGTTCTTGAGACCTGCTTAGAGATAAGTTGTGTCTCTGAATACGGGCCTTATAGTAAACGTATGGAAAGCACCCGAACGGGAATCTATGGAAACCATTTGAATTTCCTTACGCGCGATATTGACGGGGCGGTCGGGGGATTTTCGTAGGTAATATATCTTTTTCTGCATATAACATACTGTTCGCACATTTTAGTGCCGCATTCGATAACTACCCACACTTTTCTTCTTATCATAATTCATCCACAAAACAGTCAATATGGTCCGTTGGCTGACTATTTTTTTATTGTTCCGAGATGAGAATGAAATGAAAAATATTCGTGTAACCTAACATATCTTTTTTGTACATATAATATAAAGTCTGCAGATCTAAATGCCGCATTTATTGATACATCACTTTTTATATCAATTCTTTTAAAAAACAGCCGATACTGCCCGTTGATAAATAATTTTGTTGTTGTTTATTTTACTGATACTACATAGAATCATTGATAGCATAGTGATGTAATGACTCAATGGTTACAGAATGACTCAGTATTTATTTGGAGAAAGAAACATCGTACAAAAGATAAACGACATTTTTTCTGTTCCTTACAACTTCTTTGTTCAGTCATATCTGAACTCGTCATTGGTTGAAGCTGTTTTCTTCTTCCAGGAAAAGTGACCAAACAACCGTTACATCTTTGTTCTTTCAGATGCTCACTTACCATTGGATGCCTTAGCATTATTATTTATTTTTCATCCCCTTCTATCAAATTTTCCATCCATATAAATAGAGAGTGTTCGTGAAACATGACTAGTCATTGTTCATCAGAATTTCAAAGTGGAAAAACGTGCAAAAATTATATGCTAACTTGATTGAGATAATTGAAGCGGCATATAAACTATGCTTGACCCTGAATCATGATACAACATACGATACTCATGTCATGAAATGGCTGAGAATACCGATAGTAACATAGTTTGGTTGAATATACTATTGAAGAATAATCAATTGCGTAGGAATGAAAAAGAGCTATTGCTTACCACAATAGCCAATCTTCAGACATTAAGTGGCAAGTTCCAACAACAACAACAAAATCGTGGGCGAGTGGAACCCAATCGAGATATTATAGGCCGTAACATCAACCATCAAGTAAATCACTGGTGATTACATTAAATGGGATAATTTATCATCACTGTTCGAAAATCGCATCCGTACCGGACTGGTTTCGAATTTGCGTCATATTGACTTGAATTCATTCTTGGTAGACGCTAAACGAATAATTATCAACAAGATAGAGGAAGCATTGCAAAGTGATGGTAATGTCAAAGTTAATGTTGATTTGGCGTGTAAGTTCGAGAATAAGAAAGATGAGGCTGTAATTCAAGAAACTAAATATTTCAGTACGCGGAATACACCAATCCCTCAATGAACTAAAACAAGTGATTGGTATGAAGATAATGTACGGGAACAATTATTGAAAAAGGTTGAAAAACTTCAAAAGCGCGATTCAAGATGGAAACTAGTGGAAATAGAAAATTTGCTCTCAAATGTGAATAAGATATATTCCATTAGAAGGAGGTTTATCAACATGGGTAGCTTTTCCGAAAGACATTCAACAGAAAAGGGCTGTTGTTAATATTACCAATGGAGATGAATTCCGTTTCCTATGGTACATCACAGCAGCCATCACACCAAAGAATCATCCAATCAAACGCCACAGCTGTAAACAATCATCATATCAACATTTCAGCGAGGTGAATCTCAAGTATATGGGCTTCACTATCCCCATGAGATTGCACGACATTCCAGCTATTGAAGATATTAATGGCCTTAGGATGAATGTATATGGGAACGAAATGGAAAAGCGTCAGGATAAAAGCATCATCGTTCCATATTATGTGAATAAGCAAAATACGATTGATGATCAATCAACAGTTAATATATTTATGGTTGTTACGGATATTGATATGGATATAGATGGTGATAATGAATGTGGTAACACCTCGATATACATAAATGTAAAAAAGTTTACCCTTACACATGGATTAGGAAACTTTCGCCTTTATTATCTAGTCCAATATCGAAACATAGCCATGAACTTGTTATTTGTGATAGATGCTTATGTTATTTCCGCACGAAAGACTCCTACATTGATCATAGAATGGATTGTGTCAATATAAATAAAATGCTCAAAATGGATTTACCAAATGATGATGACAAAAAGAAAGTGTCATTCAGAAAGTATCAATATAAAAACTAAAGAATCAGTCCCATTTGCTATTTATGCTGATCTTGAACGCAATCCTAGGATCGAATCCAGATGGTACACAGGAGCATATACCACATAGCATAGCATATTGTTTACATTGTGCGTATGAGGAAACATTATTAGAATTGGAATTAATTCGCAATCCGACTTGTATTGAATCATTTGTTGAAAAATTGCAAGAAATCGCGAAAAGAATCAATGAAATTTATTCAGATAAAATACAATGCAACCATTGTCAAATAAACAAAAAGATGAATTTCGAGATGCTAATGCATGTCATATTTGTGAGAAGCCTTTCAAGCCACTTGACATGAAACATCGTGATCATTGCCACCCTACTGGTAAATTTCGTGGTCCTGCACATGAGCAATGTAATCTCAAATATCAAATACCCAATTACATTCCAGTTGTTTTCCTTAACTTATCTGGCTGTGATTCGCACTTTATAATAAAATTCGATAAATCAATCTACGTAGGATTCTCCATCTTCGACATATTGAAAACATTCATTTATAATTTTCATTATAATTATATAAAAAGTAAATTCCCAAATAGACAAGCAAGATTCATGTATACCGACACCGATAGTTTTCTGTATAATTTCACTGGATTCAATGTATATGAGATGATAGAATGTGACATTCATAAATTCGATACTAGCGACTATCCACCCGATAATGATTATGATATACCACAAATGAATGAAAAAGTCTTGAGGTTGATTAAAGATGAATGGAATGGAAAAATTTTAACGGAATTTGTGGGCTTGCGTGCCAAATTATATTCATTCCAAACTATCATTAGATGATGAGAATTGTAAAAAAGCGAAGGGTATCAAAAATTCATCGTTGAAGACAATAACCATCGATGATTATGAAGAATGTCTTTTCAATCACAATAATCTCATAGTGAATCAATATTTAGGCCCCGTTTTTTCATTGTCGGATTAACGTAATCCGAAAGTTAAATTAACACCCGGATCAATTTAGCCTCGGAATATAACATCTCGCGCCACCTACCGGTCAAGGAAAAATTTTATTTGTTGTCTCGATCTCGTTTCTTTACGGATCCTTTGACACAACATTTCTGTTAAAGTTCCTCGCACTCACTTTTTTCATTTCGTTTTCGCTTTACTCGGTTATTATATTCTTCCAAACCACTTTTACTTTTATCTAATTCAATTCAAGATTTTTGCGGGAAACAACCATTTGCACATAATTTATTCATATTTTTACATTTACGTTGAGTCGTTGACAGATGATATCTTTTTGACGACTATTACATGATACTGTATTAGAAGAGATAAAAAAGAGATCATTCAGAGAATTATTTAAGATATCGTTTAAAAGATCTCAAAAAGATATATTATGTATGTCGAAACAAAAGCGTTTTATTGAGCTTTCGACGTCTCAAAAACGTCGTCGCGTCAATAAAATATCAAAGAACTTGACAAATGAAAGTGTGTGTCTGAATGTAGTGAGAGAAAAAAACGAAGAACATAAGAGTGAGTCGGAGCAGGTGGCTGTCAATGAGAGTGACCGGGAGGAAAGCGGCAGCAGCAGCAGTGACCATGGAGCAAGCGCTCCTGAAAACAACAACAAAAGAAAAGAGCTCTGAGAAAAACGATCACGAAGAAAGTGAAGAAGAAGAATTTCGTGCACCGCTTCAACAATTTCATTCCATGGAGAAGACCCATAATTTTCAAAAGCGATTTGCAGCATGGGTATGTGAGTACAATATCACTCTCCAAACAACGGGAGCACTTTCGAAAGAACTGGAATCTGCTTCAAGCATCGATGAGATTCGAAGCTTACCCGCTCATCCGAGAACCTTACCGAGTACTCCAAAACGTATTTCAACTCGGAAAGTAACACCAGGCGAGTACTTTCACTACGGCTAAAAAAAGGCGTTATCTGACTAGCTACGTAGAGTGAGCAATATTACCTCTATGAGCGGAGAAATCCAGTTGAACATTAATATCGATGGTTTATCGATCGCCAAAAGTTCGAAGTCAATTTTATCCTATTCTAAGAGACATTTTCCCACGAATTGAGGAGCCATTTCTGATTGGGATATACCATGGCTATCAAAATCCTCATTGTTCAGATTTCTTCGCAGATTTTCTTGCTGAGTACAAGGAATTGGCAGGAGAACGATTGAGCTTTCATGGCGAACAATTCACGATTAAGGCTCGGTTTTTCATTCTCGGATTAACGTAATCCGAGAGTTAAGTCAACACTCGGATTAATTTAGCCTCGAAATTTAACACCTCACGCCACCTACCGGTCATGGGAAATTTTTATTTGTTGTCTCGATCTCGTTTCTTTACAGGAAGTTACGAAGAAATTCTTTCGTTTATTGACATTTTTCGTTTTTGTTTGTTGATCCGTGACTATTAAACAAAAGAATTTCTTCGAAACTTCCCATAAAGAAACGACAAACAAAAATTTCCCTTGACCGGTAGGTGGCACGAGGTGTTGAATTCCGAAGCTAGATTAATCCGAGTGTCAACATAACTCTCGAATTACGTTAATCCGAGAATGAAAAACCCAGCCTAAAATCCGAGCAATCATCTGTGACAGCCCAGCACGCTCGTTTGTAGCTTGCATAAAAGGCCATAACGGTTATTTTGACTGTGGAAAGTGCAGAGAAGAAGGAGATTATTCGGAGCACAGAAAGCTATTTTCAAACATGAGTGCATCGTTGCGAACGGACTCAACTTTTACCGAGCGCATCGATCACCACACGGGCACATCACCATTTGAAGAAATTGGCATTGGAATGGTATCCCAGTTTCCATTGGACTATTTGCACCTAGTTTGCCTCCGAGTTGTTAAAAAATTCTACTGACCTTCACCAGGGAAAATGACAAGCCGAAATTTCGTGCTACCGAGATCAGAGCAGTTTCAAAATGTTTAAAATATATCGCACCTTGGATTCCTCCTAAATTTGCACGAAAAACCCGGGAGTTGGAGTATGTAGATCGATGGAAGGCTACGGAATTTAGGCTTTTTTTATTGTATGTTGGTCCAATCGTTCTTCAAAATCATCTGCCCAAAGACTACCCCAAACATTTTTATTCTTTGCATTGTGCAATGAGAATATTGTGCCACAAAAAGGATTGCATAAAGAACAACGAATATGCGAAAAGTTTGTCGAGATATTTTGTAGAAAACTACATTCCGCTGTACGGGCAAAATTTTCTCATTTACAATGTTCATAATTTGATACATTTGGCGGATGATGTTTTGAACTTTGGAAATTTGGATTTGTTCAGTACTTTTCCGTTCGAAAACTATTTATATTCGATCAGGAAAAAACTGAAAATGTCTGACAAACCGCTCCAACAATCATATCGCAGAATAGTCGAGCATACGTTATATGTAAATCGCAAGTAAATCCCGATGTTCATAAAGAACCAAGAGTTTCGAATTACAATAAAAAACTATCAGACTCCCTGAAAACTTGCTGCTATAACTGTCTGCATTATGATCAATTCGTTTTGTCAACAAATAATCAGGCTGATCAGTTTTGTTATTTGCATGATTCGCACTGTGATCCGCATTATAAATATTATTTTCAATCAGCGCATCCTTGTTCTCGTGGGAGTATCATTGACAAATCTCTCCGCGTTCCTGAATTACCCTATAGATTCTCGAAATTTTAATGTTGTTGTTGAAAATAAGTGGTCACGCAACGACCGAAATTTTAACTTCAATGATTTATATTAACTAAAACTGTTTGCATTCCGTATGGAACTTCGTTTTGTTTTTTTCCTTTATTGCATTCGCTTTGAATGAAAAACGTTGTTGATATGAAAATTCGATATCGACAAAGCAATTGCTACCTATAATACTGCTAACTCCCGTTGTTGCGCAAGCACATCGATTCGTATAATATGCAAACAAACTCGGTTTTCTTTCTCAACACTAAACTCGCCGCGAAGCTTGTTCCTCTCTTATATACTCCGTACAATTGGATAGATTTATTCATCGAAAAGCGGAAATAATAAATGGACCACAGAAAAGAAATGGGTGAGTATTCGAGCGATATGCATCTTAAATTTGTTTTGAAATATTATTTTGAAACTTTCCTAACCAATAAATCATATACGTATACTTGAGTTTGAACGACGCTAAAAGAACATGTCGATTTTGAACTAACGAATTTTATATTTACTCTCTCAAAAAATGATTGTATAGTTAAGTTTTTATATTTGTAATGTAAATCATAAATATTTTCATTTCAGATTCAAGTAATTACGTTATCTTACGGGATAAATAGTGTGCGTCCATACCCTCATCCTGGTTATGCACGAAAAACAAAACTTTTCGGTTGCCTGAATCAATCAAAACCAGCCACCATCGACAGTATTAAAACGACTATTCCGAATGAAAGTTGGCACAAGCTTACGTACACTAAGTACTTTGGACCATTCGGTAAGAAAAGAAATGTCATGTACCCCGGATCTCTTTATTTTATACTCATTTGAAAGTCAGTTACTTTTTTTAATAAACTATGTCGTGTTAATTACACAACTAATTAGTCAACAAAAGAAGATTGAAATCTAAATTCAATCATCATTGTTTCTATTAAAGAGTCTGGCGCACTGTGAATAACAAACTTTGTCTTCAAAATTTTCTCAGATTAAAGTTCTCTTACTCATGTGCTGTTCATGTAGATTCGTAACAATGTTATCGAACACTGCGCTGTTCATGATTACATTATGTTTTTCTCACTTATGCGCTGTTCATGTAGATTTATGGAAATGTAATCTTGAAACAGACTTCGATAACATTTTTGAGAAACTACATGAACATCGCATGAGTAAGAAAACTTTTATCTACAAAATTTCTGATGACAAAGTTTATTATTTGTAGTACGCTGAACATGTGAATAAACAAATAGATGGTCGCATTTGCTTTCACATATTTCTCCGTTGACAAATATAACTCTGGAAATCTCTATTAATAACACTATTCAATAATAATATTGTATTTCTGTTTGTTAAAGCAGATTATAATGGAACTCGAGAGGTTGAGATGAACTCCCTCGATATTTGAACTACCGACGATGAGAGCATGACCAAAATCGTCAACAAAACGGAGATACTCCGACGCGAAAACGTCTCGTTAACAACCCACGAGGCTATTCATCTGAGGATAATTCGCCAGAACGAAGTGAGTTATCCCTAATTCTTAATAGTTTCACTTTTTTATATGCATACTGAACCTTTTATTATTCTTTTTAGTTACAAAAACTAAAACGAACCAAAAAGTTTTATCTCCAAGTGAAGATGAGAGGGGGCACAGAATGAACAAAGAAAGAAAGAAGAAACTAATAAGCGACCCGCCTGCAAATTACATCGCCCACGACACCGCAGAGAGTTCGCCATTGGAATTGGGGCATGGCGTTTGCTTCTGATAACAAATTCGTGTTGAATGGTGACTCTCAAAGTAAACTTGAAGTCAATAAGAACATAAACTGCAAGGATTCAGAGCTCTTCGAAGACGTTACCGTGGCTGCTAAGTCAGTTTGTTGAGAAAAAGAGATAATCGAGCAAGAAACGCGACCCACAATCAGGAACATTGAAGTACCGAGTAAGTTTAGAAAAATAATTATTTTCAATGATTTATAAAGTAAAAAAATATTGTTTGGTAGGAGTGCTAATTCAAATTGTGAAGAGCGGAGGAAATGTTGTTCCAGCAGAGGCAAATAACGGTCCACACTATTGCTGTCGTGAGTAGTCCAGAGGAAAAATATAAAAAGAGAAACAAAATCATGCATATATGTTATTTTTTTACAGCAACTTGTCATCAGGAAGACTCGGCCATCAGGGAAATGGTGTCGGCGTTATACGCCATGGCACTAGAAAGAGATGAAACTGCCTGCAACGACCCAGTTGAATTTGCCCATACAATCGAAAAATGATTTGGAAACATTCAAAAAAGGCCTCGAAAATGAAAATTCGGCGCGCCTACAATACGTAAGATTTTTATAGTGTTATTCTGCACAAAAAAGTTTGTAACCATGTTTAACTATTATTGGCTGATATCAACGTGGGACATAATTGAAAAAAAACTCAATTTTTTTCTCAATTATGTTAAATATTAATTCTTAGTCTGTCTATTTGCATTTACACATTTCGCGATTCAACAAAATCTATTTCCAATGTTTTTTTCTTATATTATAAAAAATTGGTTATTTCAATTACAGAAGAGGACCGTGAAGTCTGTGGGAGGTTCCAAATTTGCGAAGCACATAAGGGGAATGCCCTGGCCATGTCCTTAACGGACAAAATAGCGTACGGGATCTCATGGACGGGTTACAGAAACACCATCATGGCCAAAAAATCAGTTCGTGGATCTTTCACTTGGTATATAACGTGTACTATTTCTGCCCTATTCTTCTATCACTTACAGAAATATTTTATATGTAGCTCTAATATAAAACTAATTCCTATTATAGTAGGAAAAATAAACCTAAACATAATAAAAATAGATAATAAAGCTTCATATTCTATTAATCTTTTATTTAATTATGAAAAAAAGCGTGAATAAAAATCGTCCGAAGGGTATCTAAAAGATATCTGTTCCAAGATATCAAGAAGACATCATACTCATGACATCTTTTTTGTCTCTTAAATCGATCTCCTAAAATTGACTGATTTCGATAACCTTTATATATCTCAAAAAATATCATACAGATATTCAAAAATGACGCATAAGAGAACGATATATTTAAGATAACATTATGGATCTTCTTTCTTTAAGATATCGGACTTTCGAACGTTATAGCTTTCAGATATCTTTCTGACAACTTTATGCTGTACGGGACACTAGTAAAGTCGATATTCATCAACTGAGTGTTCAATAATACATGTCGACTGTAATTATTTATGAAATCTATCATCAATTTCCATCCTAATGGGTACGAAAATATTACTACTTCTTTGTGAGATTAAATTCTATGTATTTTAAACATTGGAAAGAAAAAAAATAAATTGAAACTGTCATCATGACTTGGGGTTTTTCTCCCAAACTACCTTGAGAACGTAGGCCCGATCATAACAAAAATTCCAGAGGTCGCCATTTTGCGAAATTTAAAACCAAACCTTCTATCAGGCTTACGCCCAAGAAAAACTATTAAACTAACAATCTTTTTTTATTAATTTCAGATGCGCTACTAGCGATACTGTTGACCACCGCAAAGCGTTTTTATAACAGATAGGATCACAATCGAGTTGATAATTTGGTCCAGAATCAAAATTTTTTTTCTAATTTTCGTTAAAGTTACTTAAAGTATGGTGTAAGAACTTGGTATTATGCATCAAATGAAACACGGTAATGTCAACGATGACTGAAAATTCCAGAAAAATTCAAATATGCATATATATACGAACTTTCAATCAAGTGTATTGGTATTTTATCAATAATTTGCAGAATATTCGACAAGTCCACCGAAAAATATTTGTCCCAGGCACAGTTCGAACCAGCGATGTATATTTATATGCACCATACATCCAACTGTCATTTATATTTTATTTCCACTGTTCATCATACGGCATACAAATTAATCAATATTACTAAAAATTATTCTTAATTGTTGAGTAATTTCAATATCCTTTTTGTTTGATCGAATTATTGCTCGTGAGTCATCAACAATGCTGATGAATTCTCTTCTATTCTGTCCATGTGATTCCTGTTCATATCTCACACATATTCAAAATTGAAACAAATAAACGAACCAACTCCAAAAAATGTGCATTTTTTTCGATTTGGCTGAATCGCTTTTTTTCCTTCAAAGAAATTCGGGTTCATATAGAATAGTTTGTAATTACACAAATGCTAACGCCTCAAAAAAGTGAATCGGTCCCATAGTATTTTTTTTCCTTCCTCGCCATCTCTGGAGAAGTGATAATGAGAAGATAGCGTTCTTCGTTTAATGCCCAGTCCTATATTCGTACGATCCCATCTTCTTTTGAAGCTGTAACTACTCAAATATTCCAAATTTGACTTTATAATTCCCCACATACATTCTTTGATAATACTACCATTGATTTTAACCAACCAAAGGAAATTCAAGTTGTTCAATTCGCCAATCGCGCTCCCCCTTCAAATGAATTTGTTACCGTCCTTTTTCGGACGAATATTCTTATTAGTTGACAATTGTTTTTGAGTGACCAGTGAATCTCATCCTGTCATGATTCTGACCGTTTTCAGCATTGATCACGATTTCGTGTTTCACTGAAAAAATTATCACTGCTATATCCCAAACATTCTCATATTTGCAGTTATATATCATTTCTTAAATGAAATTTATAGACCGGGGCGAGAGTTGAGCTCAATAACTCTCCAAAATCATCTTCGCTACCCCTTGCTTACTCATTTAAGAGATGATTATGATATAATTTAACTTTCCACAACCGAAGATATGAATATGAACTGAAACATACGATCGATTAATATTTCCCATTTTCAATGTACCCATGATCAAACCTTTTTTTTATTATCTGATTTCGTCAATTCTCTTATCATTTAGTGAGATCTGAGCATCATTAAAATTATTTTATATGAAATTTTCCTATTTTATCGCGAAAAATTCTGTCAAGATACGATTTTTCATAGTCTCCGTTCAATTCTATAACGAGCATTGACCGCGGGTTTCATGATCAAAGTATTTATGTTTGGTATTTATGTTCTATATACTTACACAAATGTTTTTTTGTTACTCGGTGGCGTACAATTAGGCAAATAGTTGTTATGGTCTGAATCTGGAATTGACTGGTGGCTCCACGCTAACACCAAATATGTGGAATACTTAATTACTCGCTTATCACCGGATCTGCGAGATGTACAATACGAATTGATATGGCCAGGAAGTGTTACGGTACATCATCTAGTTTGTATGTAAGGGAATACATGTGGAGAGAGATTTTGATATTTATAACGCAATATGCAACTCTGTACACTTCAATATCATCATTCCACTCGACACAATATACTGTCTACCAAATTCTTGGTTAAAATATTTGAATTCCATACATATACATGGGTAACACGTAATAATATTATAGCGATAAAACGCCGGGTGTGATAATATCCGAAGAATATAACCAACGTTAAAACGTCCGAAATAAAAATAATGATCACTGACGGCCAAACTATGAAGATCAATTAAAGTTGAAATAATGCGCAAATAGACTTCAAAACAGATATGCTAATGATAATGATTTTGCATTGAATGAACAAACATTTGTAGCACTATATATTATTTCGATTATTTTGTCGTCGGTTATTTCACCCAGGCGTTTTGTCATTGTGATATTATCACATGGAACCATATACATGTACCACGATAATAACATTGGCAAGTGTTAGGTTTGTGAGCTTTATGAACTGATCATCTATGTGATAGTCCCAAAGAGATCTGAATCCATGCGCAGACGGGTCAGGTAACTTACAACATTAACTAAATGGTGAAAATTTATCGGAAACATGATTTATACCATCGGAGAATTTTTTTCGCTCATGAATCGTTTGAAATGAGACAAAATTCTTTGCTTTTCCGATGGGATAATGATTGTTCATGAATGAGATACATGAAATATCCAACCCGGAATTGTAAGAGATAATATTATGAACATATGTGAGCATGTATACAGTTTAGTATTCATCTATATGGAGATTGGACGCAAATGCGATTAATTTGCATATCAGACAGGCCGATAACGACATTATTTTTAAGTGCTTAATGGAAGTTTGGAATGTAATATTATGGAGAGAGAATTCTGAGATAAATGGTGGGAGGGAGTGATGAATAAAGAGAATGTGTGAGTGCGAATAGGGTGGTGTGTTGTTATGGGTGCTTTGCATATCAAAGAATATCTCCACCTTCACTTCATGGTGTTGCATCCAGTGGCTATAAAATTCATGAATAAATAGATACATGCATGTCGAACTGCATAAACATGCATTTATTGATGCAACAAAGAGAGAAAGCTACGTGATGGAAAAGTAGTATTATATCTAACATTCATGTATAATATTGTATCCACAAAAGACATACTCCCTCAACAGCATATTGTGCAATTCCAACGAATTGTTCATGGTTGGGGGGTATTCCAGTCTATAAAAGTAAATTTGAGGCATATCCATCGTATTACTTGTTGATGCAGTTTCGTATGGAAAAACAAGAAAATTTAATGAGATCTGTAGATCTATGAATGGCCATGAAAAAAATTTGTGTTGCACTCGATATGATTCCAACCCTCTCGTTACCTGAGAGGAAAAATAAACTCAATTTTATGTTCAAGAAGGATGTGACAGGTAGTAAAGAGAAAACAATAATTCATAAAATGGCAACTGTAAAAAAAGAAACAATTAATTTTTCATAACTAGTTGAGAAAGTTTTCAATTTTTGGAAATAGTATTAAAAATAATGTTACTATTTCTAAGGCAAGGGCTGTAAAACATCATATATTGGAGATGCACACGAAATTTGAAGTCGTTCGTTTGAATGAGACTCGCGATATTATGTCGACCACGTTGAAAGAACTAATTTCGAGAAAAACGCGTTCGAAGTCCGGGGTGAAACTTCAAACAGTCACAACAATCTAAATGATATAAATGGCATTTCATACTCACGTTAAATTCTAATTGGTTTCCGCTTTCGGTGCTATTTGCGTGAACATTATTATACTGTGACTCCGAAATAAATGGTGACAAACAATAGTTAGAAGCCACTGGTTGACACTGAACCCATCTCCAAATATCAACATAAGAGACGTGCAGTGTCAGAAATAATCAATGTTGCGCATTTCTTAAAATTCGTCGACTTATATAAAAGCAAATAAGAGCAAAACTGAAGTTGGAATTTACCGACTATCAGCAACATAGACTAACATTGTATGTCAATGACACATAAATTGGCAGATTATTTTCACCGGGACTGTCAGTTAAACTCTCACTGACACCTCCGAGCTGCTAAGAAAGAAAAATAAAAATATACCAGCTAAGAAAAAGAAAGATCGACTATAACCTCAACCAAAACAAACAAAGTAAATATATTCGACATTATGAAGGGATAGATCAACTCTCTCTCTACTTACCCAGCTGATAAGACGAAATATCAATTGCGTATCGGCGAACGGAAAACAGAACCAACCCAAGAAATGGAAAGCGATAAAACAGCAAAGCAACGTCTTTCCTTGCCAATAAAGTAATCAAAAGCAGATTTCCACTTTGAGCGCCCAAATGTAATGAGCAACATTCGCTTATTTCCGTCTCACGTACAGCCCAAAGGTTAAGCCTCGTGGTGTATATTGCGTATAAGGTATTATGAATATTAATTATTATCATAATACGAATATACCGGAAAGTGCAAATAATTCCTTAATTTTTCTTTTTGGTATCAAATATTGAAATATGTATTAATTATATTTCAGAAGTGAATCAGTCGAAGCCAATTTCTACTTCGTTTTATCGAAACTCTAACGGTAATATGAACAATGGTTTTCCTTTATTCCCGAGTACAATCGCTATTACGTGTTACTCTCACTAAACAAAAGGCGTTGTGGATTCAACATTACTTTGAACAGGGGTATACATATTCAGAAATTGTGGATTTCTCATTGGAGATTCATCATATTCATCAATTTCGCATCGGCATTTGAAGGGTTCTCCCTTTTGTTCGTCAATGCCGGACTTTTGTCTGGGATTGAAACGGTGAAGTATTCCTGATAATTCAAATGACCAAATCGTTACCGCAATAATTGAAGAACTAGCTGGGTCTGGATCATGTTTACTTGTGGTTTACGTGTTAAGCCCCAAACGGTTTCAAATATTTCACGGATAGCAGATCCTGATAGAATTGATGTCTCATCATCGATTGCGGAGGAGAAAATACTATGTACCTGCCCAAATTTTCTGTGGCATTTGGATGGGTACGACAAATTGAAACCCTTCGGGTTTGCTATTCATGGCTGCATCGACGGATTTTCGCGGAAGATTTTATAGCCAGAAGTAGCTTCATCCAGTGATAAACCCGAAATTATTGCGCAGTATTTCTTAAAAACGGTAAAGAAATTCAGTCTGCTCCCAACTTTGATGAGATCAGATCACGGTTCAGAGAATTGTATCGTGGAATGTCTGCAGACAAGTTTGCGATATCACCACGAAGATAAACTGGCTGATGAAAAGAGTTTTATCAAAGGCAAGAACACATCAAATCAAAGGATTGAGATCTATTGGGGGTAAATTGTCGTCTCACGGAACTGACTATTGGATTTCACTATTCAAAGATATGCGTGCGAAGAATCTTTTCAAAGACTCTTGCAATATGCAAGTAGAATGTTTATGCTACTGGTTCGGATCAGTAATAAAGTCGGATTTAGACCAAATTCGTAGAGAATGGAATCGTCAAAGAATTCGAAAACAAAAAGGCTGTCGTTTACCGACAGGGAAACCGAATTGTATGTTTCATCTTCCAGAAAGGTATAGTGTGAGGAATTTTAGAAAGTCTATTGAAGTTCGTGAGATTCACATTTGAATGCAAGAATATACGATTGAACCAAAAATTTTCGGTGATGATATCAGACAGCTTGTTAGAGAATATCTTGCTGATATTGTTGCGCCCGTAAACGTTGATCAAGCACTTGAGCTGTATTCAAATTTATTGGAATGGATACGACAAAATTATAATAATGCGCAGTTAATATAATGTTTCATTTATAAACTTTGGAAATAAATAAAATAGAATATATAGTCATTAACTAAACTATCATTGGTAGATATTTCGAATTTGAAAACAATATGAATATCTTTACAGTACCGTAAAACATCTATTAGATAATAAAGACAAAAAGGTCGACAAATGCCACCAGGAAAACCAAATTGTTTATATTATCTTTCCGAAAGAAATGGCGTTAAAAAATATATATTTCACTAATGAACACAATAGAAATTAATATGTTTTCTTTTATATAGGTGAAATACTTCATATAGTAATATGATGGACTCTTTGTCACAAACATTCCATAACTTTCTCATTTTAAGTTATAAGGCCGTGAACAAGAGACTTTGAGAAACACGGAAAAATACTTGTCATAACAAGATTTATCAATAACGAATAAATACTATAGTAAGAAATTGAATACTACTACATTCACTTAGAACCATATTTAGTTTTTCAACGTTTTATGAAAAAAAAAAATAAAAGATCGGGAAATATACATCAATACGTCACTGAATCGAAATGCATAGCTCCAAACTGTCATAGTTCTGTAGTATAAGAGTAAATATATGATCATCGGTCGATCATTCGGCGCTGATTCAAAACTTTGAAATCGTATCGTGTTTTGTAAAGGTTGAGGAATATCACATAGAATTTGGTATAGTCTTTCGTATTAGTATCTTCTTCAAATGTTCCTTCTCATCTTCATTTTCAATATCCCGCACAGATTCCTCAGTGTATAATTCCACTATTGTACAACCCACTGCCCACACATCAGAATACACACTCGCTTCTTGGTTTTCCAAAATTAATTCTGGTGCCATATACATCGCAGTGCCTTTCGCAGTTTTATTACCGATAGTAGTGAGCAATGTAGAGGCTATCCGGCTGAATTTGCTCCAACCTAAATCATACTGCTTAGTATTGCAATCTTGATTCAATAATATGTTTTGTGGTTTGATGTTTCGGTGGATAATGGGGTTATCTTGTTGATGGAGATAGTTCACAGCTTGACACAGTTGTTGGCCAACATTATTCCGGTTTAATATAGTTATTTGATACAATTCTTTCGTTTCTTCATCGAATAGAACATCTGCAAGAGTATTACCGTGAAATAACTCCATGAAAATGTGCAGTTGCTTAAATTCAAGAAATGACAAATCGTCATATTTGGACGATGTTGGGATGTTTCACACGCTCCAAAATCTCTACTTCTCTTGATGCAAATTTAACATTCCTCCTGCGAATGTTTACTGTTTTGATAGCAACAGCAGTGCCTAGCCAAAAACCCTTTCGGACCTTTCCTTGCGTACCAGCACCCAACAATACTTTGGTAATTCGCTTCGATTTATCTATGAAAGGTACGGTTGTAATTTGTTCGGTTTCATTGGAACATTCTTGAATCGACATAGGTTGTGACATTTCTGGGTGGTTGCATACCACTGTGCATTTTAAATACATGCTCTGTCCGAAATAAGTGCGGGGTTGTAATATCGGTCAATCAATACACATTTTTCCCCGCTTTAATTAGTTTATCATCCTTATACCAAGTGAATATTGCGTGGACTGATCAGTACAACTTGATATGATGCATTGGCAATGCTGAACTTTCCACAACACATGCCATGAAGTTCAACTTCACCGTGAACTATATGATGGTTACTGTTATCTATTGATTCTGTAGATGGGAACGTAAATGTCCTTGCCAAATCGTTTTCTTCAGTGGAAATTTCAAGAAAAACTTTTGTTCCTTTGACGATCCTACTGATATCGTATCCAAAATCCAGTGGCTCGAAATCCATGTGGTCCACACCAACCATGTCACCAGCAATCATTTGATAAAGGTCCTCTTTTTCAAGATCAGTGATTGAACAGTTGTTCGTATACTTCGATTGTCGCAAGTAACGATAATATATTTTTAAATTATCATTGTTTTCCAAAATATCTATTTTTTTCACAAAAGACACTTTCGAGTTGAGATTTGCTTTCCGTAGCAGAAGTAGCTACTTTGGAAGAACTTCTGTTCACAATATCTGCGTTCTCAGTTGATTCAACAGCATTCAAGCTTCCCGTATCCGAAATTTTCGCATTTGAAGTTCTCGGCACTGGTGTTGACAATGAAAGAAAGCTTTTCTTGGGAACACCAATTGGTTCGCACGTAGGAAAGTTATATTGCATGGACGACGGAGGACCGGATTCAGTTAATTGAACGGCATTCAGGTTTTCCGTATTCAAAATGTTCGTATTTGAAGTTCCCGCCGTTGGTATTGACGTTGGGAGAACACTTTTTTTGGCAAGATTAATCGGTTTGCACGAAGAAGTGTCGTATTGTACGGATGATGGAGAACTGAATCCAGTTAAATTAGGCGATGTCAGTAAATATAAATTGTGCCTCCCACCAACGATTTCATACACCTGATAAAATTCCCAAAAATTATCATCATTACCATTTGGTGATTTCGCAAATGATGAGAGGGGTCGCCCATCGAAAAGTCCTAAGCCAACATGGGATTAATCATATATAGTTTTAGTCACATCAGTGACAAACTCTTTTATAGCCAGTTCTATTATAGTGTTGACGGAATATTGGCGTGAGGTGTCCAACTGCAATTTTTTTATTCCACCGAGAGGTTTTTCCATTTGCGAATATTTTATTTCAGATGTAATTTTGTGTAACTATCCTACATAAATAGTTTTAATTTTTGATGATAACTTCGTGACTGACTTCTTTGATTCCAACATCTGGAATAAAATTTCTGCCTAATAAATGTTCTGGCCTCAATCGTATGATGAACCTGATATTATACAAAAATTTTGACTGAACTCACCTTGTTTGCTGACGTTTGTCGGTCTGTATTCCTATTCTCAATGCGGTTCAAAATTTCATTGATCGTCTGTCGTTTTTTATCTTTCAATCCATCCGATAGGTGATCTACAAAACGTAAAGATTCATCAACAATTATTTGGTGAATGTTTCATTGATTTTATCGAAGGAATTAACAATTTCCAATGAGTTATACCTTCAATAATGAATAGAGTGTAGCACTTCTGATCCGGAATGACAACAATATCTCCGTCTATGACGTCCAGTACACGTTTATCCCCATTGATGTCATGGTAAGTTATACTTGTGCTTGAGGAAAATACTGTTCCAGTACGTCTAGTTTCAGATTCCCATTCGAATTGCTTTGTAAGCTTATTTTATCCTGCCGGTACTTAATGTGCATTCCAGATATCTAAAAAGAACCAATGATTTAAAAAACTTTATCTTCATATATAATTCAATGTTTTCAATTGTTCAGAATCTCTCACCGTTGTTGTACTTATATCGTTTGACTCTTTCCGGTGAAATTCACTTCTATTTGTGCGCCAAATAACTAACCGCCATATGTAATAATCTATACACAGATTCAAAAATAGATGAGTGTCGCCATCTTTAGTGCACTCACAAGCAGCAGACATAATCTGTATGTTTGAACTGAATTCGTTTTGGACGACATAGCTAGTATGACCGAGAGCATGTCCCCACTGCGCTTCCGTAACGGAGGTCTATTTCGTCGCGACGTGTGATCAAGATTATAACCCGAAAATCGCCCCACTTACGCATTGAAACGCATGATTGATGCACGTAGGAATTCTTTTTGGACAAGTCACTTTGCCTCTACTCAGTGACGACGAGCTCGCCGCGATAACAGAATGGATAGAGAATGCAAGAGACAAACTGGAATAATATGGGTGAATTCGCAGGCTGATAATCTGCACATTTTTTCAAGATAAAGTAGAAAAGTTCCATGGAGTCTTATGACATAAACAAAGCTCATACAAAAATCCAAAAGCTATGAGAGATTTTGACGGACAGATCGGAACAAGCGGTATGCGAGAGAAATACACTATAGGAAAACATGGAAATGACAACGGAAGTGAAAATGGTATAAGACTAGTCACATTTGCTCTCGAAGAGAAACTAAGCACAATTCTACACATCGTTTACAGGAAGAAAACGGCTAAAAAATGGGCTTGTATTTCTCCTAACGGGTTTCACAAGAATGAGACTTTATCATGACGAATAATATCAAAGTGCTTAAGGGAGTACTTCTACTACTGTGAAGTCAATTCAATGTATTGTTACGTCCTGAGTGTAGCTGCGGTTATTCGGTTGAGCTGCCAAATATTAACCATGAGAAGATGAAACAGTTAATCATATCAATTAATATAGATTAATGTCCGAGAAGGTATTGGGATCGTCGCTTGCTGTGCGGCGATCCGCGGTTGAAGTAAGACAGAATTAGATGAATTTACTGTTAACGAACTCACAAGTTGATGGTGAAACACGTGATTAATTTATTAATTTATTTACTCATATGAATAACAAGATAACGGCTACTACACAAGTCCACAATGATGGTTTGAAATAATGGGTTCTCATTACCACTATTCATTATTTCATCGATTGCACTACACGCCGGATGACAGGCGTTGCTGTGTGAATGATGATCTGTTGGTTAAGTGAATTGATTTATAGGATTTTATATGTTCATCGAGATCACTTGATAATTATAATAACTGATGTCGATATCGCTCATTTATGCAATCATACTGATTATTGAATGAACAATGATAGCTGAATCAGGCTTAAAGCGTATGAGAACGTTGCGATTTTGCTTTTCTGCATCGTTATTTGACTTCTAGAGCAGCTCTTGAAGATTTGAATGTATGTTTGCTTTTAATGCGTGAAAGCTGTTTATAGTCTGCTCCTCGGCATAGAAGTGAAGAAGTATTATCAGAGAGAAGTATTGTTTGTTTCCCGAGCTGCGGAAATTCGCGTCAGCATTTTGGGTCCGTGTGGACTTACTCTGATTGGCTTAATTTATTCGAGCCATTTAGATTTGTTGTTGGCTATGTGAAAAGTCAACTATTGGACAGAGGTTTCTTTTAAGTAACAAGAGTAATCTCCAATTTTATTCTTGAAAAGCTGAATTGGCAATTTTAGGATTTCTCACGATAGGATGAATCCTGTACAGCAAAATGTTATCAGAAAGATATCTGAATGCTATCACGTTCGAAAGTCCGATATCTTAAAGAAGATTCTAAATGTTATCTCAAATATATTGATATGTTCTCTTATGCGTCATTTTTAAATATCTGTACGATATCTTTTAGAGACCTTTCGGACCATTTTTATTCACGATTTTTTCACACTTAAATGAAAGGTTTACAGAAAATAAAGCTTCATTATTTATTTTTATTATGTTTAGGCTCATTCTTCCGGCTATACAACAAGAAACAAACTTAAAAATCTTATTAAAACTCTGAAAAACTGGAATATTTTTGACACATTTTTAATTTTTGAAAATATGTTTGAAAAAAAAAAAAATATATATTTGACTCGATTATATCTCCAAACGATGTTTCCCTCGATTCTCAGTTGTTTTCATCACATTATGTAAGCAAATTGAAACCGCAGCGCGGATTGTGCAGTTGAAAAAAAAAAGTAAATGATCATTGGTATAATATGATGCGAGCGCAGTTATTATTGGCTGTATTGTACATCATGTACGAAAGTAAAAAAAAAACAACGAGAGGTCTCAGTGTACGACGCCTTTGTATTAGGACGGGAATTCGTGCCGATACTGCATTCCAATTATCATTGATATTTTTATTCTGTAATAAAAATAGAAAATTTATTACATTAAATACGGAATTATTAAATATAATTATTTATATTTATTTTCAAAATTCGTCCTTACTATTACTTTTAGAGATGCGATCGCTGACGTTGTAGCCATGCTTTTATGGCTTTCTGTCCCTCGTCGATCGTCGCGTCCTGCCATGAACTCATAACACTTCCTGGAAAATGGAAGAACAATTTGTTTAAAATTAGAAATATCTCTTTTTTTTACTACAATTCACAGGTTTTATATGAAACTACATACAAAATATTTATGTAAGTGATGGAAGAATAGTGGTAAAAATAGTACACGTCACATACCAAGTAACATACCAAACCAAGAATTTCTCCTAGAATAGGATAAAGTCGGCTTCTCGAACTTTTCGCGATCGGTAACCATCTATATCAATGTTCATCTGGATTTCTCCGCTCATATAGGTAATATCGCTCACACTACGTAGCTGGTCAAATAACGTGTTTTTTAAACCGTAGTGAAAGTACTCGCCTGGTGTTACTTTCCGAGTTGAAATTCGTTTTGGAGTACTCAGTAAAGTTCTCAGATGAGCGGGTAAGCTTTGAATCTCTTCAATGCTTCAAGTAGATTTAAGTTTTATCAACAGAGCTCCTGTTGCTTGGAGAGTGATGTTGTACTCATATATTCATGCTGTAAGTCGCTTTTGTAAATCATGGGTCTTCTCCATGGAGTGAGATTCTTGAAGCAATGCACCAAATTCATCTTTGTCACTTTCTTCGTGATCGTTATTCTCAGATATTTTTTCTTTTTTATTGTTTTCAGGAGCGCTTGCTCCACGGTCACTGCTGTTGCTGCCGCTTCCCTCCCGGTCACTCTCATTAACAGCTACCTGCTCCGACTCATTTTTATTTACTTCGTTTTTTTCACTCACTACATTCGCATACACACTTCCATTTGTCAAATTTAGGTTCTTTGAGATTTTATTGACGCGACGGCGGTTTTGAGACGCCGAAAGCTCAATAAAACGCTTTTTCTCGGCATACTTGTGAAGCTGTGTTAATTTGGCCGGATGATTTGTGATTTTGCTTTTGAAGTTATATGCATCACTGTGGCAGCCTGTAGTGTATTACTCATCATGGCAGAAATGGCGCTATCTATAGCTTCTGTAAAATATCACGAATAATATATCATTTTGAGATCTTTCAAACGATATCGTAAATAATTCTCAAAAAAGATCTCTTTTTGATCTCTTCTAATTCAGTATCTTGTAATAGTCGTCAAAAAGATATCATTTTGCAGAGCTCTAAATGACAACGGAGAAAAGACAACTTCCAGATATTCTTCAGAGACTGATGCTGTACGGGGTAAATTTAAGAAGCGTACGTTTGGTATCGCATACTACAAAAATATGAAATGATGAGGGCACAATGGCGTTTCTGGTTTTTAACGGTTGAATTCAAACTATAATATTTATTCTTATTGTTTGAAACGTTTTTTATCTTCAAATGATTATTTAAATAGGTTCATGCTGCAAGTGAGAATTATTCCAATTTCTCCTTGAAATTTATCAAAAAAGTATTAAAATGTGATGTCTGTCTCTCATTTGACTTAAGTACCAACCTCTTCTTTATCAAAAAATATAAAGATTAGAACGTGTCCATAGTAAGAAGAAAGTATGGCAACGCCGTTTGGTATTGTCTGCGTAAAGTTGGTAACTCTGTTGTATCGACTGGCGAGTAAACATACGATCCGACAGACCATGATCTAACCTCTCTAAATGTCTGATTGTGAGCATCCTCGGTATAAAGGACGCTTCAAAACGGGAAGAAAAATAAAAAATTATAATAAACGTGATGCGAGATTTAAGAGACGCTATTTGACAAAACAAAGAAAACGAATCGTTGCTTCCATTGTAATTGTAGAATTGTGAACAATTGTAGCAAAACTTTTGTTATATTTACTTTGTTTGTAGTTGTAATTGTAATGTCAAAAAAGTAATTGTAACAAAAATAAAAAAAAAATGAAAAATAAACAAAAGTAAACATCATGTGCACTTTCGATAAGGACATTTTGCACTTTGTGAATGTCTTGGACAGGCTCTTCTTCTAAGTTAATTCTAAGCACATTCCGGTTATAATTGATTCTTTGGCTGCATGCTTTTCTTCTTCTATTATTGCAAATAATGTTTTATTAGGATTTTGAAAATTTGCGTTAATTTCGTCAAATTTTTTATTATACTTCACGAACAAGCCTTCCGTTTCCTGTAAGTTCAATTGTAATATTTATGTTTGATTCTTGAATAATTCTGCAATACGTTTATTATCTGCTTTTATAGCCTCCTATCCCTGAGCTGTAGTAAAAAGTACTTTCTTAATTTCACCCGCGAAATCAAACAAACCTCTTCTATTTCTGTTTAGGCTTGGTAGTCTTAATGCAGAGAATAATTTATGCTTATCTTTACTTATTATATTCAACTGTTATTGCATACGTGCAGCTAATTCTACTTCGTCGCAATTTCTACCGCATAAATTCTGGAGAACATTCAGGCTTCTTTTAATTTCACTTTCCTGCCATGGTTAGTTTATCAAAATTATAGTAGGATACAAGATTGAATGTTTCATGAAAAAACTTGACATCTCCGAAATATTCCATGTAGACTCGGTAACGTTGGAACTTGCGTCTCCTCGAAATTTTGGCCATTACACATTACAATATTAATCAAGATTGTTCTGAAACAAATCAATGTTAGCATATTTTGACCTATTTGCATGTCTTCCTTATTATTTTCATGTATTTTGTGATCGGTGTCCGAGATCCTCTCTAGTACTCTATACGGTCCTTCAAACGGTAAATTCAACGCGTTAGTTCGATCGTTTGATATATTAGCCTTTTTGAGCTGAACGTAATCTCTTTCGGACTGAATTGTTGCGGATTAATTAATCTATCATATCGAATTTTGGTTCGTTGCTTACTTTCCAGCATGATTTGTTTCCTTTTTTATCATTTTATGAATCTTCAGTTGGAGATCTTCTAGGTGTTCCGGATAAGAGACGTTTGTCGTCTTCAATGGGGATACGTTCTTCGGGTTGGTTCCATAAACCAGTTCTGATGGGGTAAACCTGGTACTCTTGTGCTCCGATAGATTGTATTTGCTATATGATTTTTGTATATAGATTTGCTAAATGAACGTTTGAATCCCAATCATCGGCATTTTTGTTCGAGAAATATCTGAAATAGTCCTGTAACACTTGATGGCTTCTCTCTAGGCTACCGTTGCTATCAGGATGGAAATTAGTTGTAGTGATGTATTTATCTCCCAACGTTTTCTAGAAGTCCTTCACTAGGTTGCTAGTGAAGTTCGTCCCTCGGCATGTTCGGTACGTTGCGCAGTACGCCGAAGTAAATTACGTAATGTTTCATAAATTTATTGATCATAGTTCGTGGCGTGAAATCTTTTATTGGTATTGCTACGAAGAATTTTGTTAAGCAGTCCTGTATCGTCAATGCGTACTTGTTTCGTTGAGCAGTGAGAGGTAATGGTACACGGACATTTATGCAATTTTGTCGTTAAAATTCTTTGGTATATCGGTTTTTACCATAGGCATCTTCGTTGAATGTTTATCAACTTTATTTCTTTGACAAGTTTGGCGATTCTTCCGTAGTTTTTCACATCTTTTCGTAGAGTTTTCCAGAAATACTTTTCCGATATTCTGTAGTGTCTTTTTTATTCCTCGATGACCTCCTATAGAACTGTCATGATTTTCTTTGAGAATATTCTCAATTGCTTCTTCGGGGTTAATTCTTTCTCTATCATGCAGATGTATGATAGTATTTCCATGCTTAAATAGTTCTTTCCATCGGTTTTCTATTTTTTTCTTCGGGAGTCTAGTAATTTGAGCACATCTTTCGTGGTCGATATGAAGTTTCATAAATTCTTCTGCTATTGACAAAAAGAGCAGTTATGTAAATTTCTCACGTAATTCTGCTTGAGTTATTGCTGCATTGATTCCGATTATTACAGGGTATTCTCGGTTGCCCTCATGGTGATACACTCCCAAGGTATTGGGGTCGTGCTCCCTCATTCATGAGGAATGAGACGTCGACACTATTTTCAGGTATCGGGGAGTTGGTTAAATAGAGATTTTTTCCAACTTTCAATGTTCTCTGAGGTTCTTTGTCATTCTCCAAGTGATCTCCTTGCTGATAATGTTCGTCCCGATTCTAGGTTCTCGTTCCGAGGTCTCTTTTCTGGGCGCCTCCTTCTGGGATAGATCGTAGTCTTTTTCGACTATTTTCATAACTTGTACTCAGTTGGTTCGTTCATATGGCGGTTTATTAAAATTGGATTCCTCGACAGCGCATCGGCGTTCGTATTGAGGCTGCCCTTTTTATCTATTTCGTAGACATACTCTTCCAGTTTTATTCTCCATCTAGCTAATTTCGAATGGGGGTCTTTGAGATTCATGAGACGAATAAGTAGTCGATGATCTGTGATGATTCGGAATTTACGACCATGCGGCATGGTCGGAAATATTTGACGCTCCGTACTATGGCCAATAATTTCTTTCCCGTTGTTGAGTATATTTGTTCTGCTTCATTTAATGCAGGACTCGCATAGGCCATTGGATGTTCTTTTCTGTTTTTATTTTGAAATACTATACCACCTAATGCAATCCCAAAAGCGTTCGTGAACGTGAATCTGCGTGAGAAATCGGGATAAACTAGAATTGGTACTTTACATCATTTTTCTTCTAACATCACGAAAGATTTTTACTGTTCGTTATTCCAAACCCATAAAACATCTTGACGCAAAAGTTGAGTTAGAGGCTTGGATTTCTTGCTGTAGTGTTTGATGAATTTCCGATAGTATCCGGTAAGACCTAAAAATTGTTTAATGTTTTTAACATTTTTTGGTCTTGGAAATTCCTTGACGCTTTTACATTTTTCAGGATTAGGTTTGACCCCTTCTTCTGCAGTTACATGATCCAAATACCCTAATTCCGGCTTCAAGTATTCGCATTTATCTAGTAGTTTCAGGTTAGTATCTCTTATCCGTTTAAAAACGTCCACAGTTTTTCATTACGTTCTGTCGAAGTTTTTCCGTAGATGATTATGTCTTCCAAATAAAAAAAAACACGTTTGCCTTATTAATCCCCGCAGAGCAGTGTTGAGCTGGCGGATACCAATATTGTTTCATATTTTTCGGAATTTCGTCAGTCGTTTCTATAGAATGTTAGGCTAGATGTGTGCAAGGTAGTGGGTCACCAAGCAGATAAAAAATATCTTGAAAAGAATGTATAATTTCCCAAAGCTCGGCGCGGTCCTGCTTGTTCAAAATGTGATTCAATCGAGTGTTTTCTTCTAATAATTTACTTCTCGGAAGTAAATAATTAGTTTGAATATTCTAAATTTCTGAATTATTTTTCCTGTTAATAATGATAGTCCTTTGTTTTGCAATTTGTTAATAACAAGTATAAACATATTCACGAAACAGGGAAATTTGATTGTCACTTGTTTGATAAACAAAAACGATTTGTTCATATAAAAATTGAAAAAAATGGTTCTCAGGTGCCATGTTCATGAATAGGAATGACCACAGTTGAAGATAATAGGAATGACATGTGTACGGATATATTACCGTTCTATCAATCACTTTGTCAATGTGTAAAAATACTGTCAACTACAGCCACGTGTAATTTTCATCTAATCACTGTGCAAAATTATAATGCATTTCCGATGGATCGCGATGAAATGAAATAAGATTTTCCATACAAGTTATGCGAATTTATAATCCGTATCAAAACGACTTAAACCGGGATGTGGATAGATTTGGCTTTCCTCCTAATCTATGTTAGATTTTTTCACGCCAGGATCTTTTTCCGACCCGGTGGTACTGCCCCTTTTGTTAAAACAAAAGTGCCCCTGAAGAAACAAATATTTGATACAATGAAATTCGGGCAGTAATATTTCATATAGCGCGTGGGGACAATAGCATGATACGAAAACCGGACGTCTCTTTTGAGTCAACTGAAATATAGCGTGGGCTTTGTCGAACTTGCGCTTAATATGGGGAACAATGAATAGGATGATTCGACAGATTTCCAGGGGTATCAAATGCTTTTTCGCCGATAATTTGATTAACACTATTCACATAATTACAGTCTTATTGTAGCTGTTGTACTGTTTGATTCGGAAGCATTGAACAATAGATTATGGAAAATATAATAAAGCGTGTGACCATGCCCTCCGCATGCATGCCAAAAGCGATGAAGTACTCACAATTGTTACAGAGCCGCACAATCAACAATTCACTCCACTCACTACCCCTACTCGAATGACTGTCACGAGTATTCAATAACCATTAATCAATTCAATTCAATCATAACGTAACCAGGTTACGTCTAAAATTACTTTTTCAATTTCAATATTATTTCTATTACTTCAGTCACTATTTGCACATGCATGCGTTCGTTGCACTGTTGAATTGTGAAGTGCCTTAAGATGGCCGTCTTACTTCTCTCGACTCCGTTGCTTTCATTCCCCTTCTCTTAACCGTACTTTGACGAGTCTGACTCGTGAAAAGAAATGCAGGTCAGACGTTAAACATCACGAGTGAGACTCGTGGAAACAAATGCAAGCTAAACGTAAGCGTCACGAGTCAGAGTCGAGAGGCGCCAGCAAGCGTGCTAGATGGCATTGCCCTTTTTTCCAAGGAAAATTCAATAAGCCCTTACATGATGTCAAGAGAAAGGCAAGCTAGGGACCGTTGTATATGGAAACAGCGATGTAGAATCCAGTGATAGTGACGTGACTATATCAATTAAAAAGCGTGCAAAACGTTTAATTATAGATGATGATAGTGAAGAGGAAAACTCAACATCTAAATCATGTGTTACGTTTTGATGGAACGTTTGATTGATTATTCAAGTTACAACTTGAATCTGGTTGTAGATGAAATTGAAGTATATTGATTGAATAGACGAGATAATATTGGAGTTCAATGGGGATGGTTATTCTTGGTATTGTTTGATGATTCCAATGCGGACATTTTCAGAAATCATTTAATTTAGATTTATGTTCCAAAAACGGTAAGGGATCGTGTGCTTGCCACTGCTATGCGCCGGTGAATGATTTTCCCTCTAATGATGTGTTAGTTTAGTTCAATAGCGTAGATTGTTCATTTCGTAACTGACACTTGCCCGTTTTATTATATTATAAAATTTACAGTTATAGAAATGTACGCTGATAGACCGATTCTGTGTTCTTTGAGTTAGAGTCTTCCTTTTTGAATTTGTTCTCGTTAGGCTGAGTTTGTCATTCTCGGGTTAACGTAATCCAAGAGTTAACACTCGGGTTAACTCTCGAGTTAACTCCCGGATTAATATAGCCCCGGGATTTAGCAGCGCGCGCCATCTACCGTTCAACAGAGAACGCTGGAATTTTTTCATCCGGGCAGCCATATTCATTTCATGTTGTAAACATCAAATATTTGACGTCGTAAACAGTTTACTCCAAAATAATATAAATAATAAATAATAAATAATAAATAATAAATAATAAATAATAAATAATAAATAATAAATAATAAATAATAAATAATAAATAATAAATAATAAATAATAAATAATAAATAATAAATAATAAATAATATATAATATATAATAAATAATATATAATAAATAATAAATAATGAATAATAAATAATAAATATAAAACTAATTTACTGAGAGTGAATTTGATTGTGCGTCCAATGAATCGAATTTTCGATCATTTCAATGGAGATAATGACAGTGATATTGACGATGAAGAACAGCAGCCAAGGCGATACCGGTTTCTACCTCGCATTCATTACCGAGAATTATCATCAATCCACGGTATACAATATATATTCTCGATCGACCACAAACGATAGGAAACAGTTTTGTTGTATTTTTGGTTCCACAGGGAAGGTGAGACTGAGAAATAATTTTATACTACATAATTTTTGCACAATTAAAATGCATAAAAATCATTTTTATCCAGGGGCACCCATTGGATATTTGCTACTGAAGAAGGCCGAAGAAATTTCATTGGGGATATAGGGAAAGATCGTATAGCTGATGTTATTCTGCGACGCAAACACATTTTTCAAGATTGGGAAGAAGTGAAAGCAGAATTAACACCAACAGTACTGAATCTTTCGCCACCTGGACTATGACCCAATAATAGAATTGAATTGTTATCACCTGGTCCGGGTGTGGGAAAACGTGTAACACTTTATGAGGGTGATACGAGAATAAATGGTCGTGGCGCAATTGAAGATGCATACTGTGATAATCAAGAGTTCAGATATCGGCTACTTTTTTTTGTCAGCAATCCATTTGTTGTGCTAAGCGATGCTAAAGTGAAATCAGTAAAAACAGGACGGGGAAAAATTAAAGACGTGATTAATCATGGGATTTTGGCTTGTGAACATCATACATTCATGTGCGTGGGCGTTAATGCGATAATAAATGAAAATATTGGGAATGAAGTGCTCGTAATTGGTTCAGGTGGCGGTGACCTCTGTATGTTTCCTCACCATTGTTTTCCGGAAGTAAATTCTTCATATTTAAATTCATTGGAAGCCTTGTATTTTTTGCTTCAATTACTTAATAAATTGCCAATTATTTGTAAAGCAATACAAACAAAAATCAATAAAATCACAATTTATTTATTTTTTTTTCTTCGTTTATTTGTGAATAATTCATCGCTTAACATCAAGAAGATAAATATAAATGTAAACTATATAATTTAATTCAATTTCCTGATAGACTTATATTTAATTGAATCTATTTCGTTGCGGTACGATCAGTTTTGTTTGGCCCGTAATATTGGCAGGCATATTTTCCTTCATAACGCTGTCGAAAAGTTAAAGAATTATAAATCATTATAATTATTTATTTCAAATAAGATAAATAATTTCAACGATTTCATTCCTTCCGTAGTGCTAATAAATTTAACAAATTTTTTACAAAACAAAAAGATTTAAATAAATACGCTCACACGCGCATATAAACGCCTGAAATTCCCACTTGCAATTAATTAATTGGTGTAGTCGATGGTGCTCATTAAATAAACAATTAGTCATGACATAGTGTTGCAATCAGTCAATCATTCAATGAATTATTATTCCATATAGTGCAATTAACAAAAAAAAAAGAAACAAAAAATTAATTAATTGAACCGCAAAAATTACATTGTTGAATTAATAAAAAAGCGGCATGCATATTTTTCTTTAAATTATTTATTCATTATTTATCATTTATATTATTATATTATTTTGGAGTAAACTGTTTACACTTTGAAATATTTGATGTTTACAACATAAAATAAATATGGCTACCCGAATGAAAAAATTCCAAATTCACTCTCAGTAAATTAGTTTTATGTTATATTATTTATTATTTATTATTTATATTATTTTGGAGTAAACTGTTTACGACGTCAAATATTTGATGTTTACAACATGAAATGAATATGGCTGCCCGAATGAAAAAATTCCAGCGTTCTCCGTTGAACGGTAGATGGCGCGCGCTGCTAAATTCCGGGGCTATATCAATCCGAGAGTTAACTCGAGAGTTAACCCGAGTGTTAACTCTCGGATTACGTTAACCCGAGAATGACAAACTCAGCCTTACTGATGATTTTAATTAGGCTTTGAACTTGACTGATAGATGGCTTAAGCCTAAAATCTCAGCAATTCTGAGTGTGACTGAGTGTCTGGATGCAACTGAGAGGTTCTGAGTGTCCAAATGTAACTGAGAGGTTCTGAGTGTCTGATGAGAGTGTTGCGAGTGACTGTCTGCAATGTGAATATTGAGTGCGGTTTATATATATTGTGTTGTACGCTCTTGTCATCACATGAGGGCTGTTCCCCATTGGTTGATTTGGTGTGGTTCGATTGATTTTGCAATGAGTCAATGCCTTTGCATTCGGACAGAAAGCCCAACGTTGCCCTCAGCTCGGGTTTGCCTGGTACCTTCTGTCTCGAGGAATGTGTTGAGACTCTAGGCTTCGGCAGGTGTCGAGGTGTTGATGAACGTTCAAGTTCAGTGTCGTATGAACTATTTGCTGATGTTGAAGATTAAATTGCATATATAATAAGTTGCAAATTTGGTTGGCGAAATATTGTTCAACCCAAGGTTGACTTATAAGGGACAATCCAAGACAATGACTTATAAACTAATGAATGTTTATTTGGCATGATCTTGAATCAAAGCGTTATTTAACATTATTTTTATAATTTGAATGGTGTTTATGTGTATGTGTATATGTGTGTATTTTGGGGTTGAAGGTTGGCTATGACGTAACACATGCTATCATGGATTTGGCAGGTAAAGAAATACACACCAATCATTTGGAAATATTCTGAGACTCCTGGCATCAAAGCATCTGAACTCAGTCATTTAAGTGGTGATCTAGGATTATTAAAACTATTTTCTATTATGTTCAATGACTAATTTCGGGAGATACTTGTAACCGAAACAATCTCTTCGCGCATCAGATAATAGACAACGAGTGTAAAAAAAGGAAAGTGGACGACACTTGGTACCCTGTTACTTTCTAGGAAATGAAAACATACTATGCATTCTAATGCACTATGTATTCTAATGGCTCAAGTCAGAAAACCAAATATTCAAATGTATTGGGCTAAAAGACCACTAATGGAACCGCCGATATTTAGAAAAGTAATTCCGTTAAAAAGATTCATCTATTTCCGAGATTTCGGCAAATTCCGCGCTTCTTACATTTCTGCAATGATGAAACTGCCGACTGTAATGACAAGCTTCGAAAGATAAGACCTATCATCACCTTTGGGATGAGAAATTTAAAGAAATTTACACACCGGAATATGTCAGTATAGACATATCTTTAACGAAATATAAAGGACGTTTATCATATAAACCTTCTTTCGCTCATATAATCATATCAACTCATATATACAATAAAAGTCATATGAGCAATTTAATCGATCGAAAAGAGCGGGATTTGAAATAAAAATTTAGAAACTAGGTGAAGGCAAGTACCGGTTTTGGTCGCGATTTCAAAATATATACTAGTCAGGACAAAATTGACCGAAATTCTAGTATGCAGAAAACGTTGTCATGGATTTGTCGGAATCCATAACTGAATAACGGATATATTTTATTTCTTGATAACTGATACTGCTCTTCTTAAAATTACGCAAGGAAGAAACCAATGCCATCGAGGTGGTACGCAACAATAGACAATATATGCCAAAATATATTCAAACAACAATTTTTAAGAAAGGAGAATGTTCATGGAGTTGTAATAATTTGGTGGCTCTGAGATGGAAGGATAAGTGTGACGTATATATGATCTCAACAAAACACGAAAATGTAGAGATAGTTGAATAGATAGACAAACAGTTTAAATTTAAATTTACTGAAAAACAATAAGGAAATGGGTGGAATTGATCGCCAAGATCAAATGTTGTCCTGTTTCCCAATTATGAGAAAAGTCATAAAAGGATACACAAAACTTTTTTTTTGTATGTCGGATATAGTCTTGTTCAATACGTACATTATTCATAAAACAATAAACAAGCCAAGAGAAAAAACATGTGGATTGCCATTTGAAAATAGCGGAGCTAATTGAAAAAAATGTCCAATTACCAGAATACGAAAAGCGTGGAAAACCTTCACTAGGTGAAACACCTCTTCGACTCCAAGCGCGATATTGGGCCCATTTCCTGAAAAATATCGATTCGGCGAGGAAAAAAAGAACTCAACAAGGGTATGGAAAGTATGCTATAAACACAACGTGCGGACCGACTTGAGAATACACGGAGTTTACCACAATGCTCTCAATAGTACCATACTACTAATTTTTAGAGTAATTAGTGTTTTTCTATCATATATTCGTTCGAGGGGAGCGTTTCTTCTTGGAATTAAATTTTTTGTTGACGATATTCACTTTTAGACATCACATTATTACATTCCTTCTGAAGAAGTTACACCTGCAGTCGCCCAAGAACATCATGATTTCTATTAAAGTATTGTTCATTTATAAATTATCTTCGACACTGTTATTTCTTGTCTATTATGCAGGATTTGTAGTACTGATATTTACGTTTTGGAGTATTAGCTAAGATATTGTATTGGAAATATGTTTAGATAAAAGGAATAAGGATTAAATAAGTGTTAACGCCCCCAAGAATAGTAACGCGTGGAACAAGTAAGTGCATAGCTATATGACAGATAACCGTACGTCGACTTCTATTGTGATCGTCTCGCGCATTACGCTGCCCGTGTAGTGCGGGTCCCCAGCCGCTTAGGCATGGACTTCGTTTAGCTAAATCGAACGGCAAGGGGTTAATTCGGTAGTTTTTCGCTGATGCGAAGCACTGAATAGTACATGGTACGGTGAACCTACGAGACGTAAAACTGTGCGATACGGATATTCTGGACGGTTATAGTCCTTAGCATGACAAACTGGACAAATATCGATGCAATACTGGAGAGCACAATGATATTGAAAGTTATAGAAAAATCGGTGCACTTGAGACTGCGCACCTTCTTCTGTGTATACCGTTGAAATAGACCCGTACACTTCCATGAAATTATTAGAATCCAGACTTATAAGAAGTCGTAAATCGTAATCACATGAAAATATCCACTAGATTCTGGTTCAATTGAAATTTCTTGTCCATCGGTAATCGACATTATCCTAATCGCCCAGAAGCATTTGGCGTTTGCGTCGCTGTACCACTTTGCTATGTGGTATGACATTGTACGACATTGTACTTGATCCATTACAAATACAATATATAGATACGGAATCGGAAAACTATTTTTAGTCATTATCATTGCGATGGATGTAGTTGGAGCAAGAAATGGTTTCAAAACATATGGAGTATCTTTTGATTACAAAAAAGTGTATGGGATGCAATTCAATACCATCAAAAACTAGTTGAATTGCAAAAAACAAATGGAACATATGAATAATGGTCGCAAATCTCATTACTAACGAACATAATAAGAATCATGATGAAGTGTCTATAACAGGGATGGGCAACTGCGCTCCAAGCGGACATCAGCTGTGAACACAGGTATACGGCCAGCAGTACTATACCTCAAATACGTATACAATGCAATAAGTAAGCTTTACCCAGATCTCTACTCACAACTTGAATATAACTTCAATGCAACGAAATATATTCGACTACACAGCCGTGTTTCAAGAACTTTTGCTCGCTAAAATATCAGTAGAACAGGTCATATCGAATACAAGGTGGATGAAATCTTACCCATTATTATTTTATTTAATTTATCTTGCGACAAACATTCATCAACTTATATTTTTCTGGAATCAAGTATAAATCATGAATATATTATTTTTATTACAAACCTCGTTCGTTGCAAGTCGATTTTGTAATTCGCTAGTAAAACCATGTATATAACTGAATTTATTATTGAGCCCCATAAATACACAGTGATGGATTTTCCGAATTTTCGTTTCTCCATGGTTGGAAGTATGTATTTTATGAAATATTTGTTCACCAATGGAATATTAGATCGGGAAAATCGTTCAAATTGGCTATTGATATCTACTCTCGGTCAACATACCGAAATATCTGATATGTTGATATTTCATGCAGAAAATTATGCGGAAAAAAAACTGATCATCTGTGGATACAAACATCGGTTGTCAATTGGGATGCAAACATTATACCATCACGACTACGTACTACGTAGTCCTTTTGGTTCATATGCACAGCAGTTATATTTAAGTTCTAAGCACTTTTCTTAGCGCTTTCTAATCTTTTTGTAGCATAGCCATGGTATAATATTATCTCAATAGCTTCAGATAATCACCAGGACCACGTACTTGGCGCCACCTTTTGCAGCGTCTCGGTTTTTTGTTTGATTCACTTTAACGTGAATAAATTTGATGGAGATAAAATTAAAAGACAACGTGGTTTTCCATTCACAGTATATCTTTAGCACGACTCGAAGCGCAATTCTTTACTTTGACCATCGGAACGAAATCCATCGAATAAATACACGGGATACAATTCTATTTAATTGTATCTAATAAATTAATGATATAAATTGGGTTTCAAATATTAATTTGTTCAAATATTATTTCCTATCTAATACCAAATCAAATCAAAATAGTTAACTTTTGTGTAATTTTGAAAATGATATTGAATACATAGAAATCCACCCCACCATTTTGACCCTCTGTGTAAAAGTGGACATTTTGAATGACAAATAGGGAATTGAAAGCTCTATGAATAAAGTAAACCAATGAGAGTGAGTCTGAATGGACCCAACAATGCGATTTAGTTCGCTATACTAAACAAGATCCCTAAATCTATATTGGGTCTAAGTCTATATTGGGTCGACCATGGTTGCCCGCGGTGTTGTAGGTCCGTCGTTGGGGTGGCGCCGAGTCGACCTCGAGCGGGTTGAGGTTGCTAGGTTACTCCCGTTGCTCACCTACATCGACACCCCATCTATGAATCTATAATACCAAAAGTCCTGCTATATTATTATATTAATTTAAGACATCATTATAATTAAGAAAGTATGTGTGATAGAAACTTTCACTCAATGTCATGTATGGTAATTTGCCCGACACCATATTTCTCTACCAAAGAAACGAATAGTTTATTACGAAAAACAATGAGAATAGAATCGAGTACTCAGGGTTCAAATTTGACCTTGACAATGTACTGAGCGGTAAAAAAAATATAATTCATGGGTGTACATATGGTAGCTGAAAAAATAGCGAATTTGGCACGAACAAATGCTATTTGCCGCAACAGGGTTAGTTGATCACAATATTAGCTGACTACCATTAGCCGCGGCAAATCTCATGCCAATTGTTCAACCAAGTACAATCAATTTGTTGCGCTCAAGGAGTTATGTCGAAAAACAAAATGTTTAAGAACAATAAATCTCCTTCGAAATCAAAGATGGCAATAATATCATAGATATGAATACATATGTATGACTAATCTTTTGTACGACGAAATACAAGCTCAAATTAGTGACTTTTTAATTTAATTTCATCTGAGACGAAAATTGATTTTTACATAAAATGTGTATTATTCATACAGAAATATATTGATTGTCACGATGGTATGGTTGCAGATCTCATCGTTTTGTTCCAACCCCATCATCTGCTGCAGTGCCCCAAAATCGCTGGCGAAAGCAAAACAGTAGACTTAGATTAAGACGAAACCGCATTCTCACTATTTTTAAATGGATTGGAAAGGAACTAACGAATTATCATTGGTAAGAGAAAAATACAGAAAAATAAAGATTTCGCAAAAAAAAAAAATCTAATTCACAAAGACATTTTCGCAAATCAATGTTTCGATCAAGAGCAATCTGATCTAACTGACGAGTAAATGATAACGAACTTATACTGCATAATTTTGCCTATTTAATTTTAGGTTTTGACAACTGGTATGAATTTTTGGAGTTGAAGATTTTGTGTGCAAGGGAAAAGAAAAATAGATATCTATACCCAATAGAATTCAATACATTTTCAACATGAAGTTGATCCTTATTTTCCACATCACGGAGCCACATTATTTATCCTATTTCCGGGCGTATTAAGTACGTTAGTGACCACAACGCCACATCAACAATGATTCTATAGCAACACTGTAATACCATCAAAAGACTTCGTAATATATTTTCGTAATTGAAATCAAACAAGCAGCTTCGCTGCAGAAGATAGCGCCAAGTACGTGCCCGTGTGAATTTCAGAAGCAGATGCAATTGATGTTCAATCATGACAAGATACAAAAAGAAGTGAAGTTATATAATTATTTATTATGTTGCCAAGCGCATGAGTTGTACGGAGTGCTAGATGAGCTGAAACTCTTGTCCTACGTTCATCTTAGACTGGAATAAATGTTGATAATAATGTGCAATGCCAATTGCAGCATTATTTTCACATCATTTTTTCAATTTATATTATAAAATGAATATTCGTTTTCATTGAAAGTTAAACTGAATTCCAAATCGATGGATTAGAAGGGAAAAGATTGCTCACAGTTCCAAGGATCCGATGATGAATTCCTATATCGGGCCGCTACGTTTCTACGCTTCCTCCCTCTCGTGTAATGAATATTCGAATATTTCATCCAGATTTATCGCATCTTGTCATACTATTGTGATAGCGATTCGAAAATTGAATACATCATTGTTTGTCTATATAAAATTGGAATTTGCAGGATTAAAGCGCCGTGGGAAATGTATTTCAACAGCATTCAGTTATCAATCGTCCAAGTCGGAAATTCAATGATATGAGGTTAATGCGGCGAAATAGTTGATGCTGCAGGTTTTCACGCTGTTTCGCACGGAAATGAATATTGATCATAATTTCTTCTCGATTCTGGATATGGTTCTGGAACCTCGCGATTCAGAATTGTGAAGCAAAACACTATGCTCTGATCTGCTACGGTCTGGATGCTATGGTCTGAACTACGCTCAGAATGGCGGGAGTTTTTTTCATTCTCGTTATGTCTGAGATTATAATAAAGTATACTTAGTTATCGATCATCAACACCTAGAATTTGAGGTCGTGCCAAAAGTAATGTAGCATACAGAAGCATAATGCTTCTGAGGTCCTCAGGTGTCAGTTCCGCTCGAAAATGGTTATTCGATTCTTTTTATTCAGATGCTCCGGGATTTTCTTCTCACATTGTATTACGACGAAAGCAATCATGCTTTCGTCGTAATAATGATAGTGATCGACCTTGAACCTTGAAGTTCGAACTGTGAAACGCTACTATCGCGCCTCTGAACTAACTTCGAAATGGTAGGAGCTCCTCGGACACCCGTCACATCTGCGATTATATGCAAATGTTTTTAGTAATCGACGAATCGTTTGTCCGGGACGGAAATTCGACCATCCCGTGTGGAAATTTTCGTGGGCGTTCGATGAGGATTCCGCACAGGCACTGATGAGATGCCCTTAGTACAAGATCTTTAACGTCATCGCGCGTCTGCTCAAACACATGTGAAGGACAAATTAACGCAGTGATACCCAAAACTAGTCATGTCAATGACGTCGGTGCTAGTGTTAGTAGCTTTGTACTAGTAGTGGAACAGAGAAGTAGTAGTGCGTCGAACGTGCGCCTTGATGCAATTAGGAATATCAGAAAAGTCTACAGATGCGATGAAAGTCTCAAGTGGACAGTAACGATAGATGAGCGACTCTGAGGATGACAGACTAAATGTACGGAATGTTTTTACGAAGAAAAGGCGACAGTGCTTCCTAAATGCTGCGCTAGCAATTCTTGTGCCAGGGAAATGGAGAGGAGGCCCGAAGCGAGGAAAGACACAGTTATCGTTAAAGGAAATTGGACTTCACTATAACAGGTTAAGGCTTGTGTACTCAAGTGGCAACGGAGTCGCACCTTTTGACATATTAATCCGCGGTGAGAATCAATGTCTAAGGCCGCGTACAGACTTGAGCCCGAATGCGAATGAGGCAGGCTGAGACTGCACCGAACGTTTCGCACAGAAAAATAATAACTTTGCGCGAGGATGTTCGCGGCAAACTGAGACCATTGTTCGGAGGTGTTCCAGTCTGTTCGGACCGTAACAAAATGGCTGACGAAAATGTCGTAGTTGCTTGTGCAAGTTTTATAACAATTTATTTATTATTGAAAAGAAATAGAAAAATTAAAAAAAATAGAAAAGACAATGGTGGTCATACCAGCTGTATCTGAAAAAAACATAAATAAAGACCTTTATATTAAATGATCTCGTAACTGAAAAAGATAGCGGTCATTTCCAAAATTTTACAAGAATGTCTCACAGTGATTTTAATTTCATTCTGAATTCTATCAAAGACCAAATATCTAAAAGACATACAGTTTTCCGAAAAGCAGTTTTCCCTGAACGAAGGTTGGCTGTAACTTTGAGATTTCTTGGAACAGGTGATTCCTTCACTAGTTTGCAATATCTATTCAAAATATCGAAACAATTGATATCGGAAATAATCCCAGATGTGTGCCGAGCAATAATCGACTGTCTCAACGATCACATAAAGGTAAGTAAAAATATAATTAATATTAATAGTTATCAGTGATAACTTATCACAAACATTTTTATTAGTAGTAAATATATGAGATACATGAGTATTCATATATGAATATTATAGTGAGTGCATTATAGAACATTAGATGAATAGGAAAATTGGTGGAAATAATTGCATAAAGAGGGCGAATCGTTTTCTTGGGGAGAAGGATACAGCGAATTTTGCTGACTTATTGGAGCGGACGAACGAGAACTGTCAGTGTCGAGTGTTTGTGGAGTAGGTGGACGAAATATCTGTTGTTGGAAATTAGACGAATGCGGGGGAGGTTGAGCACAACTTGTAAAAATTGGTGTTCGATGAAATTGATCACTGTGAGCAAATCGTGTTTCATTCTGGTTGTACGGAGCGAGTAATTGGTAAACATTTCTTATGAAAGAATGGATGGGATAAGGAGATTGTGCGAGTGGAGATTCCGGATACTGATATGCACTCATTTCCAATTCGAATAGAACGTTGCGACTTCGATGTTGCGCGACGGCACAAATGTGAGCATCAAATGTACTCCCACTTGTATGCAGTTTATCTGCAATGTATTCTCCAGAAAGACCACATTGGTATTTTTTCGGCTTTGCGGCCGCAGTTGCTTCTTCGAGATACCCGAATGCTTTGGCGATTCTCGGGTCCTCGTCATCTCTTTTTCGTTTTATTGGACTTTTTTTGGTGACAAACTCCTTAGTTTCTGTTTTATCCGATAACTCTTTGCCTGGTATTTGTTCATCAATTACGTCCTTCGCGGTCTGTTTTTGACCAATTTCTTCTTTTCCTCTGAAAGTCTTGTCTTGTGTTTCACTGCTGGATTCTCTTCTCCTTCCTCGGAAGGCGTTAGTACATTCTATGCAAATAATAAACGACTGTATAAGTAAATGCATATTGCTAGAGTTTTTTGGAATTATTGAACATTTGAATAGATTAAATGTGTTATAATATGATTCTTTCATTTTATTTATTATTTGTTGTTTTTTTATCACTACCGAGATATTTTTGTTGCAGATGCCGTCAACTTCTGAAGAATGGAAAAACATTGCTGATACATTCAATGAGACATTTAAGTTTCCAAGTTGTATAAGGGAGCCGTTGACGGAGAACACGTAATTCTACGAGCTCCAATAAACAGCGAAAACGAATTTTACAACTATAAATCTCAATTCAGCATTGTTTTAATGGCAGTAGCAGATACTGATTACAATTTTATATTCGGTGATATTAGCGCTCAAGGACGTATTTCAGTCGGAGGTGTCTTCATGAATTACGAATTATTTAAACAACTCGAGAAAGGAAATTTGAAGTTACCTCAGCCTTTAGTTTTATTTCGGAGAAAAATGGAGGTTCCCTACATCCTATTGGGAGATGCTGTCTTTCCTCTCAATGAGCATATAATGAAACCCTACTCAGGCATTCATCCGTTAGGATCGCCAAAACGAAGCTTCAATTACCGTTTATCAAGGGCACGTCGTGTAGTAGAGAATGCCTTCGGCATTGCAGCCAGCGTGTTAAGAGTTTTGCGAAAACCAATGTTGTTACAGTCAGAAAAAGCGGAACTGATTGTAAAGGCAGTGATCACTTTACATTTTTTACGCAGAAGTAAAACTTCAAGAAATCTCTATACATCTACTGGATCTATAGATAATGTTCAGATTGGAGAAATAATATCTGGATACTGGCGAAATGATCAGCAGGAAATGACATCTCTAATACCACTGCAAAATATACCTCGAAGATGAAAACTAATTGCGCAAGAAATACGAGAAACGTTCACGGAATATTTTTGTACTTGTGGTAGTATACCCATGACAAAATCATTAGGCTTAATAAGTGTTTGTAATGTGTACAATAATTTCTAATTAAAATACTTACGCTTGAAGTCTTCCGAATCTCGTTCTTATCATCCAAAAAGTTTAAATGTTCGAACGCAAACCATTTAGACGTGTAAATTACATTTCGTCCTGCAATTGTACGTATTCTTTACGAACTTATACTATATCTATGTTTTAGAATCTCTCACTCTTTCTATATTACCTTTTCCCGTTCCAACACTCTTTTCATTCGCGTTTTCTCTCGTCTGTCGGAATACCCGTATAGGGTTTTAGAATTGGGCCAGCAATCGGCCAGTAAAAAGTGCCACACATCCATGCCTGGCACAGTAATGGCAACTATGAATGGCGGATTGATGACTGATGGCTGGAACCTAACTTGGGGCCAATACTGACAAGTAATGATTGGCCAAGTATAAGAAATTAGAATGGCCCAGTAATATAACTCATGCTCAGCCAATGGTTGGTCCAATAATATTAACCCATGATCAGCCGAATTACACTAACCAGTGTTTGGGCCAACGTATCCAATTATTGGCCCACTATGTGTATTAATTTATAATTCCGATTGAATTATAAAAGTAACTTTAATAATTAACTTCAATCTTCAATTCAATTTTCATGATAATTATTATAAATTTATTCTTTCAATACATTATATAATGATAAATATAATATAATATACGTGACCGTTATTTCTATCACCTCCACACGCACCTGATAGCCAGGTTCCAATCTGTGAATGAAGCGATGTAACTTGGGGTTGGTCACCAAATTTTTCCTCAATTACACCTTCGTAATAAAGAAATATTTAGTTGGAGAGCGAAATTGAAACTTTCAATTAAATATAGGGGATATGATACATACTTTTAATGCAATTGAAATGGTTTGTTGCACTGAAATTCAACTTCACTACTCCGTGGATTTTTTTCCCGGCATCTGAATCTGAACTCAACAGCTTGAGTGATGATGTGAGGAAATATCTTGTGGATACATCCTACGACCTTCGTCTCACCAAGTACACGAACTTTAATGAAATTGAGGAGAGCTTTTCTATATTCGTCCAAGGCTAAGCTCTGGTCAAAGTTTAAGAAAATATCCGGATCGCTTATAGGTAGAGTCTCATTAAATATTTTTTTGCTTTCTTCTATTGAAACAACCGGTATCGATGAAGTAGCGTTGGACCTATTGGCGAGCATTTGATTTTTTATTTCTGTGCACATGCTCGTTATATCGTAGATGATACTTCTCTTAGACACATCTATTTCACGGCGCATATTCAAATTTAATTTCATAAATTGGATTTCGATATACTTTTGTAGAGGCTCTGGAAAAATACAAGTTTGTGAGTAGATTTGAAAGAAGATATTGAATTTATTCTAGAAATACGTACTGAAACTTGGGTCCAACTCTGAAAGAATCTGTTGTTCTTCGCCGTCGAACGTATTCATCATCTCGCGAAAATTTGAATGCCCTACGGTGGATAAATAATTATCATGTTGCCATGAATGACTGAAAGCGAATATAAAGATTAAATTGATCTATGCTATCAAAACTCCCCCAATTAAAACAGCTTATACGGTTTCAAATTTATCTATGGAAAATTATCATTACTTGATTTGGTAGAAGTTACAATCGGTGCTGATACTCGTCGAGAAAACTTCGACAATGCTTGTATCGAATCAAAATCTAATAATAAATATTAATGCATAATTGAACTTTCTGTAATATTCTATACATGGTTACTAATTTTACGGTTTTCAATGAATTACCTGTATTATCAATTTCCTGGTCATTGTATTCCGTTACTGTATGCAATGATGGTTTGAATGCTGTCATACTATTCATCATTTTTAAGGAATTTGTAACTTCTTGCGGTGACAGTACATCTGATGGCTTCAGGGATGGTGTATTACGTTCGTCAGCTGTACTTTTTATATCGTTGTTGGTTGTCGCTCGCTTGATTCTTTGTTTGGCTTGTTTCCAATCCTCTATTCAATAGAAATAATCCAATTGATTAACAATTGTTATAATATCCTTTGTAGTGGATTTTGAAATTTCAATCATACTTACTAGCATATGCTAGAACTTCCACTTGGTAATCATTCCAATTCTCAGGTTCTTTCAATTTTTTCGTCCAAACTATCATATTCTTACATTCCCTTCCTGGTGGAAATTTACATGAATATATTTCATCATCTTCGAACAACCGAGATGTAGGGACAATTTCAATATCTTCGATCTCAGGTGCTTTTTTGGGAAGAAAAAGAACCATCGAAAATTGTCCCGATTCTTCAGTCATCTAGTTCAAGGATAAAAAATCGAATTAAATCAAAATCTGTCGAAAAATAATATAAATTGTACCTCGATAATATTGATAAAATACTTACTGTTGGTCGATTTTTATTCGAAGTGAAGAAAACAAAGTTTACAGTGTTCAGATCACACTAGACCACAAGTAAATGTAACACTTGACACACAACGACTTTAATATGATCACTAGTTATTATTATTATGGATAAAACACTGAATTCGTTTATTAGATTCTATTTTATTAATATAATGATGGTGACACACAACGATTTTAATATGATGACTAGTTATTATTATTAAAGATACAATACTGAATTCGTTTATTAGATTCTATTTTATTAATATAAGGATGGTGAAACACGAAAACCTATGAAAATTTCTGACGGGCACAAGGCTAGAGGGCTGGAATAGACACGCACGGACACGCAAAGATAAATAGTAAATGACACAGTGATGTACCTTTAATGCCCACACACATACACGAAGCCATCAACAAAGGATAAGCGGCTACTGTTATATAAAAACAATGATTCACATATACTACACTTACGTTTCACGCAACACTGTTCAGACAATGGGACGTCGCTGCAGTCAGTGCAAGCGAAATACAAAAGAATACGCGAGTGCTGAGAAGTCAACAGCTAAGGTGTGATGTTTTTAAAATACGTACGACACATCACGTCTATATCGAAACAAAACATTATTTATACGGGCGAAGGTAACATTATTTTTTTGATCATTGATGTATTGAATAATTTGATGTTCCAAATGTTATTTTTATAATGTTGTTTTGGATCGAAAACGCGCATACTAGAAGCTTCACGACGTTATAATTTAAATTTATATATTTCAATTAATGGTTTAGTGATTCTTTGAGTTACCCCCTTGTAGTGTGTGTACAACTTTTACAATAAAATCTACAGCAACACTACGGCATTCACTTTCGATTATCATAAATTGAAAATACTTTCAGAAGAAGTAATTGTCGGGTCTCATTGAACTTTCAATTAATTAGCACTTGATCTTCACTCAATGATGTAGAGCATTTTACTAGTCAAGTTTCTAGTTTTAACACAACAACACATGCACACATTCTTACGACTTTCTTTATTAATCGTGAAGTAATGTCGCATATTTTATGTTATCTATATGTAATAAAACACATTTACACTTTACATTTTTGATAGGTATTAATTGGAATGTTTATTTGAATTCTCCTCCAACTACAATACCTACGTCAGTCGATAAAGTAGGACAATCAAATGATCTATGTATGTCAGTCAATTCGGAACCCAGTATATAAATATCGTTTTCTTTCAATATTTTGTCTTTTGCTTCACTTTTCAACAATATTTTACGAGCCATAACTATTTCACTGTTTATGAGATGTAAAACATTGTCAGGCCTCTTTGATTTTATCACTGTGTTATTAATAGAGACGGAAGAAACAATACGAAATTCTTGATCATCATAAAAGTATGGTTGAGGTTGTTTATCGATTTTACACTGATCAATACGGTTGATTTTGTTTATTTTTACTTTTTTTGCCGAATTCAGTTCTGATAATCGATTAACTATTTGTGTTCATGGTTTGCGAGATGATTTTACAAAAGAGTTAAATTTTCCGATGTAACTTTCACCCCAAAAAGCAGAAATATCACTCAATGGAAGGTTTAGATTCAATACATCGTCTGATGAATGGATCAAATTGTGCATGCGCAAAACTTGCGTTTTTTCACCAATTAAAGAAGGTAACAAATAGAAAAATTGTCGTAATAGAGTTTTCGCGTATTCATTATAGTTAATCAATTCTTTACTATGAAGTATACGACATGCAACGACTAATAGAAGAAAGTGTTTATGATAATTATTTGGTAATAAAATCTTCATTATTATTGGACCAATATATCAGTTTTAATAGATGTCAGAATATTGCTGAGAATTCTAACTTGGTGTAACTTTAATCGGGCCCCACTGGTTCTGTTTATCCAACACTCAAGTAAAAACTTCGTCACTCCAAGGAACAGGAGATGCATCGAATCCAGAACGACTGATTTAATTGGATCAAAATTGATGAGTTTTACTAATGGGGATTCACAGTCTCGATGATACCCAATCTGATGTTTTTCTTTGAATGATGTCAATGTTCGAGCTGGGCTATTCATATCCGGGTAAATTCTTTTTTGTTCCCTCTTTTCCCCTATAGATTGACCTTTCGTTGTACACCTCTCACAAGCATAAAAAGTTCCAGGAGATTTACAGCATTTGATGTAAGAACGTGCAGGAGAATCTGCAATGATGGCTAATATCTTGAAAGAATATTTTTTACCCTGTATTGTGATACCGTCAATGATTAATTTATTCGCTTCGTCAATGAAGTCTTGTAAATACGTCGCTACACCCCGCGGTTTCGAGTCCCCGCAAAAAATTGCTGCTACAAATGATTTACAATTATAATTGGAATGAAATACTTTAATAGATATCGGCCAAATTTGTGTTTGTGAGCTTTTGAAGACTTGCATCCCATCGATTTGAACAAAAACATTCAATTCACTTTCTTTGCACACATCAGGTAGAATAACATTTTCTAAGCCATGGGCAATTCCTAGATAAATGTATTCACCATCTGTCTCCAGTTTGCTCTCCATCAATGTCATTTCTCGATCATGTTGAGTTCCCAGTAAAGTCTGAGCAATTTTGGGCAAGCAGTCGTAACCCTCTGTTCTTAATAAGAGTAACAATTCAGTTACAACATTCAATCTCAACGTACTTATATTATTTGATGTCCAATCGCGTATTTTTTGATCGATACCCGCATTCATTGTACTTTGATTGTGATCGATCAATGTAACAGCACGATCATCATCATTATCACCACCATCACCGCGAGTATCACCATCACAATAATTAATTTCAATATCATTTTCAGTTGCTTCATCACTGTCATCAACTGTACTTACTGTTAAGTCGTCATTTGAACTTACACCAGCTTCCAATTAATTTACTCCAGAATTTTCTAGCACATCACTTTCTTTTTCAATTACACAACATTCACCAAATTTTCCCTCGACAGATTTCAACTGTCCATATTTTTTTACGCGATAATAATTGCGCGACATTTTATGTATCAATGCAATGAGAGATTACGTATTGATAACATGATGCATATGTGACTCAATAATACGTTAACAAAATATAAGTAGGTTATAAATTTTTTTATGTGTATATCTTGTTTGATGTGTACTAAGCTTTACACAAAGTGAGGTTATGGAAAACTCGAAATAGAGGGCATTACTGGAAAATTTTGTTGTAATTATCATTATTTAATATATTATATATTATTCACAGTGATAAGTTACTGTCATTATTTTTCATTCAAGTTAATTATGTAATGCTCGACTGGTACGCAAAACTGCAAATTAAAAGTATTTATAATTTTCTGGAGGGGTGACTTCTTGCTTTCGTACCCTCTTCAAAAACATGGCCCATGATTCGTTATGTTATGCGTTAAAAGTTTAACATGGGCTAGTGATTTGAAAGTAATGGCCCAACACTATGAGCCAGTCATCGGTAGTCGCATGCTCCAGCGACTCTCTCCCAAGGTACATGGGCCACTGATCTAACATTGGTGGTCTAATATAATAATTCGATCAACGGTCAACCATTATTAGCCATTAATTGGCCAGCCATCGGTTGAGTTGTATGAGCGGCGGCTCCTACACGGGAACCTTTCAGGCTCTCCATCTTTTTTTTTTTACATCATTAATATCGTTTCCAATTTTTTCAGGAACTTCCCTCCAAGAAAACTTCTTTTCATATTTTATTATAATACGAAAAATTTCGAAGATTCTACGAAAGTTCTCCGTTTTTGTATTCGCCGATTAGCTTTATGCAGGTTTTTTCATCCCATACCATTTCGAAGAAATAAAGTTGCTAAAAAAAATAAATACGTTACATTGAGATACAGAAAGTGGCAATTCCTTCATTGCTACTGCGACTTAATTACTATTCGATTTTAGACATTACATATCAAACAAACGATTGAGTAATCAAAAATTCATTATTTAATTAATTAACAAGCCATATTTGTATAAATAAGAATAACGCAGTAAGTGAAAAAAAATCAAATAAGAATACAAATGACATCTGAATTCAATTCGTATACAGGAATACATGCAATTTCTTATTGAAAAATTAATAATTAGGAATTATAATCTCTGCACTCACCGTAGTTTTCTGCTGCTCTGTCCGCGATGAAACGTCAACTTTTTGAGGCGCGTATACGAACACGTCCAGACTGGGCACGAATTTCTTTTGATTGACCGACAACATTCGGCTCGGTCCGAGGCCGTGCGCCGAACAACTCGGGGCAGTTTACCGCGTCAGATTGACGTCCACACTTGCATGCTCATGCGGCCTCGGCCTGCCTCATTCGCGTTCGTACTCAAGTCTGTACAGGGCTTTACACTTTTCTCGGCCTAGCTCTCATCCGCCAAACGTGTAACGCCACGTAAGGAACTTCGTACACAAAAATCTATGGTGAAGCAGATGAAAGAAAAAATGTTCCAGAATTACATTAATTCGTTTTTAATTATAATAAAATTTTCCAATAATTTTGTCAAATAGTTATGATATTGCATTCGAAAATTAACTCAGACATTTTTTTAATATTTAATTAGTTGCGATAAACAAGAGTTCAAAAATAAATCTTCAAATGGTTTAGTTACTTTATATATGGTGTTTCATAACATGAGTTGGCTGCGGAAACATCCCACTTGGACGATACAGATCTGCAGAATGAGAGTAAACAATTGCAACAGCTAAAAGAGAAACGGCGTATCAAAGCCAGAAAAAGAGTTCAAAGTGATTCTGACACAGAAAATTTGGAAACCGACGTAGAAAACGTAGACGTCAACCAGCGACCAACGGCGAAGAAACAAAAGTCATCCTATTGCCATCAGCAAGGTTTGTGTTAACAATAAACTACATTATTCAATAACAAAACAGTTTACATTATTCACGATATTACATATAATTTAATTACATTATGGATTGAAAACAGAAACACAATCATCACGCTGTTACGTCCCCGTATCATCTTTACAGCTGTTCTACCAACTGATACCTACCTTACCATAAGCGGAAGTACGACGATAAAATAGATTCATGTACAACCTACCTCACACACATTTTTTTCCATAAACTAATAAACTTATGTAGAAATACGAAATATACACATATATAGATATACACTACATCTCAGAAAACACTACCAAGACCAAACTAGCAAACGAAGTTATAAATTCAAGTATATATGTAATTAACAGAAATTAAGAAGGAATACATATATAATTAACACGAACTAGTAAATATATTACAACCATCATTAATATAGTGTAGACCCATTAAGTAATTAATACATGAGTAACAATTGTAATAAATTACCAACCAATACCAACATAATTAAGTCATAGGAAATTTATGCATAAATGACATCATTAACCGGTAACGTAAACTACTCATTTACGCATAAATTACATCAACAAAATAATACAAATTAAGCATAAGTAATCTACACATAAACTAAAACGATAAGCGATAAACAATATACTATAAAATAAGGGAGGAAATGAATCAACCCATGATAATAACGCTACCCATGCAGCTGAATCAATAAGTTCCCCTCGGAACGCATAGATTAATATAGGAAATAAGATAACAACACGCTTCTCGTGAGAACGCATAGATTTATATAGAAACTAAGATAACAATAAGTCTTCGAGAACCCATGTTTTATTAGAGAAAATAAGATAGCCAAGATTCCCAAGAGCCATTATCAAATTCTGAGAAACCGTGGGCCCCCAAACAAAATCATGCTATTTGTGATTGGGGACTCATACCCAATCACGTAGCACCGATAAAAACTCGCGGGACCAGCGCAAAGACGCCTAACTCTATCACCCCTCTTTTTCCTATCAAATACGCGTCAATGAATACTATATAAGGTATTGCGCATAGGAAAACGCTCTCATTACTTTTTACTATTTCAATTCAAATTCGTCAAGACGCACTACTCTTTCGAGTCGACAAGATTCTGTGTCTCACTCCATTCAATCCATCCAGAATTAACTGATTAAAATTGAAGAACATCGGACTCGCGTTTCTTACTAAGAACATCCAAACTAAATCAGAAACTTCAGAAGAAACCAGTTATTAATATTTCAAATATAATCGCTCTTGAGAATTTTAGGCATAAGCCTACAGTATAAAATCAGAACATAAACTGAGAATAACACCAGTGAAAACCAGTAAAACGAATAAAATACTAATTATAAATTACAACGTCGTCTATGAGAATCTTCTTCAAATTCACCCGCGCATAGCGGGCTTGATCATCCGAACATATACCTATATATGTTAGAGTTGTGAGGGACAGTCGGTAAGTGAAGAGAGTGACTAACTAAGACTCGCACCGACTAGTGGCATCCTGGTCAACATCGCCTCTATATTCACTTACAACTTGAAAAATACTCACGACCTGTCCCCGGGACGTAACAATAAACTCGCTGCACTCGAAGAGGCTTCAAACTGTAGTGGCGAAGAACGCCACAGCGCGGCGCTTCAGTTTCAGACTTCGGTGGGGGACCTCAATCTCAGCCGCCATTGCTTGTCAGGATTAGCTAATCCAGATTATCCTTCATAAAGCCGGGCCTTAGCGAGCTGCTAGGAGGAGCAATTGGAAAGAGGGTGGAGTTAGGAAGAAGGGTGGAAGAGGCAGGACAGAGAAGAGGATATAACAATAGATGAAGTGAGGATGCTGAAAGATGAAAAGGCGGCGGGAGAGGATGAAGTGCCGAATGAGGTACGGAAGTATGGGGGAAAAAAAGTAATAGAAAGCCTGTAGGAAATATGTAGGAGGGTATGGGAAGGGAAAGGATGGCCAAAAGGGTTGAAGGAAGGGGTAGTGGTGCCGGTAGTGAAAGAAGGGGACGGAAATCGAGTAGAAGAATATAGGGGGGTAACGTTGACGCAGATAGCGTACAAGGTGTATGCAGGAATATTTGGGGAAAGGTTGAAGAAGGATGTGGAGAGGAAGGGGCTTCTACCACCAAGTCAGGCGGATTTCAGGGAGGGAATGGGGACTGTACATAACATCTACGTACTTAAACAAAAGTTTTGGACGGTAAGAGGGGTGAGGCAGGGGTGTCGGCTAAGCCCGCTATTGTTTATATTGCTGATGGCGGATTTGGATGAGGAATTGGAAACGGGAAGGTGGCGAGGAATAGAGCTGCAAGGTAGGGGGAAGGTTTTTTCGCTGGCGTATGCGGATCATGTGGTTCTAATAGCAAAGGGCGTGAATGAGATGAGGGGCTAATGCGGACGATGGAGAGGTATTTAGAGAAAAAGGGGTTGGAGGTAAATACGGGGATGACAAAGGTAATGAGATTGGGGGGGGGGGGGGGGGGGGGGTAATAGGAGTGGAAGAGGGAAGAAATAGAGGAAGTGATGAAGAACGGGGACCAAAGGGGAACTGGTTGAAGAAAGGGTAGAGAAGGCGGCGAGGGTAATAGGGGCGGTGTGGGGCATAGGAAAGAGAAAGTGTGGTAATGATTGGTGGAGAAGAATATGGATGTTCGACAAGATGGTCTGGCCGGTAATGTGCTATGGGGTACAGCTATTGGGGTGGAAGGGTAGGGTAGAGGTTGCGAGATTGCAGGATAGGTTTCTGAAATGGGTGCTAGGGGTATCGAGGAGAGTGCCAGGATATATGGTAAGGTAAGAGCTACAGAGGGATAGGTTAATAGGGAGGGCGGGCACGAGAGGAGACTGCAAGAAGGGGGGGGGGGCTGGTACAAAGATGCAGGTTAGAAATAAAAAAGATGGTAAACGGGAGTAAGGGACGGGAGGGATGGGAGAGGGAAAGGGAAGAGTTTTATGAAACAGGAGGAATGAAAATTGGAGTAGAGGAAAAGTGGGAAATGGGACTAATGAGAAGGGAAGGCCTGGTGGGAGAAGAGAGAAAAAGACAACAGAGGTAGAAGAGAATGATTGAATCGAAAGGTGAATAAAGATTACAAGTATATTAAAGGGGAGGGGGTGCCGGGTCATCTGAAAAAGGGGCGGAGGGAAAAGAGATGGAAGAGGATAGCAGGATTCAGATAAGGAGACGAAATGAGAGGGCGGCAGTATTGGGAAACAGAAGAGAAGAGGGCATGTAAGATGTGTGAGGGTGAAGAGGAGATGTGGGTGCACGTGATGGAAAGGTGCACGGGATGGAAGCAGAAAGAGGGTGGCAAGAGATGAGAATCGAAGTGTTGGAAGAAGGAAGGGAAGGGAAGGAATGGATGAAAAAGATAGAAGGATGGAGGGGTGGGAAGTGAAGAGTGGCAGAAATAGAAAAAGTGCAGCGGAAACAGAAGTACACGGAATGAATGAGAAGGATGGATGAAAAGTGGTAAGGTGAGATGAGAAGTGAATGAATACTTTCTCTCTCTCTCTCTTTCGATGGATGGTGTGGAAAGGAAAATGTGCAATGTATATATAAGGTAAAAAATGTAAAAAGTGCGGGAAAGGATGGAGGGACGAGGATGTGGAGGAAAGGAGGATGAGTAAAGAAGAAGGCAAGCGGAGGTTCGTAAACGGAGCGGGATTCGATGGCAGTACCCCGCATAGGGACAAATAAAAGCCTATTTTTCAATAATAACTGTGATTAAACTGTTGCAAGACATCGGGTTGAAAAGAGTTTTATGTGGGTCTTCCGTTTCACCTATAGAATCCAATAAATTTGATTAAAAACTAATCAACTACAGAGCTGAAACTTTTATCTCATTGTTTAGTGATTCCGAAATTCCTGATTATCAAAGTATACATTATGATGAGATCTAAAAACCAGTCGCTATAATTGCACTAGATCGGACATGAATTTATGAGTTTATGTATCCCAGATAGACAGCCATGATTTTCACGCCGTGAATACTTTTTATGAAGTAAATTTTCAAGCATATTAACTACATGGTGTGATGCAAACCCATGAGCTCATTGAGCATTAGGAATTAACCAACATTTTGTTCTCAATATGTCGTGTACAAATGCATCATACATTTAAAGCACGATGAACTCATATCGCTGGATTTGAAGTGTCCGCAATTGATATCTGCAAATTTGACGTCATATTGAACTCATGGGTAGTGTATACGTTTTGGTGTGTGTCACTTTTGTAGCATCAAGTGTATTCATGAATTGTACTCAACGTGAACTCAATTTCGTTCATATTGATAAAGACATTTCATGAGCTCATTCGGACCGGGATTTGAGATACCTTGTGACTTCAATTTGTCGTTTCCAAATGCATCATCCGCTGACTACAAGATGAACTCATAAAACGGTAAATTTTAATCCTACAGCAAATGTTTGCAGATTAACATCATATGAAAGTCACCCAATGACTTGTGTTGGTATATTCACTGTGTAAGCACTAAAAGTAGACATGTCATGCAGGCAATGTGACGGCGATATATATGTTTCTCGGTGATACATTAGTGATCACGCGATCCATATGTTGATTATGGGCATTCTTTGTCGTGCCGGTGTAGTGTAAACCACGCGCATTAACGAACGAATATTTGGATTATATGTATATTGGCTACGAACTCTTATATCTGTGTAGTGAAATTATAATCAAACAAGGTATGTGATGTGTTATTCGATAAATATTACTGGAAATCCGTATTCCATCACAAATCTTAATCGAAGTCGATCTAAGTACATCGAGAGAGGGAGAACATATCACAAAATGATCAACAAACGTCATCGTCAGAGTTCGAACGAAGAATGTTGAAAGAGCTACAGATTATAAGGCGAGTAGATGTATAGAATTAGGAACAATGTAGTACTTATATGTCCGTATATTACGAACGTGACGAAAAGTACTGCTTTCAGGGAAAAAGTAACAAAAATGGAAAAAGTTCTCGCCATCAAGAAGTCTAATAGGAGTCACCTCTTTGAACCCGTAGAGGGATTTCCACTGAAAACCACAGCGGAATTCGATGCATTCGAGAAGGCCGAACCAGAAATGCATGATAAATTGGTGAGCATAATTTGCAAAGAGTAATTAGACTTATTGATCAAATTAGTTAATGCATATATGTATAAACAAATTTTCAAATATACCTGTTTTTCATTGATTATAGCAAGAGCATCTGGAGCAACTGGGAAGACAAAGCATTCAAGAAGCTCTACATCGGTACATCCGAGCAACCATAACGAGCACTCTGGCTGTGGAGTATACTTGGACGGGTATAAAGGGTCCCGATGGAACCGTTGTACGCGCACTGTACAACTCTAAAATCATGCGCATTTTTTACGGTAATTCATACTTTTACATAAAATAATCAAAAATTTGATACATTTAATTCAAATACAGTTAAGTTAAATTAATTGCTGTTTACAAGCTATTATTTAGCAGCTATTAAAATAGGGAATATCGCGAAAACATCGAAAGAACTAGAAATAAAAATTTCAGACCGCATTTAAACATCTAGAGCAGGAGTCGTACAACCACTGTTGAAATTACCCTTTTTCGACGATAAACTCACCTTATGTATCGCAAAAACCTTACTTCACTATCTATCTAGATTTCAAAATCTAAGGGGTAATGAAGACAGACTGCTCATTTCTCTCAATAAGCCACACTCCAGAATATCAAAGGATACAGTCGGGAGATGGGTAAAAAGTAGCCACGCGGAACTAGGTATAGACAAGAAATTCACTATCGTCTCACCATTGAAATTGAAGAGAACAAATTCGCGGAAACTGTTATATTATCATTAAAAAAAAAAATATTTACAAACAACTACAAACAGCTACCGTTATAATCTCGAAGGGCAAAACATGAAGTATAATTGAACCGTCAAGCGAGCCTGCCGAAGGCGGGCGACGCTCGATGATAATTATATGAATGTCTAGCCTGAGAGATTACGCACCCGATATTTTTTAAGTCATTGTAAAAGTAATGAATGATTACTACCAGGTTCAATGAATCTCATAAAACTACTACTACTCATCTCTGTTATCACCTTAATATTCGAACTCTATTTCTTTGCTTTTTCTTAGTATCTCTTTCTATGAACTTTTCTCTTGTGTTTCCTCTTTCTTCTCTTTTATATTGTAAACGTCATCCACGCGTTTTATGGAAAATGGACGAATACGTAGCCAAATGCCTCGTCATCTAATCAGTGACGCGCATGAATGGATTAACGAAATCCCAAGAAATGTCCCTATCTACTATCTAGCGAAATCACTGCCATCGGGCTTGGAAAAATTAGAGGGCAATGAAGACCCTGTTGAGCTTGACTCTAGTCTGGCATTGTAAGGGGACATGAGGTGTAGCATAAGTGGAAGATAGCAATATCGACGTTGAAATACTACTACTTTCATTGTTTCTTTACTCACTCGGTCAGGCGGAGTACATGTATTGTGGATTAATACTCCCAATTGTCATGGTCTCCTCGAGCCAAACGTGTAAGACTGATGTGCGATTTGTGAAAGTCAAACGTCAATTATATACTCCCGCGTGATCCAATTCGAGGACACTGCCAGGCGGGGAGTTTGACTGGGGCGGTACATCTGTCAAAAAATAATGCAGGTGTCCTAAGGCTAGCTCAGTGAGGGCAGAAACCTCACGTAGAGAAAAAGGGCAAAAGCTAGCTTGATCTCGATGTTCAGTATGCATAGAGACTACGAAAGCACGGCCTATCGATCCTTTTGGCTTGAAGAGTTTTCAGGAAGAAGTGTCAGAAAACTTACCACAAGGATAACTGGCTTGTGGCGGTCAATCGTTCATAGCGACGTCGCTTTTTGATCCCTCGATGTCGGTCTTCTTATCATTACGAAGCAGAATTCGTCAAGCGTTGGATTGTTCACCCGCCAACAGGGAACGTGGGCTGGGATTAGACCAGGCATGGGCAAAGATAGTTTCACATAATAGTCTAATGCATATCTAAAAAGTATATCTTCATGATTTATACTTGATTCCGGAAGAATATAAGTTGACGAATATGTTTATCGCGAGATAAATTAAACAATATAATGATGGGCAAGATTTGATCCACCTTGTATTCGATATGACCTGTTTTACTGATATTTTATCATTAGTTGTACTTCAACATTTGTACATCACCGAATAGACTTGAAAAAACTGTTTTTTGCATTAATTTTTGTAAGGTAAAGCAATTTTCGAACATACATTTTTTCGTGACTATGTGATTTTATTCGTTCAAGTGATTTTGCCGAAATTCTCTTAACTTGGATCGGTGGTACGCGTGACCACTATATGTAATTTTTTTAACCTAGCAGAATTATTGCAGTGGCAACGAATGTGCCATATAGTTTCTCCAAATGATAGATTCATACATACGAATATACGGAATACTATATATCATACAATTGTACGTTCTCTTTTTTTTTGTACAATCTCTCATGAGTTTGACAGCCCCGTTGTTTCTAGATCGAAAAACGCGAAGTGACTGTTCTCTGGAATGGATTCGTTTCTTTCGGTCAAATTATTATCGATGTCCTCAAATGAATTGAACCCACTCCCAGACAAGTAGGTGATTCCTTCTCTATTTTCAGAGATAACATTTTTTGAGTGGCGCAATCGATGCAGCTGGCGACGACGACGCTTCTTCTCGATTGTTTTAACAGCAAGTGCTTGGTAGCTTCTCATTTTATCTTTCTAAGCTCGATATTTTTCCGTACGTGAACCCGGCGACAGAACAAGCTTCGCATTAGCGTTTACCGCGTAAGAAGTCTCGCGATTTTTTTGGCAAACTGCGGAAGCCACACAAAAGTCATTCGACTCTGATCCACCATAATGACACCGCTTTGTCGTTTTACTCAAAGATATATTATGGAAAAATTCGTTTGCTAGAGTTGATCCGCAGGGAGCGAAACGTTCCGAGTTGGCTGCAAACTTTTTCAAAACCTCTGTCAGACAGGCTTTCATGTTTTTGTCGGTTAGACCTTTTTCAATTTGGCAAAATCTTGTGCGTGTACTTTGTTGGATCTTTGTTGAATCCGCACCAAGAGCCACAGTTTGAGTGATCGTCGAAAGTGTGTGGAACTATATTTAGGTGACCTGTCCTCACAGCTTCCACATCACCCTTATTTTTTTCAAGGATGCAGCCAAAACAATACTTGATATAATCGATTATCTTGCTGGGAATTCTCAAGGACCACAAAGTTTGGCTGAGGGTGCAGATGGCATGATTTTTGTCCGATTCTTTTGCCACGAGGTGTTCTGACTCGCGTCGAACTTGCGTGATAGTCGAGGAGTCATCATCACCTATGAGAGTACCAACCACGACTCCCTCCTCTTTAAACACCGAGTTTTATGTGGAAATTTCAACAGCGATAGCAGCTTCCATAGATTTGGAACTCCCAGTGTGATTCAGCCGACAATCATGATCGCTTGGTAGCTTTCTTTTTTCACAAAGGATACATCGTTTGTTTCTCGTCGCATAGGCTAAAATCTTACCGCTCTTCGATCCTATTGCAATACCATGACCTGAAATATGCAAAAAGAATGAAATCATTATTCAGTGATTTTATGAAAAATAAAATAAATTATATTTTCGCAATAAAGCAAGTTTACCAGTTTGACTGTTGTATGCTCGTCCTGATCCTTTCTTTTGCCACCCCGCATCGTACGACGCTTTCAACCGTACTGCACTTTGTTGTACGTCTGACTCGTCAGATGGCTGCTGATCACTTGCTCTATGAAATTAATTATGAACAAAAATTATACTATCGTACGCATTACGATGTCTTTTGCGCACAATCAAGAAGACAGTGAAATAAAAACCAACCGATGAAAATGAACCAGGTGCAATAAAAACCATGGGTAGAAATATATTACGACTATCAAATAAAAGATTTGCATGCCAATGAGTTACCAAAATAAGCCAAACAATTTGTTATAAAGAAGTACTCGAAGAAAAAGCTTCGAATTTGTGACCGTTTTTCCTCCATTCATTCAGAGTTAGGAGTATTAAATTCCTGAAAACAACTACAAAAAGCCACATACACAGGTCATGCAATGCATAATAATGTTAATAATTTGAACATATGTTGTGGTACTACTCAGTAGCTGCGTGTTGGCTTTCGTAAGCGTTGACAATAGTCAACTCAGAATAGAATACTCAGCTCAGAGGAATAGCAATGGTCCTGGTTGTAATACCAACGAGTTTCCCTAGATGTACAATAGCGATACGTACATGAAAATACATGAAGTATCAACGAATTCTACAAAACCTAAAGAAAAGAATAATTAAATTATGATTATTTATCAAATTTGAACAGTCAGTTTCAACATAGTCCAAAAATTGTGTTGCCACTCTACTGATATCGTTTGACAAATTCATTTTTCTTTTTTTTTTGAATTCAACTCTTTGATATTTCTGTGATATCAAATGGAAAGACAGGGTTTCATTTATGTATTCGAATATTTTGTTAGAAAGCTGTATAAAGATATCCTTGGTACAATTTTTCATATGAATCGTAAAAAATCACAATTATAATAATGAAATTATGTCCTCTTACAATGCAGTGGCTAGAGTCAATTCCTTTTCAAGTTTCACTGCTTCCCTACACGTTTCATGTGCGAGTTCCTCCAGGACTTTGACAACACAACGTTCATTACGTTTCAATAGCGTGCTACTAACTGACGGGATATTGAGTATTGAAAAAATACTGTTGAAGTGTGAAACGCCCACGCCCGCGTCGATCATAGCTTAAAGTTTATTTATCAATCAATGACAATCCAAAAACAAAGCAAAACTGTTTTAGTATTTACCCAGCGCACTTTTCACGTTAATATCATATTGCATATGATTGTTTCTTTCATGAGATTTACTCGTTTGCACCTCAATAAGTAGGAGACAAACGTGATATCGCACATAAAAAACGCTAGCTAGCCCAATTATTTTTTCTTTCTTAATATATCGAAATGAGAGCGGAACGTCACACGCCGAGCACCACATTTCTTCAGCTAACCTCTTCACTCCAACTACACGACGCCCGTCAACAATTGACTCGTTTGAATCTTCGTAGATTATTTTTCGCATTTTATTCGCAGTTGCAATATTTCCTTTCCACTGTAGCTTTCTTTTAGTTGCAAACTTTCCACATTCATCACGGGTACGATCGCCCGGCACCGACATGTTTATATTTGCGCTAAGATTGAGTTTAGCGGCGTTGGCGGCTACTACGCAGTCTAAAGCAAGCAGTGCTGCCAACATCCATATCCGCGATGTTGCCGTGTTTCGGCAATATTTATCGTTAATTACTGATATAAAAAAAGATCTCGCGGCAGAAATTAACTTGGACATAACTATGACGTATCTGTTACGTCCCTGGGACAGGTCGTAGGTATGCTCTAAGTTGAAAGCGAATATAGAGGCGATGTTGACCAGGATGCCACTGGCCGGTACGAGTCTTAGTTGGTCACTCTCTTCACTTACCGACTGTTCCTCGCTACTCTAACATATTGTTAGGTCCTGAGCGACTTCTTGTTTATTCATAACAATTCCCCCCTCCACCAAATCAAGATTACCATACTTTTCTTTATCTATATTTGATTTCCCACTCATAAATTAGCCACGCATCATTTTTTTTTCCTTTCTTTTTACCGTTACCATGCTCGCGCGCATTCGCGACAAACGTGGGAACGAGTTGACAAATAAATACCATTGAGTTGCGGAATATGAACCCGCAGAGACAATCATTTAAAAAGAAGGAATGTTTAAACAATAAAAATAATAATTATTATCTTTAATTTAACCGTCGAACTAGAAACATCATTGCGACTCCATAACTTCATATCTTTTATAAAATGTAATACGACACGTATGGAGACACCTCTCAGAATCACTCACATTTGCGTGAGAAAAACTAGATTGCTGATTCAGCTTTTCAGACTAAAGTTGAGACTCAATCCTACCATTGGACCTTCTGTCCAATGATGAACAGTTTAGATAATTAACGACGAATCAAAACGGCTAGAATAAATTCAGCCAATTAGAATAAGTTCGCACGGACCCAAATTGCTGACGCAGATTTTCCGCAGTTCTTAAATACCGAGCTCTCGCTCTTCCAACCTCACTTCTATGCCGACGAGCAGACTATGAACGTCTTCCACGCATAAATAAAATCTACATAAACCATTCAAAGCATTTTCCTTTTTAAAGCTGCTCTAGAAGTCACTAAATAACGATTAGAATCTATATCGAACGCTCTCGTACGTGTTGAGCGCGAGTTAAAATATAAGTTGCCATAATTTCGAGTAATCTTCGACGAATATTATAAAACCATTAGCCAATCAATGTGAAACCATTAACCAATCATTGTGAAACAGTGCCATAAATAATTACATTGTGATTTCAAGCGAATAATCAATAAATCAACGATAATTGTGACGTTTAGTGAATAATTAATAAACGAGTGATAATCTTAACTGAAAGAACCTTCCATATCATTGAATCATTAATCCAAATCCTTCTTGCTTCAACCGCGGCATAGCAAGCAACGATCCCAATACCAATTCGGACTAATCTCAAAATTCAATTAAAATATATAACCGTTTTCATCATTCCCCGAGTAACATTTGGCCATTCAGGCCGAATATCAACATCGACACGCAGGACGTAACAATATATATATGTTCGGATGATCAAGCCCGCTATGCGCGGGTGAATTTGAAGAAGATTCTCAGAGACGATGTTGTAATTTATAATTAATATATTTATTGGCGTTACTTATTTACACCGACGTTACACTTAGTTTATACACTGCTTTTATATTGTAGGCTTATGCTTCGTTGTAAGTTTTTTTAAGGATAAACCTAGTTAGTTAACTGGCGCGGTTTAAGTTAAGTTCCCCCACTTTGAGTCCCTTTCCCTATCTATTTTTCCCTAACCGCGTGATGTTTGTGCGATTGGCGCCATTGGCGGCTGTCTGATTTGAACTCTGTACTGAGAATATTGTGATCTAAGATACTTAGTTGATAATTATTATTTAAATAATAATCTTTGTTATTATTCAGTTAATCCAATTACGTGCTAAGCACTGTACACGTGTCAATAACGTTGCAAACTTCACAAGTTTAGAGACAATTACACAAAAATCACTCTTTGTTAATAACTTGATATCACTGCATAAAATATTTAACACTTTGAATTGGAATATTTGAGGTTATGATGAATACGCTGGACATGGAGCCTAGAGTAAAGGAGCCCGAACGCTGTACTATGGATGTGGACCTTAAAAGCGACGAAAAAGATATATAGGCTGTGGTGGCGCTGCTGTCGTTAGTATAGGATGACAGAGAAGGACTGAGAAAAGAGAGAGAGGAGCGTATTGCAGATAGTGCGGTTATGTACACCGGGTGGGACAGGACATAAGTGTGCAAATTTCGCCAATAGAAACAGAAAAATTAATAACAATTTATGTGCGTAATGAAAGGTGCTTTGTGGCGATTACTAATACTCGAAGAATATACAAATGACATTGTAGGTATTAGAAAAAATATCTGATATTGATACAACACCTTATGGAAATGATTTCAAAACAATTATATATCATCCAATGGAGGGTACAAAAGCAGTTGCAGTCGTCGACAATAATTTTGTCCTTTGGCATTTGAATAAAGCGAATCCTCAGGTATATATTCACTTCATTTATTACATTGTCAATGTCTTATAAATATTAAATATAATAATAATAATGATAATAATAACAACAGTTTATGTATTATATATTTGGGGTGGGCTATTTAAAAGTTTCAACTGTGGGTACATTGTCAGGTAAAGGGCAGCCACGTTTTGCAACTGGCAAATGGAATCAATTCACACAATGGTTGCAATCAATTTGTCACTTTGAATGATAATAATGTTCGAGGATGGGATTTTCGAAGTCCACTGGATGAAGAATGGTCAATTACATCGGCACATTCACGAATTATCAGGTAATTAAATCGTTAATTTTGAATATTTTTTTGTAATTGATTTTGTAGCGATATTTCATGGCAATTAGTTCACTCGAGTTAAAATATAAAAATAAATGGCAATTTCAATGAACCCGAGATACAAATCTTTATCTTCAATAATATATAAAACTTGAAATGAGTGAGTTTACTTGTATGTTCTTCAGTAATATCTCAAAGGCGTAATAGATGTGAATGAAATTTCGCATGAATATAATTTATGACGTGAAATAGAACATCCACAATTTTTTATTCAGGTAGATAAAATTGTTCCCGTGGGATACTATTGTATGTATATTTATGAATTAATCCCGTTGTGAAAGCGATAAATAACTGAGTAAAAATGTAAAACGACTGTCGGAATTTTTACGTCCTCACTTCAGATAAAAAATTATATAATATTGTGTATAGATATGGTGGTTAATAAATAAATTTAGTTAACGAAGACACTATACATATTCAATCGCTCATAATGAGTATTTATATATGTTTTACAGGGATTTAGATTTCAATACAAATAAACAATATTGCTTGTCTACATGTGGTGATGATGGTTATATGAAATTTTGGGATATTAGATCAACTAATGAGTCTATTATTTCACGTATGGAACATCCACGTTGGGTTTGGAGTATATGAATAAATCGATTCCATGATCAATTAATATAAACATCCAGCAGTGATTCGCGTGTTATATTATGCAGTATTCCGTCTGTTTCATCTGAACCGCTTGAAGAAGCTTTGAGTAAAAATAAGTGAGTTCATTAAATAACAATTATGATCTTTGTAATATTTAACAAATGCATCAATTCAGAACACTGAAAATAAATTTCTACAGTACATCATTGCCGTCTCATTAATTCAAAAACTTATTCATTCATTCGCACGTTTTTTTGTCCATTAGATAAGACGATGGTGTTATTGGTAAGTATGAACAGCACGAGGACAGTGTCTATGCTGTTGAATGGTCTTCAGCTGATCCCTGGACATTTGCATCATTGAGTTACGACGGACGTTTAGTTATAAATGAAGTACCACGTATATATAAATATAAAATACTTTTATAACCAACAATATTATCTCTAATCGAATATATATTTATTGAAAGTGGGAAAAGAATATATTTAATTATATATTCAATTTAATAAAACAAACTGTGATTTAAATTTCAATATACACATCCCATTTTCAACTAATCCTTTCATTGTATTCAATAATAATTTTCATAATCTATATAATTATAATACAGAGTTGTTAAAAAAAGAAAGTGGATATTAAAATCTCTCTGAAATACGCGACGCAACATTTCTCAATTGACCATAAACTTTTGATGGTGGACTGCCCAAAATTAAATTACAAATAGCTTGTCTTGCCAGTTGTATATTTTGAAATGAACCAAGTATATGAATTTTTTGATCTCCCAATACAATACGTGTTTTTGTAACATTTTCAATTGTAAATTTTGTTCTCCCACCTTTACCAGCCAATCGACCAATTGCACGTGACAAATGATCACCCTTTAATGGTTTAACATCTTGTATTTCAAATGTCTCAACGAATAAATCATCTAAACGTAATAATGCTAATGCATCCTCAACTTCAAAACCTAAAATAAATACTTTTACCAAATCAGCGCCTTTTTGTAAATATGATATCAAGTGTTTCAGGTGCTGCGCGTATCTTAACATTTCGTGTTTTTAAATTAAAACCTATTTGTAATTGTAAATGTTCAACAACTGGAGTAAATATATTCAATCAATTTTCTTTCAATGGTGTGTATCTGTGCGCTTGTACAGCGATCTGATACGAATTAAGAACCAAAATAACGCAACTGAATGAATTAAAACCGAAAATAACGAAACTAGACGAATTGAGAACCAGAATAACGTAACTCGACCAATTGAAACCCTACATTTCACCAACCTCACAACTTGGCATGTTTCCGATGCATTTTTGTGCGGAGACGTCGAGCATTCGTATTTTTATTTAAAGACGTCGCCAGGAAATTGGCTCTCATGAGGAGATACATGCTGATGACACGTTTCGTGACATCGTGTTCGTGCTCCAAACATCCCACCAAATTTACATTGCCCAGTTCTGAGACCTTCTCGACAATGCGATGGAACGTACTCCTCTTGATGCCGAATTTCCCGACGACGTCCAAAACAATTTCCTCCAATGATTTCGTCAATCTGAAAAGTTCCTCGCTAGGGCACACGAGACCATCGAACTGATTCATTTTCACAATGACCGCATCTCGTTCGCATCTGTCCTCGGTTTTCAAGCGATGGACACAGGCAAAGCACCGCGTAAGTCTGATGCATTTACGAGCAATATAACCTGCTATATATGCCTGCACCTCATCGCTTGTTCTCCCGACGTCGTAATCGTGACTCGCCAAACTGTCACGCTCCGAGTGCGATGCTGTTTCGAGGTATTGATGATCCCGCTGCGACAACGCTTCAAGAGAGCAATCCGCTGGTTCCGCGGGTTGTCCTGCTTCGATGAGGGCGTCCATTTTTTCAAGAAAGTACTTTCTCGGGTTTCCTCTGGTAGCCATGGACTCCTTCGTCTCCATGAGGGTTTCCAGCAGCTCGGTGCCACATACGTTGGAACCTTTAGGAGGCTTCACTAAAGAATACGTGCACAATAAGCGGAAAACTTGCGCGAACAACACTGGATCGGGATGGTCGTTGCTGCCACAAGAATTCCGCATCATGCCGAAGAAGCGCTGCAATCATAAAATTCATAGCTCTTATAGTACCAATATTCATTACCAATAATTGATAATTCTGCACGCCACTATTAATACTGAAAATAATTGCTAGTGGACAAAATATCGTTTCTTTTTACCTCCAGTGCATCCTGGTTCAATCGAGCAGTCATAAGGTAGTCAAAGTGACCTTCCTTGTGCAGATAATCTAGGAGCTCCAACGTGCCTCCGAGTGTGACCTTGAGCCCTGTCATGGTGCTCGACGATACCGGAAAAGGTGTCCTCGATGTCTTTGCCAGTGCTTCCCATTCCCGTAGATAGCAGAGAAAGTCTTCGATGGCCTACAGATTTTTATACTGTTTCATTACAGCTATAACTTACAGTGTGATACATGTGAATAACAGTTTTTGTAACAAGTCAATACAACTTTACGTACAAATCCACTTGGTTAAGCATGACTTGATTTCCATATTGAAATTTGTGGGTGCTTAAGGTAGTATCCCCGTGATATTGAAATCGAATCTTTTTAAAATAGTTTTTCGCACATACAAAATGGTTTAGGAGCTTCAGTTAATTAGGAAAAGTTGTTGCAAATTGACTAAACGACAACATATTCTAAATTCATGATCATCCAAGGTAACATGTACTTGTTGTAAAATTACCAATATGGCGAATAAAAAATTAATTAAGCTTTTTCCAAAAAAATACACATAGCTTCTTTGCTGTTGCATAAAAATGTATGCACAGTTTTAGAAAGCTTCACCACGTAGGAATCAAAGGATTTGTCGTTGAAGATTGCAGCTTTTAACATGCGCTCTTATGAGAGACTACTAAAAATGATTCCTAGCAATAAATATCTCGACTTCCGCATGGTCAAACCTTGCGAAATTTATCACACACATGCATATGACATCAAAGAAAATGTATACAAATTTTGAACAAAATGTTAATTGAACGATTTTACGGGAGTACTACCTTAACTCACAATACCATCACCAATCACAACAAGTGCAACATACAGATGAGTAAGCACACATGAAATATATATGTAGATCTTGGTTAAATATCACACTACGTGCCGTTAACAATCAACCAAAGAATTAGGTAATTAATTAATAAAGTTTAGCAGGTCATACAATAAAACGTTGGGTTAAGTGATCCACATATGTAATGTAGTAAATATCCGGTTAACAGAACATTGGGAACTATATTAATGCATACGAAAAATTGAATATTACTACGGGAAACAAAAAAAAATGACGCAAAGTGATGGTAAATGAGGTGAGTCGACGATCGTTAGCAGTAGAAGTATTTTTGCAATCCGGCATTTCAAATTATGATTGGTCATTTCTAAATCGATGTGACAACTTGTGTACAATTTTCTTCCATTCGTTTTTAAATTCTCGGCAAAAATAAGAAGTGGGCCCATCTGAACACTGGTGGTGATTATGAAATGTCTGAAGTGCCTCCATTTGCAGGCACCTCGCATCCACCTTTCGGTGACCGCTTTGAACCATACAACTTTGTTTACAAAGTTATGTTGTAGAAGCCATAAATCTATAAATACTTCTACTGCTAATAGCGATTGTTGTAATCTGCATATGAATATTGTATGTACATTTCTTACAGTTCAGTTGCCATTATACCAGTACAAACATCGCATGCCACAAATCTAGCAAATCTTTGATTTGACAGTGTTCTGGATGCATTGTTTCACTTACGCTGTTTTAGAAGTTTGAGTAGCATGTAGTAAGATTGCAACATGCCATCATCTGGTAGCGCGGGACCCCGTGATGATTGTCGCTACATTTAGTTCCATCCAGCAGTTCCGCATGTAGCAGATGAGGAAACGGTATTTCCCCACCAAACACAGATCCGATTCTGTGTAGTTGTACTTCAAACATGGTAGAGGCAACGTTTCCGTATGCAATGGCTGCTGGCCACGAAGCCATCTCCGTAACGTAATTTCAGTCTTATCACCTTTTTAAAACTCCATTTACGGAGCCATTTATTTGGTTTTAAGTTTATAAATTGGCGATACATAATTTGGGAAAATGAACCGACAGAGGTGGGTGCGCGGTCGATCGCCGAAGTGAAGCAGCATTGGAGGCTGTCAATACTTGGATCGGTGACCGCTTGCCCGTGCTCAGGTTTCCGCGTCAACCTCGGAGCAGGAGGCAATTTGCCTGAGTTTCTGATGGTAATACAACTGAAACTCAGTCAAATATAACCGCCTGTGTTGGTCCAGGTTTTCGGAAAGCATGTGGCCGTCGGAAGAAATGGAAAGGTAAGGGGTGTTATAAAGGGGAAGAACTCCGTACCTCTGGGATACATATGAAAGCAATGCTAATGGGAAATTTGTCGGGAAGACAGGAGAGAACGTAGTGTGAGACTGAAAAGAGAGAGCGTTCGAAGTCGTGCACGGAGAAAATGTATCACAGGCCGAGGGCCGTGTGTCATATGACTATCAACTGCAACATAACCCCTTTGGAAATTGGTTTCTTTAACCCTTGCGGTACTGCCATGGAGCATTACTTCGCTAGGAACGTCCACCGGTACCTTTTTCCACCGGTACAGATTTTTTTCCGCAGGCGACATTTTTTCATAACTACGCATCGAGCGACCGTACGTCACGTGCGTGTATGTGTGCTGTGTGTAAATGTGGATGGTACATTTTCGCCACGGCAAACAGCTCAGTTTGGAGTCACGAAATGCACTGGAATCTCAAGCAACTTGAGCAGTAAGGAGTTCGAAGCCTGTACACACAGAAATACTGCTGTAAAGCGCTTGTACATCTGTATGCATACCGGGTTGGCATCGAACTTCTTACTATTGACATTATCGAAATCATCCTCCAGAAAACCCATAAGTGGTGCTCAAAAAATGGAACAAGTACACTTTTACATCTCTCAAAGATACGAAACCCAAACATGGAGTCATCAAGAAAAAGGCTATGAAATTAAAAAAGATGTTGCTAAGCCCATGTACGAAATAAAAAAACTGAAATTGACGAATCGTTCTGCATGAAATGTATACCAAAAAGCATCTCCTATTACGACTGTACTGAAGTTAAAAAGCCAATGAATAAGAAATCTTGGTAAAAATGGAGGAATCCTTTTTGTCCATAACAGAAGAAGAAGGGACACAATTTTTGTCGTTCCTCATTCAGTATTGAAAAACGCTAATGTATTCATTGTGGTGATGCTTTCCACGATTTTTCGATAACTTCCTGCCGGGGTTTGTTGCACATTTCTTGGGCACAATGTGAATGCACTAGTGTAACAATTTGTACACCAATTATGGTGGTTTCAGGTATGATACATTGACACAACAAACCTTCTTCTGCGGACACGTGTCAAGGGGTCGCAAAGCGTTGGCTGGCACACGGGACATCATTGCGTTGATCAGATTATTCACGACCTCAATTAACTTTATGGTCGGTTCACAATCGTGCAAATCTACGCATTCCGGATCGTCCTTGTACACCTCCATGGCAACTTTCACTTTTTCCGAAAATAGCTGTAAAATCATGAGGGTTTATGTCAAAATTGTGGTGTAGCACTTTTCGAATATAGACGTATTATTATATGCCTCGAATGCAAGGGGCACGTTCATCTTTTGAAATCCCTTGGGGTCCAAATGAGCGGGTGTCAGGAAGTACGCCACGCTCAAGTTTGGTTTTGTGTACCCCTCGTAGCGAACGAGTGCCATGAAATGACGGAGGAAGACCCTACCCTCAGATGTCTGTAGAAGGATTGGAAAAAAGTAATATATATAAGGTCTGACACTTACAAGTAGCTTCTTTGAATTTTTTCATGCATTCTCTTACATCGAACCATTCGTGCTGCACAATCCCATTGCGTAAGCACTTTAGTAAGTGCGGGAAATCCGAGATCATCCACAATCTCTTATCGGAATGTACGGGGTGCTCGCAACTGAGCTGCCCGTCTTTGATGCCGAACATGGTCCAGACTCCTCGGTTCCATTGAGCCCCGTCCATGGTGACCACGTCCACGTGAAAGCCAGAGCCATCGAGAAGTCGGATGCATTCCAAAATCAGTTTATGAAGAACTGCGCTCGTCACTGAGTTCTTGCTCAGAAAACAACCGAGCACCTGCACCCACTTCCCACGGAAAGGTTGAAACATGAACACGAGAGCGTGATCTGCGCGTTCATCTTTCTGTGCCGCGGGAGTATGCTCTCCCAGATCAACAAAACCATTGAAAGTCATTGACTGACGGTCAAAGGAAATGTTTTCACTGAGAGACATCTCGTCGATGAGTAGTGCACCTGTAAAAGAAATGGTTCGCTTGAGACATATCTAACATTACAGTAACAGATTGAATTCCCAAGTTAACGTGATCCATCTGTAAATGTCACGTAAACATTGGTTTCAAACATGGCACATTATAAGCTTGCTACACATGTATGTAAAAATATTGGTACCCCTTCTGTCGACTATCTCCATTCTTCCGGCTTTCAATCGCAGGCAATCAAAGACGGGTTTCTGGAACCCGTAACCGATACCCATTCTCTTGATGTATCGGCCTAACGTATCTTTACAGGGCAAGGGGAGGATGTTTCGGGTACGCAGGTGCTCGTACAGTTTGCCGTTCTTTATCCTCATAAGAAGACACTCGTAGACCCAATCCAAAGTGTACCGCCGTTGATTACTAACTTTAACTTTGGCTGCGTTCAAACAAGCCCGGACGGCTTCTTGTTGAACGAGCGGCAATTGTGAAATTGCCTCAGTCAAAGCAGCATCGGTGACGGCTGCACATTGGTCTTGAGCTCTTCTTACCTCGCGCTTCAAGTCTCGAGTCTGAAATAGAAGCACACAATCGGCGCACACTGCTTTTATTGCCATACGTGTGACTGATGTGAGCAACAATTTCGCACTCAGTGTACGGGATTAGCGACTGTAATATCACCTCACGTAGCAGAACGTAGAGACAACGAGGAATACAGCTGTACTGTTAACCCTCGCGATTTCAGAAACACGGTATAAATGTGGTATAAATTCAGTGGCCGTGAAAATGCTGTATATTCTTAGTAAATTAACGGTATATTTTACGTTTTGTTTTTTTGATTTTTTTCACCGATTTTTATCGTTTTTTCAATAAATTTCTTTACCACTGACGACAACGAATCATCGAGGAATGCGGCATATAGAAACTTCTGCATCAAAAATCGTGTTGCAATTTAATTCAATCGGCCATTAAAGCTACTAATACAATCAACGATTTTTGTTTAGCATCGCACACTTATGTGTTTCAAGTTTTTAATTTTTAAAAGAACATTTTTTGCTTTGTTTTATATTTATTATTATTATTTTTTTCATAGAAACGTTTGAAAAAAACCCGGGAAACATCTCGATCTCGCTCGCACATGTCCATTTTATCACAAAACAGAGATTCTAGAGCTCCATCTCGCTCACATATATCCATTTCTCCACAGGGGAGCGATTCCGCGCGTAAAAACGTGTATATCCAAGATTATAATTTTACTCCCGACAGAGAGCATTTCATTCGGTTGGGGGGCCAATCGATTGAGTTTTGGATCATTCAAGCAAGTTTAGGAACACGGCCCGGAGTTTAAATTCAAAAGAAAACTTTCTGTTGAGAACATTCTCCTCCCTCGCTTACAGAGATTTAACAGGTAAATAACAATTTGTATGAAATAAATGATAGGATATGAGGTACAATTCCAAAGAAATAAAGATAATAAACTGGAACTAAAAGTTGTAAATTATGTGAGGTGGGAATCATAATTATTATAATAAAAACTCATAAAATTGGGTTTTTTCAATTTTTGCAACACGATAAGAGAGACAATCAAATTATTAATTGATTTTCAGGGCGTCAGATATTGCTTCAAAATGGATTTACACATTTCGGAGCAATGCAACTGACGACCGTAACGGTTTTAGTTCCAGTTTATTATATCTATTTCTTTGGAATTGTACCTCATATCCTATTATTTATTCCATACGAATTGTTATTTACCTGTCAAATCTCTGTAAGCGAGGGAGGAGAATGTTCTCAATAAAATGGCTTCTTTTGAATTTAAACTCCGGACCGTGTTCCTAAACTTGCTTGAATGATTCAACCACTTTCTATGCTGCCCTCTGCTGGGAGCAAAATTTAAGTCTTGAATAAGTACGTTTTTACGTGAGGAATCCCTCCCCTGAATCTGAATAGCGATGGAACAGAGATATTCCTGAACAATTAACTCATGTGTCACGAACTCCAAAAACCATTCAAAATCAAATGGTAAAAAAAGACGCCTAACAAACTGCCTAACAAAGTCATGAACATCGTCAACGCCATGAATAATCGTCAAAATTCAGTCAATAACAACAATGATGAAAATGTCGATAATGAGTTAATGACGAGAATAATCAAGTAAATTAAATGAAAGTATCAAAATGAATTCAACTCGTATTGTAATATATTTTTAATTGCAATTAATATTGGCCCATCAACATTTTTCCCGCAGGTAAAAATTATACCCGGGATAAAAATGAGCTTGAACCACTATTTATCTGCTGTCAATGCAGCAGACATGCGCAAACATGCGAATGTAATAATGCGATATGTTTTGGACACGCGAGGAGCGTCAAACATTATTAATTCGGTCTCATAAAGACAAACCTGATTGGACTATTGCATCAGAAAATGATTATGCGAAAATTATCAGTAAGTTTATTTGAAAAATAATATTTTTTACTGTTCATAAATCTTATTATAAATTCTTTTCATTTTCTAATTTTCTAATATAATACTCGAACCGCATTTTTTTGGTTCCGCATAATATATTGACGTTTTCAACCCAAATACACCAAGTTTATACCAATTTCACACTGAGAATTTGTAAGATTTATACAAACTATCAACCAACTTGATATCACATTTATACCAAATTTATACCGAGTTCATGGGGTATATTCTTGGCATAACTGCGGTATTTATAATTCACAAAGTGACAGTAAAAATACTGTAGAAAAACGGTATATCCACAGTATTATGCGATGTAAATACGGTATGAATACGGTATGTTTTTCGTATTTCCGAAACTGCGAGGGAACCCGTTTCATATATGCATATCATGCAAAAAACGTGGTCAAATTTATGGAAGATGTACGAATAAAACATTACTTTTTGAAGAAGCCGTCGATAATTGCGCTGGTTCAAACGGGAAGCGTGTCGAGCCCTGGCGTACCGGATTGGTATGCTGCTTGTGCGGTGATTCTCGCGAGTTTGGACAATCTTGCGCAATTGTCGGCAGGCAGTGCACCGAGGTGATTGCACGGAAATCGCATAATCACTGTTGGCGACGAATCCTGTACAATTCACAGCTCGTCTGCATAGAAATTTAAAAGAAATATATATCTTTGTGGGGATTGATAAATGTATTATTTAATTTTCTCGTTAGATATGCTTCTTAGTTTGCGAGTATGAGCGTAAATATGAAAACAAACCTTTCCCGCTCAAATCCACTGCCACAGCAAACCATTTTATCTCCCGCCTCTTGTAAAAGCTCTGTTAGAATTTCTACGGACGCCACAATTCGATCTAAATGTATCGTTACAGCGCCGTCAGGAGTTTGAACCTACAATCATAACAGATATCAAATAAGTACAAGTATATGTGTGGAAATATTAATCATCTTCTTTATACAGGCGCATCTTACAGTCTAGTATTCATGTTGAATATTTCATTTTTGTAACTCTCAGTTGGCAAATGGTAAAAAAATTTTTTATTTCATGTACAATTCGGAACATGTTCACATTAATTTTCAAGTGAATCGTTCTCCAAATTGTGACTGCCTTATTAACAAATAAGTGGTAACAGCTATGTCAGTTATATGAAGACTTACCGTGACCGAAAGATCGTTGTGCACAATGAGGTGCAGTCGTATTTGCATTGTCCGCCGATCGATTTGCACGTAGATTACACTGGACTCTTCCCGAGGGTTCGTAATCCAGCTCCATGATTCTGGCAAATAAGTCCCCCTGAAATGCGCGAACATGTCGTCAATCATGAATTGCGGAAGGCTGTCCTCTTCACTCTACAAGAGCACAATGCATGCAGCGATTAATTATTAAATACATATGCCACTTGACTCCGATTTAAGTAAGTTATGTCAAACAATACAAATGAATGTTCAAAAGTATAAGTTGAGGTGGGCCTGCAATGAGTTTTAAATAGTAGGAATTGTACCTCACGATCGTCCGAAGCAACACTATCGGGGGAGCTTACATCCATGTCCGAGGCAAACCTGGAAGGTGCGTCCCGTACACCATCGACCGACTGTTGAACATGAACAGAAAAAAATGCACATTTCATGATATGATGATTATGAAATCAATACGAAGCCACAATGAGTATACAATTCTTTGAAAATGACTTACTGTCCGTCTTTCGAGCAGGTGATCAGCGAAACCGGTGGATCGGTCCTCGAGATCAAACACCTCATTATTTCGAGGGGTCACCTGTTTCTGAACATCATGAGAACATTTGAAAATCAAATCAGCATTTTGTACCGAAAAATTAACTTGCTATTGGAAACAAGGTGACACAAGCGTGATGAAAACAATCGAAACTCTTTGCATTGTAAACAGAAAGAGATCACGTTCTGATAGGCCGAATACTACTATTCCACAACGCTCAAAGGGAAACGTTACTAAGACAGATGACAATTCGGAATATTCTCATTAATTTTGTGGGTACTTGTGGGTTCTGTTCCATCGCTTCAGGGTTCGCTTACGTTTTGTAGGTAGGGTTCGTTTATTTTGAGATTGGTTTGCGTTGTTATGGTTGATTTGTCTAGCTGCCTTAGTAGGGTTTTAATTCGTTTCATTGATTTTCAATTCGTCCAGTTGCGTTATTTTTCTTTTTGATTCTTCGGGTTCTGTTATAGGGGTTTTAATTCGTGCTACTGGCGCTATTTTATTTTTTGAGACGTTGGGTTCGGTTATTTTGATTTTTAATTCGTCCATTTTCATTATTAGGACTTTAATTCGTCAAGTGGCGTTAGTTGGGGTTTTAATTCTTCGGGTCCGGTTACTTTTGTGTTTGATTCATTTATTGCTAATTTTTTTAGTAACGCCAAAATAAGTTTTGTTCCCGACAAACTGGTTTTCTGAGTTTTCACTCTTCCAAAATTCTCCCCAGGCATTTACAAACGCAAGGAAATAATGTGAAATCCGGTATAATACGCGAGAAAGAGGAGTCTTCAGGAAAATCTGCCTATTCTAAAATTATAATATTTCGCATTTTTTTCTTGATGTTCTCCGAATTGAGAAAAAACGGCCCAATTCGAAACCCGAAAATGATCATTTTTCCAAAAAACTAGATTCAAACATTTTCCTCTTTTCTCAAAAATTCTACCAAAGTATTTAAAAAGGCTTGGAAACGATGGGAAATTCTCTACGAAGAAAGAAGAAAATCGAAATAATGCGCAAACAACGGAATCTTGGGGAAAATCGGCCTACTATAAGATTATGATATTTCGTATTTTGTTCCCGATTTTCTCTGAATTGGGAGATAACGGAGAAATTCGAAAAATACAATTGAGAATTGTACGGAAAAACTCAATTCCTACAGTTTTTCTCATTTCTCCAAAATTCTCCTAATGTATTTAAGGTGTTTCAGTACAAGTGACAAAATGTTACCATTCGAATCAAATTTACACAATAGATTCTTTGACCTTTTCTGCATGTGTCCTCAAAATTTTAAAACGATTGTCCACACCGTTTTCGCATAATTTACAAGTGAAAAGCCAGTTTTTAACATAGAGAGATGCCTGCGCTATCGCTGAACTTCAGTTTTGGGCACGAAATAATATGAAAAGACGTTACGAAGGTTTTCGTAAAGAACTGCCGAACCATTCAAAATACTATAACAATTAAGTCAACAAAAAACGAAATGATTCGTCCACATCGTTTATTGAATATTCATGTTTTTGTGAATGAAAATGATCAATTTTTCTCCCACCGACAGAAAGAAGAGATGAAGTATGGCAACATGGCATGAGCGCTAAATGGCGCGCATATTTGAATTATTCATTTCCGTAGCGCAGTTGTACATGAAACATATTTTTCAAGAGAACCAATATAATTTGCTATTATTTTGTGGCTTAAACAATAAACATTATATATGTATGTACATAAGTACACATATGCTGCTAATACGTCGACTCTGGTGGACTCGCAGTGAGAGATTAAGTGTCGCCAACTACGAAACAACAAACTCGCATCACGTACCATGTTGCCAGATCAATCACACTTTTTTAATATGTAATAATCCCAAAATATTAATTGAAATATTATGAAATACATTTTACTAACATACGCAGATGCGAATAATAACATTTTCAAATGCGCGACTCAGAATTTATAAGATAATCGTGTCATTTTCATACGAAAATTTTGTGTGCAGACGTTGGCGTTCTGCTTGAAAACAATAGAAATTCCCCCCTGATTCTCTCGAAAGATAAGCTGTACTGAAACTCATTAAAAAGGCTAGAAAATAATGGGAAGTTCCCAGAGGAAAAAGGAGAAAATGGAAATAATGCGAAACAAGCGGAATATTGGGGAAAATCGGCCTACTTTAGTATCATAATATTTCGCATTCTTTTCTAGATTCTCTCGATATCTCATAAAAATCATAAATATTCGTAATTTTTCAATCACGTAGAAGCTTACCTCTTTCGGACTCACATTTCGGGAGCTTGTGGCCGTTTGTATTACTGTAGCATAGTTGACGAGTGCACGTTCGCTGGACGGTCCAGGTGCTTCATTGCTGGGAACGTTCTCCTCCGAATGGTCCACGTTTTCCTGTTGGAATGAACAATTTTTAATTTAATTTAATTTTATTACAAGATTCAAAGAATAACTGTTCAGTTCTTATATTTGAAATATGAAAAACATTTGTAAAATAGAACTGGCTATGGAGGGGCAGCGCACTAGACCTACATCATTAGAATAACATTTATCAAAGAAGTAAGATTCATTTATACTACATTTTGACTGCAGACTATATACGGACTATTAGCTGGGTCTTTTTCCGATTTTCACACTCCCAGGGACTTAAACGTTTCCAAAACGATGAAAAAAATTCCCTGGAAAGTTGAACTCTTAATATTAACTCTAAGATATTTTTTGAACTAGTGCATTTAGCGAAAAATCATAAGAGACCTTTCTTGTAGAGCGTTAAATTTCCTAAAAAAATATATTTATTTGATGATAGTACGTAAATTCATCAATGAGTTATAAAATTCAAAAGATCGAAAAAAATATTTCCCGGGTTATTTCCATAAGAAACTTTGATATAAAAGCGGAACATCTTAGAGTTAATGAGTGTGGTCTGGACATCGCAGCGTCGCAGCGCCGCTGCTTTTGCAGCGACGTGTCGCTGCCATGGCTGCAGCAGCGGCAAGTTTGTGGACTGGACGAAATGAGTCACGTTTAGCAGCAGTCGGTCCAGTCCAAAGTCGGGACTTTTGCTGCGTAGCGCTGCGTGTCTTGAACACACCCAGTATTAAGAGCTCAACTTTCCAGGGAATTTTTTTTATCAATTCGGAAACGTTTGAGCCCCTGGGAGCATGAAAATTCGAAAATTACCCTGCTAAGGGTCACCCTAATGGATTTTATATCAAGACATATAAAAATGAATGATTATGTAATTATTATTACTGTTACCTGGTTATGAGCTGTGATGGGTACAGCGCCTGCAACTAAGGAATTCCGGATACGAGGAATTACCTCTAGCGTACCGTCAGCCATCTGAATGCGGTCTTCTCTGATGATCGCATCATCGGAGAAATGTAACTCACACACTGAGTCAGTCTGTGAGAGACATTGTCCGATGACTTCGTTCCATCGTTGCAGCATATTCTGTGAACAAAACAAAAATTAAATACTTAACAAAACATTTAAAATAAACAGATTGAAAATATTTACACAGAATATCATGCTTGTTTGACGAAAAAAAAATGTAGTGGGAGATTCACCTTTGGAACATTGAAAACCGACAACTGCCGTAAACCCAAGCGTTTACATCTCGCCCTGTCGGCGTCGCGTCCGGTTCGACACCCTCTATACGAGCAGTATCTCCCCATATTGATGAAACTCTCTGTAAAAAAAAACATTGATTTATTATAATTTTTTGATAGTATGTGACAGTATCAACGCTAGCCTCACTTTACACAATCCCCGAATTTCAATCGCAATACATTTAAAATATTATTAATTACACTGAAAATTATACGTACTATTAACAAAAATACCGTTTTTTCTTACCTATTTGTTATAAAATGTGGAACAATCCGGTCACTACACTTTTTTGCACGTAAATAATCAAATAATATGTCGCGGCGCGTAAACACTAAATGACATAAGTATTTTTATTTCAGTAATAATCGGCCGTCGATAAAGAATACTCCTCACTTCATGGCATCAGCAATGCCATACTTCATATCCTATACTGACAACACAAGCGCGCATGTGGCTGAATTTCGAACTATAACCAACATATATCTTTTTCGTCGATTTCAAGGTCCCAAATTTATCATGATTCTCCTATGTCGTTCGGTCTCCTTTACTCTAGGCTCCATGACGCTGGACTTGAAACAGGCTTCGAACTTCTGATTAACGCTACTATGCGGCGCTAGTTTCGGGATCTAGGTGGGGGAACTTAACTTAAACCTCGCCAGTTAACTAACTACAGAGATGAGTAGACCTACTCATCTCTGCTAACTAGGTTTATCCTTAAAAAAACTGGGCCTTGAACGAATCAGAAAACATAGACATGAAAAAATGTGTGTTTAATAATCACCAGTTTTTTCAAGTTTATTTTGTGATGTACAAACGTTGAAGTACAACTAATGATAAAATTTCTAGAGCATGGGCCATATCTAATACAAGGTGGATCAATTATTACCCACTCTCATATTGTTTGAACTTATCTTGCGAAAAACATATACATCAACTATAACATTCATTTGAAATCAAGTATGAATCATAAAGAGATAATTTTGCGATGTTCATTAGACTATTGTGTGTTCGTTCAACAGTTACCTTGCCATTTTCGAGTCGATTAAGTAACCGATCGGATGAAATGCGTGTGAAGACACACGATAGTGATGCGTTTTGTTTATATATCCGATCCTATATCAACATATTTGGATGTACACGCCGACAAATGTAAGTGATGGTTTTAATTACACGAAGAATTACCAATATAAAGACTCATACACAAAAATATGTTTATTTTTTCTCCCATCAATTCTCTCCACACCTTTGTTTCCATATCAACGTCTAAAGTCATCATTTTCACCTTCTCTTGATGTAATATAGTACTGAATAATACAAGCAATCAAAAAAAAATATATTGTTTTCGCTTTATTAAAAAAAAAAAAAAACCTGAATGTGATAAAGTAACACGAATGATATAAAATTCTACATACTTGTGATAAAGAAGAGCTCTGCATCGCGATTAATGATCAGTATGCTGCTCTTTTTATCAAACACTAAAACTATTTACATTGAATGCAATATCATAAAAAACAGAGATTGTGAGTGCACCTTTTGTGAGTGATTTTGTTTGTTTTTTTACATATTTTCATTTTTCCTTACAAGTAAATAATAATTTAGAAATCAGGTCACAATTATTCATCGGCAACTATTTGATCGTTCTTTTGATATGTTTCTTTCTTTCTGTTGTTCATCTATGATACAACCTTATTTTACAAACCACGTAATTATCCGTTCCGAAGAAGAAAAACCTATGTTTACTCGTAGTATAAATTCTTTTCGTGTGAGTAATTTTATTAATAACTTGTCACTGCTTATCATAAGACGTTGACTCAATAGACACTAATTGATCCGTTGTATTACGACTTTGTGAACACTGGGAAGACGTGTGGATTTCAATATGGCAAAATGTGCTTGGTTCGCCATCTTCATCACCTTGATCATCATCATTACCATTAACCTCATTATCATAATTATTCATTCTTTTCGATACACTAACTTTATCACCATCGTTAAATATTGCTTTTCGCTTCACTCCATTAACCAACAAGTCATGTTGATGTTGTTTAACAGGCGCGAACGATGACCGTGTTTTTCTGGGTTGATAATCTGGCATTGCTTGCATTCGTTCCAATGCTGCATGTAATGGTAATAAACCAACCGCAAATGGTATTTCCTTACTCAAAGAGTATTCTGGCAAGGAAATACCTCGATCATTATTCTCGATCATATCAGACATATCACCCCACAATGCACGATCAACCGATGCTATTGTATTCAATTTAACTGGTATACAAATATATTTTTCAATTGTTTCGATCCTATTATTCAATTTATTGTTGACACTTCTTAATTTACCCACATTCGATTTCGTTTTTTCATCTTTTGGAACTTTCGTATACGAACAACGCGTAGAATTATTATTACCCCCACCACTTTTCGATGTATATTTTGTTGTACTCCTCATTGTTCTTGAATTATTAATATTTTTCTTCGGTCGAACACTATTCTCATCAGATTCTTTCATTTTCCTCCGTGATTTCGTTAATGATTTCATATTATTGAGTCGCGATTTTTCATTTGGTATTATTTCGTTACTACTGTGAACAATATCGTCAATATCAGGTTGATTTAATCGTTCACTGCGCCGTAATATCGGTCGTTTCATTGTTACATTTCCATTATCAACTGAAAATAATTCCTTTATTTGCCTTATATTTTTTTTATCATCATAAATAGTGCAATTTCTGTCATCAAATATTGGACTAACTTGATTCATTGTGCAACTACCAATAACGTAACGGATGCTGTCGGTATTCAAACTCCATATGTAATCATTTGTTACTATGTCAAGGTCTGTTGTTAATGTAACAGGAGCTATATTACAGGTAACGTCGTTGGATAAATCTATGCAATCTGTTGTCAGTTTTTCTGGCGATAATACACTATTGCATATAGTAGATTTGTTTTTTCCATCAACATCCTTGCGTTTTTTATGCGTATAAACACGTAAGCATTCACCGACCCCATCACGAATATCAAATAAATCTGTACAATCATTTGTATCACTATTTTCATTAATTTTTCTTGATGATAAATTGGAAGATTCAATTGTTTCACATTTATTTTGTTCATAACCGTTGTGATAATCATCAATTGTTGCCCGCGGATTTTTCATTGTATTTTCCATAAAGTGGCTATTCATTAATTTACTTGAATTTAATTTACCGATTGTAACTTCGTTTGTACTATCATTTATCTCAGATATTCCTCTGCCATTATCTGTCTCAAACTCATCATTTGATGTGTTATTTAACATGTCATTAGACTTTGATGCCACAGTATCGTCAGATAAATCATTTGTCAATTGAGATGATTTTTCGGAGTGATCCTTGGCGATCAATTTAACTTGAACACAATTTTTACCAATATTTGAATTATTTGTGTGCACGAAATCATTATTAATCGATTCCCGATTATTTCGAATATAGTTCGCTGACGACATCATTGAATGAACAATTGATTCAAGATCTTCGACCTAAGAATATAAAATTAAAATTGAATGTATAATAAACAAGAAATTCTGTAGTAATTTTTAGTATCGCAAAGCTAAATAATCGTTTGTTATACCAACCTTGAAAACTTGGGCTGCATTCAATAATGATTGTAAATGGCTGTGTGCTATCGTTGTTTCACCACAATACATAAATTCTACCATTGCCTTCAAAATATCGAAGTCCAAATCTCTAAGTAATATTATTGGCTCTTGACCTAAATCTTGTTCGAGCATTTCCTGGGAACAGAAACAAATAATAATATCGAATTGTAATTGGATATTTTTTCAGTTTTCTTTATATTCTTCCGACCAGAATTGACTTCAATTCATTTGTATTATGAGTTATTTACCTCAAAGTAAAGACTGCATGATGCTAATACTAATTTGTGCACTCGTAATTTCTGTTCCTGACATATCAATGTAACATCAACGAGGGCTTGACGTGCCAAAAGCCCACTGAATCTTTCGGTGATGCTTGCTGCATGGCCAGACCATTGCAATATATATTCTTTGCTCGTGTCATCCATCGCTATTCCTGTTGTTTATGCCAAAGTAATAGAGGACACACAATAACACATCAACAATATATTTATGAAAATCAATGGTTATTATCCTAGTCATGAAAATTACTTCCACAATATTCGATCATGATTGAATACTGTTTATTACCTCAATAACCATTAGAAGATATGTCAGAAATATTTTTATTTTAAATAAAAATTCGGTTGCAATTTAGTAGTGGGGAAGGAGAAAAAACCAGTTGTGATACACCACCAACACACATATGCATACAAAAAAATACACACGCGCACTTATTTCCAGAGACTTGACGGCGAATAAATCATAATTGTGTGGAGTAACAGCAGAATGAACTTGAATTAGCATGTGTGGCGAATCTCCTTCATCATTGAATACAAGCTCATAACATTCTTGTTGTAATATAATATACAGACAAGTATATATATTATGAAAATATACTATACCAGATGATGGGAAAGTTCATTGGATAATTATGCGTAATATATGTTTCATTAATATTGTGGAAATTATTTTTAACGTTTCCCTTCGTACGTAAATCAAGAATCAACTGTCTCACCCATCTTTTTTGTATATCATACACGCACAAGTTGATCATCACAAAACAAGCGACCGAGACTTCAGGCGGTTTGGTCAAAGAAAAAAATAACGGCGAGGGTTTTTATTTGCCACTCTCTTTTTTTCACATTCCTTCTCTTTCTCTCGCTTTCATCATATATAGAATATATATACAGAGGCAAAAATTTTTTTTATATACTTTGTCCCCTTTGTGCATAATCAGAGAAGCTTTATTTTTTGCGTCTCGACGCCAATGGTAATATATATTTATATCGAACAATGATTGTTGATTACCGTTTTATGAATTATAATTGGGGACCGCGAACGCGTTAGTCTAACTCCTACTTGGACAGCACTGGAGCACACTGAAGTATATACATATGTATAGGGTGTGATTTTGAGCAGAAAGAAGAGAGAGAGTAGCAATGTCTATTAAACTTTTGGTTCCATAGTTAGTGGCGCCGGAAGTTTTCACTCTTTTCTTCCGAACTACGTGACCGTACTATCGTCACGGCACATCGGTGCCGAGAATTCCTGCAGAGATGAGTATACTACTCATCTCTGATTCCTGAATCCCTTTCTGAATCAATTGGTATTACAGAGTAACTACTGTGCCGGAACATGAAACTCGATAAAGTAGAGCACTAAGAAAAAAGACCGTGATATCAGCAACAGAGTCTCATTGCTCTATATACTTAGTGGATGAAAAACTGATCTTTAATCAAAACTATTTTCATTCAATTGGGATCATTTGGGAAGATTTAGGAACATAATTTGATCATTTAGGGCCCGGCTTTATGAAGGATAATCCCGATTAGCTAATCCTGACAAGCAATGGCGGCTGAAATTAAGTTTCCCCACCGAAATCTGAAACTGAAGCGCCGCGCAGTGGCGTTCTTCGCCACTACAGTTTGAAGTCTCTTCGAGTGCAGCGAGTTTATCCTAACCTCAAATATGTTAATTCCCATTATTGAGTATTATAAACAGAAGTACCCAAAATCGTCCAACGCGCAGCTAGGGGCACCAGGGGCGATAGGAGAAGGGACTCAAGGTGGGAGAACTTAATTTCAGCCGTCATTGCTTGTCAGGATTAGCTAATCGGGATTATCCTTCATAAAACCGGACCTAGGACATTATAGTTTCTGAGTAATCAATTTGTTTTTGCTGGCCGTAAAGTTAGCAGGTAATGAAAATAATCAAATATCGTTTCTACATTATTCGATTATAAATTGTACGGGAGGAACTTTAAAACTTATTTGTAACATTTAGGACACTATAGTTCACTTATTATCACTATTTCGCTTCGAATTTTCTCTGTTTGATTTTGCCGCCAAATCAAAGTAATCGCAGTATAGTAGCACCAGAGATGAGTAGACTACTCATCTCTGGTAGCACGCAGTATTCATGCATGATGTCACACTTTTCTTAAATCGATATTTGCAGAGAAATTTTTGATTTTCTACGACTTTTTCTTTTCCGACTACAACCACCACGAGCGATTACAGTAGAAATTCGTAGTTTGCATAGAAATGCATAATAACTATGAACTACAATGATTTGCTATGAAAATTCATGACAATTAATCTGACAACGTCAAGTCATAGAAAGTCGTAGCTGTTCAAAGAAATTGTCAATGACATTCTATGAAAATCTATTCGCAGATTTCGCGTGTAGAAATGGCATAGTTCATAGCAGAAAATCGGAAATTGTAATAAATCGTGTAGTTTCGCAGACATTTTCCTCCACCAGGGTAGCATACAAAATATCACAACATATGAATGGAGGGCACTTGGAGATGGCCGACGCATCAGGAGCTTACGGATGTGAAAAATAAAAAAATTATAGTGAATCGAACTTGGCCATTGTATGACGATAATGTTTTCGACATTCAGAGATTTTTGGCATGTGCCAACCATTCCACGAAAAAATTCAATGACGATTTGGTAATAGAGAGTATTGAAGAGGTAGATTTTTATATTAATGCGCCAAATTAAAATATATCTGTGAGTACATGTAAATGTGGGTTGCTATCATCTTCTCCACAAACCAAAAGATAAGTATGAAGGAGATGCGAATTTGAGCGCGTAACACGGCAAAACGTTGATATGAAACTGTGGAACACGAATAACCATGGACTCTGAATGTGATGAATGACCTTGAGGTGAAAATGTTCACATGGGGGAATGAGCGATTTGAATCAAGTGAAATGTGGTATATGGAGAAGAATGAAAATGGATAGGTGTGTTCAGACTAACTCAACGTTGAGCATCACAAATGGCGGCCGGTGAACATAGTTTGGAGGGTGTGGTGGGGGAAATTAGCGTACCGGTGAGCGCATGGAGACTAGAGTAAAGGAAGACGAACTCTTATCGTGATCATGATGAAAATTCGGTCACGAAATCCGAAAAAATAGTTTAGTTCTAAATTTCGCCACCAGATGTACTTCAGTCCAAGAACTACCAATCATGTGAGCGCGGAATGAGTTGGGAGTTATGATGAATAACATTTTGTCATATGTTGGCGGCAATTGCAGGTGTTCCGTACATTGTGCAACACCACCAACAATATTGCTATCAATGAAATCATTTGATTTTTTTGATTGAAATATAGTTATCAACGAGAATCAAAGATGTGGCCCTCCAAGTGATATTCATATTGGTCTCAATAGTGTTTAAACAAATTTCTGTATCGTAATTTTACACACTATTATATTGAATCGATTAGGATTGTGAATATGTAGTTTTCTCCTTTCAAATTGTGTTTATATTCTGTTTTACTCCATATTGAAAAAAATTATGCCTTTAGGCCATTTGCACAATTCTTTATATAACTTCAAGTCATTGCATCCTTTCGCATCATCAACTTTGCGATCCACGGCACCGCTGACATTACTATCAGTCCTCCACAACCTTGGGTCACCTAAATAGGATTGGACGTATCGTCATGTACGATACGTCAATTAATCTCTAAATCTCCGTGGCTACCATATTATATGTAGTCTTTGTGGGTCAATTAAACATGTATTCACGCATCAAAAAAACAAGTATATAGTTGTGAATCAATTTCTTTCCTACAAACAATTCTTTACTCCTTGGGACAGTTCTTACCTGTTCTGAAATATCTCATCACATTACGTTGACCACCTCATTTAAATTATCCAAAATAAACGTGGCATTGATATCCCCATACTAATAATCTACTGTACTCATTCTATACGCCCCGAGAACTTGGCTGTCACGAATTGTTTTGGGTCAGTATCGATCGCGGCTTTACTTACGAGATTCGGAAATCACGTCATGCTGCCACTAGACCGATTACTGAAAATTGTTCATCTACATCGTGGGATCAAAACATCGCTGGAACCAGTCAATTGTTTCAGAATATTCGTAGCTTTTCTACTTCTTATATATGGCGTGGAATGGTAGTTCAGTGTGACATATTTTTTTTGTTCAACATCTTTACTCTTTCAGTGCTTTACGAAAGCTATAATAACGACCAGTTGGTTTTAATGTCTTATGTACAGAAAACACGTCCCATATAATAACTTAGATGAGCAATGTCTACTTACAACCGCGAAACTTCCGACTGGTATTAGTTCATATTATAGACTCACTGATCAAGGTGAGGAACACATGGTGCTTGTGCATACTCAGCAGAAGGTAAGTGCATTCCTACTGTTTACCATAACGCCATGTATGCAAAATATCCGCAGTTGTACAAGGGCTGTAATCTTACCCTCTGTTCATTACGCTCGGCTGTAAGCACTCGTAAGCATTGCTTATCCTGTTCAGTTCGGCGATGAGAGCGCTGAGAAACGGTGTTATGACGTTATAACTCGCATTCACAACTTCTCATGAATTTTTATTTTCATGAGGTAGGGCAATGAAAGTGTGAATCTTCACAAACAATGTGTTCTCCATTGTCGGGAGAGTGAGCGCTCAGAACAAAATGAAATCTTAGGAATGGCGCTCACAATTAAGCGCAGCTCTCGAGTCATTGATAAAATTCGTGGGTACGTTGAGTGAAAAAATTTTTTTTGTTGAGTTATTTGAATGAAAACAAAAAGAATATTGAGAGCAATACCTTTATTATTAGTAATTAATGACAATTCATATATTTAACAACATTATTATTCATTAGAAATATTGCAACCCACCGATTTTGAAATAATATAATTTTGTGTCAATTATTGTATTCAAGAAAACCATATTTTATTGAATCTGTGTGTTAAAATATTAAAAAAACAATTAAAATATCATGAATTATATGAATAACTCTTTATTATTGATGATGAAACGTATCAAATATTAGGCGTTTCCTCATAGCACAAGGTGTGGGATCGCTTTTAATTCATTGGCAATTACATGAAAATGAAATTAAGAAGGTAAATTAATTCCTCTCTTTGTGCGCAATTCAATCGATTCGGAGAAGCATTTATAAATTTTTCGATAAACTAGCAACAATATAACTCAACTTGAAAAACTGATATTATTGTAGACAAAAAGCGATAATTCAAGAAATTTCTAAACTGCACGATACTTCTTTTGGTGCGGTATATATCAAATATTCTAGAAAATAACGCAAAAAAGAACCTATATCGTGGACAAAACGATTAAATGATTTCAACTCCCAGCCGTATTGCCCATAATTGGCGTTATTGGTACTAATTTTTATTCTACTCTTCGCTGTCTGAAAAATAGAAAATGTCAAAAGGTATTGTATTTAACGTAAAGCTCATCATTTTTTCTACGACCATTGCTATAATTGTGGTATACGTGAGAATTTGTATAATAGTAATAATTAATTTGCAGACCTGACTGGAATTCCTAGCGACATATGTTATCTATAGAATTATAATTTCTTACCAATTATTTCATTAATGCAAGTATTGACACATAATCGATTCATAGCAATAGCTGTCGGAAATATAGTAAGCTGCATTTTAAGTATAATATTTTTCGAGAATTTCTATTTCTCAGACGGTGGAGACCGGATTAAAAATGAGTACCAATAATGTTAAATATGGGAAAACGACCGTTAATGGGTAAATTAATGTTAATATGAATACGACCGGGTCATAAAATAGTTTTCGATGAATTGTTGCAATAATTTTTGAACATTTTTTTCTGCTCATCAATTAAAGGAAAACTTCCCTACGATAACTATATCGATTTTTAGATCATCTGTTCAATCTTTCATCCATGGGTGGATAAAAAAACAATATCCGTGAAAATGATCAATATTTCTTAAATAACAGTCAATTGGTCATAAAATACCGCTGACGAAGATTTCTGAATTAACTTAACACCACTAACTTATTACGCATAAGGTTTATCTTATGCTTTGTGTTCTCGTTTCCGCATCGCATTCTGAACTTCTTTGTCGCATGGGTCCTCCTTTGATCCTCCAATACACTTTATACGAATTTAAACTTATAAACAAACCAATTGTCCAGTTCAATAATCACACCGCTCATAAAACTTGCACTTTCAGTATTTCATATTTTCCACTTTTGAAGCAAACTTTTTTCTACTTCATGTATTCCAAAGTTCGACTTGATGTCAAACAAAAAGTATTTAATTGACATAAAACCGATAAGTATAGAACTTTCAAAACATTGAAATTGAATAAATTTGTTTTATTTATGTAAATAGAGATTTCTATACATAAAACTTGATCCGCCAGGACTTTTTACGTCTGAGTAGATTGTATTTTTTCAGAATAAGTCATTGGCACTATCACGCTGCCACGTCGGGAAAGACGATGATGGCTTCAAAAGAACTCGAAAATAAATTTGGTACATCATGTTTGAGGTTATAATATAAAGCGAAAACCACTTATGTTTATAAATTCGGTGATATTGAAGTATTATTGAGAAATACCTTGTATTATTGATTGTTGATTAATGTTATTAGTTTAACAAACATTTTTTACCTTCGCGATTATGTGACATTTCATTATATTTCATCATCTAAGATTAGACAACTGTCTATGCCCTGTATGAAATTTCAAACTTTCGCGCTGATCCTAGCACGTGCACCCAATATCGGAATTAGCTAGGATAGACTATACCGCTCCACTCATACCGGCTCTCTGACTAAAGCGCCACTCCTATTTTTTCGGATTTTGCGGACGGATCGACGATACGGAGTTCGTCCTCGTTTGCTCTAGTCTCCATGTTTGAGCGTTTCAGGCTGGACACGTTTAGTCAACGCAAGGGAAATCTAACCTCAGTTTTGTTTGTGCGGAGTGTGCAGGACGTGTAGAGGTAACGTTAAAAATGGAAATAATTATAAACATTTTACTCGATGAAGTGATGAATCCGATGGATGAAAACGTTTTTAATTAAAACATTTTTCCAAGCCAATTATATTCCACAACCTGATTTTCTTCCATATTATTTTATAACGTCTTATGTGAATATCACTTTTGTTTAAATTTAAAATTAAAAATTTTGAATCACTTTCTAGTTTCAATTTCAATTTTAAAATATTGTACCAATATTGCGTCGCGACTCAACGCCACCCCACGCTAGTAAACGCAAACACATGCGCCGCAAGCGTGTCCGACTAATGAACTCCTCGAATGAAAAACCCAGCCTAAACGCTACTCAACCGTCGAGAGCAACACCGCTCAACGTTTGCTCAACGTTGAGTTACTCTAAACACACCCTATGTTAGGATGAACTTGTAAGCAGAGATGAGTAGTCTACTCATCTCTGATGGAAACGTCCGGCGCCACCGACTATGAAACCGAAAGTTTGATAGGCATTGCTACTCCCAATCTTCTCTCTGTTAGTCTGTTTGCGGCATATTCCGTGTTCGTTGTTTTCATGTTTATATAACTTGTCATCAAGCCGCGTGAATGATTCAATGTCATTTCTTTTTCATCACTATTATCAAACAACAATTATAAATCAGCGATGGCAGATGAAAAAATAATTACGTACGTTTATATCAGTACATTATCTTTTCTCAAATTCACTATCCAATTTGAATAACATATTCTACACCTCACATCACCGTCTCAACTCATAACTCATTAGGTTATGTTCCGCGAAGTAAATCGTTTGTATCGTTTTGTGAACAAAAATATCGAATGTAAATGAACATTCATATCATTTCAGACCGATGGAGAAGCCAGATGAATCATTGACTGTTGCAATAATTGGTATATCACAGATTAATACCGACGAAAAAGGAACGCAAAAAACAAAAATTGAGGAAATTAGTGAGAAACCAAACAATGGACACCTGAACGGCAATTCTAGTAATTGTTATTGGTGATTAATTGATCCGTATATCTGAAGATGTGTTCATAATCATTGCAACGAAGTTTAGCAATATATTTTTTTTTTCTTCAACGTGTTGCATTTTTCCAGTGGGAAAGACCGAAATCTCAACATTGCTGAATTACTATGTGCCAGTTGTTCAAGATGGTTTCATGAATCGTGTATTGGCTATCAATTAGGTAAACTCGTCCCATTCATGATGAATTACATATTCATGTGCAAGAGTTGTTCGCCGACTGGTCTAGAGAGCTTCAAGAAAAATCAAGCGCGTGAGTATTTTGTAGAAAAAAAATTACTCCAAGTTAACAAACAAAAATAATTAGTTTATACTTGGAACGTTCTTTGTTGCAGCACTACCACAAATGTGTGTTACTGCAATTGCGAATCTTTCACAATTGGCACAGAAAGATCCTGAACAAAGAATGTTATTTCACAAAGATCGAGATATTATACCATTTATTGAATGTAATTGGGAAAGTATGACAACAATGCCAAGAAGAGTCACACAATCGTGGCACGCAACAGTATTGATAATTCAACTGATAAATGGGCGGAATAATGTTATAATAGTGAAATTGTCAAATAATTCTTCCTTTTTCACAGGTTCATCGAGCATTGCTCAAAGATGTTGGTACACTATTTACAATGGACGAAAATAATACAGATGGTCAAATGTTTGGGTTAACAACACCAGACTTAGTATTGATCAAACCAAATTATGAAGCAATGATCAAGGGTGGGCATTTAAAAATCACGGAAATGGGCGTTCAACACGTTGGTGAGTGTATAAACTATGGTATAAAGCTATTGCATCATACTCGAGAAATTATTTGTTGATGTGTATTCCTGAGATAAAGTTAGGATTCGTAAATTAACTTTTGTCATGTTCAAATATAAGGATCACACAATAACATTCGATATTTTGACTTGTGAATCGCATATTATTATTTTATCTTGCAACTACGCGCAAGCGAGTTTATTCAGAATTGTGATGATACGTTGAAACACGGTATATTGTTAGTTTTCATACATTCATTAATGACACAAATGTGACAATTACAATTTACAATCTAAATAAACATCAAAATATATTTATTTTTATGTGCATTCAAAATGTATTGAATGAACTAAACATAATTGGACGAAAATGGGACATTATGCACAATTTACTGATGAATGAAATATTGCATGATTGATTCCCGATGGATTCGCTCAGTTCCATTCAGCACTGGACTTCGAGGACGCAATGCCAAGCGTAAATTTCCCGGTGAGGGTACGGGCACGGGACCAGGTAAAAAAGGCCGTGGTTCCGATTTAACTGCCCCCAAATTACCCGCTCACGGTTATCCTCTCGAACACCCATTCAATAAAGACGGATATAGATATATCTTGGCTGAACCAGATCCTCATGCACCATTCAGACAAGTAAGAAAAAGATGAAAATTTTCAACACAAGATCAAAAATTCTAACAGACTTTCAATTCTTGAAACGATAAAAATGGACTTTTATTGAATTGATGAGTATAATCCTCAATCAGGAATTTGATGAAAGCAGTGATTGGGCTGGCAAACCTATTCCTGGATGGCTTTATCGTGCACTGAGTCCTAGTACTGTATTACTTGCGCTTCATGACCGTGCTCCGCAGTTGAAAGTATCTGAAGACAGATTGGCGGTGACTGGTGAAAAGGGTTATTGTATGGTTCGTTCATCACATTGCGCAAGTCGTGGTACTTGGTATTGGGAAGCCACAATTGAGGAAATGCCTGAAGGTTCAGCTACTCGATTAGGTTGGGGACAGGAGTATGCCAATTTACAAGCGCCATTAGGATATGACAAATTTGGCTATTCGTGGCGATCAAGGTAAACAGGTTTGAAATTATGGAGGAATTATATACGTTTTATCGCGACTTCAAACTGGCCTTCATTCTATTTTTAACGTCTATCTGAATTGTTACGTTGAATGGGTAATAAAAACACAAACTTACAAACCTCCTACCCTGAGAGCATATACCATGCTCGTTCCGTCATAGGTAATGAATGGAAGGAGAAATTTTATAGAGTAGTTTTCCGAACATATCTCACTCGTATATGAATGCAGAGTATAAAATCTTAAGCCCTGACAAATATTCTCGCGTATGGAATTCGCGAAACTGGTGTGCGCCGTAGCAGATTTGGATCACCTATTACAAATGAGTAGTAAAGAACTGAATTTTCTCGTTAGAGTAGATAGATAGACGTACTTATCACAGCAAATTTCGAAAATATTGATTCTTCGAAATGACGGGGCTTCGATGCGAAGGATGCAATTTTCGATTTGATGATCGCTCCAATATCTGGGATGTCCAAAAGAATAAAACTCTTTAATAATACTGAGAAATCATTCTAGCTGTAAGACAACATAAATTGATTGAATGAATGATACCTCTTTTTTTTCGATGAAAACGAAAGGAAGGGAACTAAATTTCATGAGAGTCGAGGAAAACGCTATAGCAGCGGTTATGGTGAAGGGGACACACTGGGATTTCTGATTGTTCTACCAAACACATATGACACTTCTCACATACCCAATACATACAAAGACAGGGTGAGTTGTCTTGAATCTTCCAATTATTTCAAATAAAAATACAGAAGAGAAAATTGCATATTTTATATTTTAGCCTCTAGTAAAATTTAAAAGTCATCTCTATTACGAAGAGAAAGATCAAGTGCCTGAAGCATTGAAAGCGTTGAAACCTTTGACTGGAAGTAAAATTGTGTTTTATAGAAATGGTATATGTCAAGGGGATGCATTCATCGATATTAATAGAGGCGCGTATTATCCAACAGTTTCGATACATAAAAGTGCAACAGTTTCGGTGAATTTTGGACCAAATTTCAAATTTCCACCGCAGGACTTTACATTCAGAGGAGTAAGTTCAAAGAATATATTTCACACTCCTATTCATATATTGCATTCAAGCAATAAAAGTCGCGTACTGTCAACTTCTTCAACTTATTTAAGTTTTTATAAAGAATGCACTTGATGCAGTGTATTTATTGACTTTATTTTGGTTCAGATGTATGAGAAAGCTGAGGAAGCAATGGCAGAACAATCAATGGCGGATATGCTTTATCTAAGTGAAAATGAGGGAAAACTTCGGCTAGACACATTTTCATTATGACATTAAAAAACATTATCATTTTTTGCTAACGTTTAGTTCCGTATTCCATAACAACCAATGAACTCTCGCATAACAACAAGATATCAAAAATATGTAAAAATTATTCAGTTTGATGGGATAGAAGGAAGAAAACTCTTGCATTGATTACTCTTACGTTTATTTACGTCATCACGAATGGGAAAACGCGAAAAAAAAGTTCTATGAAAAAAGTCTTGACTTATTTACCAAACCCACCTTTACATGGTGGACTTTCTGATACATCATCACTACTTTCTTTCCATTGTTTAGGTGTTTTTGCCTACGGAAAGAACAGAATGCATATTATTATTCCTACCTAAGTATGATTTCTGTTAGAATTTTTATAAATACTCACTACTATTGATAGAGCATGAACCAGCGATCGCAATTCATTTTCAAGTAATTCATGGATAATTCGATGGCGCTATAAAAAGAGACGAATATTGATTCTAATTTATAGCAATAAAACTTTTCATTCTTCCAAAAGCATTTTGTAATTTTATGTTTTTACTTTAATTAAAGGTTGATCTTGAAATTTATCAGATACCACAAGAATTTTGAAATGTGTCTCTGATCCCTCCGGTACATTGTGCATATAAGATTCATTAATGATTTCCATATGTACAGGTGCTAATGCGTTGTGCAATTTTTTCCTCATAGAGTCCTCAATCGGGTTGTGCAACGCTGAACTCATTCTCTTCATGGGTTCAATGGCCGTCTGCAAACCTACTTCACCAAACCAAAATTGAAAGAAAACTGAATATTTTGGGGGCTATAGTTGACTTGACAGGACATTTATATATTTAACATATCATATATATTCCTACATAATACCAGGTGATCTTACTATATTTCCCAAAATATGAACCTTTCAACATTGGAATTTTTTCAATCTCCTAATTGAAAGAGAAATCGCAACAATGAATTATAGTGCATGTAGCGATCACAAACAAATTTTCGGCTCCATTTTATGAAATAGTTGTCTATAATCTTCAATGGAACTGTTCATGTGAATAAGTCCAATAGTCTAGACAAAGAATTATAATAGTAGAGGGGAAGTTACTTGAGAGAATCGTCAACTCTTCAGGACGTATGTAGACGTGAGAGGTTAACAACTGTGTTCCCTGTGGGGGTTTTCCAATTACAGCACTGTGCCGCACGCTTGAGCACAGAAAATTGCTGTGTCCTGAGCAGTGGTCGAGCAGTGATCGAGTAGTCTCCACCTCCATATCTCATAATCAAGCAATTCGTGATGACTCGCACTCCAGGAAAAGAATGGCGCTCGAAGCGTAGTCTGGTGGAGAATTGAGGATATAAATTGTGTTCCAACAAGCACCATCGCACCGTGCTGCGTGATTGGAAAACCCACTGTATACAGTCGTCAACAGTATAGTTCGTGAACGATGAAAATTGCTTCGAACTGTCGTTATCCGAAATGACACAGTTGATTACCCATCTAGTGTCTGATGGATGAATTCAGTGAATTTATGGTGGAAATTGAACGCATGGAATGATCCGGATGATGGACTACTTTGAATGGAAGTGGAACGTGCGGAATAAACATTTCATTACAAATAGTGATGAGCATGGTATCGTCAAACTTCATTGCTAAAAATCTCTGGTATCGCGAAGAGTTTAACGTCGCGAACACCATCCCCGACAACTTTTTCATCCACAGATAATATTAGCGAGGTACAACGAAGAACTTCGAATAGGGAATTGACACAATATCAAATTATTCTCGTCGATGAAATTATCAATTTGGAAACACCAACAATTACCGAACATATGAAATTATATCTGCAGCGTGTGGTGAAGGTTATGTAGGAATAGTTCCGCATTAATTTGAAATATCACAACGAATAACAAATATTGGATGTAATATTAATGATAGTGATGTCTCAAGTTTGTTGTGTGTCTAAATGCCATAATTTAACACAATTAGTAGCTGATAATGATCCGGACGAATCAGGTGGTTTTGGAAGCGCTATTGGAGCGCAAGTGCACATTAACGCTCTTTGACATAATGGGATGTTCTAGAATTACAGGTTTGAATTAATTTTTGAAAACTCATTAATGTGTACAATTAAAACCAGTATGCTATTTAATATTAATACATTTTGGGAAAGATTGTGGCCATTGGGCATCATTGTGTTCAAACCAACAGTGTGAATATTGAAATGCTTTATTTTTTTTTATATTTTATCGCCTATTCTTATGAAAATATAATGACTTTATTTCAGAAAAAATATGTATATTTTATTTCCTATTCTACAATGTAATTCAGATACGAGGATTGAATTATTGTCTAGGTCTTCAATTAACGTATTATGAAGACTGTCATTCAGAAATGGTACGGATGGTTTCAATTATAGTTCCTTATCACCAAGTAACCAGCAAAAGTTGATATGAACGGAAAGATGAACCAATTAATGATATGAGAAAAGTTATACGACACAATTATTCATTCACTTATTTCGCAAAAAGGCAGTAATTCAAATTCAGCCAATAAGTCATTTAGTAACTCCCCTGTATAAAATACTCAAAACTGTGAGCCAGGCATTCGATCCAGTGAAATTTCAGGATTGATGTGCGTGTTAAGCTCATATGAGATTCCCCGATAGTTAAATTATCTTTTATTGGTAATATTCCCATTATTGATGACATCCATTTCCTTAATGATTCACTTGGTGAATCTGCCACAATTTTTTTTATATTAAAAAGAAATGCAATTGCAAAATATTATCTACATACAGAGAACATATTTTATGTTGATGTCGACATAGATTATTACCTCTGGGATATATGGGTACAAATGATAATTAAGCATATCTTAATTCAAATATCAGTCTTTAAATCTAAAATTAATTCTCTGAGTTTAATTAACTCTTGAAGTCGATTGTATTTGAAAAATACCATTGCTATTGGCGAGAAAAATTGCTGGGCTCACTGATTTACCACCAATACTCATAGTATTTTCCAATTTGACAATAATTATACTTATGTCGACACAGGTCATGAAGCAGAACTACTAATGTTCAATATAAATCAATGAAGCCCAAATCCCACCCGCATGTCTGAATAATCTCGTGCGGGTTCCGACGATAAATATGTTCCAGTCAACTTGGAACATGCCATAAATATTTTACTTATTTATGTACATACATATTAAGCAACTGGTATGTGTTTTGCTCGTATGAAATAGCCAAAAATAACCAAAAACATTATTTTTTTTCTACGTCCATTTTCCTGTTTGAATTGAATAGTGGACAAGTTCTGGTATATGGACTCAGTGAATATTTAACCCTGGGTCATAATAATAGAAAAAAGTCGAGAACATCATGAAATATTTTTTTCTTCCATCTTTGATTATCTATGGCAATTATCGACATGATTCTCATGTTCATTGCAGTTGTTCCAAATGCATGTAGAGGAATATATATATTCATCAACGAACGCAAATAGACCAAAGTTTTGGGCAGGTATGAGAAAATATACGCTATGCAAACTAAACCTAGCCGGCCACTTTCAATTTCGAATGTTTATATACGAAAATTATTCTTATAAAATTTGGCTAAAGTCAACGGTTTTTGAATTATGAATTTTTTGAAATGAAAAAACCTGATTTTTATCAACGTTACTGGTTAATTACGAAAGCAAAAATAATTTAATGGTTAGTTTGCTATATACCAGTGGATAGGAAATTGGAGAGATGGCCTATCCATTGATATATAACAAACTAACCATTAATTTATTTTTGCTTTTGTAATTAACCAGTAAAGTTGATAAAAATCCTGTTTTTTTATTTCAAAAAATTCATGACTCGAGAACCATTAACTTTAGTAAAATTTCATAAGGATAATTTCTGTTATAAAATTGCCCAAAATATTGAAAAAAAAAATTGATCCTCAAAAAAATATTTTTTATACAAAGTTTATTACATGAATATTGACTCAAAGTTATGATTACCCCCCTGGTAGCACCGTTCCGACATTAGTCCAAACGGTCGGGATGTGTGCTCGTCCGACCGTTAATTTATTTTGTAGCTCTTATTGGAAATGATCAGGTAACATGAGAGCAATTAATTGGATATGATTCAATACAAGCAATCAAATGGAAAGTATTGGACACAAACGATGAAATGAAAGTTTTCGACGTAGTCAATAACAGAATAAAAATTGAATAAGAGTGGTGGTCGTGATTCCATGATCATTGGGTTATGAATCGTCGATGCTGTCGCTGAACCATTCAGCATAGGCCAAAATTAATTTTCGCACATGTCAATAATTTACCATTACCCTAGAAATAGAAAGAATGAGAACCCAGCAGAAATCTATGCAGACATCGAAAAAACGAAAAAAGTGCGTTTTTCGTTTTGCTAAAAACAACCCTATAAGAACATATCATGGACTCCATGGATCATCCAGAATCTATTGGTGGCTGTACTTGAATAGTAACACCCTTGAAGAATTTGGGACCAATCCAAGAAGAAAAAATCTGCGGAAATCAAATACCATAACGAAATATAAAGAAATAAGTGAACAATCTATCGATATTCCAACTCTTCCATACATATATTCTTTGATTTTCGATGTTAATAGTTATTAATTGTGGATCGCTTCTATTCTAATCTTTTTTCACTTCACCATGTTTCAATCCGCGGGAAATGATAAATCATAAAACGAAACAATGATGAGTGGAAATATTTATGGTGAAATTAATAATAAAACACTCAACATGAATACAAACCTAAATGATGAATTCTAATGAAACATGATGATTGTTAACAATGAAATTCTTGTAACCTTCATTTTTATTATATACTTTTTATGTTCTTATGATATCCTCATAGTTAGCGGGTAACTTCACATTTTCTTCATTTTCAGCGTAATGGTATATGATTGGTACGTGCGAAAATGAACATTGGTCTATGTCGGATGGTGAAGCGGATCGCATCTGTGATTCTCAACCCGATGGTCGTGGGATCGCTTCCCCACTCTGATTCAATTTTATTTTGTTTTGGTTACTTCGTAAAATATCATTTGATCACTCATTTTCAATAATTCCAGTTTATCGTCGTAGATGAGAAAGGGTGTGCCAATTTCAAACTTTAAATTATTATTGTTGATAGAAATTTGCGAGAAAATTTAAGTTGAATAAAATTAAATATCATGGAAATTATGAAAGAAATTGGTTATGATTGAATACTTATGTTATTGGAATATAGACAGTTCTTTCGAAAGTGATAATCAAGTCTTGTTCACTAACTGTTTACATGAATGATTATAGATGCATTAACAATATATATTTAGATGTTCAAGTACCTCGTGAGTATAAAAAAAAATGTCGCATAGTGGTTTAATGTAAAATTTCTGTTGTGTCAATGATAACATTCTTTCCTTTTCGTCTGAATCTCGTATCATATTTTAATTTTTTCATAATTCAGATGATTCGAATAAATCAAATAAATACCAAATCTAACAAGCCAATTTTGTTTATTTTTCATTTTTCAATTTTTGCGCGCTCTAGTCGCCATTATTGGCGCCATCGCTAAACAATTTTACTTTGTTGAGGCTTCTAGTCATGTGGCCGGAAAATATTTCTGAACCTGCGCTACACAGGAATCCACATTTCTCGACCCTAAGCGAGCGGAATGACAAGACACGGGCTTGCAGATGTAGTGGAAATAATGAATTCAGCGTGTAGCTTGTAATGAAACGAAAATATTGTTGGACATATGCTATTGCAATTGGAATATAGCTGATAGGGAGATGAGAATGGATATTAATATCATTCATTGGAGCGATGTATGAACGTAGAATGACATAACTTGGTATTGACGAAAAGTACGATTTCTCGGAGTGCACATTCGAACTTGTGGCATGACAACAGAGGCAGTTAATAATGCAGCGACCCAAGGGAAAACTATCGTTATCGTAGGAGGATTCTGAGGATTTGAACTGCTTTTGTGCTCAAACAAGTCAAAATCGTCAAACTTGGACAAACAAGTATAGGCCTGATCTAAATTCAATGAAATGTTCAAATTTAATCAGGAAAATAATAGTGAACTGATTTTCTGCATCATTCCCATAGAATTATTCATTGAAAGCTATGAAGAGTGTAAGAAAATATTGAATTCCAGCATATATTGATAGTCAAATTGAAATGTGTAATGAGACACAATCTGGATGATACTAATAACTATCACATGACATGGAGATTATTACTAAATATTAATCAAAATCAAGAAACATACTATATGTTATCTCACTTATATAATACGTAAACATATAGTCTAACTTATGAATTTTCTGTATCGATAAAATTGGATGCTCCGATCAATTCAATTTTATTTTCGTAGCAGCCAAACAAATGCAGCGGCATAACAACCATTAAAGGTCCACTTATGATTAATTGAACGTAAGACAATTAAAAACATTCTCAATTTCCCTCATCCGTTTCTTGTCTTAACTTTGCTGGATGGTTTAATTCAAATCATTCACTATTGATTTCTGACGATGGAGTGGTGAGTAATTTCGTAATGAAAAAACAAAAACTTTTAATTAAAATATTGTGCAACTGAGGTATCAGACCAACTTACGTTATGTATCGAAAATACGTACAATGTGAATTATTTCTGGTCCACGGTCTTCTGTATGAAAATGTGCAAAAAATTATTCGGATATAATAAAGTGTCAAAAAAAAATTTCATTTTTATTCATATCAAAACATAATACTTATCAGATATGCTGAATTATAGAATCCTCGTCTTTCACAACTTATCCTTTCAGTATTACATAAATCGCATAATTATAAAAAATTCATGCAAATACGTTTACTCTTGTTATATTAGTTGTTTATCTGCTCTTGGCAGGTAAATACGCTTGAAGCTTGAAGCAGTATTATCACACTATGGGCATCTTAACGAGGTCCGGTTGCGGACGGCAGTTTTGTTTAAAAACAAGGGAATTTTTTTTTTTTTTGCCAAAAAATGAGAAGATCACGTGCTGCAGGACGACCGAAGTCCATTTTTCGACGAAATCGCAGTTTTTTAGACATATCTCATGAAATATTCTGATTTAAGGAAAAAACTATGAAAACAATTTTGTAGGAAATTAAATTGTCTATAAAAAATGTCATATACATTTAAAGAAAAAAGGTGTATTTATAAACATACTCCATGATAACTGCCGTGGATCTTATCTAGTAAGCATTTTGAAGATTACCAATGTTAAGAATAACATTCTGTTCGAAGTACAGGCATTTTTGTTTATTAATAATAATAATGTTGATTTATATCAGCACAAAAATTGAACCATTTCATCCGTCTAGAGAATTGTTTGAAACAAATCTAACATTCTAATGACTCAAATGCAGGAAAATAATTATTGTTTGCGGCTCCTTAGAAAATAAGGACAATACTTTGGAAGCAGAAATTTAGACAAAAAATGGATAGGCATGAATGGAGTGGATTCAAAAACTTTCTCGTCTAATTTTGTCTATTCAATAAAATAGTTCAGTGAAGTGAATAGCGTATCCAAAAACATTAATTTTATTTCAAAAATAAGTAGTCGAAATTTATTATTCATAAACAGATTTTTTAATCCCAGGGTTTACGTGAATTTTTTTTCGTAGTCTTCATCTTTTTACTCTTACAGTCGTTTGAAATTTGGATGTCGAATTGCTTTTGTCATTCATCCATTGAAAATAAATGGTTTACTGCTCCATTATCCGTCGAAGATTGAAATATCTTCATAAATACACATTTTTTTTGAAAAAAAATGGATATGACATTTTTATAGACAAATTATTTTCCCACAAAATTGTTTTCATAATTTTTTCCTCAAATCTGCATATTTCATGAGATATTCCGAAAAACTGCGATTCCATTGAAAACTGAACTTCGGTCGACCGGCGGCACGTGTTCTTTTCATTTGTAAAAAAACAATTTTTCCTCGCTTTCTTACATCAAAAACGAACTTTTTATGGGGCGCCTGGAAAAATTCAATTGTTAACGACTACCCTGATATATGTTTATACACACACACATATGGATTTCTAAAGTTCTTCAATCCATATTACATGCCGATAAAACATTGAAGATATATATATCCAATGGTGCGTTTGGAAATGATAGTGCATCAGCTGCTTCCCCATTATCGATATCATCAGGAGGCATCAAGTTATTGTTACCCTCGTTTATTATTATTACATAGCAAATACATACTTCAAAGTAGTCTTTAGAACATGGCATTAACTCATGCCGGATATTGGGCGGAGGAGGTTAGTTTCCATAATATTATCCAATCCAATTGCAATATCAAATGACCGCAGCAGTATTGGTGCCATGATTTTTATTATGATCTCTTGATTATTTATATTTTTCCTTATAGCAATTCTCATGTTGTGATGTGCGTGGATCAATATGTGAAATAGATATAGCATTGTGAATTAAAAACTTTACAAAGAATTACGTAATGAAAGAATAAACAATTTTATTTAATTAATTATAATGTTTTTGTTGAAGAGATATTATACTTTGCTTGATTGCGCGGGATATGTGATCGCATGCTTTCCTGTATCTATATTATATATTTGACAATGATTGTCGAAAGTTCCGGATATTCTTCAAAATGGGAAATTTTGTTTCAATTATGATAATAAATTTAATTGAAAGCCGCACATAATCATACCGGTTTTGTCCGATGTGACAACATTAACTGAATTAACTATGTGTATTAAGCTATATAGTATATATTTCAATAATATCTACATATTTCGTTCATTCACCCAGTAATTACTCATTGAGTCCTCGTCGAATAGATGTAGCGGCTACGTTATCTATAAACTTCGAAAGAAAGTGATTCCGTAAATAGGTATAAGTAAATATTCTTTCGACAAAATATTTCAATTCGGATAATATTAGCAGCATCATATTTCATACCATTTCGAACATCGGAACGATCAACAATGCATTTGTGTTATTATTTTGATCAATACTATTATGGAAATTTATATGCTCAATATATGAAGTTGGGACTCTGCATACTTACATCAATTGGTTGAAATGCAGCACAAATTTTGAAACAAATACGCCATAAGACATGTCCATTTCCTTCGATTGCTGAATAATATATTTGTTTCTTGATTTTGAATAATATTCAGTAATAATCCAATCGTCATGCGCCAGTTATTAGTATCATCCAAATTGTGTTTCATTACACATTTTAATTTAACTATCATTATATGCTGAAATTCAATGTTTTCCTACACTCTTCATAGCTTTCAATGAATAATTCTATGGGATGGTTGGTAAAAATCAGTTCGCTATTATTCCTCTTATTAAATCTGAACATACTTGTGTGTCCAAGTTCAACAATTTTGCCTTGTTTGAACACAAAAGTAGTTCGACCACCAGAATCCTCCTACGATAACGATCATTTTCCCCTTGGGTGATTGCATTATTGACTGCCCCTGTTGTCGTGCCACAAATTCGAATGTGCACTCCGAGAAATCGTACTTTTCGTCAATACCAAGTTGTCTCAATCTATGTTCATACATCGCTCCAATGGATAATATTCATATTAATTCTTATCTTCCTATCTGCTATATTCCAATCCCAATTGCATATGTTCAACAATATTTCTGTTTCATTGCAAGCTATATCTAAATTTATTATTTTCACTCCATCTGCGTGCCCATTTCCTGTCACTCCGCTCGCTACGATCCTGAAATGTAGATTCCCATATACTGTAGGTTCAGGAATGTTTTTTCGGCTAACATGACTACAAGCCGATTTGATAGTCACGTAACCAATATCGACTATCGATGTATCGAATGCAAAAAAACATCGGTCGAAAACATCGATGTTCCTGAACTAAAACATCGAGAGTCAAAACACCGATGTATATCCCTACGCTAAACGCAGATGCTCCGAGGTAAAAATTTTTTCGACTTACTAACTTATTTTGGTGGCTTGGAACATAGTTCGACTGAACACACTCGTTTTCATATTTGTCAGAATGTAGTTAGATAAATTTTCATCAAAAAATGATATCGTTTATGATCTAGTTTGATCTAGCTCGATTTAGCTAGGCAATGCAGATACGGAATATGACAGCATTTGGCAGAAAAGTGTAGGATTTGACAGAATCTGAATGAATATGACTGTGCTCTGATTATGATTCTATCAAAATGCATTATATAAGCTTATTGCGCAGCAAGATGGAAAATCATTATCAGCAAATTTCATTGTTGAAAATACGTAACCCACGGGTATATGAAATTGGATGAATAAACTGTTCCATTTCCATTATGAATTAGAAAATAATGAATTGTTCAATTACCATTATTTGTCAGAAAATTCTATCGGTTCGGTATTATAATCAAAAAATGGAATAGCTATTATGGATCGTAATGATAATAAAGGATATGTAGATAATTTTACAGAATCTGACGGAATCTGATAGAGTCTGAACGGTTTTAATAAAGATCATGACAAAATGTATCAGATGTCTATGACGATATTGCACAGTAGGATCAAATGAATTCTTTGCAAATATCAGTGCCAGAAATACAGTGATCATAGGCACAGCGCCACCGATCTATAAACTGGGACAGTAAATAAATTGTTCCATTTTCGTTAACAATTCTGTCTTCTTTCAAAGTTTGATTACTTGATCGTCATGTACATTCATATTTCATGAAGAATATTACGGTATTTTCGAAAAATGTACTGGCCACGAACACGACCGGTTTCTAATGTATGATTTTCCATCTGATGTAATCTTATACATTTTGACAGAATGTGACACATTCTATGGAGTTTGAGAATACAAAGAAAATCAGTCAGAAATATGATTAACAAAGCTGACAACATTTTGCAATTACATCATTCTGCATTTACTTCTATATGTGGTGGTAACCCAGAACTGCAACTAGTGACCGTTGGGATTGTGAGAATAAATGAGACAGTGATACACTATTACACAACTCCAAATGATTTTTTCTTATTGTTAAGGTTATTTATTTATATTCAATGAATATCTGAAATTTGAAAAAATGACTCGTTAATTTTTGCAAACGTTTATTATCCAAAAACTATTGATTTTATCTAAATTTTGTAAGAGTGTTTCCTTTTCCAGAACATGCCCAAAACATAGAGGAAACTAATTTTGGTGGCCACAACATTTCCGCTATTGTCGGAACAATTTGTCGATGACATTTGATGGCGCGCAGTCGCGTGAAAACTATCTCGATATTAGGATTCTACGTATCGAAATCTGTAAGATAGTCTTCATTCGAATTATCGCCACATAAATACATACGGAAAGAGGATATCACCCCTGGACTATAGTGTTATAACTTACAATATATTACTTGTCTTATGGTAAGTGATCGTCGTTGCCGACTGTCGACTGCAGTGAAGCCAATCGATAACGAATAGTTTAATGTCGAGATAATGCAACTCTCCTGATTTCATATTCAATCTCTTTATTATGTACGTGCTACCGATAGTAGTGTGATGATTCCCAATTATTGTATATCATGGAATTAAACTTTGTCGAAACGGTTTTTGTTTGTCCCATAATTATGTAACAAGCATCATACATACATTGTGCAAACATGAAATTGCGACTATACGAATCCGTGGGGATTTTCGATTTTCATTTCGCTGGTGGTGTTTGCGTGAGAAGCTGATAAGTTCTACCGTGAGATGCTGGTACTCAGATTCTCAATCTTAGCTATTGTGTCAATCATATAGATGATCTGAAATTAATAAGTTATCATGTGAGAAATATTCTTCCGTGGAAAACGAATGACTTAAAAAATTCATATTATTTTAAACTACTCGGCCCTGGATATCGAGGGGTCGGAAGCTCATCTCGATTGAGCCTGCGCATAAGGGATAAATGGGAATGGTGGGGATATTGGTGCAAGTGAGCAGATGGCGCGCGTGTATTCACGTTAGAAAAAGCTGTAAGCTTATTGGTCCCGGTCCATTGTTGCGTATTGATTGCCGCAGAGGGTGGCAGTAGTGTGGTATTGTCGTTGGCATCACTTGGTCGTCGACGATGACGGTATGACACGGTGGTGGCGAAGCGAATATAAGTGAGATAGACGGGGAGAGATAGTGAGAGAGAAAGAGAGAGAAAGAGAGAGAAAGAGAGACAGACAGACAGGCAGCGGAAAGTTCGATAGAGATAAAGGCTCGAGAAATAGAAAGAACGCAAACGAGGAGGAGAATTATACTATGCCATATTATCAGCATCACGATTGAAATTCTGTGCTGTGATTTTTTTTTCTTTTATTTCACTTCTTCATGTCTTTTCATTTTTTATTTCCCAAATTTTCCTCTCTGTAATTTGGCCTGATCGTATTATGTGATTGTGTCGCACCCTCTTGTATGTGTGTGTGTTCGTGTATGAAGTGTGTGGCACGTTTGTATAGTGATCAACGCACGCACACACACGCAAACACAGATCAGATAGAGACATCACATTTTGGCCGATACTCGTCAACAATAAACTTAACCCTTGTTGCCGTGCACAGCGGTCGCGCGGAGTTGAAATATCGAAGTGGTTGTGTATAAGAGTCGAGGTGTAGTGGCGATAGTGGGGTTTATATAGTAGAAGTGGTGGTGGTGGTGAAGGTGGTGGAGTTGGCGGATGAGAGAGGGAAGACAGTGCTACGATACAGGCAACGAGGGTGAACAAAGTTCTGCACATAATTGTATGTTGGCAGTGTTATTTTTGTGGTTGATCTGGTGGAAGTCGACTTCTTCCCATCATCATCTTTTTCCCATTTTTAATTTCGTTTTGGTGAAAGATCAGTTCTTATTTCGGTAAATATTTTTTATTCATTCTCGTCTTTATCAATTTTCGCATTAACTGCTTTCAAATAGTGAAGGAGAGAAGGGAGCCGGGTGGGAGTGAATGAGACGTTTTATTGTCCATTTAGATTTTGCGAAGAGGAATATAGTGGAACAAAACCAAAAGGTTCAAGGGGAATAATAACTGTTGGAAGGTTCATTTTTCAGTTTGCTTTCTGGTGAGCGCGTAATTCTTCTTGAATAGTTGAACATCGTGGGAAATATTATAACTTTTTATCATTATTCGTAGCTATATCGTTATTAATTCCGATTGAAGATCACATGAAAAATAGGAGTTATCTAGGCGATTGGTAAAATCGAGTCACAATTCTTTTGTTTATTCATTTACATCCCAATTAAATTCTTTTAAAATCTTATTATAGGGGTGACCTCCTTATATAGAAAGGGAAGCTTTATCATTCATTATTGTCTGTGTTCCACTGTTTTTATTATCGATAATATTATATCCGACTTTGATTTTGAGAATACTCAAGAAAAAGAAAATATTTTCCAAAATGTCGTGAAACTGTGGTAGCACGCGATTATTTCGATTTTGAGATTAAAACCAGAGTGCGATAGAAAAAGAAAAACAAAACACATAAGGTCAGAATAATTATTGGAAGGTCATCTTTTTCATCATTTCTTTCGCTCCTATTCTTATTATTGAATCGATAATGCAGACAATGATAATCACTCGTGTGTTCCATGAAATTGTGCAGACAAACAGTTTCTTGGTTTTTTTTTCAATAATTCATTAATTTTATTTTGCTTCATAGTGCGAGAGAAGAACACAAAAAGCTATTGTTAGTTTAGAGTCTGAGCCAAAAAGAAAAGTGTAGACAAAAGAAAACATATTAAAAGGAAATAATAACTGCTGTGGTGTGTGAATTCGACGTTAAACATATTTCGTGACGGTGATTGTGGTAGCGCACTCCCGTGTGACTACTTCCGGGTCACCGCTATCATTCGTGGGACAGCCTGTAGGGGTGAAGGAAGTTCGAAGTAAAAGACCAGTAGGCAGAGAACGAGGAAGTGGCGGCGGAGAGGAGAAGGAAGAGAGAGCGCGCAACGCACAGCGCTGCTCTCTCTTTCTCTCTCTCTATCTCTCTTTCGCTTTCTTTCTTTCTCGCTCTCACTTCTCCACTCCCTCTCTCCCTCTCTCCTCTATCTTCGTCTGTGATATGCGACACTGAGTGATGATGATTATTATTGTTTAATACGCAAATGAAACCATGAATAAATGAAAAAAACAGTATCGTCGAAAATAACGATTTTCTATCCTGATGTGAACGTCGTTGATGGAAGATTGCGAAGGATGAAAAAATAACAGTTGCTGCGTCAGTATGATTTTGAAAGAAAATAATGAAGTATCATGAGATGAAACGTACATTGTTAGTGGATAGTGATTGGGGCCGGTGAATGTTGTATCCGGTGGCAGAGACCTACCGGAATGTCGTGCAACGAGACGACGAGCCAGCAGCCTCCGGTAGACGATTGCCTTCTGGAACGGAAATGGTGGTGCTTCATATTATCAAGCATCTTCACTTTCCTTGCGGGGCTGCTGATCGTCCTGCTCTGGCGTGCGTTTGCCTTCCTTTGGTGTCGCAAGGAGCCGGAATTTGCTCCAAATGACCCAAAGCAAAAAGAACAGAAGGCCGCCCGCCAGGGCAAGGAGTTCGAGGGCACCTTCATGACAGAGGCAAAGGATTGGGCTGGTGAGCTCATATCTGGACAGACTACTACCGGTCGCATTCTCGTAAGTTTTCACGATAGATACATTTTTTTTTTTCGTTGGTCCCGACTTATTTGGCATAGCCAACTCATTTTCATTGAGATTAGTTCATATAAATTATAGATATGTGTGTGCAAGTCAATTCTCGGGAGATATATGATTTTTTCCCTGTTTTAACGCAAAGTGTCCCAAAATAAAAAGAACTGAAATTTTTTTCAATGTCACGACGTTGAACTCATTCAAGCGCATAATAATTTATTCATGCAACATCTATTGGACTGGTGCGTGATTCACGAACCAACACAAGCATTTGGGATCAGTGTATTACATACTCCATTTTCAATATCCGGCCATTATTCATCTATACAAAAATCATTTCACGCGAATCGGATTTAGCAGTCTAAAGTACAAAATAGTATGCGCTTGCGAACAAGTTATTCTGATGTACACTCCTATGCAATCCGATGATTTTTGGTTTGAATTTATTAATCAATACAATCTCCCTAGTACGCATGCAGAGTCGCAGACTTTTTCCTTTTTTTTTCTTCAATTGATTTTATAATTATCCCCATTATATTACTCAACAGACTCCAAGTGAGGAAAAAAAAAGAATATGTTATCTTCATTATAATAACTTCTGGGAAGTTCAATAGCAATGTAAAGTGAACTAGCATTTCTACTATGCGCATTTTTTTTACTATTGGGTCATGGAGAGGGCGACAAGAGGGCGAGGGTGGAAAGCAGTACGATATCAGGCTTTCTGCAAGCGTGTGACCCAGTTCTTCAATATCTTCACTCCACGTCGTGATGAAACACACATTATATTATATAGAAATAATGGCGGCTAGAGGGAAGTTGTATCTATAGAGATACAGAGAGGACAAATAATTTGTTACCCAAGCGTTATATGAGATTTGTAGTATTTATTAGAAGGCGTGCAGCAATTATAAATTGCGTTCATTGACATGTCGGAAAATGCTCTTGTTCCGGAATTTTTCCTGCTTGTTGTTGGATATGGAATTTATAGAGTGATTCTATCGAGTCCCCTTCGTATATATATATAGATATGTGCGTAGTGAGGGGGGGGGGGGGGGGGGGGGGGGGGGGGCAGAATTATGGATATGACAATGGTATTTGTTACTAACTAGGTTACACATGCCATATGCAAACACTTCAATGTACGTCTTTAACGTGTATAATGGAAATGTAACGCATGTATCCGAATTTGTCATTTTTGCTTTCTTCTTTTCAAGTTATCATCATTTTTACCCACAGCACGCGAACAGTCCTAAGAGTCCACATGCCGACTATAAGGTTTATATCCACTTCAACGTCCTCATTATTATGCATTGTTGATGCACATAATCAAACCGTATTGGTTATTTTGATGAAAAACAGTGCAAAACATTTCTCTCGAACAATGGAATTGCTTGAATTCGATTTCGATTTTGAACGGTTATAGATACGATAACAAACTTCGGGCAATAAGTTGGTTTCCTTCTGTGGTTTCGATTTTGTGGGTCACGTGATCAGTTTCTCTGCCAATTGAAATGATCGGAAAAGTGCTTTTTCGAGATATTATTACTATGTCTGTCAACCCTTGATTGGTCGCGGTATGAGCAAAACGCCACCTCTTCTCTTTATAATAAATCGAGCTTTGGTACTTCGTGGAATGTGTATATACCAGAGGTGTCCGAATGGTTCTCCTGGCGCACTGAGTACTCACTCAGATTGCATGGACGGTCATAGCTGTAAACCAGATATGGGCAAAGTGCCCACTTTGTTCACTGAACGTCCACTCAGTACTCAGCGCAGGACATTAGCTGTGAGGCTAGGTTTTATACCTGGCCAAACCGTGAACAAAACCGTAAACAAAAGTGTACGGCTAGCACTTCTACAGGAGTGGGCAGAGCGAACGATAAGAGTGGCATCGCGAGGGCCAGTGTTTCTTGGTTTTGAGTTTTATGATGGTCAGGGATTATAAGGGTCTCGCAAATGTGTGTATGTCAGAGGTGTCCAAACGGTTCACCCGTCACACCGAGGGCCCACTGAGTTGCCACTCGATGGCCATAGTAATAAACCTAGGTTTTATACCTGGCCTAACGCAGGTATACAGCCAGCAGTACATACTCCAAATACGTATGCTATCCAATGAATAAACCTCACCCATAAAACTGCTCACAACTTATATATCACTCAAATGCATTGAAATTTATCGGACTACACAGTCGCAGTGGGAAAACTCTTGCTCGTCAATAAGACAATCAGCGTTCGATTCCCTCAGACATTTTTTTTCCCCCGTCAATTGTATAATATGAGATAATTCGTATATTCATATATATGAATCTATCATTTGACGAAACTGTATGGCACATACTTGTCCACTGCAGTAATTCTGATTGCAGTCAAAAAGAAAATTATATATAGTGGTCGTACATGGTCTTCTTTGTGCACCACCGATCCAAGTTGAGAATATTTCAGCAAAATAACTTGAATGAATCAAAGCGCATAGTCATGAAAAACTGTGTGTTTAAAAATCGCCGCACCAGTTTTTGCAGCTCTATTCGGTGATGTACAAAAGTGGAGGTACAACTAACGATAAAATATTCCATATAGAAAAATATTTCATTTGTCAACAAATATTTGTGTACTCTGTGACTGCATTGATTCTATGTAATGAAAACACCGTTTTTGGCAGAATTGAATAAAAAAACTCGCGACGGATATTTTTGCGTTCGAAAATATATATCAACTCATGAAATTTGTGAATATTTGATTTATTTCATGCAAAAATTATGCGAAAAAAAAGTACGTATATAGTCCGGGGATTCAAACACGGGTCGTCAAATTGAGAAGCAAATACTATATCGTCGCGGATATGTAGTCCTTTTAATATAGACGCACAAAAGTTATATTTAAGTTCTGAGCATATTGGTGTACTGGAGGTATTTGTCGATTACATATACCCCAGGGAAACTTGAATGGGGCTCTCGGCGCTCGCAGTGCGCTCCCAGGGAGTGTCATGTGCCCGTGCCAATGAATTTGGCCGTACCCGGTTTTGTCCAGAACGTTTCAATTTTTTTCTTGTCAATTGTTGGATCGATCGAGATGAAACTATAGTAAGACCATTATACATACGGAAACAATTTGTTTGATAACGATTATAATATATTTGAATAGGCAAAAGCTTATTACTTCATCATGATTATATTCATAATAAAGTGAGAGAATCATAGAATCAAGTGACTTGGCGCTGCGTCGAATATACGAATCGAACCAGGAAATAAAAGGCATTAGTATATACACCAATTTATAACGAAGAGGGCTAGTATACAACACACTAACATCATTGTCACCCTACACATATACATTTACCACCATCTTATTCACACCAGATGCAGGCTTAATTATAGACGCATCGGAGCATGTACATGCGGTAAGTGCCGTTGATGTGGATATTCGCGAAACGGTTTTGGCGATGGAGAATTTGACTCTAAATTCGAATGAACCGTCGTCTAAGATTGTCACACATGCCAGGGCCGACGCTTCTGCTTCCACTCCGGTGATTTTCCCATGTGTCATAGATTTCGTGCATAGGGATGACACGGCCGATGATTAAAAAGCTGCATCGCTTGGTGAACCGATATTTCCGGAGATATTTACATACCAGAAGGAATTGTTCTTGCTCGATGATGACCGCGGAGGCAGGAGCTGGTACTTGATGTTTGCCACGCGTGCTAACCTGTCGCACCTAACGACTGTTCAGTATTGGTTGATTGATGGTAGTTTTGACGTCGCACCAATGCGGTTCTGTTAAGTGTATACAGTGTACACTCTCCTGGATGATGTTAATATTTCTTTTATTTACATTTCGGGTCAATGCACAACAAAAGCTGTATACACATCGATTCTGTAAGTAATCATAGTTGCTGAACCACGGTTAGATCCGATCATGATTATAGTTGATGTAATCAACCCCACCACATGTGTAGTGATATTTGTTGTAACGAAAATATAAAAATTGTCACAATATCAGAAATTCTGACATCGTATACGATGAGGCAGCATTTGTCGGATACTTACAAGAAATTGAAAGCAATGCGTAGGCTCGCGTAGCCTAATGGAAGAGTTTCCGGCTTGAATCCAAGAGGTTCGGGTTAAAATACCGGTGGACCCAACTCTCCATCAAGAAGCTCGCCTCGAGATATGTATCGGCAATATTGGGCTGGAAAATCGTTCGAATGGCGATATCTATTTCCGATCAGCATATTGAATAACCGATCGAATAAAATGTGCCAAATGGTCAAATTCATACTGATCAATTAAAAAGGCTATTATTATTTACTTATATTTTCATTTTTTTTGTCCCATGCCAGAAAAGTTTTCATTTAATTATTCTTTCTTACTTACTGGATTGAATTATTTATTGGATAGCGTACCTATTTGGACTATAATACTGCTGGCCGCAGATCTGGGTTTGACCAAGTATAAAACCTAATTTTACAAATTATTGTCGACATGTATTGTTGACACTTTGCTTTGTTGCCTTCTCCCCTGTTTCTTCAGCAATGTATGCTAACCCTCTCCCCGCCTAGCGGCTATGGACCAGCTTTTTCGTGAGAGTATCCACAGTACATACCAAATATAGATGGCCCATTTAGTATAAGCCTCCTGCTTGATATATGCTGCCACGAAGCAAACCATACCATCTCTTGCTTCTACTGACCAGAATTGAATTTCATTCCAGCGAAAAAATTTTTAATCCATCAGGAACCCATGACGCCTGCGTGCTGGCAGCACCCAGCCACACAACTCACCAGTCCGATGCCATTCTTCTTTTTATTCCAATTAAGAAATGGCAATACAGAATACCTAGTCGGAGTTTGAGTAATGCTTTCGCCGCGCGATTCTCGATCTAGTCATATGCCAAGTATATTTAAAATCCTATCTACCAGTTGTGATGCCTAATTTTAATGGTAGGGGATTATAAAATTGCGGCAGTCTTCTCACCACGAGACCAAAGTCGTAGGATGAATTTTACGTGCAACGTTGTCACATTTCTACAATACGGATATTGGACAATATTATCTCACAAGGAAGGTTACGTAAGTGATGTCCGGAAACCTGGCGTGGGATTTTGGAATTTTATAGTCTATATCAAAATACATACTTCCACGAAAAATCAAGTGCTGACATGCATATTCAGGGGGTGAAATGACGCTCGTATAATTTCTTTTTAGTTTCGCGTTCATATCTCGGGAACTAGACACGATAGACGAAAGATCGATGGGGAACGAATTTCGATTCTACATGTTTCATGGGACATATTTGTTACAGTGATAGTGGTCATCAGAAAATAGTTTTTGGTACAGATGCTTTCTACACCATGGAAATGTTATAACAGCCACGTCACCACAAATATAACCTCGCGGTTCTGAATTATCTCCGAAAATGAATTCTACCAGCTTCAAATTCCGATGGTGCTTCCATCTATGTGACAATTTTTATGTTATACAAATATAAACATATTTGAATACCGTAGAGAAAAAAATTGGTCAGAAGTCAACGATTGGAATTTCATAATATTATACCTCAAACGAAGATTTATATCACTATCAGAAATTATCACTAACCACACCAGGACATTGCACGCCTTGAGAGTCAACTGAAGGGATGGTATCATCACCAATATTTGGAAAATTGATTTTGCTGAACTAGGTTTCAAAATGATCTATTGAGAATATGGTGAATCAACCGAACGGATATGTATGAATATTGCCTCATTCGTTTGTACAGTTACAAAATGTTTATTCTACTGACATCGATGCTGGGAGGAATGATTCAGTGTTATGAAGAATGTTTCTCATACGCGCAGACCAAACTCACCACCAATTTCTTTCCATACAAGAACTTAAAGAGACAGGATTCCTCCATCTGCAGATATTGCAGGTCAAATTGTATAGGGATGTGTAGCTGCAGAGATAGATTGCACTACACATACAACTTTTTTTGATTCTTTATTTGCAAGAGTCCGACCAAGATGTTTTTACCTTTAAAATTAAAATCCACTTTGGTCTGAATTATAAATATCTTCTGGGCCTCGATTCGATATGGTAGGTTTGAGATCAGTAACAGATCTTTCAGCTGTGCATGTGAGGCAACTGAGAAGCGTCTAACGGTTGATTCTATATAAATTTCGTAATGTCTCCCGACTTAATTCGATGCCCCCTGTTAATATATGCAGCAATCGTCATGAGGCTTCAAATCTGGTGTCAAGCTTCATTGAATCTTGATGTGCTCGCAAAGGCTAACGACACAAATCCATATAATGAATTGTATTCCCTTGTTCAATTGTTCCAATCAATCGATTTGAAGTATATTTCGATGTTTCATGAAATATTTCATGTTATATTCCCTCTTGATTGATTTTCATAAAAGCATCGTTGCAATTGTCTCAGGTGAAACTTTTTCCAATCAACTTTGTCTTACTTCTCATCGATTTCGTTAAAAATGACCATAATTCAACTCCGAATCAATTCCACACTGGTACTTGCGTTACCCAGGGCAAATCAGGGGGGAGTGCCAGTGAATATAGTTCCATAAAGATTGAATAGACCGTAGGTCATATTCAACATCGCAATATAAATTGAGAATGAATCGATATAAAATTGATCTATTTCGCACTCATCGGGCTTGGCACTTCTACGAAGTACTGCAAACCTGATACACAAGGAAAATACAAGACACCACAACAGAATTCAGAAATATACATCACCGTTCATCATACGGCCATCGAAATGAATATTCCGTGAAATAATTCAATGAATTTTGAAAGAATACATTGAATATTGTCAAAACTTATTGTTTGCATGTTGGGGTGCATGACTCATACAGACTACCACACCAGGAATTTTGAGACAATTTTGAACCGCATTCCAATACTTCTAATGATACGGCTGTTATAATAGTACTTGTTGCAATGAGCCTTCGTTTCTGAACCATTTTGTTGGGGACAATCATTACTGTAACAAACATTTCCCCAGGAACATGTAAAATCGAGATGATTAAGAGTTATATTGATTTTCTTCAACTTCATATTCACAATTGCAAAATGTTCATTACATCTTGGAAATGAGACTCACGCATGAGATAAATGACTCTCATTATCAATTTTTCAGTGATTAACAATATTATGGGGCGGAAAATGAATTCGTGCGGGAAAATTCATTAGAATGTATCAGAAAATACGATTTTTGAAAAATGAAATAGAAATTCTGATACTCGATTTTTCCCAATGACAATTTTTATAGAGCGTGAAAACTTTTCGGCTATTATTCAAAAATTTCGAAATACAAGCAAAGAACGAAAAACACCCTGATTTCTCTTGGGTAAAAACCTCTAAATATGGACGTCAGCAGCTAGTTTTTTTGCGGGGCTTCGTGTTTTGATGTGGATTATAAAATAAAACACTTCTGAAGGAGATTCCAAGGCATCACTTATGTAGCCTCTTTTTACAGTCAGATGTTTTCATATAGTGACCGACCTCTGTTATTCCGTTTTCAATTGATCGTTCCACTCAACGAAGCCGCTCTTATGGTCTTCTCCCACTTGGCAAAATGACGCCTCGCCTTTCAGAGCATATAGAACATCAATTTGGTCCTATCTTCGCACTTTACAGATGAAAAGTGCGCACATAAAGAATATGAATGAGAAGTACAACTTTCCTGTTACAGAAGAAGTACGTATGCATTTCTCTATACCAGATTGGTGTATGCCAGTGCGAACCTATACCTATGTTCATCTAAATAGAGGAATCACTGCCATCATAAAACCAAACCCCATTAATGGCACTACACCGAAAAAATATTTTTATGATTATGGTGGGTTGGACGTCCAGACCTGTGGCTCCCTTCCTATGGTTTGGCTTTCGCTGTACGTATAACAGAAAGACAAGCACCACTTAGTCTCTAGCCTCTTTTAGTGTCACAAGTGACACTAATTCGGCTGTCTTGTAACGGTTTTGAAGTTGGGAACTCTCCAGATTGGCCTAGTAGCAGCCTAACCCGGTGGAGCCAAATGAAAAAGAAGCCTTCGGTGAGAGAGTACATGGCGAACCCTGCACTCTCCTACTCCCATAAAGTGCCTCCAAAGTGGGCTCTAAAGCGTCACTAACTTTATGGGACTCGATGTCCGCAACTCCGGTGCAGCAGGACTGTCGAGGATGTACCGGATTTCGAAGAATCCGGTCCTACAAGACTCAAAAAAGCCAATTATTTGCTATACAATTCATAATGAGGCACAATCAACGACGTGCGGAAAGTTAATACGACCAACGAAGTGGGAAGAAAAGGGATAAGCAATACGGAAAAGAGATAAGCGCTTCCGGCTAATTCTGTTACTGCACGTTGTGCTTGTTTGATGGGTTCGGCCAGATGAGCGGTTCCCCATCCTCATTGTTTATTCCTCTTCATTGTGCAAAACGTTCAATACAAGAGACGCGGAGTAGCGATTGTGTTTCGAAAAACTTCAGCCAAATCTTCTCACATTGTGCAAAAAAGTTTTCTCTTTTCTTGCATCTTAACTGAATTAAAGATATACTTGACATCCATTATTCATGTGAAATATTCTGAATAAAAAAATATAATGATGTATGTTGTTGGGTTTCATGTGATTGATATGTTCGAAAATTGATCTTTCATGTCAGAGCGTTGTGTAGATATAATTGTAAACTTTTCCATGTGCTTCATCTACGTCGAAGTATTTTGAATAATTCTGTGTCAATGTATGTTCAATGATTTCTCACCAAAGTTGTTCTAGATGAACAGGCAGATAATCGATTCACATTCGTACAAATGATCTGCGAACTTTTTTAGCACGTTTTATGTTTACCAAAAATAATTTCAAACGAAATGATTGAATTTGTGTTGAACTCATTGAATTGATCCGCTGAAGTATGTTCAATGCTACTGAAATTATTCTCAACGGGTATATCTATTTGTTCTAAGTATACTCGGCGCTATACGAGTGCTGCTGATTGCAGCCTAATTATCGGACGAATGGTACCGTTCCATCAGCAGTCGACCCATTTTGAAGCCTAAATTACAAGTGGCATGTGTCAATTGCATCGGAATAACTTGAGAATCTTCAATGTGCGAGTCCCAAATACCTGAATCTTCTATATTTGGTGGTTTCAAATAAATATGAAGGAACTTCATAAGCAGAAGAAATAAGCAAATATGTCCACGAAGAATTAATGAGTAAATAATATCCAGGTCATTAGTAAAATTGGAAGTTGGACTGCGCTTAGCTCTTCGTCAAAGAAAGATTTTGAGCTGAAACTCAGCATCGGCTAACTCAGCGGAGTATCGGATGAACACACTGAACTGCATTGGAACGATTTCCACATTGATATAACAATTCAAAAATAAAAATAGGATTTGTCATGAGGTATAACATGAGTATTATAAACGATTTTTGTGCCCATTCAAGTGTAAGATTCTCCTGTGATTTCATCGCATTAATATGGATACGCACTTCTATCAATTGATTCTGGTTTTTGTCACGAAACTGTTCTGTCCCGAATTCATGTTTCTCAAGGCCTCTTCCACTCTACAAACACATCAATCACTACATGGCTAAGAATCATATTTTCCATTACAGTCGCGTGTAATTTGGGCTTGTGTCGGACTTGAAATTCCGGCAGGAATGTATCCATCAACACGATTGGCAGTGAAAAATATATGGAGTGGCTTCAAGTTGAATTAGTAAATGAACATGCGGTATTCCACACTTTTGGGATCTGATTACATTTGCGTATGCGGCCACTGTTTTTAATAGCGGAAGTGAACAATATCATTATACGATATGCAATAAAATTTTGTGCACAAAATATAGATTCATTTGCAGCATGACATAACGCACTACTGCTCTGATAATATAACAGTCCTTGTATTTGAAACCATAACGTCAAGGACAGTCATTGAACTTTATTGAATGAGCATTAGATCAGGCCACCGAGGATGAATAATTATATCTACGTATACGGTTGAACAAAATTTCACTCGAATCATGCTAATGATTCATAGACGGCAAATTGTCAATTGTAATCTTGCTATGACTATCTCATTAATGGGTAACGCTTATGTAAACCACTGAAAAAGAGGACAGGATTTTGGATTTTCTCTCTGTTTACTGAATCGTATAATTAAAAAATCTTTTTGATAACTTTATTGACTATATCAAAAATTTGAGTTATACTTCTTGCCAATTTGAATAATGTAGTTTCGAGATAAATGCAATCAAAGTCTCGAGTATGAGCCCGGTGTCAGGCAGCTAGTCGAATTCCTTCTACTAAGAAAGGTTCCACCGACCAGAATAATTCGAAATTCGCGACCAAAATTTAGCAGCAAGTTTCTGAGAGCTTTATGTATGAGTATGCTCTTAAGGGATAACACCACTCTAGCGCCAGAAAAAATGGTCTAAATTTGATAATTTTTTTTCAGGATATAGTTAAAGGGATCGGGTTTCTTCATTCAGGGTTAATTAAACATATATTGGAGTATGTGAACAAATATTTTTATCGCACTTTTTATAGAAAATGGCGACGACAGAGCCAGTCTCCAAAAACGTCTTTTTTTTATACCTCCATGGGCGGAATCGTAACTCCAATAGTATGAATGCTAGAAAATGAAATAAAATTTTTTTCAAAGTACATCTTATTGGCTGAAGAAGTATATAGGATTTTTTCTTTCAATCAGTCTTTGCACAAGTTGGTACATGGCACAAGTTTAAAAAATGTTCACGTTTTCGACGTAAAAATCTGCAGTAAATTGTTTATGAAAAAAAAAATTTCCATTAAATCCAAAAACGGCTATGTACTTCTTTAGATGATATGATTGTGAAGCTACAATCAAAATTTGAAAGCAATCCATCGAGTGGTTTTCGAGTAGCGTTTCCACCCAGTTTGAAAAAGTTAGTTCCGAGAAAAACGCGTTTAAAGTTATATAAATATTTAAATCTTGGAAAATTTTGTTCTACTTCTAATCTCCGATGCCCGCACCGTACGGTGGACCATGTAAATTGGTACTCTCTTCCTCTTCCTCCTTCCTGGCTGATTTCAAGTCCAATCGAGCCTTTTTTGTGGCATCGGTGAATAATCGCTCGGAAAATTTGATTCGGCGTTCGTCTGCATCCACGCAGAAATTGTAGCAGTTTGGACCTCAAATTTTTTCATTTTCATCCCCAAATTTTGCATAAGACGCATGGTACTTCACAGACCATCATTGTAGATACCTACTGCAATGTATACTGCAGTATCAAGTACATGTTTGTCACTGCAGGTGGATTTTGGAGCCAAAGACCACACAGTTGTATATATAATACATGCATATGTATATTATAATATTAGCGCACCCTAATGACCTCGAAAGTTAACCAAATGACCTTCTACTCTGTAAGTGAGGGAGGCATTTGATATTTCGATAGGTAAAAGCAAAAAATCGAAGCGGTACCGCGTATGCTCTGAACGCACCCTCCGAGGCGCAGCGACAAGATTGAAAATTGAACCTGTTACAATTTTTTTTTACCATAGGACCAATTGTATATTATTTTTATGACCCTAAAGTATTGTTTAAGCGAAACAAAAACGATTTTTTCAAAATCCTAGAGTGATGTTACCTCTTAAGGGTAAGGTTTCAATTCTCCAGGGGAGGAAGCCGCAATGGTGAAAGCTCATTGCAATTCTCAAATAGTGCAAAAGAAAGCCATATTAGAAAAAATCTGCAAAGGGGTTACTCCTTAACCGAAGGTATTTTTTTCTGATCAACTGTCTCAGACATAAAATAATGTACATATTTTAATTCACCGAGCAAATAATAATGTCGAAACATGATATTGACGATTTACTGCCAACCATTTAACTTGGCAATGTTACTACTCCAGATGCACAAAGACGGATTTTCCTCGACTATTGTTCCTCGTTCTGAGGTTACCGTCCTGCGACATTATAGTCGGCCGCTCTATCGGATGATAGTTTTGATGACTGCATAGCCATATTTTGAAAGTGAAATGGGACAAACATGCCATTTTCTATTTTTGTTTGGTTCGATTCTGAATCGATGAAGCCATGCTTATTTTTTTTGCAAACACTGCAAATAAAATAGATAAAATAGCGGCCAAAATGTAAATTTTCCGAGTTTTTGTTTACCTTGACCTGCTGAAAGATCGAAATTCTCAATGAATTTCAATAATTGTACTGCATGCGATAAAGAATTCGATGCCGAACCAAATGAGATATGGTTGATTGAAATGGGCAGACTGGTTCGTGAGTTATCTTCCGAAAAACACACCTTTAAATGAAACGCGATTGAAGTTTGAAGTGGATTTGTTTTTCTGATAACGATGAAAATTCATTAGTAACATTCAATCTGCTATTCCAGAACCGAGTTGTGGACCTGTCTCTTCTTCCTACGTACTCTGGAGTTCTTTGTTCTCTGTTCTTTCATCAGTTCTAGCTTTCAGCCTGCATTAGATACACACTGCTCTGAACGTTCCATCCACTCGTCGTCTCGTTTCGAAACAAATGCATGGGCTTCCGTACCAATTATGAGATTAATTAGGTTCGTTATCATGAAAACCGATTGGAAGCCTTGGTTGGATGTTGACCCTTTCAATATAAATTCAAGTGGCTATTTCAATGGTTTTCATCTCCGAAATGGAGAGGTTTTGAAGCGGGGATGTGCATATCAGCGTATGCAAACTTCGATTGTTATTTTAGGTATTTCCTCCGAAATACCTATACAACAACTTGTCTCTTGATGTGTCTTCATAATTAGTTCTGATACTTCCACAGCGTTGCCGCATAGTGGTAGTTCCGCATGATGGAAATAATCAAATTCATTGAGGGCAGACAATAAAGTATTTCGGAGCGGGAACGTCAGGTTAATCAGGATCCTTGTGTGCTCGGCGATGAACCGCCATAACTTTTGAAATACTTTGCATTTTCTAATTTCCGCGGTAATTTTCTCTGAGAAGGTCGCAAAATCATAATTACCAAAAAAAACGGCATTTTTCCGATCCCAAAAAGCGGGAATAGAAATTGTATGCCGTTAGATTTATAAGAGAAATTTATGATTTTGTTGTGTAGCATTTTCTGTCGTCATATCATATATGTTAGTTTCGATTTGAATAATCTCACTGTAACTCAGTCATCCATATGACGATCATTCACTCGATTCATTGACATGATAACTGAATATGTAGCTGAGAATATGAATAACCTTGCTTATTATAAAACTTTATGTAGGTCATATGAGTCCTCTCAATTGAAGTGACTCATTTTTTCTGTGTGGTTTATTGAAAACTATTTATTGTAGTGTTAAAAGTAATCTCTTTCTTCATTGGATAGAACATGATTTGTCACGAAAAAATAGGCATGATATATTTTATATCATCTTTACGTCTTATTGCAAATGATTTATGGTAGAGCTGGTGAGAATAATTCCTTTCCATATAAAGGACGACATAATGCATTCGGGAACAACTGAGAATGCTCTGTGCTCTGAAAATAGATAATAATAATATTGGAACCCTAGTAATGATTTTTCTATAAGCAGGGATTCACGGCGAATAATTATCTTGGTTATAGTGATGTTGATGTTGATCATTCCAATAAGTACAATCATTCCTCCCCACTTTGCTTCCTCGCTCGCGCCCCTCCTCACTTCTCTTCCACTGCATGTAATTTTCATATATGTATTTTAGTCATAAATTCTGAGTCAAGTTAATTAGGGGCTCTCTTTGTACACGTCATTCTTGTTCACGAATAATTAGACATCAATATATTTGTAAAGAGCTGGTAAAGTAAGATATTGTAAGGTCTATATTTGCACATAAATATGCAGGGTGGTGATTTGATAATGCTGATAGGTGCTAGGTTGAGTGCTATAATCTCGTTGTGCAGATATATGTATGCACCGTGACCTCTATGTAAAATATACCCGATCGCTTTTTCTTTGCACTCAAACTCGAATGGTTTTATATTCGAATGGCCCATGCCCAAAGGACTCTGAGGTGTAAACCACTTGATTTCTCTACTCTCTTCCCGCTTCCTCTATCTTTTCCTCTCCTACACTCCAATTCTTTGTCTCGCGAGTTTCTCTGTTTCTCTGTCTTTTCTCCAACTCCTATATTCTTCACTATTTTTACTATTGAACGCGCAGTCGTACTGAATTTTTAGAGCGTAAACTTGAACCCAATGTGCCACGAATAACTCCCGAAAAAGAAGGGCGAAAGAGTGGGAGGAGAGGGAAATACAGGAAGGAAAAGATAGATAGTTAGTTTCACGTGATCGATTTCTGTACATATTTTTGAACGTCCAAACTAGTCAATAGTTTTGTTCCTGACTTTTCTGTGGATTTTTTCTTCAATAATTCATCAATTTTCCGTTCTTATCTCTTCCAAAAATTGAATTCAATGTTATATAACGTAATTAGATGCATGTGACTATTATTCTGAGGACATATGTACTGTGAAAAATTATATTCCGAGGTCGCATATTGTCATGAAACCCTGAAGCAATCAATATTTGGGTGGGTTGTTTATTCTTCAATGCTACAAAAATATAGGGCGAATTCATGTGGCACGAAAACTTCTCATGACCATTCGTCATACAAACATACACATCCATCAACTCTACATTTCATTGTTGGTATTCTATTCTATGCCTCACGATTAGTTATGCGGGGAACCACCTCTATCCCAATATATTGCGTAGTATTAATTCATGTACACCAGTTCAATATTACGTTTGTACGTATTCTTCATTGGAAGAAATATTTCAATGACTAGTTATGCTTGTTTCTTTTTGGTATTTGGTACATGATTTTCTGATTATCTGGTTATCGGATTTTCCTCCCAAACATTGTTTTTTGAAGTATCTATCGGACTGTCTAGTTTATCATATTTCCCACAATTTTCAATACTTCCAAATCTACCCCATCCGTTCACAAATAATTAATGTGTACATGTGTCTATAATATGTGCGATTCTTCCATTGGTGCATTATTGATCGATGTAATATATACCAGTAGTTAAGAATGAGTTTCTCACTTGGAATACATTTCAAGTATGATAGGGTAAGATATAGAGCAGAAGGGGCTTGGGACATGATATCTGGCGCTTGTGATTTGAATGAATTATTCTACGGGCATACGAGTCTGAGAGCGACCGTGGTACTATAAACTTACTGTGTAACTCCCCAAGTTCGATTTCAACTCCAACGACCTCACTCTCTGTTCCTCTTTCTCTTAACCTCCTCTCATTTGTTCCTGCTATTTCTGCTGTTACATACATATAATCATGTATTGAATTCATACAGAAATGTTACATCAAATCAATATTGATGAAAGACACTACGTCTGGCGACTGTAGCCTTTTTATACTTCCAGTGATGCCGCGTATTGATCTTCTGTGCCAAATATTCCCATGTACAAAATGTGACTTAAATAATTTTCTCTCGTTTTATCCTCTTTACTTTATACTCACCTCTCATATTATATGTCCATTCTTCATTAGACTTAGGGTAGTATCTTTCAATTATTCATATCATTGGTACGTCGATTATTGATTTTTTCTTCAATTTAATTCGATCACTATCCTTTTACTTCGGATTTACAGAGATTCACAAATATATGCAATGAAAATGGCAGATATTCATTCTGTTACAATGTAACATTTGAATTGCGTCTGAGTGTATAAAGTATATCGATGTTTCAGTAATCACATTTTTGTTTTTTTTGAAGTATTCGAAAGTGTATGGATATCATTTCTACGAAAGAGTAATTTGAAAATGTTGAGTGTGATGAGATGGACAACTAGATCACAAAATACAATCCATTGTTCAGCCGTCATTGTGCCTCAGTCTCAGTATGAAAATTTAGATGGCTATGAAGGTTGTGCATGATCGTTTACATAACTAACAATGAAAAAAAGGAAGTTACCAAAATTTGTACTTCTCCTATATGAATCATTGTGATCTATTTTCCAACGTATGCAAATATATTTTTCTCGTTCTATAATCATATTGAAGGATATAAAAAAATTGATAGTACAATGGTTTCCAGGCACCTATACCACATGATTAAAAGTGTAAGGGCGTATACGCTACTCCCTTTTTTTATCGTATCATTAATGCCACGAGTGTGTATGCGTTATATTATTTAATACAGACAATTTTGAATGGTTGTAGCTAGCGCCAATTCTCGGAGAATAATTTTGCTGGCACCAGAAGGATCTATTCATTTGCGTTACGCGAAATTTCCACCATATTCATTTTTTCCTCTGGAAATTCTTTAATCGACTAATATATATATATATATATTGTACCTTTCTTCTTTATTGAAAAATGAATTGTAGGTCAGTCGATTTAAGAATTTTCAGAGGAAACAATGAATATGGTGGAAATTTCGTGTAACGCAGATGAATAGATCCTTCTGGTGCCAGCAAGATTATATAGAAGATATATATATATATATATATATGTGTGTGTTTGAGGTCGTGAAACATACAACATAGTGTCCTGAGTTCAGGTATTGTAGGGTGTAGAGATGGACGATGTTGAAAATAAACATGGATGTCAAAGTAGTCGACCAACTGAAATATCGATGATCGAGCGCCGATATATTGACAAGAAAATGAATCGATTAATCTCCCGATGGTGGTCATGCCGCTAAATTCAAATATAAAAAAGGCGCAGGCAAGGTCAGATTCGGATTATATAAAGCGACGAGCGAACCAAATGCAAATTTTGTAGTATTTTTGTGCACCGAATCCAAACATTATGATGCTTTAAATAACGAAAACGAACAATTCATTATACAACGTCTTACAAAATATATATTTCTGTTGAAAATAATTTGTTGCAAAACTAAATCCGTTATTTATCAATTCTCCTCAAACATGGAATCAGGATATTTGAAATATAATCACAATAATATCATCATCGTTTGACACTTTCCGATTCTATTATCAGAGAAATAATTTTTTTATAAAAATTATTTTATCGAAAATAGAATCCGTCGGGTTCCCCAAATTGGAGATGCATGCGACGGAAGAGTTGGTAACCGTCCCTGAACTCAAAGATGTGTGTGTGAAACGTTTTCAAATCAGAGATCGGGAACCATATGTGTAGATATGTATGTACAAACAAAGAAATCATTGATTATTCTGTTTACGTCACTACTGTTAGTATTGTATTAAAGTTTACAACAATTTTAATGGTCCATGTCTATGCAATTTTGTCCAAATGTTTTCAAGCATCGAGAACATCAGTTCCTAAAATTCGTAGTAAAAGTCTAATGTAGTAGGTTGTTAAGAATAGCGTATCTTTCATTTAGTGATAAAAATTGGTGTATCGAGAAATCTGTAGCAGGATTATAATCTTGGACGATTTTTTTCAAACATTGAAAAATAGTATATTTTTATTTTTGTCCAAAGCGAAAAGAATCCATCATTTTAGTCAGATGGCAGCCCACTTCAGAAATTTTGGTAGTAGATGCCAGACCATCCGGACATTGCGAAGTGGAAGGAAAGAGAGTAAGTTTCAAGCGAAATGATGAATTGGAGAAAAGTGAGGAGAGGAGGGCAGAATATTCAAAAGCTGGTTGCAGGGCGTAGTGCCAGTTTCGCAATTTCCTACAAAAGTACCTGGAACTATATGTTTTTCCGTCATTCGTGTATTTCTTATCATTGTCCGTGGCAAGAGGAACAGTTCGTTGCTTCTAAAGTATGTTCACTCATGTTGGGCTCTAAATGTGCGCCTTCATAGTTATCATACGCAATGATTGTCGACCACAGAATGTTGCCGCTTATTCCATTCTTTTTCCTCGAAGCCAAGATTATTGTCGATATAATGATGTCGAGAGCGAAATTAGTGGGGGGTAGAAGGGGAGGAGAAAGTTCATCGTCGCTCAAAGAACAACATTTGTTAAGCGGGCATGTTGATTTGAGCAAAATTGAAATTGAACATACCCTAGAAAAGATATTCATATCCAACCTCATCTGATTTGATATAGGTTACGATATCGGACGCCAGCACTACAAGATCAATTGTTGAAGAAGGGCTTTAATTTAAAACGTCGAAATGTCTTATTCCCTATTTTTAACATTGTAGTCACATTTAAAACGTTGATAAGTGTGTTAAAAGTTACGACAATGTCTACAATGGTGAAGATGGGGAATAAAATGTATTAACGTTTTGAATTATAACAGTTGATTTTGTTCAGGATTGGCAGTGAGGATGTGATGATATTCAATTAAATCTTTTGTTTCGGAGCATATTGTGTGTAATCAAGACTCAAATTTGGGCAGTGGGAAAAAAATCGTACCTCTTTTACGTTATGACACGTATGTGGGCATTTAAAAAAAAGCATGTTTTTACCTTACCGATTTGACTGTTATTAGTAAATCATCATTTTCGAGGTAGATAGCGGGATATAAAGCCATTTTCAATGGCTTTATCCACTGAACCCGGAGTTAGGAATGTAGGACGTGGCGGTTGTTGTCACCAGTTTTGTAATTTTTTGTACTTTTTGTTTTTGGTTATTTTTCTCCATCAGCCATGTAGCAGGCACCTTTTTCGATTTGAGAACTCTGGAAATCTGATATTAGATTCAGCTTCAGTAAGTTTAAAAGCCATAATACTGAGATTATAGAATGAACTATGAAGGTTTTTTCTGACACTAAATTGCCACAAAAAACTTATTTTCGCCACACCGCCAAGGAGATGACAAACTTGTTATTCCGTATCTGCAGCATTGACCAAGGTGTATGCAGTCTCCCGAATGTATTTGTGAATTAGTTCCACGGAGGGTGAAGAAAATTAATGCGATGGCGTTCCACAATTTTTGCGTTCGTTGGGAAAGCAAGGATGGGTGACGGTCGGATCGGTTCGGTCCATCGTACGGCAACATTTTCAAATTAATTTTGAGAAGGGTAAGGCGAATTAATGTGTAGGAAATTTTAAGCACTACAAAACGAGTTATCTATAATTTGATTCCATCTAGCGCAGTTCTCGAAACGTAGGGGTTTTATGTGACAAAATCTGTTTTTCAAAATATTAACAATTGTTAGAAAATATTTCCAGCAATTTCATAGCACATCCGTTCGAGATAAATGGTCAATAGGTATATCTGCACCAATCTTTCATTTCGGTATATTTTTGCTTAACTGCAGAATTTTTCGGATTTGGTTTCGGAGTGCGTCTATCGTGTTAAAGTTAGTTAGAAAATGGAAACTAGAACTTGTTGGAACGAAGTTCCTTACGTGACGTTACTCGCTTGGCGGATGAGGGCTAGGCCGAAAAAAGTGTAAGAATTTTCCGACCGACACTTTTGGTATAGTAAGTTACATCTATGCCTGTGTATACAACATACATGGCATGGAAAGAGCGAAGGAGAGACAGAGAGGGAGAGACATTGAAAGATTCAGTTAGTAGGAGAATACATGTATAGAACTGTAGCGCCGCGCACTCGTAATACTCATCTGGGTTCTCTTCACTATTTTCTGTAAACAAAAGCAGTGAATTTTTTTATATGTATATTAGGGTGGCCGTTGTTTGGGCTTTGCCGAAAAAAATTCGACGCCACCCCAAAAACATAATAAAGGTGTATCAAAAAAAATCTGTGTAAAGTTTGGGGGCGCTCGGAAAATTGGAACACGCGCCACCGAGCGATTGAAATTTTAAATGTAAACTACATGTATTTATCCCACGCATCAATGATTTTTTTTTTTCGAGTATAATATTAATGAGGAAAATTTGGAACTTGGTACACTTATTGTGCATAGTATAGTGTACAAAACCAAATTTTTTCTATTTTTTTCATTCATAATTTTGTTAATGACAAGCTCTGTCGAGATGCTCATATTTCGTTTTTTTTAATATTTGTTTTCTAATAAATTTCAAATAAATTTCAACTTGACTGTGGACTTAATATGTAACGAAAAATTTGATTTGTATCAAACTGTGAATATATATATAGGATATTTTTTATTTGAAATTAAATCCAAAAAATTACCAATCACTATATTCACATTTTCATTTTTGTTTCAGCGGTCGAAGAAGGGTTTCTTTGTTCGCATTGGGATAATTCCGCTGATAATCTGCAAAATAAATTGCTTTTGATCCTCGTCGTGAGTCAGTCTGCCAAAAATGCCGCCATGGCCTTTTTCGATGAAACCGTTTTTGCAGAGGTCAAAAGAAAAATGGTTGAAAAAATTAGAAGTGAGCACCCTCAGAGTGAGGAAGAAACAGAAAATGACAAAACGGTATATTGTACCGCAAATGAATATTGCTTTTTTGCTCGATGAAAACATCGATTTCTTCATAAACCCTGGATCGATAGCTTTTTTCGAAAGATTTCAAATTGACCACAGCTTCCTCGGTAACGATGGGTCTGAGTGGAAATCGAAAAAAAGTTATCAACGCGGTTTAGAAGTTTTAAAAAATCTAACCGTTGTTAATGACGTTGCGGAAAGGGGAATTAACCTGATAACCGATTATGCCGACAGACTGACTCACGACGAGAATGAAAAGCGATTTATTTTGCAAGTTGTTGCATATTATCAGCGGAATTATCCCAATGCGAACAAAGAAACCCTACTTCGACCGCTGAAACAAAAATGAAAATGTGAATATAGTAATTGGTAATTTTTTAGATTTAATTTTAAATGAACAATATTCTATATATATATATATATTCACAGTTTGATACAAATCAAATTTTTCGTTACGTATTAAGTCCACAATCAAGTTAAAATTTATTTGAAATTCATTTGAATACAAATATTTAAAAAAACGGAATATGGGCATCTCTACAGAGCTTGTCATTAACAAAATTATCAATGAAAAAAATTGAAAAAATTTGGTTTTGTACATCATACTAAGCACAATAAGTGTACCAAGTTTCAAATTTTTCTCATTAATATTACACTCGGAAAAAAAAAATCATTGATGCGTGGGATGTATACATGTATTTTACATTTAAAATTTCAATCGCTCGGTAGCCCCTGTTCCAATTTTCCGAGCGCCCCCAAACTTTACACAGATTTTTTTTGATACACCTTTATTATGTTTTTGGGGTGGCGTCGAATTTTTTTCGCCAAAGCCCAAAGAACGGCCACCCTAATATATATATATATAAAATATAAAAGCAGAGCGTTTATACTTTCATAATATTTAATAATAAAATATTTATTTTCAAAACTTTAAAAAAAAAAGATTAATTACTATTTTATTATCATTCCTTCATTTATGTTATTTTTCATATAGCGTAAGGAACTTCGTTCCTACCGGGTGTCCTACGACACCTCTCGTTAATTTTTATTCTTGGGAACACAAAAATCTAAAATAAATGATAATTCGTTTAAAATGGCCGTAAAAACGTTTTCTCACTGTCCAATTGATATTGTAACTTTCCTAGAATTTTTCTACGACATTAATGTTTGGTTTTTTCGACTATTAGACAAGCGTTCCACTGGCGCCACTCACACGCGGCACACAAAATCCCACCGTTTCTATGCATAGGTTTGGCCACTTTCCATGCTCCTACCTACCCATTTTAGCACAAGGTTGTCGCGGACTTGGTGCAGAAAATTGTTTGTTCTACAAAACAAATTATGTACGATTTTATCCTGTCGTTTAGAATACATATTCAACAGGTATAGCAACATCAATTCATCCGATCGCCCATATGATTGAGAGAAATAAACTACTCTCCTGATTTGGCATAAGGCATCAGCGGTTAAATTAGCATATCACAGTTTGGAAAAGGATAAATTTAACGAAATGAAAATTTTAGTTTTTTTTAGCTATATTTTCATAAGAAATATTTTCCGGACCATTTTTCTGGTGTTAATAGCCCAGTCCGACCTTTTAATGAACCTACTTTAGTTAAAAAATCATTCTTCACAGTTCTGATTCGAGAATGACCTGAAAAAAACACAATTCACCGCTTGAATCAGAGACATGATACAGGATATGGCCTTATTAGCGCTCCGTCTACTCAATATATGACTCTCACGTCAGCCAATATATGAGATTCATCGGGAGAATGCGAGTCCAAAAATAATTAACACAGAGTTTCAATTCAATAAATATTCATTCACTGATTGCTTGAATATAAGGTACATAAATGATGAGTTCAGTTTTGATATGAGTCCATCGTATTGGGATACCTAATCCAGAGTTTTTTCGAGTTTCTCTTCAGACCTGAGGCTGGTTAACAAACATGATTATGCTAAAAAAAATTATGAATTCTCACTCTTAATGCGAACATACTTGGCGTCTCATGGGTCAATGAATATTTCCAAACGCAAGAATATCCGTCGCATGATTTTTTATCAAATTCTAACGAAAATCGTGTTTTCGTTACATAGAATTAATGCAGTCACAGAGTACACAAATATTTTTTCACAAATGAACCGTTTTACATTAAAATTCCAAGTACAGATCTATTTGAATGGCCATATTTGTTTACTCTATGGCCACTTGTATCAGGTTGAAAATAAGGAATTACTCTACGAAGCAAACAGATATTGAAATGATAATTGTACAAAAGTTATTCATAACAAGATAAGAATAGACAACAGTCCTGAAAAATGAATAACTCTAATCTATATAAATGTGCGTAAAAATATATAACCGTGGAAGAATGATTGAATAAACATGCATTGGACAAAAAATATGGAAATAAACTATAGAAATAAATTACTTTGCCTCCAGGTCGTTCTCGCCCCATCCTCGCGCTAACTAATCGAGATTAGGCTCATGCGTGCTCGTCAATATATGGAGAACATATTGCAAATGTTCATTCGTTATCGGAGTCCTGAGACTGGGCTTTACATGTTTCATACTCGAGAATGTCGATACGCACAAACATGACGTCTCAAAATAGCTGGGAGTTCTTATTCAATATGCTGGTCAGAAGTAGATATCAAAAGCCACTTGAGCGATTCTTCTGATGTAATATTTCAGTTGTGATCAAATGTTTCATAAAATACATACTTTCAAACATTGAGAAACGAAAATTCTCAAAATCGATCACTGAGTATTTATGGAGCCCAATTATAAATTTAGTTATTATGAAGCATGGTCTTACTAGCGAATTACAAAATCAATCCGAGAATGGAAGAGAATTGTAAGCAAATAAGCTGTGGAACGAACACATAAAACAGTCTAATAAATATCTAAAAATAATCTGTTTATGATTTAGACTTGATTTCGAATGAATGTTATAAGTTGATGAATATGTTTGTCCCGAGATAAATTCAAACAATATGATAGTGGGTAAGGTTTGATCCACCTTGCATTCAAATGCAAGGTGGATCCTTGATATGGCCTATTTGTCGATATGTTATTATTAGTTGTACTTCAACATTTGTACATCACCGAATAGACCTGAAAAAACTGGTGACGCGATTTTTAAAAATACATTTTTTTTATGACTGTAATTTCACTCGTTCGGATCCGGTTCCGGTGTGATAATAAGTCAGACGCTTTGTTCAGAGCTTTCACATTCACGTTGAAAATAGGGGAAAATAACGAACTTCGCTTGCAATTGTGCCGTTCAGTGAATTTTTCGACACCTACGTAAATCGTTTAACGCTACTGTGATATTAAAACTCAATCTGATGGTGATAGAACTATTAAGAAAACTTAGCCATCAACATTGGAGGTTATCTGTCGAATAACATTACTCGTATAAGCCATAGACGGTAAACTTCTGTCACAATAGTACCAACTGAAGAAAACTAGTGTTGCACGCTCAGAAAAGTTACGTTTCGTTTTACGTCAGAATGAATAACGAATTGTCACCAGAGATGTCACTGCTATTGAATAAGAAAATACTTAACCTCGAGGTGAATAGCAGAAAAAACCACATTTTAATATATGGGCTGCCAGAGGCTGACGAAGAAAAACACGAAGACCTAGACACCCTAGTAACATCAACACTAAAAGAAATAGAAATAGAAATAGAAACAACGGAAATAGATAGTCTGCAAAGACTGGGGAAAAAAGGAGATAAAGACAGTAAAACGAGACCTTTTCTACTAGCTACCACAACTGTACAGAAGAAAATTCAAATTCTTATAAACAAAAAGAAAATGAAACCCAACACTTACATCACTCATGACCTTCCAAAATAAAAACTACTATTAAAAAAAGAAAACAAAAGTACCTATACCAACAAAAAAGAGATGGAGAAAAGAAAAAGATCTGAGACTCCCAGCCCCGGTAATCAAAATCTAACGAGCTCAAAAATGTATAAGAAAGATGCCTTTCAATACCTGCGGACGAGATCAAACTCTTTGTCAGAAAACATTATCCGTAAAAATTTACATTACACCATTAGGAGCCGAAAAATCACAACTAATTACAACAAACGGCACAGAAAATAAATCAAAAATCAAATCAACATAATCAACGAACTCTCCTACCACGGCTGGTCACCGCGGGAGACTCAGACCGCCACCCTCTAATAACAAACAACAAAATATATATTGCAACATTAAATACTAGGACTTTAAGGACTCCAGAATCTTTGCTAGAATTGGAAGAAGGATTGAAGGATCTACACTGGCATATAATAGGAATTAGTGAAACGCGAAGAGCTGGAGAAGCAATTAAAGAACACATATACTATGTAATATTCAACAAAGGAGAAATGGGAGGCAAGGAGGAGTTGGATTCATGGTCAAATTACACCTCAAAAATTACATACAAGATTTTCTCGGAGTCACTGATCGGATAGCAAAACTGAACGTCGAAATACCTAACTACAAGAAAATATGGACAACTATTCAAGCTTATGCGCCCACAGAACAAGCGGACAAATTAGAACTCGAATCCTTCCACAGCAAACTATCCCAAATTATAGCCGCTCATTCAAATAGTACCATTGTGCTCATAGGAGACTACAATGTCCAGGTAGGAGCCAAACAAAACAATGATGAATATGTGTTGGGTAATTTTGGTTATGGTAAAAGAAGCCAGAACGGGCAAAGACTGGTAGATTTCCTATTGGAGCACAACCTAACTCTTTTGAATAGCATATTCAAGAAAAATGTGAACAACAAGTGGACTTAGTTTTCGCCAGATGGAAAAAGCAGAAATGAAATAGACTGCATAATAAGCAACCATCCAAAATTATTTACAGATACGTCAGTCATATCTAAACTCAATTTCAATACTGATCACCGTATGGTACGAGCATCCCTCGAAGCAACTCCATGAAAATTGAATAGAAAGCACACGACTCCGACAAGAACAGCTGATCACTCAGAAATTAACAAACTGACAACTCATTCCTTGGACAGACTACGAGAAGAATTGATAGCATCTGACTCAACAGATGTAAAGACAAACTATGCCAAACTGCAAAACCAGCTCACTTACCATAAGAACAAAAAACTGGCCAACCACAAATATACTTTAAGCAACCCAACACCACAACTTATAAAAGAGAGAAAACGCCTGTTTACTAGCAAATTGAGAAAACAGAACACACAAAAAATAACAGAGTTAAGCAAAAAAATTAGGAATGGTATTACAAAGGACAGAAAAGCTAATAGACTGCATATCCTTGAAAAACATATCGCAAGAACCGGAGGAACCAAGAAAGCACTTAAAGAACTGCGAGAGACAACCCCATGGATGCCAAATTTGAAATGTAATGGCAGTGAATCCGGCAAAATCACAAACCGAAAAGAAATAAACAGAATAGCTACAAGATATAACCCTGAATCATAGACCATTGACCCCAAAATATTACCCAGCGAAGTGAGAAAGGCAATTCTTAGCCAAAAATCAGACAAAGCGCCAGGCCCAGATGAGATCACAAATGAAATACTAAAAGGAACTCTGGGATCAGTTGTTCCTTTATTGTCCAAGATCTACAATGATATTCTACTATCGGGACATATTCCAGAGCAGTGGGAAACATCACACATAATTCTCATATACAAAAAAGGCCCTAGAGAAGATATAGGGAATTACCGACCAATTAGCTTCATAACTAAAACCGGGAGGTTTTCTCCAAGATTATCTTGAATCGAATAAGCACAACACTAGACGAAAACCAACCAATGGAACAGGCTGGTTTCAGGAAAAATTTCGCCACGATAGACCATATACACACCGTCAAAAAGATAGTGGAGGAGTATAATGAATATATCGAACCGTTGTATATGGCCTTCATAGGCTACACCAATGCCTTCGACAGCATTAGCCATGAAGAGATATGGGACAGTCTTAATAATCAGGAAATCCCTACACTTTACATAAAGATCATCAACAGAATATACGCCAACAGCAAAGCAAGAATAAAACTGGAATCACTAGGCGAGACATTCAAAATCGAAAGAGGAGTTCTATAAGGGGACCCACTATTCCCCAAATTGTTTTCCGCAGTATTCGAAAATGTATTCCGAAAACTAGATTGGAACCATTATGGCTTATGCATCGACGGGAGAAACCTGAATCACCTGAGATTTGCCGATGACATTATTTTGTTTGAAGAAAATCTGAGCAAACTACAGAAAATGATTGATGAACTAAACAAGGAAAGTAATAAAGTTGGATTATCCATGAACATAAGTACGACAAAACTACTGACAAATTCTGGATATCGAGAGATGAAAATCAACAACCTACCCCTCGAATATGTAAACGAGAATACTTATATTGGGCAAATCATATCTCATGTAGATCAAACTTCAAAAGACACCAAAGAACGCATAGCCAACAGTTGGAAAAGATACTGGTCGCTGAAAGAAGTGATGAAATCCACTGAATTTAGTATAGCAATCAAGCGGAAAGTGTTCAACACCTGCATTCTACCTTGCCTCACCTATGGGTGTGAAACCTGGTCCCTTTGAAAACACCATAGAGATTCGTTCAGTTATTGTCAAAGGGCCATGGAAAGAAGTACGACGAGTATCAGAAAACAAGACATAGTAAGAAATACAACTATAAGATCTAAGACTAAAGTAACCGATGTACTTACAAAGATAGACCGACTGAAGTGGAGATGGACCGGGCATACACTAAGAAGCAATCAGGAAAAATGGAGCAAAATTGTCACAGATTGGCATCCTAGTGACGGCGAAAGGAGAAGGGGAAGACAACACAGAAGATGGGAAGATGAACTTAAATTAACAGCGGGTCCCAATTGGAGAAGGTAGCTAGATATAGAAATCAATGAAAAATGTTGGAGGAGGCCTTTGCCAACAGGCGCACTGAGCTCAGAGATATACTGTAAGCACGAAATTAATTTAAACGATATACAAAGTTCAGGATAAGAGTCTTAATGTAATGTAATGTAATGTAATATAAATTTCACTCGTTCAAGTGATTTCGCCGAAATATTACAAAATTGGAACGGTGGTACGCAAAAAAGACCATGAACCAGTGGACAAGTATGTGCCAAATCAGATTAAAAAAAAATATTTATGGGGATCGAACGCTAATCGCTTTATTGGTGAGCAAAAATTTATGTCATCACGGCTGTATCGTCTGATATATTTTATTGCATTGAAGTTATATTTTAGCCAAATATGGCCAAACTGCGCTCTTTGCGCTCTCAGTACACTCTCAAGAAGCTCACTGTGCCCACACTGCGCTATAAACATGGCCGTATACCGGGCTTTGGGTATACGGCCAGCAGTGTACTACACACCGAATACGAATGCTAACCAATAAGTAAACTTTACCCACAAATCTGCTCACAACTTGAATATAACTTCAATGTGATAAAATCTTAGCAGAACCTCTAGATGTGAAATTGGTTCGTCCGGACCACTGGGTTACCTAAATAATTAAGAGCTATGGAGCATTCAAATAACGTCAAGTGCTTTTCGGCTTCACCGAAAGGTCACTATGCGAAACATGTGGGACCGAAGATAATGCGATTCATACTCTTATGGATTCCGAGGAGTTTGAAGCGCAGAGGAAGTTCATGAAGGCGGTGAAGCTACGAGATAAAATTTGGCCTGGTATAGTAAATGAACTGGTCAAAAATGAAGAAAATTATCAAGTGTTTGCAGATTTTTGCAAGTCTGTCATGTTCATCAAACAGGCAGAAAGTATGGCTCGCTTGTAGCTCCATCAACTCAAGATGACTTTGATGATTTAAGTACATAATAAAAGTAGACTGCGTAATAAAGAGTCTTCCATATCAGATATGTCGGAGCACTCGTGATAGGTTGTAGACTCCGCGAGTTAACCAACTGTTAATTTAAATTTTAATCTCTTTTTATTTTGGTTAATTCTCGTTTCCTTTCTTTTCTCTTCCTACATCATTATAATTATCATCAACATCATCATTCAAATACAAAAGTGTCGCAAGAGGGCTCAAGGCTCTGGGGGAATAAGCGACCCCACGACATTCTTTCCAGCAACGTAGCGGAAGTTTGTCATAACCAGGAGACAATTCTGCGAGTTTTCTCGGTCCGCTAGCAGGGTGGCCAGCCCGGCACTAGCAACTGTTGTGCGGGGTCTCAGTTGAGGTCGCATTCGTACTGGTAGTTCTGGTCCTTCCTTTCTTTGATTATATATAAAGTAATCTGAGAGATGGTATCAAAATCATGACTTCCGTGAAATAGTAGTACGGCTGAGTTTACTGAAAAGCGAGGTGTCATTACTCTTCCTCAAGACGAAGCCAACATTGTGTATCATGTAATGTATTGAACTACACATCCGCGGTGCCGACACTTTTTCTCGTTAATAAGACGATCAGCGTTCGATTCCCAAGAAGATTTTTTTTTTTCATTAGTTGTATAATATGAAATATTTCGTATTTCCATATATATAAATCTATCATTTGACTACACTATACTGTACATAATTGCTAGCTGCAATTATTCTGCTTCAGGTTGAAAAAAAATTGTATGTAGTGGTCGTACATGGTATTTTTTGTGAACCACTAATCCGAGTTAAAAATATTTCGGAAAAATCACTCGAACGAATCAAAATACATAGTTATGAAACAATGTATGTTGAAATAGTCTCACCAGTTTTTCCATGTCTATTTGGTGATTTACAAACGTTAGAGTACAACTAACGATAAATTATCATTAAAATAGGACATATGAAGTACCAAGTAAGTCAATTCTTATCTGCTGTTATATTGTTTGAATTTATCTCGTGACAAACATATACATCAACCTATCACATCAATCTGGAATCAAGTATGAATCGTACAGAGATGATTTCTTGATATTCATTAGTCTATTACGTGTTCGTTCGAAAGCACACTCTTGGTATAAATGATTCATTCAAACATGCGGAAGATATTCTTGCGTTTGAGAATATAAAATCACTCTTGAGATATGTTAATATTTGATTTATTTCATGCAGAAAATTATGCGGAAAAAAAATGTTTATCGTCCGGGAGTTTGAACCCGGGTCTTCAAATTGAGAAGCAAAAACTATATGATCAATGTATAATCATTGATCGAAAAGGATTAACCTCAATACATAAAAAATCTTTTTCTTCTGCAATAGGGACTCGTTAGTATTTACATTAATTATCACATGCTGTTAACTCTTGGAAGGCACACCGTCTCAAATCGACCCGACCAAAATGCTTCAGGTAGAAACTACATAAAATTAATAAAAAGCTACACTGAAAAAAAAATTTTCTTCCAACAACTAAACGTATTTTGTTGAAATGAAATTTGTTTGGGACAACTTAACATTTTTATGTCAAATAATTTCAAATTACGACAACATAATTTCTGTTGTTACCGTGAATAAATGATTTAGCAGAGTCTATTTGGTTTAGCTAACCATTACTTCTTTTGAGCTGATAGGACAAATATAGTTACGCCAAGAAAATATTCATTTCATAATCAACAACATTATTTATTTGTGCCATCTTGCTTAAGTATTGTTACAATAAAATATTTTATCAATGTAAATAAAATTTTATCTAGACGCAAAAAAATATGTCTATTGAGTATAAATAAGTACTTATCCAATTTTATTATTATATATCTGAACTGATTGATTATTTATTAACAATTTAAGAAAATCATTCAATTGGGATGAATAATAAAACGATATCATCATTACTTGCTGATAAATTGCATGTAGTGAACACTTTCGCTATACCAAATAAATTACTTAATTCAATTTAATTAATTCATATTGTTTGGATATTGTAATTTCTTTGTTTGAGTCAGATGAATAGTATTCGTTTGATTGGCAATGTGCAATCAAATTATTTGGTTGTCATAAATGAAATATATTGGTTAGAAAAAATTTTGTTCTTAGTGCACAATTAATAGGGCACGAAACGAACGCTCCGATTCCCATAAAAAAATTTTTTTTACCAAATGGGAATCGTTTTGGTAGCTGTGATCTCTCAAAAATACGAAAGAGTTTAAGCCATCATGTTTGTGTGGTTTCGTCGGCAACTGAATTCATTTATTGAAAAAATCCTCCATGCACGATGTTATACGCTTCAACATGTATGACAAGGACTCAAAGATAGTCGACACCTGGAACACAGGACACTGTTTTTTCTCATTTGTAAATTTTTCTGGGTGATGTAGAAATTTCATTCAAATCCGATGCACCTTCACGACTTGATTGAGTAATAAAAATACAATAGTATCTCACGCGAACTACTTCATGCACTTGTGTTTCATGCAAATGAATGACAGCCTAATCCTACTGCTGGTCCTGTTCTTCTTCAAAAACTATATTCATGGGGCATTTTATTCACATTCAACATTCCGCTATGTAATGGTCAAATGAACAAATCTGGCGGTTCTTCCTTATTATATTCGTGAAGATTAATAATTTTCAAAAAGTGATGCAACGATTTACTGGTTCGCGGTTAATTTTATCACTTGAAAATTTAGAAATTATCACTGAGATATTTATATTGTCTTATTGGCATGGCGAAGACCCACGCGTCTTTCCTTACTCTATTATAAGCCAGCCAATGTCTATTTATATATTGAGGCGCGCGAAAGATTCACGCGACGATGACGCTCTGCAAACTAATCCCGGCCGAGATGTCGCTGTTGTGGGGAAGCTTTTTTATATTTTGAATAAAATAGTGGATGAGCGTGGAAGGGAAGGGGCGCGCATTGACTGACGTCAGCAACACATTTTGCAATGTCACTTGTAGGCCCTTGATCTATCTCAGAAGTACACGCGATTGAATAATTTGGTCATTACCTCTGAGATTTTGTTCTATTACTCTTGTTTACTTCACTTGCTACAGAAAACTTCCACTCATAAGTATAGTTATAATATTGCACAGATTCATATCTCATCGTTGCGATAAAACTTCTTGGTCCTGTATATTATCTGAGTATTTTAATATTCGCAAAAAATTATTTTTGTTGTATGCAAACTGATAAAACAATTATGTCATCACAAATGAGATCCGTATACAGTGACTGAATCATTTATTTTGAAATGGCCAAATAAATTTTCTATTGGTATCAGAGAAGCCCAATATTTAAGATAATTTCTTGTATCAAAGGATCATTTGTTTATAGTTAATAAATCATATATTTACGACAGATGGACATCGGATTGAAAGCAATACGAATATTTTTATGACAATATCAAATGCTTAGTGGTTAGAGATTCTATTTCATTCATGCAAAACATATTATGAGGTTTTATTGAAATAAATAGTTAAATGACAATTAAATCATAAAATTAATCCAAATAAGTTATGTGACTTATAAAAAATGCGTGTCACATTGAGTGACGAATGAAAAGATAACTGATTTTTATTTCATAATTATATATTTATTCGCCAATTCAACTCAAATTACACTTCCCGTCAATATTATCGCCATCTGCTGATAGATGTAAAGTATAAATAGACTCAACGTAGTTGTTTAAATTTAATCGAAATAATATTTCGGGTGAGTCTTTCTGGGGCATTGATATTATGTACCCTTTCATGGGGTTGGTAAATCCAATCGTAGCGCACTGTTTATATGAGCAGAAAATATCATTGCGATTATTAACAATTATTGAAGAAACAATTCCAAACAGTGGATTATCTCGATTTGCCAAGTATAAACCATATTGAGGTTTGAAGCTACCACCGTTTATTGTCACAGCCAACCCTTCATGAGCTTCGTCATTGACATCAAAATCGCTACATTTGAAACGTCTCGATAGTTCTACTATGAGCCGAATCTAAATTTCATCACTCAAACTTTTTCTGCCAACAAATCTATAACTTTGTTGTAACTGAATGTTCAGTGGAAGATTATAAATCACATTTTTCTGATTTCTAACAATATGAGCATATTTACAGCGTTTGATACAATTTCCACGCTTCATCATCATTCGGGATGCGATGACCAATCATAATTCCAAAACAAGAAACAGGTGCTGATATTTCAGCCGCGGTGGTTATAATATATATTCCTTAATAATTTTCATAGTACTAATCAAAGATATTTTGTTACCACGATCGATTCCGGCGTAATCAGAGAATATCCGCCTGTCATTCAGATGTGCCAATATAAAATTCTCGTCTATACGGTGCCTCATAATCCTCGCGAAGTCATAACGGCAAATCTCCAAATTCCAATTGTACATATGGAAACTCATATTTTCGATGTTGTGAACATACAGCCATTGATTGAAAACACATTGCCTTTTAATCCCATAGGATAGAGATGCAACATCTTCTTTATAACTTTCCACGTTTCTAAGAGCTTCCTCATTTTCGTCACCCTCTAAGTGACAATCACGTTTCAAACTCTGGCAATATCTGCAGAAATCATTGGCAATAAAACTTTCAGAAAAACCAAAAAGATAATTCGCTCCTAAATTTTCACCTGAAATGGCAGCTACGATAAAATATACTATCTTTGCTCAGAGTTGCCATTTGCTGTAATCCCATTCTCCAATAGAGATTGAACTCTTCCATGACTTCATAAAAACACGTCTCATTTTCAACTTTCTTCTAATCCGACGTATTGTCGAATTGTACCAAAAAGATATTCTCCAAAGGCGATGCATATTTTGGTGGTATCCCCGCGATTGTTAAGTAGAGAGCTCTGATTTCATGTATATTTGCCGTTAATGAGAGAGGATCACTCACTTCGAAATCATCGAACTATAAATTTATGGGACTAACAAGTTTATTTTCGAATTCAATTGAAATTTTATTCCAAAGCTCATTTTGTGCATCTGGCATAATCCTGTGAATAGTTTCGTAAACGATCGGCAATTTCGAAGAAACATCCCACCAAAACTATGCTTAAAGGAATCCGTTGACCATCACATCGTTTCTTTATTAATATTGTAGCTTCGTTAACCTTTTTATTATCGCATATTTTACCAATGGTGAATTGCTCTGGGGCAACAAAGTAATTATTATCTTTCAACAATTTGAAGCGCTTATGTTCAGTATCAAAATTTGTGTTCAGGTTCACTTCTAAGCTATTGTTAATCGAGCTATCAAAATCAGTGGTTAATATACTATATACAGTCTTCAACATTCGACTAAAATGAGCAGTCACATTTTCTAGAAGATCTGCGAAATTATCCCAATATTCTGCACACACTTCTAGAAATAGTGTTATTACTGTAGAGTTTACCGAAGAATTTCAAAATATGATCTTCGATATTATGTTCACGACTTCCGTTGAAGTCATTGCATGTATATTCATTATGTTTGACCTGTTCACTATTCTTATCATCGCATTGCTTATATTGCGTTTTTTCGTTGTTTCCAATATGTGGGATTTTTGGAGCGTGCTCGAATTCATAGCTTGTATGCTCTAACTAAAGTACATCTTAGATTATGTTTTTCCAATGTAGTAATGGAAATCAAATTTCATGCACATTTATCAAAAATGCAGTTGCAACTTGACTCACGTGGATGTATTATTTTCATACGTTAAACGACCTCTTTAGGATCATCTGCCTCTGCCAAATTACAAATTTCACATTTCATTTTGAACACTATATTATATATATGCAAAAAATAAATGACGAAAACTATTCACCTATTGATTACCATTTTAATCTCTTCTATTTAGTTCGCTGCGTTATAAACACATGGAATGTCTTTACTGTCCTCAGTTCGCGATTCATATATGCCCCATTGTATCGAATAGCATATATGTTCACTCTCTATTGTACATATTACATTAAAAACTAGGAAGAATTTGAACCAAATATCCACTGCTTTTAGCAAGAGAGACTTCATACATTACAGTATCGACTGACACGAAGAATTGTTTCGGGTTCGTTCACTGGGGACCAACGATAATGAATGGTTGTAAACGCATTTCCATCTCAGCTAACTCGTCTACTCTCTTACTCTCTTCATTCTCCATATCACCGGGAATCTTCATGATGAGAAAATGAACAAATGGAAAATAATGTGGACCAATTCGAAAATTAATCGCCCATCGAATATTGGACCAATAAAATATTTTGTATTACTTTAGCATGAATTATGTGCCCTTCCCGAGAGTCTGACGGAGTTGGTTTCAAGAACTTTTTCCGCGATGATTCCCCTGCTTCTTTCATAGATACATTCGCTTTAGTTGGAGCTAGAGATGCGAGCAAGTAAAGTTGAGCTGTGGTCCGAATATCTGGAATAGTTTGACATAACACGAAATTATATTATTTGTCCGATCACCATTTGCATGTTTTCTTTCAACCACTTTAGTCAAGATCGTTTGTCTCCAGCAACTGCTCATCTATTTTGCCGTCTTTATTCAAATTTTTTTTGTAAACAATGAATATTTTCATGAAGAATAAATTCCAACTATCGAATAATGCCTCTACGTATTTTGGAAAATTTCTACAGAAATCTCTCTCGATCTGATACATATTTTTTCATTGAACACACTTTGGAGTTTCATCGTAGTAGAAAACGAAACACTCATTACAGTCCGTGTTTACCAATATATAAATTGGCTTGTGACGTTTTCAATACAGGGTAAATATTGAAATCACCAATCGATTTATATGCGAACTTATTTGAATCTGCTCCTCGTATTGGGTACGACATCTCCCAATGGTGTGGCACTTGTGCACTATCACGGTTATGATGTAACCAAGTTTGACATTTTGGGCTTCAATTGGGACTAAGAATGAATGATTTATTATAAAATATAAATTTTATAACCAAATATTATGTGACATAAAAATGTTATCACATCTCGAAAGTTATTTTTTCCTTGGAGCACCCTCCAGAATACTGTATTATTACCTTCAGCGTGCTGTGCCTTACCAATACAATTCACAGATGATCGTCTTCCTAGCAAATTGTTGGCCTCAGCAGTGAATATACGCGAATTTTGATATTTATCGTAGAGTTCACCTCTCGAAATATTGGATTTATTGTCTCTAGATTCAGCTTTTGTCTTCGGCTCAGCATAATATGTATAATTGACCTCATTTGGGAATAATTGAATTATTTCGTTGGATAAATATTCGAAGTCCTTAATTCCGAGCAACCTGATAAATTATCACAATAATGAATTCGCGGAAAAATGTGCGATACGAGACGTGGGATTCTATTTAAACTTACAAATTTTGTACTTTTAAAAATGTAAAATTGTAATATCCGTGAGGTAATACTGGCACGCTGTACTAAGTGTTTGTTTGCAGTCATAAATGACCAAAATTGTGGAGCCGAGTGGATCTTATTGTATGATCGATTTTGAATTAACATCTGTCACTGTATCGCGTTTTCTGTTTTTATTCTATGAAAGATTGATGTTCGTTACGACGGCATACTGATTTTGAATCGCTTGAATGGAAACAATGTCTTGCGACGATCATTCACTCCTATAACATGCAGTGCCGATGATATTTCAGAATGAGTATTGGAATCCTTTTCAGTTTCACTTCGTAATTGGACGACGGACTTTGGTGAGAAATTCTTTACCGCAGCTTCGTTGTCAAATGTTAACCACAACTGATCATCATTGTGTAAATCGCGGGGAAATGAGTGCGAGAAAACAGTATCTGTTATCTGGTCATCGCCGAATTGTATCTAACAAGCAAACAAAAATATCGCAATGTGTTTTCTCAAATTATTCACTACACTCATTATCATTCATTAATATTTCTTCTGCAAATTTGAAGGCAAGCCGTACAAAGCCTTCAAAGAAGAAAAGAAAATTGTGAAGTTCAATATGGATTCGTGAGGAAGGATCAAGAATGAAGAAACATATATATTCTCCATATTTCTCTTATAGTTTCAGCTGTTGGCCCACATTCAAGAATATTTTTGTTTTTATTTCGTTGCTGCTAACAAACCACAACTCTCCAAGCATTCAAAAATCATCAATTCCATTTTGAGTAGGACAGGACAAAGACAATGTGGAAGAAGAGTTCATTTATTAACACATAATAAGAATCAATATAATTTTCATTTTCCCGCAAACGTACCACAGTTGAAAGAGACTATGAAAAAAACAGATAACAGACATCCTAACCTAGTTGTAGGTTACCTTGCAAAATTGGAATCAGCTTTTCGAATCCCCGCACTTTCAATATTACTATGATAAACGCTTGTGATGTGAATTATATTTATTCGAGTGACGCGTTGCATATGAGTAAGCATACAACACACTGCGTGGTATGCAAGGAGCCGCTGTGAGAATAATCGCGGCGCGTTCATCCGTTCGATTCCAATATGATTTCTCTATTATCAACGAATCTTTATTTGTGGTAACAACATCGTAATTTTGCCTCAAAAATAATGTGCATTTATCGTCAATTCCATTCTTATTATTTGACATAATTCGAAATTCATAACGAGGAATAAATGAGTCAAATAAACGATTTCTCCACTGCAAATCTTAGAAATTTAGGATGGCGTTGATCGAATTATCATGTTGATTTCTCATTGATCAATTTGTTTGTGATGAATAAATTTTTCTTAATACACGGAGCTCAATACATTTCTTCGGTATGAACGAACTACTTTTCAGTGTAGACGCTATGATCTCAATATCACTTTTTTCAAACTGTTGTCGAAGATGAAAAGAATTTGTTCGACCAATTGAACGTAGTTACCGAATGTGTTTGTATTGTAACATTCTGTAGCCACCGAATTGTTAGAAGAAAAATTAATCACGAATCATTTTTTTCAAATATCTAATCTTTCCCATATAAATCCTCATTTCTCAACTCTTCATTTTTCGTCTATTTTTTCAGTTCGTCGACGATAATGCATTTCTGTGGACGTCTCAAAACAACTTCAGTTGGTCATTGCAACATATTAGTACCACGAATAATTTTATGAAATTGCTTATGTTGGAAAAGATCAAGAGAGAAGAGCTCACGTACCTGTTGATGAGACAGTGTGCGATTTGTAAAGTATTTAGTCAATTTTGATACATGAGATAAGCATGCTTTACACTTTCCCTTTAATACATAATGGATTACAGTCTGGTGATGAACTAACAATTCGTTGCCGGTGAACACTATATCAAAATTCATATCAAATATATTGTCTGAAGTTTGACAATTTCTATTCTATAATGTTTAACAGTAACACTAATGGGATTGCCACTCAGGGACTGACCGATGTTTTTTTTATTGCAATATTTGTTCACGAAATATGGATAACAATAATAATACTTATCGTTTGACTCCATAGTCTATATGTGATTTCCATGTAGAAATGGACAAAAAGCCATTCTAGGGCCGATATTTGATACATACACGTGCCGATGACATACAAATAACCCAAAAACCAATCCTGCATCTGTAAATGATGTGTAATCTAATTATTCGTTATCATTTCTGAATGGGCTGATGCGCAAGTGTCGCAATATATATGTGTTCAGACTACATCGTTTTGTTCCGTATAATTCACGTTGATACTTCCCAAAATATCATCGAGATCAAGATCCTATCATACAATCGATCCTATATTGATACAGCAGTAGCTGCGCGTAATTGTTTATCACTTCCGTTACATCATTTGACTGTCAATATTTGAATTCGTTTGCAAGAACCATATAGGTCGGGTAAGAATAATTATTATTTAATTTTAAAATTGGAAATGCACGATTGTTTTTTTTTAATTTATTGAAAAATTAATAAACTCAACAATTTTTATATTCAATCAATCAATTTTTCACATTGACAATTTGTTACATTGACAATGTGTGTTAAATTGACAATGATATTTTATTATCAACCTCTTCAGTGGACCATGATGTGTGAGTACATGGACGACTCGTTTTCGTTATCACTATGGGCCAGAAGGCATTATTCATCCACACAAAATGCGTAACTCATATGGAGGAGTCAATGTAGTCATCCGTATAACAATCTGACTGCATACTTTTTATCATGAAAAAAAAGACATACTCGGTTTTGATCTCAGTGATAGGATTCTCTTGTTTCCCAGAGATCAAATTGATTTCGAAAATTCTCGTCACGTCAGAGTTTATTGGAAACTTCAATACACTTGGGACATTGATATATGTATGCTCACTAACACGGCGATTATTTCCCGCAGTTTCATGTTCATCGATCGATAAAATTTTTTTCATTCGAAAAGTTTCTGCTATTCTTTAATTTTACCAGTTTGACATCAAAGCGTGTCGTTTGATCATTATAAGCTGAAGAATTGTCGAATAGAAAATTGGAGAATTCAGATATTGCTGCTTTCATATGCCAAACTGAATTTGCTACATGTATCAGACTGTAAAAAATTGATCACTTACGAGTCGTCACAAGTATGTTGGTAAAAGCAAGAAACCAATACTCCAAAAATCCTTCAGCTTTGCGAACAGGTTTTTCATATCTTGCCAGTTGCGCGTGGCTCAAAATTCGATTTGTAACGAGAAGCATGACATATTTATGGGAACATTTTGATAACATATTATAATAATAATCATAATAACACTTCATCCTGAAATCATTTTCCATGCAATTGCTTCAGTTTTCATAAACAAAAGGTGTCTCTCAGTTCAGTGTGCCTCCTGGCAAATACCTCCTCTAACAATTTCCATTGCTTTCTGTCTCTTGCGACTCTGCTCCAGTTTGGACCTGCTGTAAGTTTAAATTCCTCTTCCCATCTTTTCCGTTGCCTTCCTCTTTTCCTTTTGCCATCTCTAGGATACCAGTCTGCTAAGATCTTGCTCCACTTCTCTTGGATACCTCGTAACATGTGACCAGCCCATCTCCATTTCAGTTGGTCTAACTTAGAAAGTACGTCTATAACTCATGTCCTGGCTCTTACAAATGTATTTTATTTTCTATCTTGTTTTTGGATTTCTATCAATCTTCTCTTCATAGCTCTTGAGCAGTGTTGTAGCATATCTATGTGGTGTTTTGAAAGTGACCAAGTTTCATAGCCATATGTGATGCAAGGAAGAACCCAGGTATTGAGGACTTCCCCTTCAATTCCGTTGCTGTGATCAATAGATTTCATAACCTCTTTTGGTGACCAGTATTTTTTCCAATCGTTGGCTATTCGTGTTTTGATTCCTTTGGAAGTCAGGTCTTTGTGCGAGATGATCTGTCCTGAATATATGTATACTTCCACGTATTCAAGAAGCTGATTGTTGATTTCAATTACATGAATGTCGGAGTTTGTCAATAGCTGTGTTTTGTGTACATTCATGGATAGTCCAGTTTTCTCGCTTTCGTTATTAGTTTCTTTCTTTATATCTTTATAGGTCTTGTAGCCATTTCACTAAGTTATGTGGGTTTTTTTTTCGAACACGACAGTGTCGTCTGCGAATCTGAGATGGTTAAATTTTTTTCCATCTATGCGTAGTTCGAATTGGTCCCATCCCAGCTTTCGGAGTATATTTTCTTGCACAGCGGAAAACAGATTGGGAGACAGTAGGCCACATTGTTTCACTCTTCTTTTTATTCCGAAGGCTTCCCCGAAAGTTCCCAGGTGTATTTTTGCTTTACTGTTTGCATATATGTTCTCAATTTTGTTTACATAAGTTTTGGGGCTTTCCTGTTTGTCTAGGCTTTCCCATATGACTTCATGGTTTATGCTATCGAAGGGCTTGGTGTAGTCCAGAGATGGGCAGAGTATCCACTTTGTCCACTTAGTGTCCACTCAGACTTCAGCGGAGGACATAGCTGTAAGCCTAGGTTTTATACGTGGTCAAACGCAGGTATATGGCCTGCAATACTACGCACCAAATACGAACGCTATTCATTGGGAAAGGCCACAAATCTGCTCACAACTTAAATATGACTTCAATGCAATGAAATCTATCGGGCCATACAGTCGCGGTGTCAACACTTTTGCTCGTCAATAAGACGATCAGCGTTCGATTCGCATAAGTTTTTTTCTTCTTTTTTCATATATTGTATAATATGGAATATCTCATATTCTCATATATATGAATCTATCATTTGACAAAACTGTATTACACATAATCGTCAGCTGCAATGATTCCGCTTGAGGTTAAAAAGAAATTGTATGTAGTGGCCGAAGATGATCATTTTTGAGAACTACAGATCCAAGGTAAGAATATTTCGGCAAAATCACTCGCACGAATCACACCGCATAGTTATGAAAGAATGTATGTTCAAAAACAGTCTCACCAGTTTTTCCAGATCTGTTCGGTGATGTACAAATATTGAAGTACAACTCAAATATCAATAAAATAGGCTATATCAAATACCAGGTGAATCAATTCTTACCAGCTATTACATTATTCGAATTTATTTCGCGGCAAAATATATATCAACTCATAACCTTCATTCGAAATCCAGTATAAATCATAAAATGATGATGTTTTGATATTCATTAGTCTATTACGTGTTCGTTTGAGAACACACTTTTTGGTATAAATGACTGACAAAACACGCGTATGATATTCTTGTGTTTGAAAATATATAATCACTTATGAGATGTGTTAATATTTGATTCATTTCATGCAGAAAATTGAGCGAAAAAAAAAATTACCGTCCGAGGATCCGAACACGGGCCGGAAATTGAGGAGCAAAAACTGTATCGTCGCGGCTGCGCGTTCTCTTTAATATAATTTACATGAGTTATATTCAGGTTCTGAGCCCATTGGTGTATTTGAGCTATTTGTCCATTACATATACCTATGTGCAGAGTACGTATATCTGACCCTTATAATCCGTTGTAGTCATGAAACCCGAAACCTGAAATACGCTAGCCCTCCCGATTACCACTCTTATCGTACAATCTGCCCACCGCTGACATGTAATCATATATGACCATATGATCAAACATGCCGGTGCACCTGATGTTGCGTATGATAATAAAAAAATTCATATATAATTATAAACGTTCATACGACGGAATATCATGATTCAACATCATATGTGTCTTCATACATGATTATATGTGATCAAAGATCATGTATGTTTACAAGCAACTGAACGTCTATCTGTCAACAAATTATGTTGTTATAATATATATAAACATAATACAATGAGATGTTTGCTACACGTTCAAAATCATTCTATGACATTATACATTGTATGTATCAATGACTGTATCCCTTACGATAAGAACTGAAGGAAATTTGGATTGTGATTCATCGTTCATAAATGAATAATATGTACATATGAATATGGATTCATGTCTCATTCTGTGAACCTTGTTAGTAATTCTAATAACCAAAAATATTGGCTTTGGTTGGGCAAGACTAGCACTGGGCAGCGCTGAGCTGAGTGCTGATAGGAGATACGTCCATTCTGAATGAGAATAGTGCGCTGTATAAAAGAACTCTTATCGGCTACGAGCGCTTGCCTCGCTTGACCACAGCTAAACATCCAATGAATGATATACACATTAATACGTACATAGAATGGGACGAACTCTAAATGAATGAGTCATCCAACTATTTCGCTCGCAACAAGTTCGCTTCCTTGGCGGGTAAAAATCTGTGGAACACTACGCGGTTCCATAACAATTTACAATTTTCTACTACAAGCTACGAGAAATCTGCGAATAGATTTTCATATGATGTCATGGACAATTTTTATAAATATCTACGACTCCCTATAACTTTTTATGTTGTCAGATTAATTTGTCATGATTTTTCATAGAAAATCATTTTTTCTCTTAATTATTATGCATTTCTATGCAAAACCACAACTTTCCACTGTGATCGCCCGTTCGGTATTTATGAGAAATAAGAATGAGGAATGGCGTAGACTCGGATAGCCTCGTGGTAGAGTGTCCGACTTAATAATAAATGTAATAATTATTACTCAATGTGTAACCTCAGAGTCAACCCAGACAAGTCCGAATCCATACTATTTCGTATACTTAAGGGGATATGGACCCTCGGTTTGAATTATCATATTTGTAGTCCAAGATCCTGAATATTGAACGTAACGAAATGGTTTGAAAGTTTGTAGGATGATTACTATGATAATTATTTCAGACACGACACCTTCATTTTTTTCCGAATTCATAAAAAAAAAATTATTGATCATGTGACCGACTTTATTCCAAATTAAAGAAATATGATTATTGATTTGTCGAGAAACAGTTCGTGAAAAGGAATGTGCCAAGTTGTAGCCCGTGAATTTCCACATATTTCATTAATATTAGATATTTTCAGTGATATCGTAATGCTGTATGGATTGAAAATAGAAATAAAATTTTTCATCGGGGCCGCCATTTTGTTTATACGGTAATCGGAAAGGTTTCGTTCCCGATGTTCTGATAGATGGTACTAACAGAGGTGCTGGAGTTCTATCATAACAAATTTTGAATAAACTTGGCATTTCTGAAGTTGTGCAATGTTTGACCGTGATGTTGACCGATAATTTCGGCCCTGATCAGTTCAATTGAAGTTAATGTCCATCTGCATAAGTGATTATAATGGAGCGGAATGTGATGCAATGGATGAAAATCAGATGTCTCGATCAATATTGCCCGTCCAGCTCATGAACCATGTTATGTGGATCATAGCATTATTGAGATGATAGTATATTTCATCCATGGCATTTGTTGGCAGTTACTTGTAATATTAAATTTCCATCTTCCAGCATGAATTCTGAGCCCATGCTATTTAAGTTACTGAGACTTTTGTTGCAAGTCATAATCAATGTTCATTTTCCCGGGGACAAGCATGAAGAAAATAACTCTGGTCTCCACTTGTCAAATGGATCTGTCATCAATAGTCTGACCGCAAAGGTGGACTAGGTGACACTAGTATTGACCCCAATCGTTCCATAAGAATTCAATTTGTATGAATATTGGAGCTGATTGGAATAGTTCAAAACATGAATCATTATGGTCAAAGACCCGTCAGCTTATACGTGGACGAAGAGTTCATTTGCGAATAAATTTCTTCGAGCTCCCATCCAATACAATATGGATTAGATGGTGTCTCGATTTCACCCGGAAAAATTAATTCAACAGATGATTGCGGTAGTATTCTTACTGTTGAGTCTATCACCATGCATCGTGTCTGTAATATGAATCATGAAAATGCACATTCCTACGGAAGAAAAATAAACATCCTCTTTTCAAACAATTTGCGAAAAGGTTGCACGAATTCACACATTTTGATATGTGTTACACGAATTCACACATTTTGATATGTGTTACAGAATTCGAATCATGCCGAATATGAATGTGAGAACATAGAAATCAAAGTTTATCGTAACTTTATTCTCAGAAGCATATTCTCCTCTGAGCTTGCTTGCATTCAATTGATCACTTTTGTTTTCAATTTAATTATTCAGAGATAGTTCACACGCATAGACTACTGAAAGTATTAAATTATAATTCATGTATAGGCTTGGTGGAATGAATACGATACATATATATATACAAAGTTGTTCAGATATATACCTGATTGGAAACATATGCATTATTCAGTTCGTTGAGTACAACTAAATATCTCATATATATAAACGTTTCGATGTTGTTGGTGACAATGCTTTGAATGCTTTGCAGTCGCTTTGGAATATCAAGATTTCGATCGCACTCGAAAACCGACTACTGTCGGTAATCACATGTATTCTATTCATTGATTGACAGTTGGTATGGGACTTGTCCCATTCCATAATTCGAACTTTGGACCATAGATGGCGTCACTCTAGGGTCCATATCCCCTCAATAAACACCTATCCAGAAAAGCCAGAGACGAAAAAGAAGAATTTACTGTAACTACATTTCACCCTAGAACAAGAGCAAAGGTGACCTAAAATACCATGGTATTACAGCCGACCAACTAATATGATATCTTGCCCATTTCGATATACAATTAGACAAAGCCAACAAAAGATTCAAATCGTTGAGTAGAATTTTCTACACTGTTCAACTCACAACTAAAGCATAAATTATATGATATATGTTATTAATAAGGCTCAGAATCACTCGCGCCACGCCAGTATTATGGAACATAAGCTCATCTCAAATGAAAAAACTGAGACTCATCGAAAGAAAATGTATTGGAGCAACAACCATAATATGTAGAACACCAATTATAAACAAATGCACAGTAACAAAACCCTATATAACTCAGTAAACATAACAGGGATTTATTATTTCATTATCGGACTAAGGAGCGACTACTACAAGCAACCCCGACATATTAATAACGAAATAAGAAAAAAACTCATCATAGTTGACGCGACAATAACAAATCACGCAGCAACACGAGGATATCCCTGTCCACAGTTTTTCACTCACTACGATAGACTTGGAATAATTCAAAATGAAGTCAACATCCTAATCATTCATCACTGTGGAAGACACAGATGCAATAAATCCATCCCGCTAAACTTCGAACACATGAGGAATAACAACAAGAAATTCAAATACGCTGATAGGTTACCCAACATAGATTACTTAAACTATGATAGATGAAAACCCAAATACTGGTCGCTAGATACCGATTCCACGCATATCTCTCATTTACTCAAAAAGAATATGAACACATCGTCAAATAAAGTCAAAAATCCAAATATATAATGCAGCATATTATTCTGCGATGCTGATATAGCATGATACATGTCTGGACGGAGAGATGAAGAATAAAGGTTAGTCAGCTTCTCTATTCATCCCTAGTCTTCTTCTTGCCCACCCCATTATCAATGCTGTCATCATCATCTCAATTTAATACATTCCACAGCAGCTATTGTCAGAAGTTATAGAATCCTACACGAGTCAAAGTATACTAGTTTGATATTTATAAATTCATCACTAATAAATAAACACAAGAATGTGGTTTTTTTCTCTTTAAGTTTAATCGTTGATATTCCAGTATCAACAAAGGCATAGACAATATTTCAATTACTCTCAATTTTTCTACGTTCTTTATAACGCAACATAATACTATGAGCATAAATATCATACAAAAACTGCTCTCATCAATATATCGCAATTAATGAATACAGTGTTAATAATTTATATAATGTGTAAGAATTAAAAATAATTCCGGGTCTTGATATACTCAGGCATAATTCTAGTAAGTATTAATGTAAAATGATCATAAGGATTTTCTTTTCATAATCATAGGTATTAAGCTTATAAAACTATTCAGTCTCTCGTAAATATCTAGTTCAGAGATGTTCGAACTGTCCTCCTTGTCTTCTCAGTGGTCTCCGAGAGGACACTGATGGTCATCAGCTGTGAACCTAGCTTTTATATCTGGTCAAAACCAGGTATACGGCCGGCAGTACTATACCCCAAATACGTATGCAATGCAATAAGTAAGCCTTACCCAGAGGTCTGCTCACAACTTAACTATAATTTCAATGCATTCAGATCTATCGGGCTACATAGCCGCGGTGTTAAAACTCTTGCTCGTCAACGAGACGATCAGCGTTCGATGCCCATGAGCATTTTTTTTTTACCCCATTAATTGTACAATATAAAATATTTCGTATTTGAACTGTACAGCACATACTTGTTCACCGCGATGATTCTGCTGGAAAAAAACTTTTATATCGTGATCGTATATGGTTTTTTTTTGTAAATCATCGATCCAAGTTGAAGATATTTCGGCAAAAGCACTTGAACGAATCAAACCACATATTCATGAAAAAAAATTGTGTTTAAAAATTGCCTCACCAGTTTTTTTCATGACTATTCAGTGATGTACAAACATTGAAGTACAACTAATGATAAAATTCTAATAAAATGGGCAATATCGAATACGAGGTGAATCAATTATTACCCACTATTATCTTGTTTGAACTCATCTTGCGACAAACATATACATCAACTTATAACATTAATTTGAAATCAAGTATAAATCGTATAGAGACGATTTTTCGATATTCATTAGATTATTGTGTGTTCGTTCAACAGTTCATTTGCCTACAATGCTCATCATTTCCGTGTCGATTTTGTAACGCGCTAGTAAGACCATGTATTATCGTAACAGAATTAATAATTGAGCTTCATAAATACTCAGTGATAAATTTTGTGAATTTTCGATTATCCATGTTTGAAAGTATGTATTTTATGAAATATTCGTTCACAAATAGAAGGAAAATTTGGCAAAAAAATATGCAACAGATTTTTTTGCGTCTTAAAATATATTTTCACTCATGACATATTTTAATATTTGATGTATATCATGGCGAAAATTATGTGGAAAAAAAAAATTGTCGTTCGGGGATTTGAACGCGGACCGGCGAATTGAGATTCAACAACTGTGTCGTCGCGGCTGCGTAGTTCTTTCAACATAGATACACAGAAATTATATTTAAGTTGCGAGCACATTGGTATTTCCGAGCTATTTGTCCATTACATATACTTATTTTCGGGGTACCTATGTACTGACCCTTATAATCCCCGATAATCATGAAACCCCATACCCAAAAGACGCCAGCTCTCTGAATATCCACTCGTCTCGTCGAGTTAGACACCTCTGATCTAGATTCAAGTAACGACAATAGATAAACGATAATAAAGAAAAAATGTCCGACTCGAGACCGGTAGGTCCGGGATCAAATCCCGGTTCAACACAATCCATTTTTTTCTTCGATTTCTTGGGTGAATATTGGTCAGCTTCTCATCTAACCCCCCTTTACCGGCAAACTCGAAAAACCCAAAATGAATAAAATAATAATAATAATTGTTGAACACTTCACATTTATTCCCTTACCTATCCCAAGATTTTTTTCTCATATTTTTTGATGTAGAAAGTCACAATTTACAGTAAAAAATAGTATGATTAACACGAAGAAAAAGTATGCGAAAGCACGGAAATTTAATTACTTTTTACAGAAGTGGAGTAGAGTAAATCTATGGATTTTCATGTTTTTCCATGTAATTCTATAAGTGCGTCCGAATTAACGGACTTCTTCACGAAAAGTAGTAGAAAGGCGTAGATTTTCGCATAGTTTATAATAGTTTCACGTAGTTATTGGCATAGAAAGTCATAGAAAGTCATAGAAAGTCATTGAAATTCTTTTCGCCAGGGTTAAAATGCAGAGATACAGTCATTAACTCAATCGGCATAAACCACTTCAATAGATCATCGCACCAGAGAAACAATATTCCGAAAAAGCGATTAGAAATTTCATCTCAAATACTAACCAATGCCGCATTGAGTAGCGTCTCAGTTTCATAACCTGACGCATGCGTTCAACCCTATCATCACTACAAAACTTTCAGTCTCATTATTTACAACCAAAACGGTTGTTTTCTGTCAACATTTGATCAATACTTACTTCGTTAAGTAAATAAGATAACAATTTTTCCATTTTACCTATCCTTTTGATTTAACATGTCCTCATGTGTAGTGGAAATCCGTAGGATTGGTCATATATGATCATTTATTACTGTATTTGGATATTATTTCACGAGTGCCAGAATTGACAATGGTGTTCCCACTCAATGAACAAGAAAGGAAAAGTAGAATAAAGTAGAAGAAAGTGATTGAAATTCGAAGATTTTTTTTTGCTTCTCAGTTTTACACTTTTCACATCAATGAAAATGTATTTTTTGCCCACGGACTATTTTTGCTCAACAAGAATAAATTTTTCACTATTTGGGCGTCAACTCCCAGAGATTACGTTCGAGAAAAAAATATTCACAATCTTGATTCTAAAAAATTATAATACATCAAATATTAGAATTTTTACTATGGTTCATACTGAAATTAGTTTTAGGACAACTAAAATCATTCGTCGATGGGTTACTGAAACGTAGTCAATTCCCAACTTCATTTATTCAAGACATCGTAGTGAAAACCCGTTGAATTTCGTGAAATCTCGATTAGGATTTCTGAAGCTTAGTCTCATGTATATTCCCAAACTTAATAATATAATTTCAAACGCAGAACACACAGTAGTAACTAGAAAGCAGTGCGTAATAAAATAACGGCGAAGAAAATTGGGAATAGTGCAATTTTACCACCAAAATGAAAAATATAATAGAATCAAGATCGGAAAATTCGTGTGCCTCTACAAAACTACTGATCGGAAATTGGAAGATATCATATTTGGAGGTTGATTGATTCTTCAATTTTTTTTCACTTCACTGTTTGGCAGAAGTGTATGGATAACAACGACATCACAAATCTACGGAATATGTTCTTCGATCAGCGATACACATGCAAAACGTTTTTAAGTGTCTGTAAAAAGCTACGGAATAAAACTCTGGAATTCGTAGTATGATGTTTATTGGGATCGAAACGTATCTATATTTTTTCTTCAAACTATGACTTGGAGAATTCAAAATTGTACATTTACAGATTACTCACTCGTCCAATAAATAAAAAATGCATGCTGATATTTTTTGCAATCAGTTTTACTTTTTTCATACTTTATTGACCACATTCCTCATCATCATCATTACCTCGATTTGTACAATACCTCACAATATCTGTTTTTCAGTCGTATGTTTTTGCAATAGTAAAAGCGCTACTGTCGAGAGGTGTTTTGTACATTTTCTAAGTCATGGTTCTGTGCAAATAATATATATATGTAGTATATATATGTTGATACATTATGTAGCAAAGGCGTTCGATAGCTTCTAGGCATAGGGAGTGTATTGATCTGCCCGACGCGCACGCATAGTTGGCAGTGCGGTGCCTCAGGCTTGCCTTTTACAACGAATACAATTAATGATATATCGTATATAGTTATGTATGACTTGTTCTAATATACAAATTAGTGAGGAATTGATATGAGGTATTCGCGTGGTTCGGTTGGAGAAATGATAACAGAATTCCCATTTAAAATTTTGCAGAAATATTATTATCTTATAAGTAACTGATAATTGCTCCGAAATTAATTTGATCGTCTTATATTGTTCTGCAAGTACCGTGATTGTTTAATCAGTGAAAGGAAATTGATTTTTGGAAATTTATATTAAATTCAATTTGACTAATGGTAGAACTTACCTCCATGATGGCATGTGCTCAACATAACGGTGTAGTAAGACTGTACACTACGACAGGTGTATGTTTTCAAGAATTCATACACTTAGAATAATATTTCCGTCACCAATCGTATGCATGCTTTCACCATTCATCTTATTTTTCGTCAATTTTATGAATGGCGGTGATGGGTCATTATGAAGGAACATTCATTGATGCCGCTTTCGTATCCAGGGCACCAGAAAGTCGCTATGTTCCTCCATAGCGGACTAATGGAAAAGGAGACATGATGCAGACAATCGACTTCACCGAATTATTTTCATCTTCTTTCTCATTTATTATACTGTCCAGGTGATACATGAATTTTTTCAGAATTTTCCCACCCCATTAACATTTTTCTTTTCTTATTGTTACTTGAGCGCGTCCCGGCCGCCACGCGTGCGCAGGTCTGTTCTGAACTGTTTTGTAGGAAATGCTGTGCTCTACAAAACAAGTTAAGTGCGATTTTATCCAATTTGGCTCAGTTCTCGCTATGTAATGTATTTTAAGAAAAAACATTGTATTCAAATTTTGTACAATGTTCATAAAATGTGCCCAGCAATCTCCCGGCAGTTCTGCTTAGGACACATGATCAATTGGTGTACCTGCACCAATTCTTCATAGTGGTATATTTTTTACTCAACTGCAGAATTTTTCGAATTTGACTTCGGAGTATGCCTGGCTTAATTGCCATAAGTTCCAATGTCTTCAGATGATGTTGGACCTCGAACGTGGCGAACGAAAAGATTTCCGACAAAATACAATTCTCGTTCAGCAATATAATAGGTGTACATCGCTGCGGTTACTCATGCCCTCGTTGATTCATATGTTCTTACCAACCACTTTCCTAATTCCATGTCAATAGTGTATAGCAGAGATAGCCAAACTGCGCTCTCAGTGCGCTCTCCAGGAGTTCAATGTGCCCAGTGGCATAAACTCGACTGGGCCAAACCGAGGTATACGGACAGGTAGTACTACACATCAAATACGAATGCTATCCAATAAATAAGCCTTACCCACAAATCTGATCACAACTTGAATATACCTTCAATGCAGTGAAATCTAACGGGCTATAGAGCCGCGGTGCTAAAACTTCTGCTTGTCATTAAGACAATCAGCGTTCAATTCCAAAAAGCATTTTTTTTTTTCTCTCATAAATTGTATAATATGGGATATTTCGTATTTTTATATATACGAATCTATCATTTGACGGCACTGTATTGCACATAATTGTCAACTGCCACGATTTAGCTGGAGGTTACAAAAATTGTGATTGTGATTGTACATGGTCTGTTTTGTGACACACCGATTCAAGTTTAGAAAGTTTCGGCGAAATTACTTAAACGAGTTTAACCATATAGTTATGAAAAAGTGTATGTTTAAAAATAGTCTCACCAGTTTTTCCAGGTCTGTTTCGTGATGTACGAACGTTAAAGTATAACTAATGACCAAATATCAATAACATAGGCCATTTCAAGTACCAGGTGAATCAATTCTTACTCACTATTACATTGTTTTAACTTATCACGCGACAAACACATATATCAACTGACAACACTCATCCGAAATCAATTATAAATCAAAAAGAGATGATTTTTCCATAATCATCAGTCTGATACGTGTGCGTTTAACAGTTCATTTGCTTATGTTTGTCATCCATTTTCGAGTCGATTTTGTAACTCGCTAATAAGACCATGCATGAACATATCTCTTGATATCTATTGATATCTTCTTCCGACCAGCATATTGAATAACCGATCGAATAAATAGTTTCAAACGGCCAAAATCATACTAGTCAATTAAAAGGGCCAGTGCCCCCCACGACCACCATTGCCCTTAGAGCCAATTAACATTGATTGATGAGACATTGGGACGGAGTGGGGATTAACTTTGGGCCATCGAACAGAAGCGATCGCCATGTTATAATTTGTTTCTTTACTTAAAATATTAATGCAAAATGTTTCATTTGTGAACTAATATTTGTGTACTCTGTGACTGCATTAATTCTATATAACAAAAACGCACTTTCTGGTAAGAATAAATAAAAAAAAAAAGTAAAACATATTGTTGCGCTTGAAAATATATTATCACTTGAGATATGTAAATATTTGATTTATTTCATGCAGAAAATTATACTAAAAAAAAAATTATCGTCAGTGGATTCGAACACGGGTTGTTAAATTGAGAAACAAAAACTGTATCGTCGCGGCTGCATGTCCTTTTAAGGTATTACTATCGCTCATGTCACCACTAAGAGTGGGGGCAAGAGAGGTTAGAGATTAATTATCCTAAAACAACCCAAAAGAGGTGGAAATTATTTTATCCAAAATGCTATGCAATCTTAATAGTTGTGACTCTCGAACGGAAATATAATAGTGTATAGTAAAATTAAAACAAAAATGTTTACAAATTAGCTAAATATTTTTTGAAGAATCGGGCAGCAAAAGTTTTGATACGTTCCTAACTGCACACATTCATATCGGACGTATACGCATGCTCGTGTACTAATGTCCGACACTCAGTGGCATAGACGTGGCAACATCGCTGGACACAGACGCTATTTTGTCGTGTTGTATACACACTGCCCGAGTCTAACTTCGTTGACACTTGACCGGGAATGTACATACACATACGTCATAGGCAGAGCGGTGTTGCTACACGTTATAATCGCCGACTTCTTCCCGATGGACTCTTATAATCTGCCTTAATAATTTATTTATTTTCTTTAAAAACTAGACGTCAGAAATATTTCATTCTGGTATCAAAAAATTCTAAAAATTCCTGAGTCCAATTTTTTTGAAAAAAATCTTAAATCCATTTTCCTTGTAATTTATGATAAATAAAACGCAACTTCAATTTACACGGGTTTAGATGGAGAAAGTAAAAAATTGTACATTTAATATCTCAAATTCTAGATGTCAGAAAATGTTTTGTCTTATAGAAAAGTTGTTCGTTTTAATGTCAAGAATATCTACACCAAATTTTGAGAAAATCCTAAATCAACCCATTTTGCGATAGTAACACCTTAATGATACTGACCCTTATAATCCCCGACCGTCATAAAACCCGAAACTGGCGTATAGAAATATCCGGGTATTGTCATTGCTGTGTGCTTTCGCAATCTTTGTTCAATTTGAGAAACACCACTAACGTAGATTTTTCGGCCGATGTAGCAGTTGCTTCAAGTTTAATACCGTCTGTGAATATCATGTTGCCTGGATTTTCGAGATATACTCCTAATTGGATAATTGTATGGGTCCTCTTATGCATTGAGTACTCAAGAATTTGCCTTACTGTTCCAGGAGTAGATGCATGTCTAGTACCCAGATGTGACATTATTTTACCATGATCGATTATATAATGGTTTGTTGACGGCTGCTTGTCATGATCATTGCACCCTTGCTCAATCATGTCCTCAATAAATATACTCATTTATGTTCTTCTCACGTTTAACAGTAAATTAAATGTTAGCCATATAAGCATTGAATACTTTACATGAATAATGGTTGTACGGGATTATCCATCGGTTACCACAATCGCCATCCTTAATGTTAATTGCACTGCATTGATGGGCATTTCAAGTCATCATTATCGTTAATACAATACAATACAATACAATACAATACAATACAATACAATACAATACAATACAATACAATACAATACAATACAATACAATACAATACAATACAATACAATACAATACAATACAATACAATACAATACAATACAATACAATACAATACAACACAACAAGAGGGGTGTGAGAATATATTGAAGATAATCCGGTGAAGTCAAATCTCTGCATCAAGTCTTCTTTTCCGTCCATCCGCTATCGACAAACATAGCAACTGTCTGGTGCGCTGAATTCGAGAGCACCATCAAAGAATATTCTTCCACAATGATTCTTTACCGCCATTCATAAAATTCACGACCAAAAAAAGATGAATGGTGAAAGCATACATAGGATTGGTGACGGAAATATCATTTTAAATAGGTGATTCCTTGGAAACATACAACTGATCGGAGTGTACAGTCTCACTACTACCATTCTGTAGAGCACGTGTCAGCATGAAGGTGAGTTCTCACATTACTCAAATCCAATTTAATATAAATTATCTGTTGATAAACTTACAAAGCAACTTTCATAAGTGATTGCAACCATATCGGATTTTTCGGCTTCACTTGCTGAAGAGGAACATCATCATTTTGAGCGAGGAATTTGTTTTATGAAGAGTTTTTCCTCATATAACGGATTGGTCGATGAAATTTAGCAATTGGGAAAATTTATCCTCTAGCTTGCAACTTAATTGTAATGCAAGTACCGATAACAAAATGTTCATGAATGTGACCCCCTTTATTCGAGAGAAAATCTATAAAATTATCGACTTCATGATCATAATACCCCTCGGAAGAGACTGGGTCACTTCTTATTGAGTGGCCTCCTTCATCGTCACTTAAGCTCCATCTAATTGAATGCTTAGAGCATTGTGGTTTTCATATCTTGTATTTCAATCAATACATTAGTTACACCGTTTTTTTCTGCCAATTGTACGTTGATTGGATTGTAGTACCAGGTGTTGACAACCTTATAGAGTGAGATTATTTTGTCAGGGCCGTAAAATTTAAGTATATTCGGAAAAATTATAGTAGATTCGAAGAGAAAAGTCAAAATCTCAATTGAAAAATAGTTAATTCAATTTATGGACATATCAACCCATATCAGCTATATTTGTTTTTGTTTACTGATATGAGGGAGTATCAGTTATAGTTTGCAGAGTGTAGATATATTTTTATTAAGAAGAAATAAGGCTAGGAGTATAGAAAAATGAACTCCTGATTTTTTTTTTCAAAAAGATAGAGATATGTCTTTATAAAAAATTATTTGAAAATTTGAATTAATTAATAAGTATTAAATCATATAGATATTTTACTGGGGAAATAAAATTAATTGGAAATAAAAAGTGCATATGACTTATTTATATATTTATTCATTGCAACTCATTTTTATTGAATTCTCTTTTTTTTTTTGTTAGAATACATATTATAAATACTTCTAGGGAAACACTTTATATTTTTTATCACATTTATAATACCAAATATTTATCTATCCATATATAACCTTATTTTCAATTGAAAATTAATGAATAGAGTTTTTCTGGCTTTATAGAAATATCTATGTCTTCAGACTCTTACATATCTGAATTATCGAGCGAGAGAATATTTATCTCCTTATTGTTTAATATACACTTCAATTATTGCTAGAATTCTGCCTATTATTTTCTCTGGTATAATTAGGATGAAGAGTAGTTGTTATTTTATTGTATTCTCGACTTGAAAGTTCAAATGACACACAATTTTCAACACGTTGATTGGCTAAAAGGATACTGTTGACTGTAGGTGTAATAAGTTTATTTCTTGTTTCAGTTTTCTATGAATTCACCGCACTAAAAAGACATTTACATTCCGCATTAAAATGTGGAAGTGGAATGACATCTAGGACGAATTTCGATAAATTTTTGGATCTAAAATATCCTTGATCACCACCGTCAAAATCGGAAAATTCATGCCATAACAAATCATTATCCTTTGACACACTAATTTTATCTGGTAATTTAAAACTAGATAATTTCCTTCAGTCATTGTCAATAACTTGATATTGATCATCTGTAACTATTCGAGGTAATGTCGTCATTGAAGGCAATTATGTAGGCGCTAACTTTCTTGTTTTTTCAAGCATAGGTCGAGACAGCTGTAAAATGTTTCTCCGGTTTTTGTAGAATACTTATAACTTTTACTCCCATATAAATGTGAGCACGACTCAAAAATTTCTCACTATTACATGGATCTATATCATGAATAGCATTTTTTTTTATGTAATCTCTTTCCATATAACAAAAGAAGAACAATTTAAGATATCTTTGTATGTATTACAAACTTCTCCATACATTGATGCAATGATGGGTTTATTTGACTAAAATAATATGTTTAAATTGTTAAACGTTGGTAAGACCTTATCCAGAAATAAATGAAATAGATCAACAAATGGATCGTGTAGTGCACATAGAATATGATTTACAGTGTACAACCTTTCAATATATTTTCTGTTCGTGAAATAAAGTTTTAAGGCTACCTATTGCTATATCATTCTAGATACAACTGCTGCTAATGAAAGCCATCTAGTTTGTGATAGATGTAGCATTTTATGAACATTGAGACTTTTGTTTAGGAAAAGACTGAAATTTCGACAATTCAAACTGGCTTTTTGAGCTTGCTTTGAAAAAGTTGTACACATTTCTGGTTAGGTCTTCACATACTCAACGTAATATTTTACATGATTCACTCGCACATAGGTGCAGTTAGTGGCATATGCACTCAAAAATTGTTATACAGGGACAAACCGTTTGAAATCTATTTTCAACTGAATTTTGACAACCCATCATTGTATTGCATCCATTAGATGTAAAGCCAATTGCATAATAGAGTTGCCAGAATTTACTTACTACCCTACCTTCCGTTTTTTTCATAAAACGTGAAAATAAATTGAGTAAAGGAAATGGTATTACTTTTAATTTGACTAATTATACATAATGGCCATAGAACTCGAAAATTACCTGATATTTATACACACAGCTATCACAGTGGATACGTCGGCTGACTCATCTATCAAAATGCTAAACTTACAAGTTTTCAATTTTTGGGACCAAATTTCCTTTTCCGATGCCGCTAATACATTTTTGACAATTGCTGCTCTTTTGGTCGACTTCAATTGTACATCTGATAATATTTTTGTTTAAGGAGAACAGTCGTTCATCAAGTTTGTCATATGATCCATTACACGAAAGAAGAGATTGTGCTGCACCATAAAACCACAAAGTTCGAGTTCAGCTCTTTTAAGTGATTGAGGAATAGAACTTTCTGCGTTTTTCGATGGATCAATGGAAGAATCTATTTTTTCTTGACTAGATGAAGATTTAGACTTAGATATATGTAAATTAGACTCTGCATGACTTAGAATCACACTTACTTGAGCTGTAGATGAGATTGAACATTAAGTACAACGAGCTTTATATTTATCAGTCGAATCCCGAGTTAACCAATGTCTAAAATCTGCTGCATGTAGCCAAACATCACGGAATTTTTGCGATGTTTCGGTATTGATATGAATTTTTTTTCGGCGGTGTATTCTCATCTGAGTCAGCCTCGATCATTTTTTGTAAATTGTAGAAGACAGGATGTCAATAAGTAACTCTTTCTTTTGCAGTCAGTTATTTTTCATTAATCGTTGTATGGTTTCATTTGTTTTCACTTTTATTGAGGGTGACAGTTCTTGAATAAATAAATCAAGCCATAAAAATTAATTTTAATTCGTTTGAATTGTTACTGGTATGCAAACTATATAATAAGCATAAAATATAACAGGTTATAGATAGTACACAAAGTTATACGTATTTAGCCATTTTGATAGAATAGTGGATTTTTCCTACGTAAGGTGCGTAATGTTCGAACGTCTAATCAGGTAATTTTACACGGCGACATAATTTTTTCTTAATTATGGAAATTATCTTTATTATATTATATATTAGTATATTTTTAGACTAAAAGCTAGAATATTTTGAGTCACAAAATTATATTAGATTTGAGGATTTTAGTATTGACATTATTTTACATAGTATAAGTAAGGAAATTATAGTATGTCTACTATGATTATAGTATGTTTTCCAACACTGGCTACAAGTAAACTTTGTGACATGGGCTTCCTCAACAAGCACCAGGTTACTTCTTGACTTGATATTTCGATAGTGTTGAGCATATCGCCACTTGTTTCCCTGGTGATCTCTACGATATCGAACACTGGGTGTTCATCCATAATTGTAATAATGTGCCACTGCAGATTGTCGATTTCTGTATTGGTCTTATTCGCATATTTTACAATGTAGGCCGTACAAGAATACCCTCTAGATGAATTGGACATCAGTGTTTGATTTCGGGATATCCAAAATAAACGAATTGAAAGGACTGCGCCAATTTTCTGCAGGAAGTCGTCTAAAGAACACCCATCGAGTAATCCCAGCTCGACGAATATTCAAGTAATGTCTATCAGAAATGATATTATGATCCTCGAAAAAGTTGTCTATTACTTCATAGTCCTTATTCTTCAGATTTATCCTCATATCTCCATAAAGTTCTGCATTTCTTGCAAATGTAGGATTCCCTTTTGACATGGGTATGATGATTGCCGTGAAACGGCAAAGCATGGACGAGGCTTCAAATCTGCCAGCCGGCAGGCAACTTGAGATTTTCCCTCTATCCGAGTTAGTATGTGCAACGCCGCTCCCACTCATTCAGAGAGTCACCTCTAGGGCCCGACAATTCTCAAACATGTGCGGTATTGAAAGAAGAAACGAGTCCCCCTCTCTCACCTCTCAACTACTTATTGGAGTTAGAGAGAGGAAGAGTTTCAATTTTCATCTCGCACAAGGCAAATTCCCGTTAGCGTGGCCAAACAAATTTCAGTACAAAAATCTTTTTACTGTTGGATAAGATGAGGAGAGACATGAGTTTCATCACTTTTTAAAATCGGATTTTGAGTTGCATATGACAATTTTTCCATGAAAAAATAAACTAAATAAACAAAAAGTCGCGGCACCAGTTTTTCCAGCTCTATTCGCTGATGTACAAAAGTTGAGGTACAATTAATCATAAAATATGAATAAAATAGGTCCTATCATATACAAGTTGGATCAATTCTTACCTACCATTATATTGTTTGAACTTATCTTGCGACAATTTTATACAATAACATCAAAGGGACGTCATATTTGCGTGAATCGAAATTTTCGAGTCTGAAACACGTAAAGTCCCCTCTCAGGACTCGGATAACGAATGAACATTTGCAAGATGTTCTTCATATATCGATGAGCAAACATTTCGCAGTATTTCGTATATTGGCCGGGGGTAGACAAATATAGCCATTAAATTCGATCTGTACTTGTAATTTTGATGAAAAATGTTTCATTCATGAACAAATATTTGTATACTCTGTGACTGCATTAATTCTATATAATGAAAACACCCTTTTCGGTAGAATTGAATAACAAAACATGCAACGGATATTCGTGCGTCTAAAAATATATATTCACTGACGAGACGTGTTAATATTTGATTTATTTCATGCAGAAAATTATGCGAGATAAAAAAAAATTATCGCTCGGGGATTCGAACATGGGTTCTCAAAATTGAGATGCAAGAACTATATCGTCGCGGCTGCGTAGTTCTTTTAATATTGATGCACACAAGTTATATTCAAGTTCTGAGCACATCGGTGTATTGGAGCTATTTGTCCATTACATATACCTATTTGCGGGGTACCCATGTACTGACACTCATAATCCCCGACTACCATGAAACCTCATACCCAAAATACGCTGGCCCACCGGCTGCCCCCTCTCCTCGTAGATCTGGACACCTCTGCTGTAAAGCAATAATACACACGTATAATTTTTTTCACATCAACTAATCCGGCGACCGCTCCCCGATCATCGTCCAGGGTTTTATGGATTTGTCTCGTCGTAATGTTCTATAACAGAGATATTCGAACTGTCCTCCTTGTCTTCCCAGTGGTCTCCGAGAGGACACTGATGGTCATCAGCTGTGAACCTAGCTTTTATACCTGGTCAAACCAAGGTATACGGCCGGCAGTACTATACCCCAAATACGTATGCAATGCAATAAGTAAGCCTTACCCAGAGGTCTGCTCACAACTTAACTATAATTTCACTGCATTCAGATCTATCGGACTACATAGCCGCGGTGTTAAAACTCTTGCTCGTCAACGAGACGATCAGCGTTCGATGCCCATGAGCATTTTTTTTTTCCCCATTAATTGTACAATATAAAATATTCCGTATTTGAACTGTACAGCACATACTTGTTCACCGCGATGATTCTGCTGGAAAAAAACTTATATATCGTGATCGTATATGATTTTTTTTTGTAAATCATCGATCCAAGTTGAAGATATTTCGGCAAAAGCACTTGAACGAATCAAACCACATAGTCATGAAAAAAAAATTGTGTTTAAAAATTGCCTCACCAGTTTTTTCATGTCTATTCAGTGATGTACAAACATTGAAGTACAACTAATGATAAAATTCTAATAAAATGGGCAATATCGAATACGAGGTGAATCAATTATTACCCACTATTATCTTGTTTGAACTCATCTTGCGACAAACATGTACATCAACTTATAACATTCATTTGAAATCAAGTATAAATCATATAGAGACGATTTCTCGATATTCATTAGATTATTGTGTGCTCGTTCAACAGTTCATCTGCCTACAATGCTCATCATTTTCGTGTCGATTTTGTAACGCGCTAGTAAGACCATGTATTATCGTAACTGAATTAATAATTGAGCTTCATAAATACTCAGTGATAAATTTTGTGAATTTTCGATTATCCATGTTTGAAAGTATGTATTTTATGAAATATTCGTTCACAAATAGAAGGAAAATTTGGCAAAAAAATATGCAACAGATTCTATTGCGTCTTAAAATATATATTCACTCATGACATATTTTAATATTTGATTTATATCATGGCGAAAATTATGTGGAAAAAAAAAATTGTTGTTCGGGGATTTGAACGCGGACCGGCGAATTGAAATTCAACAACTGTGTCGTCGCGGCTGCGTAGTCCTCTCAACATAGATACACAGAAATTATATTTAAGTTGTGACCACATTGGTATTTCCGAGTTATTTGTCCATTACATATACTTATTTTCGAGGTACCTATGTACTGACCCTTATAATCCCCGACCGTCATGAAACCCCATACCCAAAAGACGCCAGCTCTCTGAATGTCCACTCGTCTCGTCCAGTTAGACACCTCTGTTCTATAACTTTTGTTCCACCTGATATTGTTGAAAGATGCTGTATATATGGTAGCCGGTTATTGTCACCCCCAACATATATTGATATATTGAGATATTGTAGCGGGGCAATCGATTTGTGTTTACAGTGCCTAATCAAGGTAAAATCGATCGGCGCGCTGGTAGATGATTGAAGGTACCCGATATTCGTGATAAGTGGTAGAAAGAAAAACGCGTATAAAGATTATCTGTATTTTCTCAGTTGCATCGCAATGTAGAACCAAAAATTTTATCTCATAAATGCGAATAAAACGTATCCTTATTGCCACACAATAAATCCGATCCTAACAGATATAATAATTAGTTTTTTTTTTTTCATGAAAGTCATTCCAACGTTCATGTATATTTTCTATTGATTTGCATTTGTTTTAATTTTTATGTTTCAGGTTGTACTAGTCTTCATCCTCAGTATCGCATCGCTCATAATATATTTCATCGACGCATCTAAGTAAGTTGATTGTGCATTTTTACATTCAATTTATTTATTTTTTCTTTTTGTTCCTATCTGTTGAAGAAGATAAATATTTGATGGGGTAAAACTATTTTTCCTTCTTTCTTTTCATGCCGATAATATCTGAAGCATGAGAGCAAAGACGACGATGAAGACGGGGGGGGGGGGGGGGGGGGGGGGGGGGGCACAAAATAATATATGCCTGAACTGCCGAACGTTCGTGGGCCAACACAAATAAGTTTTTTTTTTTTCATGCTGGTGTTTGGTCGGCGTTGACATTTTAACTTTCTCATGATATAAGAAAACTTGCGATAAACCATTTTATTGGGAGCACACAATGTGGATACAATGCTCTCCTCCCCAATTTATTGATTATCACTCTGATTTTTGGTGAGTTGTTTCGATTGCACGTGAGATGTGGAAAAAATCCACCGTTGTACTTTCCGCGGAACACCTTTTCACCACCCCCTTCTAGGATAAAAATTCTTTGTGCTCGTATTTCCCCATTATCACGACGATTCTTCGTCAGTAATTTCGATTCATGATTTGCAAAAAAATCTTGATTCTCTAACTTGCATGGGACCGCTCTCTCGACCACCGTTTATATGGAAAAAACATTCTCTGCTAGTGTACTGTTTATTACTCCATTCTTTCGTCAACAATCTTAATTGTGTACGAAGGATAAGCTTATGTAATTTTAATATTTCATCCTGCGCGAAAGTCACCCCTTCTTCACCCCTTTACGTATGTAGGTTTCTATCGGCAACAATTCTGCCATTACCTGTCTAATTTCTCGTCGGGGGCTTTGAATTTTCCGTAAATAGATTGTAGAAACAAATTCAACCCTCCGCCTAATATGAAACATTTCTCTAGCCCTCCTTTTACACATAAGAACTGTCTTGTTTTGTCTTGCTATATCACGACAATCCTTCGTCAGTAATGTTGAGTTCGCTCAGATAGTGATAATCTGACATTTCAACACTTTATCTTTCGCGGGAGCCGCCCCTCCAACCACCCTCTCCAGTAGAATAATTTATGGATTGAATTCGACTACTACCATGTTGATTTTTCGTTAGTACATTTAATTCAATGCAAATTATTTACAGGAAAAATTTCAGTTCCTAGATTTGCGACAGCCTTGCGACCACTCTCATTATGGAAAAATAACCTATCGCTCGTTATTGATCTTCTATAACTATTATTTCATGAGGACAAAATTGGAGCAAGTAAGATGTAATGTGAAAGAAAAATTAACCCCTGTTTTAACCCCAAATTTTTCCGGGTATTACAATACTTTTCTTATCACTAAAGTGATGCGAAGCAAGCATAGGAGCAATATAGTGGAACCGGTCCCGAAAGTAACTCACAGACCTTAGGGAGTAATTAAAGGGATGACCTCCGCGGAAGATATCGTGTCGGAATCACCTCGTTTGACAGTTTAAAAGTTTGAAGTTGTTGGGGATGTTGCCAACCAGATAACTAACGTGGAAATGATTGGGTATCATACACAAATGATGAATGCAAGTAATAGATAACAACATATAAATATATTCAACAAAGATGATTGAATGCGGAATGAACAATAATGGTTGAGTGATTGGTGAATGATTGCTGAGTTGTACAAAGAGTGAATGAATAGATGATATCAGATGAGTGAGTGCAATTGGTGAATTGAATCAAAGCCACGCGGTCTCGAATGAGCGACCAAATTGTAAATGAGAATAGACCGTATGTTGAGTATTGACAATGAATAAAGCGAGCGATCAAAATGTATAGAGATAATTGAGTAGCACAATAACTAATAGTATAATGAGCATTCACACATGCATCCAATGCATACCATGAGCAATCCGTCACGCAATTATCACCAGTGGTTCGACGCCACGTGGTGATGCACACCGGAAATTAATTAAACAATCAATTAATTTCCTTGATCATACGATTGAGTTGGAAACAAAGTTTTCACGACACTGAGTTGATAACGATGAGCAGACCACAATCTATAAGTACGAACTGATTTAAACACGAAACGCTAACGCTATGAATTTTGCGGATGAGTTGTACGAGCGGAAAGAGTACGAACACGTGCGCTGAATTCGATGGATAGATCCAAATATGGTTGAGTTGCACACGGTGAAGATGGTCACGATGCCGACGGAAGAGCGGCGACACTTATGCTGCACTTCAGCGCAAGCGCAGGCGCAGGATGTGCGCATGCGCATGCTCATAAGTGCCTATAAGTGTCCAACGTTGATTGATTGGGTGATAGTGACACTACGTGACACTATTGATCGCCCAATTGAGTGATGTGAGGTGACTTGTGAGTCAAACTGTTTGAGTGGTTGAGAGGTGCTGCCACCTCACCTCATGAGTGACCAAACAGAAGTTATGATCAATAAATGACATGTTCAATTCCTGACAGTGTGACTATATATAAGACGGTTGTACGCATGAAAGTATGTTTATCTATCTGTCTGTGTTTGATTAATTTCCAATTTCTGGTTTGACCGGAATACAGTTTTTATGCATTTTCACTTTGCATCATTTTAGTGACAGGAAAAGTATTGTGATAAAGGGAAATATGACTCTGAGAACGAGTGGACACAATCAATTTCTGACAATATCACGGTATATAAGACATACGAATAAAAGTGTGTCTGTAGTCTAAGACGCGTGGTCTAACAAATGGCTGACGCGGACAATCGGAAACTTGAGAAATTTTGCGATATAGTACGCGATATATGGTAAATTGATATGCCCGATTGATTTTCAACTTCCGATTTGACCGAAAATACAGATTTTATATGTTTTCGATCGTGCAAATCGAGCTGTACGTGAAGCTGAAGCTACCAGATCTATCTAGCAGACGCAGCGCGCCATCCCTATTTGGTTCTGGTTGGGATTGTGCGGGGCCCCACTCTTCCTTTATATGCTCTCGCTCTGTCAGATACACATAGTCCTCCGGTGCGCTCATTCTTGCACACCCAGTCTTATGGAATCCAATTTCTGATCAACCAAACAGCGCTATGCATTCATTAACGACCGTCCGGTATCAATACGCCTTGACTGAGAACGTTCATATTCGGCACATAATTACACAATGTTCTCATTTAATGTGTATGGATAGCAGATGGTTTTTAACTAAATGTATCATATCGCGCGGTCGTTTATGAATGTTTTCAAATAAACAGAAGTCCGACGCCACATTTTGCCTTACGCCAATCGATTCGGCATATCCTCGCGTCCTTTTATGCCACATATCAATGGTCTGAATTAATGCGTGTGGGGAGCAGATTGTTATTAATTAATTGTATCATGTGGCGCGGTCTGTGAGGAATCTTTGTGAAGAAACAAAAGCCCAATTCCACACTTTGACTCACACCAATCGACTTGGGACGTTCTCAAGTAATTATATGCGGAATTAGAGCGTTCTCAGTCAATACGTATGGATAGCAGACTGTTGTCAAGTATCCGTATCATGTCGCGTGGGTTCAGGAATTTTTTTGAATAAACGAAAACTCGATTCCACACTTTGAGTTATACCAATCGATTTGGCATACCTCAAGTGATTTTATACCAATTTTCAATGTTCTCGGTCAATGCGTATGAGTAGTAGATTGTTGTTAAGGCAGCGAATTACGTTGTGTGATTGTTTAAGAATTTTTCAAGATCAATAAATTCGTGACTACAACATTTATCGTATTAAAGTCGATTCACTATACTTTCATCTATTTTTTCGCGGAATATTTTTTTTTTGGGTATTCATAACGCCGATATATCAATTAGAAGTTGGATGCCATAAGACTGTATGTGTAAGAGTGAGCGCATCCGGGTCCTGAGTATATCCGGCAGAGTGCGAGCATACAGAAGGGAAGTAGGGACCCACAGTCCCAACCGAAACCTAATGGGGATGGCGCGCTGCGTCCGCCAGAACGGTTGCTAACTTCAGCTTCATAAACATGAGAAAATTTCTCATTACTCGTCATTATCCAACTTTCGGTTTCACCGGAAATACCACTATCATACGTTTTGTAGCGTTCAAATCGGGATGTACAAGAAACGGTTGGAGTAAAATGTATAAAACTCGATGCTCCTCCCGATCTGATACCGAGGATGAAAAATCACTATCATTTCCCACTGTCTAACTCCCAGTTCCCGCACAAATACCGTGTTTGTACGTTTTTCGACGTTCCAATCAAAAGGTGCCAAAAGCGGCGAGAGTGAGTATCTTGAAACTCGATACCCAAGGAGAATGATTTGTCATCATTTTTCACGATCGAACCACCGGTTTCACCAAAAATATGGGTTTCATGCGATTTTGGACGATTTAATGAAAAATTACAATCAGCTGATATGAAAATTGTGTACAACGTGTAAAAATCGAACCAATCGACTTGATGATCTTCCTGAATGAAGAATAGTTGCAACTGTGACACCATGAAACATGGGAATAGATTTCGAACTTGATTACTAAGGTTTGATGATCTCCACAATTACTTGGGTTCATCGTACCCGTTTCATAGAGAATATGGATGTTGAACATACGGCTTGGCATGAAACTTTGACAGTTGATTTTTTATCTGAATTTCCAAATTTTTGAAATATGAAGTGTTTCAATTCGATATTTATCACCAAAGAGTGTATGAATCAAGCAAACGGGGGAAAACGGATAAGTGAATCGACAATTCATCCTTCATTTTAATCATTAATACGATTTACTGGCATGATGGAAAGTAGCAGGCAAGTATACCCTTGCCAAATTTTTTATTAGTAGTTTTCATAATTTGTAATTACGACGTAGGAAAGAATTCAACCGTCTATTTAATATGGGACACCCCCTCCACCATCTGTTGATATAGAAAAAGTATTTCATGCTTATTTATTGATGTGTAATATTCCGTATTTTCATATGTATGAATCTATCATTTGGAGAAACTGTATGGCGCATACTTGTCCACTACAATAATTCTGCTGGAAGTTGCAAAAAAATTATATATAGTGGTGGTACATGGTCTTTTTTACGTATCACCGATACAAATTAAAAATATTCCGACCAAATCACTTGAACGAATGAAACTACATAGTTATAACCTTATAACAAAATGTATGTTGAAAAATCGCCTCACCAGTTTTTTCAGGTCTATTTGGTATGTACGAATGTTGAAGTACAAGTAATGATAAAATATCAATAAAACAGGCCATGCTAAATAGAAGGTGGATAAAATCTTACCCACTATTATATTGTTCGAAATTATCACGCGACAAACATTTTCATCACCTCATAACATTCATTCGAAGTGAAATATAAATAACTATTATGTGTTCGTTTAACGGTTTATTTGCATACGATTCTCTTCCATTCTCGAGTCGATTTTGTAACGCGCTAGTAAGACCACGCATGATCTTAACTGAATTAATAATTGAGCTTCATAAATAGTAGACAAATATAGCCATTCAAATCGATCTGTACTTGAAATATTAATGTAAAATGTTCCACCTGTGAACAAATATGTGTACTCTGTGACTGCATTAATTCTATGTTAAGGAAATTTACTGTCCGATATAATTGAATAAAGGAACCATGCGACGGATAATCTTGCGTTGGAAAATATATATTCAGTCATGAGATGTGTTAATATTTTATTTATTTGCATGCAGAAAATTATGGGGGTTTGATCGTCTGGGGGTTCGAACACGGGTCGTCAAATTAAGAAGCAAAAACTGTATCGTCGAGGCTGCGTAGTCCTTTTAATATGGGTGCACAGAAGTTATATTTAAGTTCTGAGCACATTGGTGTATTGAAGCTAGTTGCTCATTACATCCACCTATTTGCGGGGGTACCTATGTACTGACCCTTATAATCCTTGACCGGCAGAAACCCTGGAACCCAAGAACCGCTGGCTCACCCAGTGCGCTCCCTCAGCGTAGATCTGGCCATCTCTGCCATATGGACACCTCTAATATGAGACATTATTGATGGAGACCCAGCTCCAATTAGTCACAACAGCTTTCATGAAAGGTTCTTCCGTGTATAAAATAACTTGTAGTAGGCAGCCCATCACTTTCAATGCAAGATAAGGAATCAAGATTTTTTCTCAATATTATTTGCGTCCAACCGAAACTATTATCGAATCCATGTGATAATAGTAGAATACTGTGGGAAAAAAATTTCTCTTATAAGAGAGTCGTGTAAGGGGTAACTTTTATTCTATAAAAATTATTGAGATGTTATTAAATCATTTTTGTGACATATTCGAGATCACTTTCTGAAGGTCGTGGTGTACATGAAAAAAAATAAGCGACATTTTGATAGATGAGGGGTGGCGATAGTGTGGTTTCATACTAGGTGAATGCTTGATTTTTTTTCACATAGCATCTAACTTGCTTCAATTTTGTGCCTATGAAATTGGATTTATAAAACATGAATAACGAGCGGTAGGTGACTCCCCCCCAATAAGGATACCTTACCCTTATACTCTTATACCCTTAAAATGCGTAAAACGGTAGTTTCATGCATGTCGAGCAAGCGGAATTTTTTCTGCATATCATCCGTATTGAATCAAAATTACTTCCAAAAAATCTATGTCACAGTAGTTGAATTCATCCTATAAATAATTCTTTCACGTCGATGTTCCATTGCGAAACAATTTATATATACGAAGAGGTGGTCAAAGGTGTGTTCCATAGAAGGGGCAAGGTTGAGTTATTTTTCACATTTTACTCACGGTCGATTGAAATAACTGTCCAAAAATCAGGATTCATTCTTGATGATTGAAGGAGTGAGTTTCGCATAAAATATTTCATCGCAAGTATTCCAATATCATTAGAGAGTCAAAACGAGAACACTGACCAAAAATTGCCGTGATGAAAAAATACTGATTTTTCTTGGCCCAAAAACATTCGGAACTACAAGCACAGAAAATGATAATGGAAGACAAATATCGTTGAAAATTCGATTTATCAAGAGCACACAATGAATAAACAGCCGCCTCGCTAATTTGATATCCGGTTCCGGATATTCGTAGTCGTGCGCTTGACCCCTCATTTTCCCATGTTCTTCTGATTTTTTCCGTTTTTTATCACCCATATTCCAACCCGGCACTTTGTAAGTCCATTCGCTGTTGCATGTGCTAGGAGATAGATCGGAAGCAATAAAAGAAAGAAGGAAAATACGAAATGAAGTGAAAAAAATCATCATGGGAAGGGCTCAGGAGGATGATAAATAATGACGGACCTAACGAGCCACGGTTTTTAATATTTATGTTTGTTTATCTTTGTTATGTTGTAGCATAGAGGTCGAACGTTGTCAGAAGTGGAGCAACAACATTACTCAGCAGATAGACTTAGCTTTCAATATATTTTTTATGGTGTACTTTTTTATACGCGTAAGTATCTTGTGTAAAAATTCGTATTTTTGAATTTAGGAGATGGTGTTTCAGTTTGTTTGATATTTTTAGCATGGGAAATAATTATAGAATCTAGTATTTGTATTTCTAAGAGATATTTGTATATACGATATTGTTCTTATGGCAGTTTATCGCCGCCAGTGACAAGCTGTGGTTCATGCTGGAGATGTACTCGTTTGTGGATTACTTCACGATACCACCGTCTTTCGTATCGATCTATCTGGATCGCACGTGGATTGGGTTGAGATTTTTACGAGCCCTACGACTGATGACGGTCCCCGACATCCTCCAGTACCTCAACATTCTAAAAACATCGAGTTCCATTCGTCTCGCCCAACTCGTATCCATATTCATCTCTGTTTGGCTCACCGCTGCTGGCATCATTCATTTGGTAACCAAAACAGATTATGCGAACAAACAAGCAAATCAGCATTTTATTTGTGTCCATTTTCTTGTTTCTTGTACTGTTTCGTCTTCTTCTCTGCCTTTCATCGAGATATTTTTCTCTTCAAATACTCGACGGATGATCCATTAATTTTCCATTTTTGTCTTTGTTTTTCTCAACAGCTTGAAAACTCAGGGGACCCATTTGAGTTCATAAATCCACAACCGCTTTCGTATTGGACATGTGTTTATTTTTTGATTGTGACAATGTCTACGGTAGGATACGGCGATGTTTTCTGCAATACTGTTCTTGGTCGAACATTCCTAGTATTTTTCCTACTCGTCGGTTTGGTAAGCTCGCTCATAATTAATTATTCATTTACACAATAACTAGCTTAAAAAAATGTTGTAAATCTTAACTCTCATATATTTGTATCTATATACTTCACTTTCATTCTCTCTCTATCTATTCCTATATCTATCAATGATCTATTCTATCTAACTATCTATCTTTAACTCTGTCCATCTATCAATTTATTTATCTATGTTTTTCTATTTCCATTGCTCTTCATGTTCATTTATTCCTTCTTCTTTTCATTTTTTATTTTTATCTGTATATGTCTGGCATTGCCATGATTGTCCTTGAGTTGTAACATAATGAAATTTTCGCTGTCATCATTGCGGTGATTTTTCGCGGTTACCTGTATATAAGATACAAACACAATTTGATTTTGATTAAATTGGAGCCTAAAAAATTCTCGATTGTATGTTTAGCTGTTTGATACTGAAGAATATATTACTCATTTCGTTTCTCTATCTTTATTTCGTGAATCCAAAGACAGCCGAAATTTTCTCAAGGAGTCTCTCGTAAGTGCGAGCTTGTGGAACGAACGATCCTTCTCTCTGTATTTTTCGTTTTTTTTTGTCTGCGTTTTTTTTTTTACTTTTTTCCATCAGTCGTTTTGTTTTTGTATTTGTAGTGCTTAACCTACTACTACATTTCTTTTTTTATTGTGGTTAAAAGTTCCATTGGCTGAATGGAAAAAAAACGAAAATATTGTGCACGGAGAAATTTTACATGCTCGTTACTATCGGTTCATATAACTACATAATATATATGCATATAAATTTTAAACGCGGACGACACAATTCTGCATCATATGGTCGTTCGTTTTACATGCTCTGCTGGATAATACGCGCGACATCGTTGTGATTGTCCATTCATTATGAGAATAATAATCGTTTGATAATGAACAAATACATTTTCTTTTTTATATATAATGAATTGACAGTTACACTTTGATATATGAAATCCAATAATAAATTTCAACGAAAATGTCCTAGTATTTTTTCTACCCGATATCAATTTGACGAACGAAGGTTTCTGGACCATTTATATGATTGGATATTGAATAGTTGTCCATATTAATTTTCAAAACAAAAAAAAAACTAAATGGAAAAATTTCAAGATCAAAGGACATTTTTTTTGCTTTATGAGAAATATGTTTAATGCTTTGTTTGAATGATGATACATGGGGTATGAAAATCATGATTGCCAAACGCGTCACAACAGTGCAACGCGAAAATATGTGAATCCGCATTCAATATCCCAAAATTATCGATAATGAATTCTAAAATATGTATGAATATGGATCAATTAGTGTTGATATGAAATTAGTACATAAATTCAAATAGATGGAAAAAAAAACAACAACAATTTAAATTAATAACACTTATGCCCAGTATTACCGTTCAAATAATAGATTATCCACGAAAATCGGCGAATGCAACGTTCTCAATTTTCTACAATGTTATATTTTTGTTATTATTTCATTTCATTGAATTTTATTTCAATAATTAAAAAATTCATGACAGAAATGTTATTAAATATTGTTGAACGTTGCGTTGCCTATTATTTGGCACCAAGAAAGGGCCGCAAAAAAAAAAATTAATCTATGACAAAAAAAAAGAAAATTAATGAATAAAGACTTAATTCGTTTCGTTTACATATGAAAACCACACGATGAAATACGCCAACGAATCAAACAAAAAAAATACAATTGAGAGGGAAGTTACTTGTCACAATTGGAGTAATCGAGTGAAAAAAAAAAAAAATGAGAACGAATTAGACATTTTTTTATGGTTGTCAATAAAAATAGCCAATCCAACACAAATCAGCTCACGTGTTCCGCCCGATTGTTTAACGAATATGTCCACTCCTGATCACTCTCTTACTTATGGACCGACCGGTTAACCGAACATGACCTGCACCTCGAGCGGAGCAAGGCAGCACGGTGGCCTATCAATATATCACATGAGAATAAATTCATTACAAAATACAGTAACTTTTGTTTATGAAAAAAAAGGAAAAAATTCAATAAGTAATGGAGAAAAAACAAGTGATAGTTAAAAAATTGTCAACTAAAGACAGGACAATGACCTGCTTCTGATGCACGGATTGCATTATAAATAATAATGCAATTAAGTCTTTATAAATAATAATTAGGATATACTTCATTTGTTACAAAATTATGAACAGGAAAAAAAAAATTAAAATCAAAAAGTTCTTTGTTAGGTATGAAAATTGATGACTGAGCAGTTATTGTTCTTTTAGTATGAATACTGACATTTCCCATTGATACCGACGCACCATAGTAATGAAACAAGAGACTCTTCCAAATCAATCCTCCATCAAGAGTGGAAATTTTTTAAGAAAATATTCTTCTAATCATATTTATGGCTAGTGTCATTATGGCTATCTATATATATACATACATACTTTTACTCGATGCATACAAATGGTGGAAGCACGAGTATCATTGAGACTCGAGATAACATATATGTTTAATATTCCTGTAATAGCTTACGGCGTGGCTCACAAACAAATAGAAACGACACATTCGTGCATATATATAGATGTACCTACACTGAAAGAAAAGTATTTTTGTTCCCGGAGTCCAAAGTATTACAGCTAAAACATGAATTTATGTAACTGTAGCATACGTTCTTAGTCGACGCTATTACAGCCTACATTCTCATACTATAAGAAATCGCAAGTTTTCCCGCGTATTTTACTGTGTGCATTACCCAGATATTTATGTAGCAGACGGGATTATTTAGAGGATGAGGTCCGGTACATAAATTCAATCACAATCGAGATTTATTGTATTCACAACTTTATTGGATCTGAGACGGGGAGAGACTCTCAACGCATTGCACTCGTGTATATTGATATTCTCACCTGTCGCTCCGATAGTACAGAATAGAATAAAAATGAAGTACCTGCGCGTGATCGAGCGCGTGCGAAATATAAGCTAAGCAATATGTGATCAGTGCAAAATAGGCCCAGCGTATTATTTCAAAAAAATATACGAAATTCGTTAAGCGGTTCGGGAGAGCGCCGATGATTATCGAGGGGATCCGAACGCGCATGCGTGTGTGGCCAACTCCCACACATACCTCCAAAATTAAAGCTAGGTTATGCGGTGTTTTTATTCCAATGTTGGTATTCTTACTACAGCAATACCAAGTTTTGCTGTGGTAAATATGGAAGCATGAAAGCATTGCAACTCATTGACAAAATAACAGTAGAAGACAGAGAGGGTGAAAGACGGCATTAATTGCATTCCTAGCCGTGTTCCAAGTGCGCGTACGTCAAATTTCATTTGGTAGATAACGAAAATGGACTCACCTTCACTATTGAATGAATCAAGAAAATTTATTTTCTATTTTTCGATTGATGTCATTGAATAATTATGAATGGAATGATTGTGACGTGTACACATTCCATCATACCCGTTGTTGAAGCCCGTCACTAATTCTTTTTGCCTCTTTCTATACGTGATACTTTTTACCGCGTTTTTCCCCATTAGAACAGGAAAAATAAATTCAATGTTGATAATGCTGCTCTCTTTGGTATTTTAATGATGAATTTGGTTTCTGTAAAATTATAGAACTTATGATGATCAGATGGAATAATGTATGCACGCTTGGTCGCATTTTTCGTCGGTGCCTGGTGAGAGCTTGAACATGCCCGTTCTGTTCCTCATTGTCTGTCTGTGTTATGCGTATCGCTCAACTCTACTGCAAATATGTATTCACTCACTGCGATATATATATATATATATATATACGTCAAACCAGTGATAAATTTCGCTGTTATGTTTTGGTTTTTTTTTGTATAATAAATTCAATATTTCTGCCCTCTTGTATACCTATCGCCGCCGTATTTTAGCGTGCGTACATGCGTAAGCAGTGCCCACCCACTTCGCTGGGTAAATCAGAGGGGGAAGAAGAACTACTAGACATTTTGGATATCAATTTTTCCACATTTTCCTAATGTATAATCTCGAGTACGATTGCGGCACAAATGATAGTGTTGGATGAACGACGAAATATAAATAACTATGAGATAACAAATTTTTTTACCATTACGTTTCGTTTATAAATTTTACATTCTTGTCACTCACACTTTGTATTACGACGCTATGTATAGTTTTCTTCTGGCTTAAATACTCCTGCTGCTCGAGCAGATCTCTGCAATTGGTCTGTGTGCAAAAACTTTTCGTTTAAATACATCCCAATGGAAAATAGAGAATTTTGCATTTCGATCCTTTTTATCATCACGTTCGATCTAATGTCAATTTCCTTCATCCGTCTCTAGTATATTTATCATTTCCACTGTACTTTAGTCGGAAAATAAAACGAAATAAATCACTTCAACAAATTTCATGTAAATAGCCTCACATCCATATATATCATAATAAACGAGTAATTACGCCTGATATAGCATGAAATATGATGACCATCTTCATTCATGCTGTGTCGTATCACTATTTTTATTTCTGATTCTGCATCACCAAATTTGTCAAACTTCTCATATTAACTTTTTCAGAAGTATACAGTAGGGACATCCTCATTTTATGTTTTCACTTCTTTCTCTCTTCTCTGCTACCCGCAATATGAAAAACTTCAGTCTAGGATGATGAGTATTCGTAAAAGCCTCCGCTGTCAATTCTTCGTAAACTTAATAGGTGTTTATTAATGAGATTAAGAGAATGTTGCAAAATAATTTAATCACGATATGAATAAGTAGAATTTTCGATTTACAATTTCTATATTTACAGGCCATTTTTGCTAGTAGCATACCCGAGATAATAGAGCTCGTAGGCAGTAGGTCCAAGTACAGTGGAGAATACAAACGAGAACATGGAAAGAGGTACATAAATTAAAATAATGAAAAAGTAAACTAAGAAAAACTCACATAAAGTTTATTTTCATATATAAAAATTGGACACATACATAACGTCATATACTATATAGTATTTCAAATTAGTTTCCTCGTCTGCAAGTAATTTACAGGAGTGATTAGTGATCATTCACAAAGGTAAAGTGATGGGATATTGACGTTGATACACAGTGTCGAGCGAGTTGAAAATAGACTTGAGTTAGCGCACATGGAAATAAGGAGCACATTGCAATGAGGATGGAACAGGAGATCGCTCTGCGAATCCGCAGACAAGTCGAAACAGTTTGTTGCAATCAAATTGTTGGGAATTTTGAAATTGTACCTTGTATGGATTCACGTTTATTCTGCCGTCCGAAAGAAAAATGCAGTATAAAAACAGGGAGATAATACGTTATTACTGTCTTTCCTCTGCGACGACAGTGTATCCTTGTATATAGATACATGCATACAGATATATTGCATTATGACAACCATACTGAGCCCAGCCCGAGATTGGATCACTTCTTAGGAACTGCTATATTTGTCTGTAGATGACAAATATGTATAATCGATCCTTCACTTCCCATTGATTTCTCGATCTTTATTTATTCTCTCAGTGAATAGAAGAAATATTTTTTCGTTCTTTGAAATTGCTCTTATTCAGTATATTGCCGTTCAATTATAACCGTTCCGGTTTTTTAAACTGCATTTGTAGGCATCTACATGGAGAGAAAAAAGTTGTAATTTTTCCTTCGCCAGCCATATGACTTTTTACTGTGGTCTATAGTAACGGTCGACTAACCTCGAACTATATCACTTTTTACTATAGTCTTAAGTAAAAAATTTGAGGAACTTGTCTACAGCGCCATCTGAGAACTTACTGTCATCTTGTCCAAAAAAGCCGCTCTGACGCTACTCAACTTATGGTCGCTGCTTTAGCGTGAGTGAGACACTAATAAGAGCGGGAGTAACGGGAAGCTAAACAAAAGAATAGCGCGCCATCGACAAGTAACATATATGTTTAAAGGCTTGATCGATTGCGCAGAGCTCGAAACCCGTGACTATCAATAGATGGGCTGTAAATAAATTTTCGTATCTTTTATGAAAAAATATAATTTATATTATGAGTCATTTTTATTGTGTCACTATAAAAACAAATGTAAACGAAACTATTGGACTATAGTAAAATATGATCTGTACTATAAGTAATTTTTACTTCGATTTTCTCTCCGTGTAAGAATAAAGCCGGCATATTTAGCAACTGGCGTTCAAGAATCACTCTGCACTGATGTACGCGTCTCGATTGAATTTTGAGTGTATTCGACCCATAATATCTTCTTTGAGATTCATAAAGACGGTTGTCTATGAAGATATATATGTGTATGAAAATGTGACCATTCAGAATTCTCAATTTTTATTTCCCGTAATTTGAGGAAATTAATTTTATTCATGAAATTGTTTGATAGTGGCACAAATCTAATATTCAAGTTTATTCAGTGCTTATTGAGTCGTGGATCCATTTTCAGAATATTCGTGAGCAAAAAAAATTTTTTCAGCGGATGGCGATGCATGACTGTGAACATTTTAATTCGTTCTAAAATTTTCACCTCTCGAATTGCTGAGAAGGAAGTTAATGAAGTATTTATGCATCCAGAAAAATTCGTGTTCGTAAAGTTTATCGCAAATTTCAACATGAATATCTTTTTCAATCAATCTCCTCTTCAGAATCGGTGCAACGCGCTATTGTGGTCTCTTCCGCCCCATTTGAATTGGTCGTTGCTATTTCCTTGGTATTAGAATGAAACTGCCGCCCGTCATTCCACATCCATTGTGGTTCAATCATATTTTTTTCAGCGCACCCTGAAGAATTTCATTCTTTGCGGCACACCGACACCCCTTCCTGCGATATACGACGTTTGTTTGCTTTCATTCCACAACATATTTCCAAGATATATACTATATATCTGCTAGACCTTGAGAGAAAAGTTATGTGATTACGATTTGCCAATATTGTCACGATTTAGTGTGAATGTATTTTTGAAAGAGTGCAGTATAATATTTTTTGTGCAACGAGTACTCACGGTAGTCCGTCAGTTTGAAGTTGGCCACGCCAGATAATCGCGAGGTGTGCGAGAGAACGTGAATGCGGGGATTTAGAATTCTATATGTGTATAGATTTTTTTTTTTTTCTTCAATTATCTCCAAGAAGCAGTTTCTGACATTGTTAACATTCATAACGCATGTGTCGGAAGTTTCTGCCAGCAACGCGTCTGCCTAGTGGTCTGCCTGTGTTAGGCACAAACAGAATTGTTTATACAGTGCTTATGTTTGAAGTCTAGGTTAATCGGGAATACTTAATTAGATATCCTCTCTGCATGATGAGGGAATTCCAGTGACTTGAGTGCCATTACATGTCAAGATAACTTCATGAGTGACAATTATACTGCCACCAGCTTTCATGATTCTCACTATTTTAAATTAACGCTCTGAAAATCGAGAGCGCATCCAAGTGCAACTGCGTATTTGGGAAAATATTGACCGAGGATATGCGTAGCATTCGTCATCTAGCCCAACTAACTAAACCAAATGCGGGTGCCGAAGTAAACGAAATAATCATAATAACTTCTGATAACTTTATCATCATTATAGGCGAGATTTTTCGGACTTGACAGACATTATCTAGTTAAATTAACAATACAAGAATTAGGTATCGGGATAAACAAAGTCATAATCGTAACTTCTCCGAAATGAATATTTCACGACTAAGTCTTGTAAGACCTGTCCAATTTCATTTCTTCTATATCATCACAATCTTCCTCGCCGCGACAAGGGTCCTTCTGCCGGATACCCCAAAATGATAACGCGACGCCAGAAAAGTACTCGCGTCTAGTGTACCCGTCACTCATAATCTCCACTTTCTCTGGCCGCCATAGCTTACATTCACATACTATAGCTAATCGTTACTTTTCACACCTGTTCTACTATGTTTATTACCCTGATATATATACACACGAGTATAGCTACGTGAATAAAGTGAGGTAATGCAAGTTTTTATTTCGATATTGGTATTCTTACTACAGCAATACTAAATTTTTCTGTGGTAAATATACGTATTCCTGTACTAAGGAAACTTTGGTATTCGTACTATATGAATACCAGTATTGCTACAGGACCAAGAAATATTCCGGGAGGTCAAAATTCCGTTTTTTTAGTGCATATACTGATTTTCATCTGAATGCTAACTATTGAACCTTTTCACATAATACTTTTGAGTTTAACTTACGGTTCCTCTGCCTAATTATTGAAAGTAGTGTTCAACACCGAAATTCGTGAATTTGAACGTTTCTATGTGAATTTTCGAGATTCGAAAACATACATAGGCCACGGTTGAACTTGATTCTATTTTGTCTGTTTATGCGTAGTATGAAGTGCATGATCTCGGGAATGACTTGTATAGTCTCCAAAAAGTACGAAACGAAAAAATAAGAAAACGAGGTCATAGTCGACCAACATTAGGTGAACAATGAATTGTTACATTGAAGATGGATTCGATTGCACCTCTGGCAAAAATAAAAATCATGCAACATTCCAAAGATTGGAACGATTGCCTGACATGATGGAAAATGCGCGACGAGTCCGCCCTTGCCAAATTTTTCCCATTGCCGGAAGCTCACGGCGAGAATGCGTGCGAATAAATTCGAAGCGACCTCTATTTTTCCTAAATTTCATTACTTGCGAAAATACATGAATATATATTGGGATTTTACATTTTTGCCGCGGCACCTGGTGGCAGTTTTTTTTATTAGACCACCGATACGAACTTTGCCTGCGTACACGTGAAATGTACACTACTCGTGAGTGTGCATGAATATTGATTGATGTAAATCGGATAGAAGATTTATGGAGGGTGCAGGGTTCTTCCCAATATAAAAAACAAGTGCCGCAAGATATTGTTGGGTGAATGGTTGCCATAGTGAATCACAAAGAGATTTAGATCTTCGTTTTCAGTCCGTCCCGAGGACATGCTCTGACTTGTGATATCCGTAAACACAATGCCAATGAGTTCAACATATTAGTCTGACGCCCAATTTGATCATTTTTGTTTATTCCTGCACATCACGATGCATCCTGCGTGTGATACTCTTTCACCCTCAATAATATTTCTTTGAGCCGGATTTTCACCTGCGCAAAGACGTGAACTTTCTCGATTCAAAGCTATAATACTGATAATACACAAAAAATAACCACATATCACACGTATCCCGAATGTATTTGTGATGAAGAGAAATAAATAAAATGACCTTTGCATGTGCCCATGTAGAAATTTTTATAGGCGTCCGACGTTCAGCATTGGTCCCACACAGGCACCGTTGAAGAGTCCTGACTCGGGGATGCGCGAAGGCTTCCCACATTGGTCCCGTGTAGGATCCAATTCTGCATGAAAAACGTTGGTGTTCCAACATCCAGCCAATGTTGGACCAAAGTAGGAATCTTTCAATCCCCCTAACTATGGATACCATTGTGGCATATATCTCTGGATTTATCAACATGAATGCAAGATTGCTAATATATTTGAAGTCGTACTTTGTTATTTAGTGGAGTTGAATAAGCTTTCCAATGCTCCTTATTTTCGTAAACTTCGTTCAACACAGGCCATATGTGAACCACCAATATGGGAAATCAATTTCGGCACATTCAATGTAGAATAATAAACAAAAATAATTTCATTGCATTCTATGTACTACAAAGAATATATTATGAAACGTGTCATTTGAAAAAAAGAAAATGTCAAAGATGGAATCCGTATCATGACAAACGATCAATCATCCAAATAATGACCGCATTCACTGCCGCTTAGGTTGAATGATCGGTGATATCATTGAGTCCTCGGTTGCTGCATATCCTCTATATAATGAAGTAGTTATTCAGTCCAGATATTGTACAGTTCATCTGCACCATTTATGTACTCTTGCACCACACTCAATAAATTATAGTGCTTATTCCTATTTTCCCTGAAATTATATGGGACGAAAAATTCGTTACAGGTAGCATTTCAAGTCGTGCGTTAATTTCCCCTATTTATATTATATGCCTTATATATACAAAAATCGGGCGAATTGGACAACTTATTTAATTCCAACGAATAACATAGTATGACTTCAGGCATATTTCCGATCTTGCATTTACATTGATAAATCAAGAAAATATATATGCCACAATGGTATCCATATTTAGGGAAATTAAGGGATTCCTACTTTGATCCAACATTGGCTGGATGTTGGAATACCAACATTTTTTATGAACAATTGGATCTACACAGTATCCAATGTGGGAAACCTCCGCGCATCCTGTAGTTAGGATTTCTCAACTGTGTCTGTGTAGCTCACGTTGGATGACGATACCAATCCTGTACTTAGGACGCTTCATTTGTACCTGTGTAGGACCAACAATGAATGTTGGATGCCTATAAAAATTTCTACACGGGTAGGTCGTGTGGCACTTGGTCTCACGAGTCTTGGTTGCATTTCTTGAAAAATTAAGAATGAATGAAAGCAATTACCGTTAGCTTTGGTAATGTTGATATTATTATACGGAAACGGATGTTGTGCGTGTGTAGGCGGTGTTTGCCAGCTGGATACCCGAGATCACGGAGCTCGCCGCGAATCGCTGCAAGTACGGTGGCCAGTACAAGTGCGAACGTGGACGCAGGTACCCTCCACAACAAAAAAAAAAGGGATACTAAAAGAAGAGGCTTTCCTAATAGTTTATTAAAAAAATATTCTATTAAGCACAGTAAACCCCCATCCCAATGTTGAATTAGTTCCGATATTACCTAATTTCTATTATGAGATACTCATTTCTTGATCCCATTTCATTCCCATTGAAAAATTATCTTAATCAGTATTTTCCCCGACTTTGTTGTTATTATTATTGATGTCTTATGCATATCTTGTGATTTTACTGTCATTTATTTATTCATTTTTGTTGTCCATGGAGTGAGTGCATACGAAACAACCCCCACAAAAACCATTTCGTGGTGAAAAAATCAATCAATTGAAAGATTTGATTTATTAATAATTTGTTTTAACAATTTGCATGAGTTGCCGTGATAATTCCAATTTTGTTCTTCTCGTGGGATGATAGGTAGCTTCAAAGTAACGAGTATAAAACTGCTGCTCGATCTCACGACGTTCTGTGGGGGTGTAATTTGGTTCAGTAACCGATGTGAATGCCATAATTTCAGGTATTGACAATGATGTACACTGAAGTATTTGTGCGTCTGATTATTCATCTGGCATATTGAGGAGTAGCTGTGAGTAGGTAGAGTAACGACAACAAGAGATGCATGAAACTGAAGTAATAATGTTACTTCAAACTGTTTCTCTCGTCAACGGCATTCCGGCTTTTCATCTCACGAGAGTTCACAAATGGTCGTTAGTAGACAAGCTATTTATTAGCCTGTGTTGACTACAATGGTCTTCCAAATAGCATTCATAACTCCGACATTTTTCGATATGCAGAATCGGAATGGATAGGTTTGTTGAGAAATTGTATAAACTAATTATAATGAATGGTTTGATGACCTGAATTTGCGTTATCGCTAAACGATTGGAGTGAACAAGAAACATTTTAGCCAAAGTTTAACTTCTAGAGGCAAAGATTCTTTTTACGGAATTGTTGACATATCGCGATCAGGTTGTGAGATAGTCGACATCGCTCAAATATTGAAAAAGGAGGAGAACAGACCATAGACAGCATCGTTACTTGAAAAATCGGACTCACATAGCAAACAGGTTGAAATTCAGTGAGATAAAAAAACACTGAGTAGAAAACAGTAAGGGGATAATATCATGAAAAAGTAAAAGGTGGGGTAGGCATTATTCATCGATGTGTGCAAAATAGTGGTAACAATTACGCGTAATCTATCTTTTGCACAGGGAATTTCTTTCGTCGGACTTTTTCTCTGCGGCTAATTTCATAAGTCTATGTTTTTCTTAATCTATTTTTTCCTGCAACCTTTTTTTCCGGGGTCTATTTTTTGCGCAAAAACTAATTTTGAACACTACAATTGGCTGGCGACAATTTAAATTCAAAGGGCTAAATTATTCATAACAAACTGTTCGCCCAATTCTTCCACAAAATAACCGACATATTTTGTTTATATATGTCGAAATTCGTGAGAATTATAAAAGTTATTGAGGGAACCTTGACGTTGACAAAAACTACACGGACAAAGTTCATGGGTGAAAACGAATATGTGTTGGCGTACACTCTCCCATATATGCCACAAATGCTTTCGATGACAGTCACTCCAGAAAAGAGAACAAAATCAAAATTTTATAGAAAAAAATGAACATGTATATAATTAATAATTAGACATTGAAATTTTTATCTTACTCTATACTTCTAAACTTTTTAATTATTTTTTTTGCATCAATTATCTCTTTTTCTAAATCCCGCGTCGACCCTCAAGTACTTTTCTTCGAAACCTTTTGCGCCGACTCACCGCTTATATATAAATCACGGTTTTCACCAGTAAAAGAATTTCATTAGAATTGAAAATATACATCCATTACCTCTGGTTACTCGTGTTGATTAATTGCTGAGTTATGCCTAGGAAAAAATAATGTTGAATATATATTGTATTAAGTGAATATCCATTTTTAGTTTGTGAATATATAGAAAATCAATTTTTTATTCCTTAGTTTCATATGTATAGCGAAAAATGTATTTTTATTTTTTTTATATTCGATAAATTTTTCACATGTGAACAAATAATGCATCTGTTTAATTGTTAACTAAGAATCGGTCAGTCTTGCCAACTGAATTGATGTTATAATATCCACCAAGATATATACAAATATGTGTTGATATAATTGCGAGGTAGTTTGATTTGTATTCGTCCTTTCATAATTTATATATTTTTTCGGATATTTCTGAAAAAGAGAAATCTTGTTTTTCTTCTACACTGTGAATTTCACGCGGATGCAGCACACTCAATATAATTATTCACTGGTTTTGTTCTCTTCTCTCCTTTATTCATTTTCCAAAAAGGTTGTACCTAAATCATTCATCGGCTCGAGATACGAACAAGTATTACTGACATACAATGTTTTGGCGGAGAAGAAAAAATTTGCTCGCCATGGCAGCATGCTATTATAGTGTTCTAACTAATATTTAGTTACAATATAGAATTCTTCAAAATGAATTGATTGAATATTTTCGTTTCTTTTTTTTATAATATTTTTCATATTAGCCTCAATATTCATGAGATGAACCGTGCCACGTCGGACGGAAAGGTTCGGTCGTGCGTGTAATTGAAATCAATACAATTGCATACCACGATTATGTAGTGTATTATTCTATGTAAAAATGCACACACGGTAGTAATGGTATGTTATATCATGATATGTATGTATATAAATATATACTCACATTGCGGAAAGCGTTTCAGGGCTGGTAGAAATCGCACGTTTACATCGTAATAATTATCACATGATACTGTTGTAAACTTTTTTGATGTCCATTGAACATTTCACCACATCAAATGGCGGCTGTTATGTAATAATCAATACCACTCTTATAATAATTGTTGTTTTTGTTCTTCGTGTAAGAGACAGATTTTTGAACGGGATACATTCTATGCAATCAAAAAATAAAAATTACGCACACGGTAGTTGATAGTTTGTATTTATACTCACGATTTATTAAACTATTTTATTCTTCATTCGTTTTATTTTATTTATTTTTTCGTTCATGTTTGTTCAACACTATTAAACATAAACACGGAAAACACAATGTAGATATGATACCAGAACTATGTTCCTAGGACGAATTGCATTATTTTGTGCACTTTCTTCTTGCCAATGTCATTATTGAATGTCAATGGATTTCAACTCACTTGGGTTCCTCGGTTAGCTTCGTCAAATTTATTAATAAACAGGAATATCTGAACTCATTTCAGAAATCTAGACGACAATTTCCAGAATTGCGTATATATATATATATATATATATATATATATATATATGTATTTGAGGGTAAAGAAATCAACGAACAAGAGTGAAATTAAACAAAATCTGCACGTAAAGCCAAATAATATGTATGTGAGCTATCAGTCAGAATTTTGCTCAATAAATTTTATGTGATACGACTATCTTGTTTACCGAAACGAAGAAGAGAATAAAAATAAAAGTTGCATGGACAAACGAGCTTGCACGTCTACGCCCGCATATGAATCGATAATTGATTCTTCGTTGAATGCCGTCACGAGTTAACGCGCGCGTAGGTGTTTGTGAGGGCGGACATACCATGCAAACGATATGCTGTATTTTCAACTGTCTTGGTGAATGAAAAATGATGATGAAATTAGAGTTCAACCAATCAGCAATTGATGAATAGAATAAAGGAAAAATTCGACTTCAGCCAAATTGTTTATCAATTAACCAATTGGTGGGTTCACTCTAGCAAAAGAAAGTGAAAAAATAGTGAGCAACCTGAGAACAACAGTACGAAGCAGCATGCACACATAACAACGAAATTCCCAGAAGACAATTCGATTTTTATCATCCAACAAATATTCATCTCCATTAAAATTTTGATATATTATAGAGCTTCTCTTGTTTTGCCATACTTTCATCATACATGTATGAATATGTACATGTGTGAGTGTTTTCGTTAATTCATTTGGAATTTTCATGTGCATATAAATTCTTACTAATTCATCATTTATGGTGTAACTCTGTTCAAGAATTCGCATACTGACGTGCACTAATAATAGGAGTAAAAAAAAAAGAAAGAAAAAACAAGAACAAAAATTATTCATATGTGGGTGATAAGTGGATATCTATTGTTTCTCATAAATGATTTCTAGGGCACGTATGTAGGATTCACGTATATAAGTAGTTTTATCAATTTTTAAAAAACATAGAAATCGATTGATGAAGAACATAATCAATGAAGTATATATGTATAGATATACCAAAAGACAGATATGGGAGCTGTGGTATACACATAGGAAATACCACACTGTCGATCGTGTCTCTATGGGTAGCCATTTTGCCCCAACATAGTTCAGCCAAAAAACTTTCAATATATTCCCTTATGTCTCTGTTTCTCTCTATGTCGCTGTAAATTCTTTTCTCTTCCAATTCATCTTCAACTATATCTCCTAATTTTTCTAGCCCTCTTAAAACGCCACCATTATACATATTGAAGTAATGACTTGAAAATCCCGTAAAAAATGTTCCACCTTTTTCTACGCATCCGCAATATACCTACTCTCTATTTAGTAATACAAGAAGGAAAAAAGAAAGAAACCGATTTCTCGAATTTTATGAAAAATATTCTTTCACTGACATAATGACAGAGTTTGGACGTAACTGACACATTGCAATCATCATGATGAGGCATCAAAGTCATAAAGAAAAGAATGAAAAAAAATTTTTTTTTCTAATCCTGTCGAATATATATTGATGCGAGTGTTGTGTTCTGTTCTATCACGTGGTGTAGGCCATATTCGCCAGTTGTATCCCCGAGATAATTGACCTGATCGGGACGCGAAACAAGTACGGCGGCACTTTGAAGAACGAGCGAGGTCGCAGGTGAGACACAAACTAAACCAAAAAAATACACAAAAACAAAAACTAGTTTCCACAACAACAACAACAATAACAACAACAAAAACAACAATAACAACAAAATTTTATAAATCCAACCATTTTTCTATATTCCTGTGAATTATTCCTTACTTTTTAATCAAAACTTCTGGAACAATCTCTCTATATTGATTCGTCTCCCTTCCCTCCTCTCCTCTCCTCTTTTTGTACTCTGATATTTCAATTGCTTTCTTCACTGTCCCTTAAATATAATTCCAAAATATAAAATGAATGCAACAAGATATTAATTCATTTTATATTTTGGAATTATATATATATATGGACTTGTGTTATACATAAATTGGTTTATGTGTGCGTGTGCATGTGTGGGCGTGGGGGGGCTTTCCCCATTCCTCTCACACATTTCCATCCAATCTCAGACTACAACTCTGTATTCCGATTTCTGTTTTCCTCCATCCCGCTATCTACTACTTGTCGCTTGAAGTATACAATTCTTGTCCTAAACCACATCACAAAAACTGAAAACACACCCACCCACAGCAACTCGTGTTAGCTTGTTATCCGCACTCACCGCACTTGACACAAATTCAGCATTGTATATGACCAGTTTTGACTTTTTCCAATGTCTCAACCAAATTAACTTTCGGCCAATAGTGATTTCTTGACAGAAGTTTTATGTATTTCCTGCGCGTGTCTTTGATATTCAAATACGCCATGATATTACAGTGCAATGGTCAAGAAATGAAGAAGAAACTATAAAGAAATTTGTATCGATAAACAATGAGCATTCTTATGAATTTCTCTCATTTTTTCTGCAGGACATTCCACTTTGTTTTTTTACTTTCTGTTTCCTTTTTTTTTTTTTTTTTCATATACCCTGATCTCTTCTTCATGGGGTAAAGACTGTTGCCAATCGTTTGTCTTCATTCCAGTAATTGCCGAGTTCCTCGATGCTGTGCCGAAGAAACACGTTTTATTGTCAATCTGTATGAAATTTTTTTTTAGATTTCTTGTTTCCAACCGAATTTTTTCGTAAAGCAATAGTAACACGGCACCTCCTCATGGGCTGTATCAATCATTATACCATGCTGTCGAAGGGATAATTACAGATTTCGGTCAGACATTGAGTTCGAAAGTTATGTACCTTGTTTCATTTTTCTTTAAACAAAAAAAAACCCCAATCGGAGATATTGCGTAGTCAAAACTGGGGATAAAAATGCGTTGTATTTATCGCCAAGTACAGAGAGTTATTTTACTATTCACAGCATGCAATTCCCCCTCAGCATCGAATGCATCCAAGAAACAATGAAAATGAATTTTTTTGTTGATGAATCGAAACTTAAAAGATACAATGTTGTGGTCACAAATCAATGTTTAATTATAATCTTTCGTTTTGTTATTAGTGAATTATTACACCATATATGTACGATAAATCGTTTTTTTCGCGCCCCCCCCCCCCCCCCCCCCCCCATAAAGTTATGCCTACTTCATTTTTGTGTTTATTCATATATTTGTTTTTGGGAAAAAAAGTACGGAAAAGTAAATAAAACTTGGAGTATAACAAGAAGAAGTCAATGGTCTAGTGACCAAATTAGCATGTTATGCCTAATAATATTATAATGTATATATTGTGTGTAGTTGAGGTCATCTTCGAAGTCACTAACGTAATTTCCGAGTTCAAATGATTGTTTATCTCCAGTTCAAATTAGGAAAATGGAGCTTGTCACGATGGTCAGCCACTATGTACTTATACATTTATTTTTCTCAAACACACGCAAACATAATTTCGATCATTGACAAAAAAAAATAAATAATAAAATTAATCGAAATAAAACCAAGATATTATATAGTCTCGGTAGATTTTTTTTTATCCACTTGTTATGCTTGTGTTCCACACCAAACTACCAAACTGTAACTATTGACGATTTTTTACACTCACTCGAATCACATGATGTCACTCACTATTCATTTCTATTTCATTAATTTCATTTCATTATAGTTATCATTCATTTTCACACGTCCGTTCAGGCTACCCGGCTCAATTATTTATTGAAGATAATTTCATATTTAGATCAAACATAATAAAATATCTGGTTTCATTAGCATCCAATCACCGGGGGTATGCAAATCCATATCGGCCCGTTGCCGAAGACGCATTCTTCATTTTTTATTTTCGTTTCTCTTCTGTTTAACCATTATTTCCATCATCAATTCTCCATATGCCTAATGTTTTTACCCACTTGTTTTCCATTTCAATATAAATTTGTTTTTAGAAACCACCACCATTTAATTGATGATCTTTATTTTTTTTTCAAACTTTATTCATAATTTAAATGATGATGAGTATACCAAACGTTAGAAAAAAATATGACGTATGAAACTCTCATCGAGAGTCGTTCCCTTGCTTCCCAGAAATACAGAATATATAGTTTCACATGATGTAATATTTTTGTACGTTCCCACACGATCTGTTTTTTTTTTATCTCCACTCATCACCACTGCTCTATCCATCCGCAAGGTAATTTTACAGCGAATACAACCCTCACTTACATAAGGACAAGACATAAACCCTTGTTAGAATACACGATGAGAAAATGAAAGACACATGCATATGCATTCATATACGTAATATATATGTTCATACAGTTTTCACAAGATCGATTACATTACATTGGCTGCATACGATTGTCTTATGGTGGATTGAACAGTCGCCCACTTTATCTCGATCGTCAAGCTCCTTCACTTTGCATCTCTACGTTTCTAAATATTTTTTCGAAAATTATTCCATGTTTTTCTTTTTCAATGGTCCTCCTTTCTTTTCTGCGCACGCTCAATCGATTGAGCATTTCCGCATTCTTCACTCTTTCCTTTCTTTTTCCTCCCTCTAAGTGGGTACATACTATGTGTATGTGTGTGTATCTGGCTGTGTTTTGTTCGTTCGTGGTCATTGAACCATAATCATCTTCAGTTCTCGTCCACTGAATTCACGATAACTCCAATATTTTTTCCCATCCCCCTTTTCGCACTCCGACATTGTTTTGTTTCGATTTCCTTCTTTGTTTTGTATCATTTGTAATCACAAAATGTGTACGGATGCACAAACAAGACAGCATAAGATAGCTACATAGTTATGGCTGCGTTGACAAATTTCGTTTTGTTTACTGCAATGCTTTTCTTCCTCATGATTCCTTTAGTTTAATCTGGATCAGATGTTGTAACAGTTTTTAATCCGTTTAATAAATTAATTTTTACATTTGTTCATTCGTGATTTTCCTACATCTATTACTTCGGTAATATACAAACGTGTCTATACGCAGATTATGATGTCGAAATCATCGTTTCGTATTAGAAGAATTGCTTTCATATTCACATTGGACTACATGCCCAATACTTGTATATATTTCCTTTTGTACTTAAATGCAAATACGAACCAGACACTTATATGTAGGCATTTTAGAGTGAATCGTGATAACGTAAAATAGTTCATCCCGATGCTTGGAAAGTTTCTTGCAAATATTATTATAGAGGGTAACAAAAAAAATAATACGACTGAAGCCTGCACCTATCACAGTATGAATTTCCATCACTTTTCGCTTCATTTATCACTTCAAAAAGTCACCCAATTACAATAATAATAATAATAATAAGCACAAGTTATTTTTTGGCCATTTGCTATCATCACCAACTTACAGAGTTCGATATTACATAGTTATACTACAATTTTGTTTTCAATATAATCTTCCATAACAATAATACATAATACATCATTTTTGTATCCCCCCCTGTATTCACACTCTCCCGTAAAGATGTCATACATGAAAAGAAAAGATGCTGTAAATAATTATATTAGTACGGTTCGAAGTTTCATTCATTCAGCGTCAGTTGAAACACTACTTTAATCTCCACAATATTGCTATTGATAAGTCCTGGTAAGTTATTAGCCATTTGACTGAATGTATTTCCCCGCATCATGTCATCATGAATGGGATTCTTGTTTTCTCAACTACACGAATCAAATGTCAATTGATGGAATCCGATGATGTAGTTTTATCTACTTTATTTTTTTTCGAATTCCCTGTTTGCACCTCGCAGATGAATGAAATACCTCGCGCTAGCAATTATTACGAGATATTAGTTGATTTTCGTATAGATAGGAGTTGATGTAATTTCATAATAATCTGTTTGTTTTGAATCATTATCGTGTAACGTAATTCAAACTTGAAATGAACGAAAATAATCAAATTGCCATTATTGTTTTTCAATTCTTCGACGTGTTTATTAATGTCTGTTCATGAATAATAGTCTCTTCTGTTTCTTTGAAAAATGAAAAAAAAACATCGAACGAAATTTGTTTAAATAACCAAATGGTGAGAGAATTGCATTTTAGCTATAGAATTGCTAGCACGTGAGTATTGATGTAGCAGCTCGTCGTAGTGGCTTGTAACGAGTTCCATAAAAAAATTCATGTATTTTTCTGATAAAAATGTAACATTGAATTTTGAATAAGACTAACATATTCATTATGTTGGCAGACACATTGTTGTGTGCGGCCACATCACCTATGAGTCAGTCTCGCACTTCCTCAAGGATTTCTTACATGAGGATCGGGAAGATGTTGATGTTGAGGTCGTCTTCTTGCATAGGTATGGATCTCGTACAATCTGATGATTAATTTATTCATTTTCACATGTTCATTTATATTCTATGTAAATATATTTGCGTATATAATTCTCTTCCTTGATAAATAAACATGAACAAATGTAAGTATGAATATCATTATGCCAATTATATATATATGAATGTCTATTGTCTCGAAATTAATAATTCTATCGAGGTGAAAAGTAGTGACGATTTATTATTTTTTTTATTCCGAGAAGTGGTAAGTAGTTAATATTTCTTTTCTTGAAGGTGGAGTCATGCTAACCACTTGCAGCTCAATATTTTGGACAGCGTGATATTAATTGTGCCAAATGATGAAAAAAAATTTTGAATCTCATTATCCGATTAGTCTGCTATAAGGAGTCGCTTATGCTTACAGAAAAGAGCCGGATCTTGAGTTGGAGGGTCTTCTGAAGAGGCATTACACCACGGTGGAGTTTTTTCAGGGAACTATGATGAATGCTGTGGACTTGGAGCGCGTCAAGGTATCCCCCTAATCCTTCAACACAAAACCAAATCAACACAAATACCAAGCGAGAAACATATATATAAACTGAATTATCCCAAAATAATTTGCCCCCTATTTTTCTGCCAATCATCTTTTCTATCGATAAACTCACACAGATTGTTCTCATTCGCAGAATTTTTCATAGGAACATAACAACTGGGACAACTTGATGGATCGATTCTCTTCGGTCGCGCTGTTTGTCATAGAAAGAAAGGGATAAAGAAAAATAGAATCAGTACAAATCGAAATTTTCTGTTTCGAATCAAAAGCATCACCCTAAACACTATGTATATTGTCTTTGTTCTGTAGAATAGTGTGATTGTAAATCATTCGAATAATAGTTTTCTATTCATTATTCCAATATCGACTATCGCTATATTTTACACGCTGGAATTCGTATTAATGTTGGCAGTAGATAATTTTTCGTAATTAATCATAACGACTTTCATGCTCACACATGTATGTATATATTATCTATATCACACTTCATTTCTACATTGAGTTGGTCAAGTTCGCTCGCTCTTTTGTTGGGCAATGATTCGAACGAATGAAGTTTGCGGTTTTTTGACGGCTTTTTACATTCCTCATATTTACGTCGGGATATTCTCATTCTCAGTTTCCGAAAATTGATTATTTGAATACTTTTTTTCTCTAAAAATAAAAATTTCCACAACTGAGCACCTTCTTTCATACGGTAAACAATCCAGTTCTTAACTTTTACACATAGTACCCAGAGCTTTACTCTACAGCATATTATATGATAATAGCCATCAAAGTGGAAAGCGGATCATTTTTTTTTCGCGTAATTTGGAATTCTACAGATACGAGTTGTGAATTTTGCAATTATTAGTAGTCAATTGATATTTTCTGCTATGGAAGTAAAAAATTTGTGGATACGAATTAGTTCGATTGCCGTAAGACAGGTGGCAGCGTTAATGTATTTGTTACAGTACAGCTATCAGACGTTTTATGGACGCCAGTTCCTTACAATATTCTAACTACAACCCCACCGACGAGGACTCATATAGCTTAGTTATTCATTTGCACTTTTGCCATCCGCGGGAAATTCTTTGCGTTATCATGATATTGAAATTATTGATTCATCTTCTGAAAATAGATCTTCATAGATCCGATTTCGGACCCTAAAAGTGACAAAGTAATAGACCTTCTTTTTTACAAGAAGTCACACAATTATGAATGCTGTTCATTGCTGGAACGTAGGAAAATAGAAAAATGAAAAGGATCCGGAACAAGTCATTTTTAAACCAGAAAATGGATAAAGTTAAACATGTAGAATCGAGAATAACTTTGAACTCAGACACAGCGTAGATATATGCACATATATCAACAGGAGGGACTTGACAAAATAAACTGGTATCTATACACGAAAAAAAAAACACAGTGGTGGTAGCTACATCGGATAGTACTCTGGGCCATCAGAAAGATAAAAAAAATATAAAATGGCCGAGAGTCTTATGTACGTTATAATGACTACTCTCTGGATCAGGCATGGGCAAACTTTATCCACTTTATCCACTCAATGTGCACAAGCGCGCTCCAAGCGGACATTAGCTGTAAACCCAGGTATACGGCCATCAGTACTATACCCCAAATACGTATGCAAAATAAGTAAGCTATCACCACTTCTCTACTCACAACTTAAATATAACTTCAATGTAATGAAATATATTAGACTACACAGCCGTGGTACTAGATCTTTAGCTCGCCAATTTAACGATCAGCGTTCGATTCCCATAAGAATGTTTTTTTTTCTCCTAACAATTGTATAATATATAATATTCCGTATATTCGTATGTATGAATCTATCATTCGGAGAAACTACATGGCACATATGTTGCCCACTGCGATTATTCCGCTAGAAGTTGGAAAAAAAATTACATATACTGGTCACGCGTACCACCGATCCAAGCTAAGAGTATTTCGACAAAATTACTTGAACGAATGAAACCACATAGTCATGAAAAAATGTATGTTCAAAATTTGCTTCACCAGTTTTTTCAAGTCTTTTCGGTGATATAAAAATGTTGAAGTACAACTAATGATAAAATATCTGTAAAACAGGTCATATCGCATACAATGTGGATCGAATCTTACCCACTATTATATTGTTTGATTTATCTCGCGACAAACATATTCAGCAACATATATTATTCCGGAATCAAGTATCAATCATAAACATATGAATTTTAGATATGCATTAGACTATTATGTGTTCGATCAACAGTCCATTTCCCTACAAACCTCTTCCATTTTCGAGTCGATTTTGTAATTTGCTAGTGAAACTATATGTATTTTGTATACCGACCGAGAGTAGACAAATATAGCCATACAAATCGATCTGTACTTGAAATTTTAATGTAAAATGTTTCATGTGTGAACAAATATTTGCGTACTCTGCGACTACATTAATTCTATGTGACGCAAATGCACTTTTTTTTAGAATTTAATGAAAGAAGAGGCAACGAATATTCTTGCGTCTGGAAATATAAATTCAGTCATCAGATGTGTTGATATTTTATGTATTTCATGCAGAAAATTATGCGGAAAAAAAAAAATGATCGTCCGGGGATTCGAACACGGGTCGTCAAATTGAAAAGCAAACATTATACCATCACGAATACGCAGTCCTTGTGATATAAGTGCACAGAAGTTATATTCAAGTTCTGAGCACATTGGTGTATTGGAGCAATTCGTCCATTACATATAGGTATTTCTGGGGTACCTATGTACTGGCTCTCATAATCCCCGACCGTCATAAAACCCCATACCTAAAATACACTGGCTCTCCCGATTGCCTTCCTTAGTTTTTGATCTGCCCGCCCCTGCTCTATATTACACTCAGCGCTATGTAAGATGGTATTCAGTAACATCTTACATATTACACCGGTAGATAGTATTCAGTCATATGCGTAGTATAATGAGGCGTATATCATATATTAACAGCTCGTTTTGAAGATACTATGCAGTCCTATCTATAGATAGCGCGTGCGGTTACGTTTATATAACACATTCCAATATAGTACTCGGTAACATCTGACATACTACAATTTCGTCATTTTTTTTTTTCAAAAATCGCACCATTCACTGTCTACGACCCTGATTTGAGCAATTAATTATACTATATTTTAACAAAAAGTAACGTCACTAATAAAATTTATTATGATTGATAAAAAAAAATTTTCATACTTTCGATTTGTATTTTTTATATATATCAAAATCCTCTAGCAATCATCGAAAATTCCCCAGCTGCCTGAGTAATAACATCACAGACTTAAGTCATAATCATAGAAAAAATAGATCTGGCAGTGTTGTAAGATGGAAAACCAGAGATTTTTCGATGATTACGTAAGTTCAAAGGAAGTTCAAAGGAAAAAGAATTTGAGGATCTGAAAATTTTTGAATCACATAATTGGAAATATTGGTTAAAATAATGTAATGATCGAAAAATCCTAAGAGTAATGTAATGTAGAGAATCGTTTTTACTCTGGAGAATATTGAATCATCGCCAATCATATTGACAGTATACGGGGTATAAGCAATAAAATAGCTGAGATTCACGGAAAATAACGAAAATAAGCAATAACCAAATTTTTGTACGAACTGTAACATATCATTCCAATTACATATTAATTCAAGGTATTTTAATATAGGAAAAGAAATAGGATCAATTTTTTATAAATAATCGTTCATAGAAATGTTAAGGGATGGTTAAAGAAAATTTTTTTTCATTTCGACTACGCGTTCACGGAGTTGAACGGTACCAATTTAGAGTTTTTCGGATTTTTGACCCGCGAAATTGCACCTGAAACCCAAAACCAATATACCGTTCAGGGAACAAAAGCCCCTATGACATCACAAGGGGAAAATATCCGCGATCAACCCAAAAAAACTGGCGGTCTTTGGAATTTGGTAAAAAAAAATAATTATAATCTGTTATCATCGACCCTGAAAATCGAGAAATTTTCCGAATTTGATGAAATATATATCCGAAATCTCTTTCAACGATTCTGATTATCTATGAATTTTTTCGTCTATCCCGAACAATTTTAAGTTATATTTGTCCTTTTGTTAATCGAAATGTGCCGCCCGGCGTACGCCGCGACTCGGTAAATTGCACCATTCTCAAAATCCATCACTGAGTATTTATGGGGCTCAATTATTAATTCAATTACGATCATACATAGTTTTACTAGAGAATTACAAAATCGATTCGAAAATGGAGTGGGTTTGTAAGGAAATAAACTGTTGATCGAAAACATAATAGTCTAATGCATATCTGAAAACCATATCTTTATGATTTATACTTGATTCCGGGAAAATATAAGTTGATGAATATGTTTGTCGTGAGATAAATTAAACAATATAATAGTGGGTAATATTTGATCCACCTTGGATTCAATATGACCTGTTTTACTGATATTTTATCATTAGTTGTACTTCAACATTTTTGTACATTCGTACATGACCGAATAGACTTGAAAAAACTGGTAAAGCAATTTTTGAACATACATTTTTTCGTGACGATGTGGTTTCATTCGTTCCATGATTTTGCCTAAATATTCTTAACTTGGATCGGTGGTACGCGCGACCAGTATATGTAACTTTTTTTTAACTTCTAGCAGAATTATTGCAGTGCGCAATAAATGTGCCATATAGATTCTCTGAATGATAGATTCATACATACGAATATACGGGATATTATATATTATAAAATTGTTAGGAGAAAAAAAAAATTCTTATGGGAATCGAACGCTGATCGTTTAATTGGCGAGCAAAAGTTCTAGCACCACGGCTGTGTAGTCAAATATATTTCATTGCATTGAAGTTATATTTAAGTTGTGAATGGAGACGTGGGTAAAGCTTACTTATTGCATTGTATACGTATTTGAGATATAGTACTGCTGGCCGTATACCTGAGTTTACAGCTGTTGTCCGCTCGGAGCGTGGTTGTGCACATCGAGTGGACAAAGTGGAAAGATTGCCCATCTCTGATCTACAGGGTAGTGGGTACAACAAACATAAGACTCTTTGCCATTTGAAATTTTTTTATTTTCAGATACACTGAGGACTATCAGATATAATGAGCATTACTTTTTTTTTTTCCGTGAATGTAAAGAATCATTTACAAGTCGGTCGTCGCTAATCTTTCATGATTTCTGTTCTATCGATACGCGAGATGGCGGCTGGCCACCAATATTTACACAGATTAAGCTTTCCACCGATTTTCGATCATCAACCTGATACTACCCTGGACGTTAAAACTACACGACGGTCCTGCACCACTAATCTGATATGACGACGGCAGTCCTCCACGAAGTCTTGGACCCGATTCTAGATGGCGGTCGCCCACCAATGTTTTGTCTTTCACTATTAACCCAATAATAACCACAACAATGATGCTACCTGGCGGCTTTCCACTACTAATTCAAAATCGAGACTTCTATCCTCCGTCAATAATACAAAAACCAAAACTGTGGTCTTCCATCGGGTCTTCAACTATGAGCTTAGAAACGATCACTTGTCTCCGTACAAAACGCACAGAATTCATGCGGCGGTCTCCCATTTAATTTTTGTCCGCAATTTTCGATTTTCTCAACTTTTAGAGACAGTCGTAACAATATGATACAGAAAGCAGACTGCTTCACGAATTTATCCTCCGGCTCGAACCAACCACTTTATTGAGTTCTCCATTACTGCCTCCAGAGAAAAATTTATTTGAATCGAAATCCTATGATTTTCAGCCAAATCATGGAAAAATTTTGATTCCAGGCAGTTAGTATTTTGATGCTAAATCGGTTTTAATTTGAGTCAAATCACGGAAAATGTTGATTCCCGATACATACATGTAATTCAATACGTTGATGAAGATTCATATTTTGGAGAAATCAAGAATGGATCAAGATAGTTTATGTAAAATGTTGTCGTCCAGACACTATATGAACTCAAGTCTGATCTTCTCATTTGAAAAACGCACACAGAATAATATGAAACTATTGAATCATAAAAATCTGATTCAATTACATCATATTTACATAAATTTCACTATAATAAATGACGAAACGGAACATACTCCTGGTCATATATATTTCTACAATGATTCCATATGTACGATAAGGCGAATTGAAACAGATTATTGGATTATATCTTACTGAAAATTTGATTCCGGGTTTATCAACTATTATTTTGCAAACTTGTCCAGATAATGGCCATTCTGTCCCCGCACTCATTACCGGAACCATCATTTCATCATATAAAATGCCATTCAGTTCCACCCAGTTCACATTTGGACAGACATAACTGACATTATGTTTGAGTCAACACTTCTCTTGAAGTTTGGAATCTGACAAGATGAATAGTTTGAATATTTCCTGACACGAAAGTATCTTTAAACCCAACATTCTTCACAAACAATTGGTATAAATGCTATGATCATGGTTCATGAGGCTAAACGGGACGTTTTATTCTATTTTTCGCGCCTCAGCTATTGGCTTGAATTCAGAATTTTTCTCTCATATTTATAGCTGGATAAATGGGCGAACTAACTGCATGTATGATTCGAGCGTAATTTATCATGTGGTGACATTTCGTCGTTAAATTTCATTCGGACAACAGTTGTAATATTAGTCTATGATGTTTTGAGATTAAACGAGACAACGTCGACATTATTTCCAAATTTATTTTTTGCATCATGATTATATCGGTGATTTTGCGTATAGTCCTATAGAGTTTCCAAAAATCTTCATCCTCATCCCTATTGACGAAATCATCGATCATCAACCCGAAATACCTGATGAAACACTACCGCTCCGAAGCGGATAGCAACATTTTTCCGGAATTAACATGAGTTCTTGATATATGCGGCGGTTTGTTGGGAATTCGACTCTCATTATAACCAAAACTTTGCGCTCTTTCATCTCAAATGTCGTATGTAAAACGCTTTTGATGAATCAAAATAGAAATTATGTCACATAGATCACGATTCCAAACCCCATCATCTAAATCGTGCATGATGTCGAATGAAATATTTTCAGCCTCGTGAAAAGAATATTCATGCCAAATGCACTTTTCTTTGGTACCGGTCAAAGAAGACTTATCAATTGCTATATCTTCCTGATAATTCATTGGATTCCTGAGTGAAGAAATATCTTCCCCAATCGGGATGCATGTATCTTGGTGATTCATTTTGCAATTACGACAATGGAAATTTGGAATCAAACACCCTGCAGAGCCCAGAATTGAATTTACAGCAAAGTTAACACCTGTCATTGATTCTTAAAGAAAGGGCACTATTTATTGTAACTTTTATCAATAATCCAAGTTCCCATTAATATACATTTGACATGTACAATTTCCGGGTGGTTAATAATATGGAAAAATATTGGGTCTGCGTTAAATTTATTGAGATTTGATTCAAATTTATCGGGATTTAATTTAAATATAAATATGTATTTTGTGACAAAATTAGATTCTGACGTGAACCAAATTAGAAATTGGATATTCGGATCAAAATTATTTCTGGATTTGCTTCGAAACAAAAATATTTTTGATCAAATCTTTTAATTCTGATTCAAATCATTGCTCCACCGGGGGAGCTGTTGATTTTTCTATACATAGATCTCTTTTTTTTTTGGATTTGGTTTTTTGATTTTCCTCTTAAAATTGTTCGCTGCCTATCTTCTTGGAGCCGCCCAGTTCTTCACCGTTCCACTATTTCATTGCCTCCTCGTTCTTTTGAATGTGTGCCTTTCTATTAGATATCTGCAAATTCACTATGATTAATTATTGACGCATTTCATTGTGCTCGAATTTAAATATAGTTCGATACGTACAAATTCCAATTTTTTAATTATGTGAGAACATGGGGGTCGATTCCTGCGACAGATCTATTGATAACAGTCACCGTTATCGATGCCTGTATTTGAAGCCAAAAATTTTTTTTTAGACACAACCATAATGATGCACGTTAATATGATTTGATTCTGACATATGTGAATGGATTTCATCTGATTGAATGCTTACATAATAAATTTCGGATACACAAATACGAGGTTCACGCTAAACCATACCTGTACAGTTATCTACAAAACCCGCATGAACTTCAAAATTTTTCACCGTTCTTCACAAGTTTCCACCTATACATTGCGGACTAATGATAGATGAAAGAAACGTGAAGAGGCAAATAAATTTTCGAAACTCGAATTATGAGATATCATCACCGTAATATAACTTTGTTATTCTTCTCAATAACTTTTCTCACACGTAATTATAATCGGTACTGGAGTTTTACTAACGGTTTACTGCCATGGAACTATTTTTGACTCCAAGCACAAGGCGAGAGACTGATCCTTTCCCCTGGCATTCGTGTATATTTATGTATCATATTTGAATATATATACATAACGCGTAGATAAAAGCAACAGCCTGTGGAGACTCTGATGCATGGTATGCTGTATTGACTCATGGCTAGCCAAGTCCACGTGCCATTAGGATATGTCAATATTTGATATTAGAAATATTTTCTGGTAAACAACAAAAAGATTTAAAAGATAGTGAATGAAAATTGAAAAATGTATAAATGCTAATGTGGTTGCTTCCATCAATTCTTTGTATTTATTTTGTGGTTTGCCAGAAGGACAATAAAAATATCCATATACATTATTTTTAATTGAAGCGCTGAATGACGGAGATCGAGAAGCAGCTGCAGCAGAAATTTACTAAATGCTTTTATTTATTAATTCTCTTGGAATGGATATATATATATAAGAACGTTATTTGTTATTCGTAAAAAAAAACGTGCCATGGTGTAGATGACGGTGAAACATACGAAAAATTCAATCAGAGGTGAAATGGTTTATTATAAGTAGTGACAACAAAGTTTCATTCAAAATCACAATATATATCCGGCATAAACAGGAAGCCACCGGATCTTGAGTTGGAGGGTCTCTTCAAGCGCCACTTCACCACCGTGGAGTTCTTTCAGGGCACCATCATGAATCCCATTGATCTACAGCGGGTCAAGGTGAGTTCCGCAAATCCGTCTGACCATACTCGTAAGATAACACGAAAGTGAGAATTAAACCATTCAACATTATTACCAATATGCCATTTTTGCTTGTAAAAATCATAACTCGTGTGTGTGTGTGTGTGTGTGTGTGTGTGTGTGTGTGTGTGTGTGTGTGTGTGTGTGTGTGTGTGGAGGGGGGTGGGGGGCATAATTATGATATTTGAATTTTCCCGTGTAGAATTTATCTAAAACTATGGAAAAGTCAACCTTATTGGATAGGGCATTTTGGAGGTATTCACTTGCAATATACCTTGGTAAATGCGGGTTTTTCCGTTTCCAGTCGAAACGATGCCAAAAACGGGAAGAACATTTTTCTGCTTCGAAATTGGCCCTCAGCGATCGAAACCAGCGACAAATTTGACCATTCAAATTGGGTACACTGAGGGGAAATCGAAGTCAAAATTACTATTGTTGCATAGCACCGGTGGACAACATTCACATTATGACAGAAAATGCTATGGTATAATCATATTTAAATATACTACAGTCTCAATCAATATTTACGATGTCCCATAGTAATTTTTAAAAGTGACGTTAGTATAGTTAGCTATCAAATTTTTACTATGGTAACAATGTAAAAACTACTCATAGTACATATCATATTTTACTATAATCCAATAGTTTCGTTAATATTTGTTTTTATAGTGACAACATGAAAATGACTCATAAGGTTAATTATATTTTTTCATAAAAGATACGAAAATTAATTGAGTCTTTCTATTGATAGTCACGCGTTTCAAGCTCTGCGTAATCGATCCAGCCTTTAAACATATATGTTACTTGTCGATGGCGCGCTATTCTCTTATTTAACTTCCCTTTACTCTCGGTCTGTCTAGTGTCTCACTCACGTTAATGCAGGGACCATAAGTTGAGTAGCGTCAGAGCGGTTTTTTTGGACAAGATGATAGTAAGTTCTCAGATGGCTCTGTAGTCAAGTTCCTCAAATTTTTTACTTCAGACCATAGTAAAAAGTCATATGGCTGGCGAAGGAAAAATTACTACTTTTTCCTCTACGTGTAGTCAGTGAAGCTAAAACTTGAAAAAATATTACAGGAAAATATTATTCGAAAAATTATAATAGGAACAAATATAACCTGAAAAATATAACTTTGAGGAATGTAGCCGGAATGAATATACCGTTGGTATCCGTTGTTGGTCCCCTTCACTACTTTACGCACAATACAATTTTGCGGGCGCACCATTGATGAATAATGCTCATCCTATTTACTTTTCTCATGAAATCCCTTTACTATTTTGCGCGCAGATAATTACATTCACAAATAATGAATAGAGACTTATCTTTCACACTACATCTATCTTTCACAATTATCCCCATTGGGTTCTTCTCCGGTTCTGGGGGTTCTCATAGTAATGTGTCCGGTTTTTTTTTTAAGTTATTTTTTTTCCGGTTATAATTTTTGAAATTATATTTTTTTTAGCGAGTCGAAATTTCTCATATACGTTGAGTGTCAGTTCCATCCATGATTTTAATATTGATCTAAATATTTGATGAACCAATTGGACAGTTGATAAATCGTCCCATCAATATATGGATAATTAGATTGCGAAAAAAATCTTAAACGAACAAGTAGAAATGTTTCAATCCAGCAAACCATAATCAAGCGTCAACAAATAATCATTGCAGAAGAATGTCAAAATATGTTAATCAACGAATCATCCATCCAGAAAATCATTCATATAATTAATGAACAATATAAGCAATCATTCATTGCATTTAATCTATAACTCTTTCGCAATTACTTAGGCGCGGAATATCGTGGTGACCGACGATCACAACCCCCTTTTGGACATGCAATTAACAGAAAATTGATTTGATATTTGTCACATTTGTTGCAATGCAAGAATCCTTCAAATGTCAGTCGAATCATTCACCCAATTACCAAACTCAACATGAATCAAGCAATCAATGCCATATTTAATCGTTCCAATTGGCCATACGAATTTGACAGGTATAATCCCTCGAACAAACTCCCAATCTGTAACAATACATTGATTCCAAAAAAAACGTAGATTCTGTGGGATCGAAATAAGTAGAGATTTTTTTTGTGTAGAGAAGAATTCCACTACTTCTCATTTGCAGAAATCGCGTACAAACACACCAATAGATGCAAGAACCAATAAAGTAGCAAGACATTGGCATTTGTACTACATTCCATCTAAACAATACCAAGGCCTGAATAGTTCCAATTCCCCAGCAAGTTAATCATTTCTTAGATGTTGCGATTTGAAAGATGATATCGATATCGACGTGGAACACATCTGTTTTCTTTTCTTCTCACAGCTTCATGTCTCCGCGTCTATTCATCGTAGACTTTCGTTAAGAAATCATTCAAAGCAGAATGTCATACCAAAATGTAGATGACACGTTTATTGCCATGATTTATTTCGTCGTTACTGTAACGGAATGAGAAAGAGCAAGTAAATCACTCAAGAACGCACCCTTTGATATAGTATACTGTTTGTCTTTTTTCCTCAATGTTACACCTACAAATATTGATTGGTAAAGAGAAAACGAATGCATTGATTATGTCATCATTTGTGCAACCCAATGGACAATGTTTTTCATCGAGATTAAACAAAACGTAAGCCGGTGAAATGGGGGAAATCGCCTTCACACCATTATCCATATGTATGAAAATCTCTAAACCCCAAGTCAAATCCCTTCTGTCTATCTGTATGAATACAGATTCTTTTGTTTAATTATTAATTTTTTTCATTCTAACACAAACGCTTATATCATTGCCATTCAATGCTAAGATGTCGCGATGTGAATGAAATGGGGAAAAGCAATATAGCTATAATATCGTTACGTAAAGTCTGAGCCATTATTGTTTCCACTGTGGGTAGGGATGTGTGTGTGTGTGTGTGTGTGTGTGTGTGTGTGTGTGTGTGTGTGTGTGTGTGTGTGTGTGGGTGTGTGTGTGTGTGCGTGTGTGTGTGTGTGTGTGTGTGCGCGCGCGGGTGTGTGGCCGATACTGTAACACTCCTTATATTCTGAATATACATATTTACCACTTCATCCGTCTTTGACATAACACCGTTAGTATTAACATATCTATTCCCTGGAAGCAATTGATTGCACGTATGCCCCTTTTTACTTACCAAGGCTGTAAACTTATAACACAAGTGTGATACGCCCAAAATTATAATAAACACCATATTCTTAGTTTTTACTAGGCCACTCAATTTACTACTCGGCATGTAAAAATGGCAACATCAATCCAATAATTACGGGGAATATATGAAAACTGAAAATTTCGAAAGAAAGGGTAACCGTGAGTATTTAAGCATCAAGAAAAGGGACCACAATTTGTTTAAACAATCCAGAGTTTAAACAACAAGATACAATAAAATAGTGAAAGTCCTTTATTACCAAGCACAAAATTTCCCATACTCAACTCAGCGACGGCCCTAGTCCAAACCTCAGAGGTGAGGCGTGAGACGTGACTAAAAATGCGCACCGAAATGGTGCATTTTACCGGGTTGCGCGCATTCGGTGGGCAGCACGTATTTGATCGACAAAAGGATGAATATTATCAGGAAGTTATTTCAAATGTACAAAAAAAATCACATATTATTAGAATCATTCAAAGAAATTTTAGATGTATATTTTATCGAATTGAGGAACAGTCTTCGATTTTTGGAAACTATGAAAATAGATAAAAAAAAAAATTTTTTTTATCAACTTTGAATAGCTACTAAATTTGTTACGTTGACCGCAGAATTGTTTCCCCTCCTTCTTGAGGTTATAGGGTTTTTCGTCCCCTAAACGGGGATATATCGTTTTATTTTTTCAGGTTAAACTTCGCAGGTCGAAAAGGTGAAATATGACAAATAATTTCGACCTTTTAACCCCATGAAGGGGTAGTATAAGACAACAAATTCGCTTTTTTCATTTTTTTTATTAAATTGGTGACCGGAAAACTGAAAGACTTTTCGTAAGTCCAACTTTTTTACGTGTAGGAATTAGTCAATAATTTGTATCTCATTTTCGGGCGTCCCGAGTACTATAATGACCACAATACCACATCAACGATGATTTTACGCCAACACCGTGAGTGTATGCATGAATAAACTTCATGGTATATCTTCGTGAATAAAATCATCGCAAAATTCTGTTATCATGATAGTTAGTGATCAAAGCTAGAATGTGACACATAATACTGATGTATGAACTCTATGGAAAGATAATGAAACGAAACTTTTTCGTGGTTGCATATTGTCTCCATTCTATGCGTAGTGGGATTAGTAGACTGAGAATATTACCTAGTAAAGTGTTTGCGTGACACAGCTGAGAAAATTATGAGAACCATCGATAGTATAATTGGCGGTAATGAACGATATCATCGCGTTCTTGGCGCACTCTTTACGGCGTAGCTGTTTTTTTTTATATAAAATTCCCGGAAAACAATGAAAATGAGCAATGAAAAAATCTATTCAAGAACTGTCACATATAGTTCCAATTATACATGATGTCAAGATATTTCGATAGAGGAACAACATTTTATCAATTACCCTTATTTAATTATTAAAACATCGTAAAATGAGAAATTTGCACATTGATTCTTAAAATGGCAACCTTTCAGTTTTCAGATCACCATTTGACGGAGAAATTGAAAAAATAAAATTGGTTGTGTAAAACTATCCTTTCATGGAGTGAGAGGTGCAAATTTTTGGTATATGAAAAAAAATACGACAAACTACTTTTGTTTATTGGTCAAAAAATCAACACAACAAATTCGAAGTTTATAAACAAAAATATATTTTTGTTTATCCGTTCTCATAGCGCCTAAAAATCAAATAATACCCCGAATTTGATGAAATATACATCTAAAATTTCTTTGAACGATCGTAGTTTTAAATGAATTTTTCCGTACATTCGGAACGATTTTTCGATATGTTTATCTTTTTGTTTGTCAAATCCGCGCCATCCTCCGAATTCGCGCAACTCGGCAAATTGCACTATTTCGATGCGCATTTTCGGTTCCCTCCCACGCCTCTTATCTATGAGGTTTGGACTAGAGTCATCACGGAGTCCAATATGAGCTTTTTTGTGTTCTATAATAAAGGCCTCCTACTATTTAATTGTATCTTGAGCTGTTTCAATAGGTAGAGACGTGATGAAAAGATACGAAATTTTTAGAATTAAAACCATTGATATAAATTGTTTGAATAATTTTTTACCCCTTTCATAGATGCTAAAATACTCACTATCACCCTCTCTTTAGGAATTTCCTGTCCCAATATTTTCCCAGCGCCCATCGAATTGATGTTGCAGAATTGGTAAATTGACTGTGCTATACCTCGAGGAATAGATGGAGCATCAAATGGTTCTTTATAGAAATAGATAAACCAATGGTCTCCTTTATGAAAATTGTTGACTCTCATCAGTGCAGAAGAGTGTTTTGGACTATTTTTGTATGAACTAAAAAAATGATGTAATTTTCATGCAATTCAACCAGTATAAGTATCGGCATTTATGTGGACCAATATAAACAGATTGAAATTCGACTGTAAGGTACAATGGAACTGAAATCGTGGAATCCGGCTTATCTTTGGACACATCGTTTGATAAAAGTGAATAAGTTCGTATAAGCTTCGACATTAACAAAACATTGATGAATATTTCACTTCATTAACAACTTCAAGAACATAATCAAACTTCGGTTGTGAAATATTACATTATAAATTTGAAAAGTTGAGAACTCAATTTCTGAATTTCTTTATTCTAATGTCGGAAACTCGTTTTGAGAGCAATAGCAAATTATTTCTGAATGTTAACGGGATATTCTCATTTCTAAATACATCAAAATTCAACCCGTATTTGTCGAGTTTTCGAAGAATATCTACCTGCATTTCACTCAGAGCCACAAAGGAAGATACCGTGACATAGAATCGTTTTTTTTTATTCGAAATATGAAAACACCGCCCTTAAATATATTTATCGGCGCAAATGTTCCTCATACGCTGAGTCTATGAGACTCTATACTATGCTGTTCGCCTACCAAAATAGATCTTGCAAATGAGGGTTGACAATGAGGTTCATATCAGTAAAGAAACGAATTCTAATAATGAACAAACCAAGATAGAGAAAAGAAAATTATTAGTCCCGCATAATAAATGAAGGTTATATTACTGCTTCGAACCAAATTTGACCCATGCTTGCTGTCCACCCAGGTGGGGTAAGTGTTCGTGACTGTTTCTTTTCCTTTTTCTTCCATGTTTTAGCTTTTCATTATCACTTTTTCAATTTCATCTATGAACTCATTCTACTCTTTCATTCTGAAGCCTGTTACATAGGATTGAAATAGTGCCATATTTGCATTATTATTACTGGTATATAGGTGCACCCGATTTGATTCCATGAGTATGTACTTGAAAGCATTGATTGTTGATACATACTAAAATTTCCTAAGCGACTCCTATTATTATAGCCAATCAATCAGTCCCTTCAATATCAATCGATCGTGGCCATATAACGCTATTCTCATATTTATTCATTCATGGCATATACTTGCTCATTGAATCAGATGTTGAAATGCAAACAATATCGTATATCAGTCAATAACGAATTAAAAAATTTTTTTCTTCGTGAAAAAAGTTCTGGTGTTGGAATAATTTTTTTTTCACGTTAACTATACTCGTGCTGTCTGTAGTTTTTCAACAAATTCATTATTCAATGTTCAACCAATCTATTATCCATCAACCCCAGATATCCTTGAGTAGTTTGGCATGCTCTGTTGTAGTGCTTTGCTTTTCAATGACGTTCTAGTTGAATGTTGTTATTTCTATGAATCATTACTGTGTATGGCCTTTTCGTATATATAAACATACTGCACATGCAAGATATGCACATACTGTGAGTGCTCCCACATGACCATGTCCATATACTAACATCGAATATTGACAGTACATATAAGTGCGTATGTTGAACTAAGGCGTTTTGCAATTTCATCGGCCTTCGAGCGTGAGAACAAACATATCGGGTGTTTGTTTTTTTCGATTTTCATGAAAATCAACAGTTCAACAGAATCATATGATTGTTTTTGAAAACATATTTTTTTTAACCATTATTTTATCATTTAGAGTTTGAATAGAAAAGACGAGCCAGAAATTGGGATAACTCGGCGAACGACAATTAAGATAAAAAATAGAAAAAATAACACAGTTCTCTCTGTTTTCTCCTGGGGGGACATTGGTATATTGATATATCATATTATACTATCAATGCAATGAATATAGTATGACGCGTCGAAATTTTGGGCATCGATTCATCGAGTTCGATACTTTCATTCAATTATATACTTCATAATTTCCATCAACAAGAAAATATATATATTGTGAACTGAAAAGAAAGCAAAAGCAATTTTATCAATACGAAAACATGGAATTGAAATAATATTTGTTTTCTGTTTCTCTTTTCTATTCCCTTTTTAGGTTCACGAGGCAGATGCTTGTTTGGTACTTGCCAATAAATACTGTCAGGATCCCGATGCTGAGGACGCAGCAAATATTATGCGTGTTATCTCAATTAAAAATTATTCAGACGATATACGCGTGATAATCCAATTAATGCAATATCACAACAAGGTACGTCAAGAAAAAAAAATGAAATGTATTCTTTCTTATATTAATGAATCAATTTGCCAGGATATAACAACATAAATATTCGGAAGTAGTTTATTGATGATTCATTCGTTTTCTTGTGTTAATTCAAGGCCTATTTATTAAACATTCCATCATGGGATTGGAAACAGGGCGACGATGTAATATGTTTGGCTGAACTCAAGCTGGGCTTCATTGCACAATCCTGTTTGGCGCCGGGATTCAGCACAATGATGGCTAATTTATTCGCAATGCGATCATTTAAGACGGTCAGTAAATTCAGTCCTACGACAGCCTTAATAATTCATCTGTGCATGTGTGAAAAGCGTCGATGACGTGGTTTATACGGTATACATTTTATTTCCAATTATATTGTGCAATTAAGTCAGAAAATATTTACAGAATCGAAAATAAAAGAATATTCAATTGAAAGTAAAGTAGATGAGAAAAATTCACAGTGAATGCAACGATATAATTTTATTATTGAATGAAATTGCAATTCCCGACTGGTAGAAGCGATACACTGTTGAACAGTTTTGATGTACATTAGCCAATCAGTAATATTCCCGTGTGGAAAAATAATGAATATTTCTTGTACGAGCGAGTCAATCATACGAATATTTTATATTTTTTCTTAGTAATAATTCTGTGTATCTTTTTTATGAGAGAAGATTTTGCGTCACTGTGGATAGTATACAAAGAGAGACACATACTTGTACATAGTATATTAGGCGCGCGTTTATTTAAAAGAGAGATAGTTGGTTGATTGGAACCAGTCGCTCGATATACAGGCATGGCAGAATGACTACCTTCGTGGAACCGGAATGGAGATGTACACCGAGACACTGAGCCCTACCTTCATTGGAATGCCCTTTGTCAAAGCCACTGAGTAAGTCGCTTCCAAAACAAAAAAAAAACAAAAAAAAAACAAAAGTCCATCACATAATGTAGAAGAGAAAAAACGTGTAAATGCATTTGTCCAGATTCAAGAGACGAGAATTTTTTTCTAAATTGCTCCATTTCCATCTTAGGAGTCTTCCACGATCCTACCATGAAAGTGTTCATGTAACTGTTATTTGTGTGATTTTTTATTTTTCGGAATTCCAACGAAACATTGAATGAACAAGCATTGACGTGCGGCTGTTTTTATTTCTAATTCATGTACCAATTTCAATGACATCCATTCTCTCAGTTTGTTTGTCACATCATATGCTTCGATGGAATGATTGAAAAAATCAAATTCATATTTCTGTTTTGGGTTGTGGATAAATTAGATATAATTATTCCCATCATTTTTTACATCCCTATTCTTGTATATGCTCCAATATAAGGGGGAACAATATTCAAACAGAATTGCATATCATAATTCATCTATCCTGAGATGAACAGACGGAAATTGCCACTTCGGTCTCTTGAATTGGAACGGACGGAAAAAATTTTAATATTAACAATAATAATAATAACAATAATAATAATGAAAGCTTCGCCTTGCCTATGTCTCTCACTACGCTCCACTCCGCTGTATTGAACCTTTCTATACTTGTATCTATGACAAAAAAATTTTAACCGTGCCTTGACAAATATAAATATGTACATATATACATATATATAATTGTCTCTGAAATTTCGTATCTGTGCTATACACGTAATTGATGTTCAAACCACAGCATCAAAATGCTTCCGTAATTCCGTGTTTATTTTTCACCATCTCTACTTTGCAACGAGCAGTTCAATATCTAACTGAAAAACCCAAATAATTGTTTTTTTTTTATTTTCATTTTGTGTACACAATCTATGAAACTATATAATGGATATGAACTACAACTATTTTATGTATGTATACACTATGAAGGCGGTTACATAAATAGAATATACTTTATTTAGATCTCGTTTTCCGTTCGCAGAAATGCTCAGGTCACAGGGTCAGGCGTTGGAGTGTCTTCAATTTTTTTTTTTACAATTTCCGCGTCTGATCTATTCGTCATCTAATTGTTTTCACGATAACGTCCTATTCAAATTCCCACAAATTTGATCGTTAATGATGATGTTAGAGTAGGAAATTATGGGCGGTATGATGGGGGCCGTAATGAGAGCTTGATGTGAGAATTTAGAAAGAGATGTATTGTGATGACGTTGGAGTATTTTCTTTTTTGGTTGGTTGGTGTTTCAGTCGCCGGACACCCAGGCGTGGCAGAATGATTACCTGCAGGGCACGGGCTGTGAGATGTACACGGAAACCCTCTCCCCGTCCTTTACAGGGATGACATTTCCCCAAGCCAGCGAGTAAGTTACTCGCTCAGTCGAAGAAAAAAAGATAAGAAAGAAATAACGGCTGGCACACATACAAAGTTCTATATTCAATTTTTATATTACAGTATTTTATTCTTAATATTTCAAATTATCTCACAATATAAACACTCACTCAAAAATTTCAGTATCATCCAATTTTCAAGATATTAATTTTCTGATGCTATTCATATCGAATCTTTTGTCTGTCACACATATTTGTATTTATAGATATAGACACACGGCCTTTAGGAAATGAAGATTTTTTCTTTCTTTTTCTCTGTCACTCTATCATTCTCTCTTTTTCTCTATCACTCTTGCTCGCTCTCCTTCTCGCTCTTTCTCTTTTTTACTCTCTCTTTCTCTTTCACTCAACTGTTTATCTCACATTATTAAATAGGAATGTTCCTGTAGTAATTTCAAACCTTTCGTATTAAGATCAATAGAAAAGATATATTTTTTCTCTTAACTTTGTGTAACGGTATTGTAGCGAATTTATCACACGTTGTGTATATATCAGGGGTGTTTGGATCAACGGATAACGGAGTGCACTGGGGGAGCAAGCATTTCTTCGGTTCCGAGTTTCATGACGTTCGGGGTTTATAAGGGTCAGTACATAGGTATCCCACAAATAGGTATATGTAATGAACAAATAGCTTCAATACACCAATGTGCCCAGAACTTAAATATAACTTCTACGCATTCATATCCAAAGCACTACGTAGCTGTGATGACACAGTGTTCGCTTCACAACTCGACGATTCAGGTTCGAATCCCTGGACGATTAATATATATTTTTTTTTTTCGCGAAATTTTCTGCATGAAATAAATGAAATATTAACATATCTGATGAGTGAATATATATATATATATTTACAAACGCAAGGATATCTTTCGCATGTTCTTCTATTAAATTCTACCAAACAATGTCTTCGTTACATATAATTAATGCAGTCACAGCGTACACGAATATTTATTCACAAATGAAACATTTTACATCAAAATTTTAAGTGATAATTAGTTCAAGGTTCGACAAATTTTATCCGATTGGTCACTCAATATGCTAGGCGGAAGTAGATATCGAGAGCCATCCGTATGATTTCCCCGTTTAATATTCCATTTGCGAACAAGTATCATAAGAGACATACTTTTAAACATGGAGGAACAAAAATTCTCAAAATCTATCACTGAGTATTTCTGGAGGTCAACTATTAATTCAGTTGTACTCGTGCATAGTTCTTACTAGCGAATTGAAAAATCGAGTCGGAAATGATGTATACTTGATTTTGAATGAATTTTTTAAGTTGTATACGTTTCCCATGAGATGAATTCAACTCGCATTTGATATGGCCTATTTTATCGATATATTATTATTTGTACTTTAACGCTTTTACATCATCGAATAGACGGGAAAAAAATGATGAGGGGTTTTTTAAACATAAATTTATTCATGTCTATGATATTTGATTCGTTCAAGTGATTCCCCCAAGTATTTTTGATTCGTGGAGTACAGTTTCGTTAAATGATGGATTCATGCATCCGAAAATACGAAATATTTCATATCATACAATTGAAGAAAAAAAAACATTCTTACGGGAATCCAACGCTGATTGTTTAATTGGCACGCAAAAGTTCTGACACTGCGACTGTGCAGTCCGATAGATTTCATTGCATTGAAGTTATATTTAAGTTGTGAGCAGATTTGTGAGTAGGGCCGACTTATTGGATAGCATTCGTATTCGATGTGTAGTATACCTGGCTTAACCCAGGTGTACGGTCAACTTTATGGCAGTAGGCACATTATATTTCCTTGGAGCTGACTAAAGCGCAAAGAGCTCAGTTTTTCCACTCCTGGTATATATATATACACAACGTATGATGAAAAAAAAATTATATATATATTCACGCAGAAGAAAAAAACTCGTGTGCCTATTTTTTCATCTGTTCTACTATTCGGAAACTAAAAGTTTTTTTCCTTTTTTTCTCACATTTTTTCAATTTTTCTCCTTTGTACGAGCCGGATAAATCATATAAAGTTTTAGCCAAAGCATGTGGTAGATACTACTGGTATATACATATATGTTCTATAAACCAGTTGTTTTAATCGATTCTATTTCCCACGCGAGCCAATTCAACCCTTCGTTGAGTTTCGAGAATTCCAATTGTACTCGTGCCTTGGTCTTTTGTGTATGTGTGTAGGTGGTAGGTCATACGGCGGATAATGGGAAGCAGAATTACAAGCTCGGAGGAAATCCATTAGTTTTGGGTTATATGCCAAAAAGGCTCATTGGCCTCGCGTGGTTAATTATTGCCGCTCGCAGACAATAAAATTCTAACACACGTAATATGACAGACGAAATTGGGGCTGATTACGGTGGTATTTTGACGTGTTGCCAGTTTTATCAGGGACGATCAGGAAGACGCCAAAAAATGGGGGAGTGTGCGAAAAAATTCGGAGGAGAAAACCAATCGGAATTGAACCCACAAAAATTTAATAATTCAAAATAAGTATTTAACATTTTTCTTATTCTCTTTATTTTATTGAGATAGAAAATTTCTTCCCATAATGTGTATAAAAATTTCTCATCATTTATCTGTTAGTTATCCAATAACTAAAAACAAAAAAAAAACAGTCTACATCTACGTTGTATATTTAAGCTATTGATGCACCTCGGACACCATCTGCAGTCCGTACGTTGAAAAATAAATACGCGTTTGTATGTGTACGAGTATTATGCAAAGCCAAGTCAACGAGTTAAAAAAAATATCGAAAATGAATTAAGAAAAAAATTGCATGAAAAACCCGACTGGGAATAATCTGTAAACAAAAGTAAAGTAGCGGCATTTCTTTGGTATCATATCAATCATTCTACGTGAGGAAAGATAGTACAATGACCAGAGGAGAGTTTTGCTTCCCAATAGCTTGGTATTTCACGCTGTTCTTTTTAATCGTTCCTATCGCATTATAATTAGAGAACAAAATTAAAACGGAATCATAATTCAGTCCTCAAAATAAATTTATTTGGTTATTCAAACGAAATTTACATATTGCTCAGATTATATTGCTCAGTTTTATGAATGTGACATATTGAATTTTCATTTTGCTTGACTGGCTTATTTTTTCACACGTGAGCCCAGCAATGCTCATGTGTTTATTCCAAAGCTTGAGCCCTTGGAATAAGTGTGCAACATTCGCAAGCCCTACGACTGCGAAAGTCCACATACTCATGCCACCGCATTATGCTATTTGCTATTATGGTATTTCTATTTTTCCCTCTGTCTCTGTCTTTCGCTCTCACTTTCTCGCATGCACTTTGTCTCTCTCCCCTTCTCTTCCCCCTCTGTATTCCTCTATTTCTTCATCTATGTATCCTTCAGCGTTCTATGGGCATACGCAAACCAAGAGAGAGTTACACATATTATTTTGATAGTCATCGATTACAGTTGGATAATCGCCATCGGGAAATTCCGTGGCATGAATGCCAATTCGCTGATACATGAAGCTTGTAGTTGTGTTTTATTATCACCCATTGTCTTCTGTCTCCCTCTTTTGCCCTTATTCGCTCTATCTCGATCCGACTCTCACTTTGTTTGTGTATACAAATGTTCTGCCGACGTTTACATGTCGATGCACGCATACAGAGCGTAAATTATCTTTATTATCGTTATCATCATATTTAGGCATTCAATTCGTTACGAAATTTATCATGTTGACAAATCTGATTGTGATATAGTGAATGTTTCACTATAATTCGAATTTGTTTTCAAAAATATTCCTCATATACGCTCTGAATCCGTTTCGTTCATGTTAATATCAAAGTAATATGATTAATTATCGGTCGGATCGATTAGCTGACATTGAGTTCGTAAGAATGCATTTGAACTTAAATTTGTTAATTATTTCGTATTTTTTCTTTATTACAATTTTTCCTTTTTCTCCTTTTTTTTCTCTCCATTTCTATGCCTGCCGTTAAACACGTGATTCACTATTTCACCCATACACACATCTGGATAAGTGGACAAGAAATTATTTTGATTTCCACAGAAAAAATTATGTTGGACATTTTGTTTCTTCCAATTAGCGGACTTGAAATTGAATTGAATTATTTTTATTATACTTCGTTTATTTTTAGTGATGTGATTGACACAAATTAATTTATGGTAGGTTGTGCTTCACGAAACTGAAGCTACTACTGCTGGCGATTGAGATCAAGGGTGAGGGCGGTGGGGATAGTAAAATCTCAATTAATCCACGTGGTGCCAAGATCGTTGCTAATACTCAGGGATTCTTCATTGCTCAATCGGCCGACGAGGTCAAACGGTATTTAAATTTAATATATTTACGTCATATTTTGCATTTCTAATCATTGCTTCAAAAATGATGATATACTTACGGAACATCGAAAGTAAATTCATTCTTACCTTCATACTTACATTCTATTTGACTATTAATCATATGTATTTCACTGTTAATACAGGGCATGGTTTTACTGCAAAGCATGTCACGATGACATCAAGGACGAGACACTTATCAAGAAATGCAAATGCAAAAACTGTAAGTCATTCTCGTTAACATTCATAAAGAGGAAAAAAATTCTAACAAACAAACAAAATTATGTTTATAATAATTGAACTTTAGATAGCATATATATCTATATATATGGTCAAGTTATTTATCTACGAGTCATGTGGCTAGAATTCAAGTCGTATTTTATAGATTTCTTCTGACATCGAATGTGTTTTTCTCGGAATACAAAAAATCCTTTATCCTAAATACCCCGAAAAGATAAAAAAAATAAATGCTGTTCGACACCAAGCCAAATTATATGGGAGGGACTCCCTTTTCAAAATCGTTCCACTGACATAGAACGGTAAACGTGAGTGTACGGAGTTGGGTGTGCAAATATGAAACGATATACATAACTCATGTGACTCGCAATGGAAAACTCTTCTCCCACTATAACAATCGCGCGTTTTTCTTTCCATCTTCCCACATTGTATATCTTTTTTATATTTCTAGATGAGCGCCGCGGAAAAAAAAAATTATTGAAAATATAAAAACATGAATAAAGTTAATCCCGATTTTTTTCCCCCATTCAACAAGAAATAAAATGATCATGGCAGTGACGATAAATTGTTTGTCATATATGATTTAGTGGGGCAGCAGCAACGCTCCTGGCGCGGGGACTTAGGTAACGTCTCTCTCATTTGCTCGCTTTATTCTGAAAACTTTTAACCCTCCTCTCGTCTAAGTATACATACTTCAAATACTCCAAATAATTCATGTATATGTGCATATACATCTATCTATGTACATATGCATATATCTGTCCCGGCCTATTGCCTGCTCCCCCATCCTCCCGCTCTCCTTTCTATATCTTCATCTTTTTTCCTCTCTTTTTCTACATATACCACATTTTTGCCCTTCTTGTCTCTAAATTTCTCTATTTCATCTCTTATGAATCGCTGTCTTGTTTACAACTCTGCTCCTGTCTCTTACTATCTCTATTTTTGGCTAATGATTTTTTCTATAAAAAAATTCGCACACGTGGAAAAAGCAAACCTTTCTGTATTTCTCACATTCCATTCGTCCGGAACCATAAAATGATCAATTATCATTTTTATTATGGCGATGATTATTATCACAGTTGCATTGGAATCCAGTTGATACTGTACGCTTGGCAAGAGAACAAAATTTTCTATTTATTTTTTCTTTGTTAGGTGTTGAATTACTTTTTTGTTAGTTCATTTGCACAGAATGAATTATTCAAATGAATTGAAAGCAAGTCACTTGTTACCCTTCTCCCCAATATGAATATATAAATACAGTCAGCTGGTGCATGACCACCTGATCAATGAAAAACAAATGAAACAGTTTATGAGTTTTATTTCTTTTTTCTCAAATGGTTCAATAGTATTGCACTATTAGTGAGTGACCCCCCAACGTTCGCCTTGCATTGCATGACCTATGTTTACTGAGAGCTCGGGTTGGGTCCCTCCCATGGCCCCATTCTTCAGACAAAAACATCGATAACCAAATAAAAATTTTATTACCATCTTTCAACAACTTTCATCGTTTTCAGTTGAATCGAATCAATGAGAATTCAATTGCAATTTCCTTAAATACGGTGACTGATGTGTTGATAATGGATATATGCCAGGTTGAAAAACATATCAATTTATACATTCAATATGAGACATAATCACTTAAAAATGTCCGAACTTTCACACCCAACTTTCACATAATTTTTTCCCACCATTTCTATTCTACAATAAGAAAAATAGTTATTGGCTCTATTCAATCATCCATTAATCAGTGAATTCCATCAAGAGAATATTGGAGAATAGGTCACATACTAATTAATCAGTAGTTACACTTGAGGAAAAGTATATATCATTGACACAAACATAAAATTAAAATGCACTAATAAATATGAAACCCTGGGCAATCAATTGAGTCGTGTGAAATATGCTCCGTGGAACATGGAATCGAATTTTTTGAAGTGAGGAGGAATGATAGAGAAGTATCTATGTGCCGCAGATTCATTTTTTTTTGTAACAGCCTGAAGAGAACAAATATATCATGATGAATATTTGTGAGTGACAATTGATATTTAAAGAGGAAAATAAGGATTGACCACAAAATTTTTCCAGATGTTGGGATGATGATGATGCAGACTGGAATGGTGAAAGGAAATTCTGCCTACCGAAATTACCTCAACGGTACGCTTCGCTCCATCCACTCATTAACTCCTCCACACCCTTTTGCATTTTTGGTTTTTGTTTTCTGTTTTGCACTTATCGTTTCTTCTCTTCATCGCTAATCCGAAAAAAAATCTTGAGATATTCAATTCATAAATTGATATTTAATTTCTATTTTTTAAGTAAAATTGAAATCCATTACATCAGGAATAATATTATTATTTGGTGCTTTTCTTCAGACTCATGCAATTACTGTTTCCATCGATAACTACGAAAAATGAGATGTTGAAAAAAAAAGTTGTGAACGTGCAGTAAATTAAGACAAAATTTCAAGAAGGCTGCGCAATATTCATGAAAAAAAAATATGCATACTCAAGCACGATATTACATATATAATTGTTGATTTCATATAAACGTATATGTATTTTATATGATATTGCTAATCGTGTGTTACTAATATGGTGCAAGTAAAAATTCTGCCAGTAAGAACTTGGGGCTTTGTATCAATCCAATCAAAGAACCGTAAATAAATTTATTTCATCATGTATGATATTAATGCCGCTTGCACCAGTGTTTCTTAACTGATAATTTATATAGTTTTGTTTCATTGAACGAGCAAATGTATTCATTATTACAAAATGCGATGCATATTCGTTTACGCATATTGGCGTAGATTCGGCGCGAGCATCCCAAGGCAAATACGTGGCTTTCGCAATGAAATGATGTATATTAATTTTCTTTAATTCATACAGCGGAATGAATTAGGGAACACATACTTTGACCGGATTTGTTTATGTAATACATCAAGGAAAGTTGCCGGAGATGTAAATTATTTTTATCAGAGATTATAAAATTTGTTGTCAAAATTTTCATTTCTACGAATAGATAATATATGTTTGCCTGTCATAAAATCGAGAGACGAATGAAGAAGTTCTGGGCACCGGGAATGCAAATTGTTTGTCGTGGAAATTTATGTGAGTGTACACGCTGCCGTACTCTTTTTCTCTTATGTTGGTTAGCGTTAGCGAAGAAGTCCGTTGGTGCAATCAATTAAATAAGTATGCTGTGTACACCAGTCAACTTCCATTTTTGGAATCCCACTTGACTTTATTCATTTTTCATTTCTTATCATTAATACAAAAAGCGGATAGCTCAAATATCTCGATTATTGAGATTCACATTGCTATCGCTTTTTCACGATTTCGATTTGTTGTCAACTTCGTCCATTGGAAGTCAGTTTGATGTAAACGGCCGCTTTGTTTGGAAATTGATATTGCAACAGAAGATACATATAGTTGAAGAATTTTTATTCGAAAAAACTCTTCTAATCTAATTTCAAAATAGATGCACATGTGCAAACTATTGCTGCCATCTTCCCAACATTCACCTCAATGATATAACAATAAGTTTTTAAACAATAAGCTTGATTGAATAAAGTGTTTGAATAGAAAAATAATTCAATTTTCGATGCCCAGGGTTTATGATCTTTGAATACTTATCACTTTCATAATCAACTTTTTTTTCTCTCGACACCGTGTACATTTATATATACATGCACGTATACATACATGCATTTTTCTGACATTGAAAATTCGGATTCACAACATACATCGTCTTTCCAAGGCTCTCATACAATATTTAAACTAATCCATACAAAAAATAATTCCTCATCGTTTCATATTTCCAAATATCATGTTGTTCATTCATTCATGTATTTATATACATTTTCCTCGAAAAGTTCCTCTTCAACCCTCTTTCGTATCATACAATCGATTACATGCGTGTGTTTGATGTTAGGAAGGAAAGATGAAAGGAAGACAATAAGATATGAAGAATGTAATGTATGATTTTTTTTTTCCGATTGTGTATAGAGTACACACAAATTTTATGGTTAGTATTGATAATGTGACTCCACTGGGAACGAAACAATAACTCGATCAATAATCACACGGAGAGAAAAGAATGTTAAAAATTACCGTCAGTACTCTCGTTGTAACTTGCTTGTTTGGCTAATTTTATACATGAATACGTGACAAAATAATAATCGGAAAATCAAATTTAATTTCCAGTTCAAGAACTTATACCATACAGAACCGTAATTTTTTAGGTCTGAACGATTTTTATCTTCTTCCATCAAAATACAACTCGATTACCATGCTGAACGGTACTTTTTCGCAGAATTTGTCTGTAATGTTTACTCTTTTTTTCTCTCCGTGCAGTAAAAATTTATTCTTCATCAGTTAAACACGAATAAATATATGATTTCATTTGTGAAGAATAATTTATTGTGATTTATTGATTGTCATCGTCCTTGACTTGATTGATTTATTGTCACTCACGAATGAACTTCTATCAGTTAACATAGTGTGGAGGAATGTTTATTTTTGAATGCTAAAAAAAACGACTAACAAAACTTTACATGGTTCTTCTCCCATTCGGGCAGTGGCGTCATTCCGGAAGGGCGTGCGGGCCGTTCAAATGGTCGGAAGAGCAAGTACGTATTGCCCCGAGTGTAGTGAAATTACGTCACACCTATCATGTTATATGCATTACTACCACACACAATCTCACACACTTACATCCACCGATCCACCCACCCGATACGCATTCAACCACACAAATATATACATGTCGCGTTCGCAGTTCCCTGAGTCTGCGTGACATCTTTACATTTTTTCATCTTTTTCTCATTAATATTCACAGGCATTACTGTTATGTATCACGCGTTGTAGCAATCACATTGAGAGTGGCCCTTGTCATTCATTTTTTTATCGTCAATTATTGAAAATTTATGTACTATGTTGTTATCTCAATTTCATTATCGGCCTCTGTTGGTCTGCGTTTCCACAAAGATATATTCAAGTGATTCCTAAAAGTTGGGTTTATTTCATATTTTATAGTAAGTGATTCGTTACACAAAAAAATGAAATATGAAAGACGTCAATATGGCAAACTTTTTGTGAAACCATTCAAGATATTGTGAAAAATTGAATAATTCATGAATATTTTCCCACATTCAATTCTTGGCATTGCTCCTGATGTCTTCACGATGTTCTCATTATTTATCAAGATATTATCCATTATTCCTGATCCGCAATACTGTCATAGAGATTTTCTGTATAATGTATTGTGATCTGATATAACGGTGGAATCCACAGCCAGATTTGCACCATTTCAGTATTCTTATATACAACCTTTTACCCGCGGCGTCATCCGCGTGAAAATAGAAACAATACAATTTTCAATCGAATTCTCTTCATATATAGCAGCGATCTCTTAGAAATTCCCTTAATTTTGAGCGATTAAACCTGTCTGGTTTTCCTGTTTATTAACTTAATTTATTGAAGACCATATCTTGACACGATGTTGTATGAATTTCCATTTGGCGCGAGGGCACAGAGATTGCACCTTGTACTTGAAAAACGAATCACAGTACATAAAGTCAAATGGTGTTTTTTTTTTCTGTTGTTATGTATCTGGAGAATAGACTTATTATTAATCTCTCTGGAGCGTTATTTGTCTCACCACTTGATTTTTCCTAATGATATATGAATATCAACCAAATACGATGCACCATCAAGACAGGATTGCGTAATGGACATACGATAGCATCCCACAATGATAACAAAGTATTTTTGCTCCCGGAAGCCAAAGTATCACCGCGCAAGTTCTATTATAGCACGAATCCGTATCCTCACTGCAAAAATACTGGGATAACTCCAGCAAGAATACCGAGCTTCATCATGATAAAACTACTACTTATGTCACTATAGCATATGTTCTGATGTCGTCATAGTTTACATTCTCATGCTATAGCAAATCGTAACTTTTCTCGCGTGTTTTTTTGTGTATGTTCCTATATATAACCATATATACATATAAATGAAATGAGTTTATGCGGTGTTTACATTTCAATGTTGGTATCCTTCCTACAACAACACCAAGTTTTGCTTTAGTGAATATACGTATCCCTCTCTCAAGAAAACTTTGGTATTCGTACTATAAGAATACCAGTATTGTTGCACGATCAAGAAATATTCCGGAAGGAAGAATACTGGATTTTCAGTACATGGGAAGTACCCTATGTACCTGAATAAAAAGCAGCCTTACTCTATGTCATTAACTATATTCATGCACGATGTTAAGATCTATCGGGACGTTGAAGCGTCATTGAATGACAAACAAACATATACTTCCCTTTCATACATTAGTATAAGGAAGTGATGACCTGTAGTAAAAGTATACGAAAATGCAGGTTTGCCTTAGTTGGAAAATTGGTCACTGTTTGTCATATGGGCTATGTGAAATTCCAATACCAATTGGTTCTATCTATCCTTTTTGCTTATTTGTCTGGAATTTCAAGGGCCACTTTAATTCGATTGATGTTTAGAGCACGATCCAGTGCGCGTAACACTCACTACATCAGCGGTATTTGGCTCAGAAGTTGGTGTTCGATCGATTTGATCATGTAATTGTCGTTTCATTATGAAAAAAAAAAACATGTTCTTTCCAACGAGAATCGTTCAGCCACAGAAAATAATTCCTTCTTTACGTCTGTACATACTCGACGCCGTATAGAGTGTTTATTGGTTGGTCCCTATATATGTAAATTACCGATGTGATTCTTATCATTTTTTTCTTTTAATTATGACGATAAGATGGAAATTAATAGAAAATTGACTTTGTTACGTAATAATGAATCAAATATGTGTCACTGTCGTATTGAATGTAGTTTTTATATTTTTTTATTAATGGAAAATAAAGCAATATCGAGAGTTTTGCAAGTGTGTCTATTAACAGTCGTAACTACTTATTGGATAGTTAGGTTTGAATTGTGAATTGATTGATCTTCGAATGCTATTCGAACTATGAGTTATTAGTTTCAATGTCGGGTAAAAAGAACAATTGTGTATGTAATTATGTTTATGTAAATTCTTCCATTCGTTCCAAAATTTCATAAATTTTATTTATGGAGAAAATTGTCATGAATGTTTGTTTTTTTGAATGCAATGAAATAAACTTATGAGTAGTAAACACGCTATAATATTAATAGAGCAATTTATTGACGAGCGATGTGTATGTCTACAAATAATTGAGAGAAATGGAAAATCGAGAATGAATACAGAGCAAAGAATCATCGCGTATATTGGAAATTTTTTCCAATAATTGAATCTCGCACTTCGCGTTGAGTACCGGTTTTACTTAAGTTGATCTTGAATTATCATATATGTTAGCGCAGGACTCAAAACACAATCACCACAATGAAAAACAATATGCGCTCTCTATTTTAAAAACATCCGTTAGTCGCCAAAAATATTTTTTCAATGAACTAACCGTATATATGTCTATGTGTCTGAACCTTTCGTCCCCCACCGTACACATAGATGATGACTTCTCGTACGCACGTAAGTCAATCTTAATCGACGGCTAATAATTATCTTAGTGTAATTTTTTGAATATGTTCACACAAGAAAATGAATAAATAATAAAACCAGTGAAGTTTACTCAGAAATTCTGGTATAATAAACCATGGAAATCATACATATTTTTATTCCTCCCGATATAATGTGCAGCGTAAAATCAACATGAGAAATTAGAGTTCAGGAGTTGCGCGCGTTCAATTATCAAATTATATATCAATTTATTCATTAACTAAATAACGAAATTTCCATAGTGTATTTGTTGAAATTATTGCTCGATGGATATTTCCTTATCCCATACATTGTGCATTTGTTTTTACGTTCATCTCACTAATTGTTGCATTCATCCCCATGTGTCATAAACTATAATCGAAACATCGAGAAAAAAAAATAATTTCTTCCTATCAAGTGAAATTCATTTTGGTAAATGCACAATTGACAAGATAAAGAATCTCACCTTCAGGCCCAATACATGCTACTTCCACCCAACACCGGCTGCTAAACGGTATAGAAAAACCCTCACACTGTAGATTTATTCACGGAAATAATGAAAAATGTGCACAGAAAAATTACACAATTCTTTAATTTTTTTCTCTTTCGACTCTCACTCTATTTCTATATCCCACTTTACAGTTATCACTCTTCTCGCATAAAAACTTCAATTAGAGTTCCATTCGCAAATCAATCCTGTGCATGTATTTTGCTCTTCTCGAGCGTATACGACACGCACACATTACTCAAAAAAGAAAAATAAATAACATAAAATGAATAAATACATAGAGTAGATGATAGTGGCGTGTTTAATTTAGTGTTTATTAGTTTTTCGATCAATCCCTTGTTGTGGTTTTAGACTTATTTCGTCGTTATATCGAAATATTGCACGATAATTACATGGTGTTTGTGCATGCGATTGATTTTACGATGATGAATGAGAAAAAAATAACTTAGCAATGCATAAATTTGTACAGTGTTCACATATATCATTACAATTCTACTCATAATCAGATCCACGAATCCAATATTTCTTTCTTTACTTCATCGAAATACAATCAATCGCGAATGTTATTTTTTGCACGTTGCATGCAGTAAAATAGCATATACCATTGTTTTTTCTTCACTATTTCACAATGACAATGTATCAATTATATCAGTACATACTTCAATTAACATCATTTCATACAATAAACAAAAATTATTGTCGTTGTGAAACAAAAAGAAGAACAACAATGTTTGGATATACATTATGGTATTTGGTGTCTGTATATGTTAATGAGGAAATGAGAAAAAAATATCCGCAGAGGCCGTTCCAGCTCAATATTCAAAACAAATTCTTTGATCTATTTGGCTTTTAGTAGGAAAAATAAAAACCATGTCTGACTATCAAATTTTATTTTAGCAACCACTTAACGCAGGTACGTATCTATCAAAATAAATAAAGAATCCCGTGAATAGTCATAATTATAGTAATAATGTGATGTGGGCCAATAACAAAAAATCTCATTTATGGGAATAAATCTAGAAAATGAAATTTTTTCATCCGAAATTTAAATAATACACTCTTACTGGAACGGTCTTGTGCCACATTGTCAAATAGTTTTAGACCTAGTTTAGGTCTATTCATTGTGATTAGCAAAATGTGAACATGAATACGAGGAATGTAATGAGAATGTAGCGTAGCGATTCGGCCGTAGATATATAATAGTTATAGGGTAGCTAACATGTGTAGTGGTTTGTTACAGACGACCATCATCCTCCTCCCACATTCACTCCGCCAGAACTGCCCAAGATGGTTCACGTGAGAGGTACAGTTGACACCTCAGTCAATACCATGCTACAGTCTCGCAAGCTGCACTCCTAATTCAGTTTGATACGAAGTCACCGATCAGATAATTTCCCCCCTACTGATCAACGAAATGATAAACTGGGAAGAGAAATTCAATGCATTGCCAATCAGTAGCTAAAATGAATAATTGATAATTATTAATCATGTTCTTGAGTACTTTGTCGAAAATTTTTATTGAGTGGTGGTGTGGTTTCCCAGTTGATTTATTCGAGAGAAATAAAATGTGTCATGATGATGTATTCTTTCATGTAGTCGTATCTGAAACATAATCGAATGTAGTTAAAACATAATATGGCTCAAATTGGTTGAATTTTTATTGAAATGTAGTTGAGAGCTTCCAAATTTAGGACATTCCAATCCTGATTCTCGGATTGTTGGTTTACAAATGGATCATCTTGATCACTAGATCATTTCATAATTTTTCACACGCACTTTGTATAAATTTTTCATTGCAAAAAGAGGGTAGCATATCTTTCAATACAATGCAAATATTCCTGTTTTAATTTTACTTAAAACATTAGCTGTAGTTCGACATCATTCAAATAGCTAGGAGTGTATAATATGGAATTTCATAAAAAATCAAGGATAGAGATGATCGAATTGAATAAAAAGATTTTGACATAATTTACCGGTGGTTCTCAATCGAAATTGAATAAATTTGGTATACCGTTATAGTTTTCTAACCCTATAATTTTATTTGAGCAGAAATACATATTTTTTTTCCACATACCATACAACAATATATAAGAAATACAATCAAACAGCTGCGTCTGAACTGAATGTAATTTTTGAGAAAATATTCCAATATATAATGTTCGCTTTTTCTATTTTATTCGATGCATGCCAGAATAATTATTCGCTCATTTTATCAACTTCAATCATTACAATATTTATACATATAGAAGAAAATAGTACTCATGTCTAGCATTAAAAATATGAATAAACTCCAGGACGATGAATGCGCGCCTGTATGCATGGGGGGCTGTAGGTTGGTAATTCGTGAAGCACCGCGCAGTTGTATGACCTATCCTTGACTTACACACCCGAGGGAGGATAGAGAATATCCCATTCAAATATTTCCCATATATACAAATTTATATCACTAAGTACATATACAGCTTCCATTAAATCGCTTTTATACACTCACAATATAAATTCAAATGGATTAATATTTTATTACTTTATTTTAGGTGAGATCAATCGAGAACGAGACGATCCGAACGGTGGGTGTCATTATTCATGCGTTTGGTCAATGTTTCCAAATTTACCTTTTAATTCATCGTATGTTTTCATTTTTCAGCAATGAGGAATCATCGTAATTCAGTGGGAATGACAATGATTAACTCGACAAAACAAGTGAATAAAGTCAAGCCAAATGTTAACAGAACAACTAATGATGGTTTGACAAGTCCGAATCAACCGTATAATCAGAGGTATCGTATTTCGAGACACAATAATGTTATGGTATCAAACAGAATCTTTTGTTTTTTCATAACTCATCACATGAAATCGCATTGGTATCATAATTGAAATCATTATCGACTTTGTCATTCAATGTAACAGCTTGCGTGACACACTCGAAATCGCGTTCATAAATTCACATAAAAATTTCAGAAAACCAATAATACAAATTAATACCTTGAAATATACAGGAAGAAAACTGTTGCGAAATCAGAAAACAATGAAATTTTTCGAAACTCCGTTTCTCACTTTGACATTTCCTCTTGCTCACAATCACTTTCATTATGTTTTCTGAATCTATTCTACATCTGTCTCCTCATTCTTAATGTGACGTTTGGGACCTTAACCAAAGATTTTGGTAGAAAATTGAATTAAGAATATATTGAATTACTGGAAATTGAACTATGAAATGTTCTATGATGAACAAATGATATCCAGAACTTATCTAACATATATCTCGCACTGATTTCTGTCATACTCGACGCAAATACATCAGGCCATCGTTTTCCATTGTTATCGCGGAACTGCCCCAAGAACGAAAATGTTATACTTCTCATTCATCATTGTGAGCATTTGATGAGATATTTTAAGTGTCCCAGTAATTAAATTTGCGAAATTACCGATGAGGGATAACATTTTTCATCATGATTGTTGGAGACTTCTTGATCTTGAGTATGTGATTCAGTATCAAAAGCTATTGTATATTTATAATTCGAACCGAGTTATGATTATACAATCTGAATTATTTTCAATGTATTCCCAATAGCCATATCATATCATCATCAACAGACATCGCAATAATACCGCGAAGAAGTGAAACGCGTATCAGATATTCATATTAGACATTGGATCATTGTGAACTTGTTGGGATCCGCATGTGTGAATCCAATATAGGGCAGACAAGTAGGCGCATGATCTTTGTACAGTGCAAAATTAATTCAATAGTTGAGGGAAAAATCTAACAATGGAATGTCGGGAACATGGGGTCATATTGAACATTTGTGGACTTACGAATGGACCATAATATGTTTGAACAATTTATTTTGACTATTGCTATTTCGAAACTCGGTCTTTTTCCATCACCCCGATTACGTATCGATAACAATTCAAGACACGATAAAATAATGAGAGTCGTTCATTGTAGAGCATAAAATTTCCCATTCTAAAGTCCACGATGACCAGTCCAAATCCAATAGATGAGACGTGTGAGGTGATCGAAAATTCGCATCGGATTGATGCAATTTGCCGGGCTTCGCGCATTCAACAAACGGAAGAATGAACATATCTGGAAGCTGTTCGTAACGTACTGAGAGATTCACCCACAATCAGAATCGTTCAAAGAAATTTTCCATGCATATTTCATCCAATTCAGTACATTTTTCGAGGTTTGGGGGCTTAGAGAGTATATTCGAAATTTTGTTTTCGATCAACTTCGGATAGCTCACAAAGGAAACCATGTGCTTGCCACTGCTATGCACAGGTGAATGTTCTGGATGTTGAATGTTATTTCAATTTGATTTATGTAGTTGGTTCAGCTTCTATCCGTTACTAAAAGATTCATTATGTTTAATTTATTACTTTATAGAAATGGGGAGACTGATCGATTGATTTATAGCGTTCGAGCTTAGATTCCTTGGAATTTGATGTTTCCGTTGATGTCGGATTTTGAACTGTACTGAACTGTGTTGAATGAGTAAGTGAGTGTGTTAGAGTGTGAAGTGTGAATCGTGAAGTGTATAGTGCAGAGGTGATCAAACTGTCCTCTGTGTCCTCCCAGTGTTGTCCCAGAGGCCACTGGATGGACATGGCTGTAAACCTAGGTTTTATACCTGGTCAAACCCAGGAATACGGCCAGCAGTGATATACTCCAAATACGTATGCTATTCTCATATGTATGAATCCATCATTTGAAGAAACTATATAAGCCATACTTGTCCACCGCGATGATTCTGCTGGAAGTTAAAAAAAAATTTATATACAGTGGTCGTACATGGTCTTTTTTTGTGTATCATCGACCTAAGTTGAAGATATTTCGGCAAAATCCCTTGAACGAATCAAACCACATAGTCATGAAAAACAAGTGTGTTAAAAAATCACCAGTTTTTTCAGGTCTATTCTGTGATGTGCAAACGTTGAAGTACAACTCATAATGAAATTTCGATGACATGGGCCATATCTAATACAAGGTGTATCATTTATTACCCATCATTATATTGTTTGAACTTATTTCGCGACAAACATTTACATCAACTTATAAAATTAATTTGAAATCAAGTATAAATCATACAGATGATTTTGTGATATTCATTAGATTATTGTGTGTTCCTTCAACAGTTTATTGGCCTGGGATCATCATTTGCGAATCGATTTTGTAACTCGCTAATAAGACCATGTATAATCGTAACTGAATAAATAATTGAGCTCCATAAATACTTAGTGATGGATGCTGAGAATTTTCGATCCTCCATGTTTGAACGTATGTATTTTATGAAATATTCGTTCACAAATGGAGGAAAAATTTGGCAGGAAAATCATCCGGATGGCTATTAATATCTACTCCCGAACAGCATATTGAATAACCGATCGGATGAAATCTGTGTGAAAACACACTTTTTGGTATAGATGAATAAAGAAACATGCGAAAGATGTTTATACGTTTGAAAATATATAATCACTCCTGAGATGTGTTAATATTTGATTTATTTCACGCAGAAAATTATGCGAAAAAAAAAGTTTATCGTCTGGTGAATCGAACGCAGGCCGTCAAATTGAAATGCAAATACTGTATCGTCGCTGCTGCGTAGTCCTTTCAATATAGATGCACTGGAATTATATTTAAGTTCTGAGCATATTGGTGTTTCGGAGCTATTTGTCCATTACATATGCCTATTTTCGCGGTACCTATGTATTGACCCTTATAATCCCCAACCATCATAAAACCCCATACCGAAAATACGCTGGTCCTCCGGCTGTCCACTCTTATCGTAGATCTGGACACTTCTGGTATAGTGAAAGACTGTTAAACGAGGTGAGACCGCTCATATATTATATTGTTGGTTTCGTCATAATGGATGAGCTGTTGCTCATTAGTCATTTTGATGTCGTTCGATATGGTTTCGCTCAACTGGAACTCTGAATTCCAACGGATGGCGAAGTGCTCAGCGTTCAAGTTCAATATCTTGTAAACTAGTTACAATTGTTGAAGACTAATGAATTATATGATGTGACAGAATTCGTTGGCAAATGATTGCTCAATTCAAGATTAATAACTTATAAACTAATAAGTGTTCATTTGTGGTGACCTCGAATCAGACCATTGATTAATATCATTTTAGTAATCGAATTGATGTGTGTGCGTGTGTAGATGTGAGTAAAATTTGGAATGGGAAACTGGTTATAACGCAACACAACGTTTTGATGAAAATGCATCTTCCCTCAATGCTATTCATCATTGGAAATTACAATTGTGGCAATATGTATGTATAAATAATTATATTTGAGTGAATTTTATGATTGTAAATATCGATGGAGACATTGAATGGTTATTCATACGCTATAATTATAAACAAAATCGAACAGTGAATGTGGTAATATCGAAAACAAGCAAAAGTGGCTCTCGAGCGTTTTCAAATTCATTGTTTACCCCCAAACAGTGTTTGACACATATATTTGCATGAATTTTAGTGAGACACATATGTGTCATTATTAATAAATCCGATAAAGACACATTTTAAAAAACTTAGTGTCTGGAGGTTTTGGGGTCGCTGAATCCAAACCTAAAATCGAAATTTCAAAATTTTGAATACATGATCCAATATGGACACCCAAATATGAGAAAACGTTTGAATGAAATAAAATGGGTTTTGTGCACCACATCATTGGTTCTCAGGGCCACTAAATTCAGCTTTGATATATGAAAATTACCGAATTGAAAACCGTACATTCACTATATAGCTGCCGTGAATTCTAAAAATCTTCGATTTTATTGAATATTGTCTACGTCTGCTCCACTCAACTTAATTCATTTTGTGATTGCTCCATATTTTCAAAATTTGCGGCAGCTATGTTGGATCCGCCATCTTGAATTCAGTAAACAAAATCCCGAAATTTGACGTTAAAAATAATTCTCATGACAAATAGACTATTTTCAGATTTCTGGCAGCCATATTGGATCAGTATTACAAACTTTGCAATCTTATTTTCAGATTTGAATTCAGCGACCCCAAAAATCCCCGAGGAATATTTTTCACTAGAATTGAAAAACATGTTTGTCAGCACATTAAAAGCACAGAGACATTTTTTTCTATACACTGTTAAGGGGTTGAGGGGATTTTCGATGATTGCATAAGTTTGCTGAACGAAATGTTGAGCAAGTCGGGACCGCTGCTGATTATTGCGATGACACTAAAATTGTTTAATCAGATAACTCAAAATATTTGCGGAAATTATGGAATACTCGTAAAGACCGAGATTAATGTAATAATGAGGATCGTCTTTTCTATAAAAAATATCGCAAACAATTTTTACCATTGCCCAATCATATTGACAGACAAAATAAGTAATAAATCATTTTTTTTAGTAACTGTGACATATTGTTCCAATTATACATTAAGTTAAGGTATAATAATAGAAGACGAAATAGGAATCAATTATTTATAATTGATCAACGATAAGAATGTTCAGGAATAAATGAATAAAAATTATTTCTTAAAATTACTACTTTTTAGTCTTCAGGTCACCATTTAATAGAAACATAAAAAAACAGAATTTTGGTCTTCAATTACCTCATTTATGGGGTTGAAAGGTCCGAATTTTCGGGTTGGCGGCTGTTTGACCGGCGAAACTTCACATAACATAAAAAAATGATACACTCCGTTGAGGGGACAAAGAATTTTTGATCTGTTCTTATAGTCCCTAAAAATCGGAAAATGTTCCAAATTAGATTAAATATTCGAAAATTTCTTTGAACGATTCTGATTCAGGCTAAATTTCTTCCGTATACCACGAACAACTTCCAGATATATTCAGTCGTTTGCTTAACAAATACGCGCCAAGCGGCACATTGCATTGATCCAGTACGCATTTTCTGTCACCTCCTACATCTCACCTATTGAGCTTGGACTGGGGTTGTTGTGGAGTCAAGTATGGGAAGTTTTATGCACTACAATGAAAGACTATCATTATTTCATCGTATTTTGACACGTTTCCGAAACACAAGCGGCGTGATGGAGTGAAACCGAATTTCGAAATTTCAAAAATCAATATGAATTGTTTAAGAAATTGTAGGAACCCTTTCTATGGTCCACTATACGGTAACTTGCTGAGTCTAATATGTCTATGTCAGATTTTACATGATTTTACATAATGTTGAAGCACAAATAATGACCGAACATATTTAAAGATACATGAGCATACATTAATTTACGTTCGTATTCAAAAATATTCAATCACTTCGTAATAAATATTATGTCTTCTGCTGGTTATCTCATTACTAATATCACTAATTATGTTCTGCATGCATGATGAATTATGCAATCAACATAATGGAGCGGTTCATTAAATCGCTTTAATAGTCGAAAAATATTATTACCTTAAAAGTAACCCATCCCATATGAGGACACTTGGGGAAACTATGTTCTATTATTCGTAGTGGTATTACAGACAAGGGCGCTTTCTACAACCCGAGATTCGCGGGTTCAAATCCCATCATTCGTGAAAGTGTTCTCAATTTCAAATAAAGCAAATCATATCATCAATAAATCGAGAGCAGTGAAACAAATATTTATGGCAATATCAATCTTTGCGACAATACTATTCTGAACTCATTCTGAAAAACCAAATATATTTTTGTATTGTTCATATTGGATGCTTTATGGGCTAATATAGCCATATATAAACCAACGTGTCCCTGCATGGTCACATAGAGTCGGATTGCACCAAATCGCAAACACGGACCTGTATGATTATTCATGAACACTTTTCCTCCGGTGGGAGATAAATCACGTGATCCAAAATTTTGAATAGAGATGTATCGAATTTTTTTAACCATTGCACACAGAAAAACCGCTACTAACAAAGGATGATAAAACATAGTCCAAAAAGATATGAAACAACCTTTTTGATTGGAACGAAAGAAACTGCATAACATTGGTTATGGTGTTATGATGAGAATGATGGGGATCAAACAAATAAACATACATACATCCACATAACTCTTCAAGCATACAACCCCTCAGCCCAAACACATACGATCCCCATTCTATTGTAAGATAAGGATAGTTCTATTTATCTCAAACAGTTTACTAGAAATGAACATTTTGAGAGTTATCTCAAAAAATTTCGAGAACTTTTCGTCCATTGTTCTACGCTATATCAACAGTAATACCAATTGTTGCGTTTGATGTTTGTACGCCAATAGCCCTATTAGAGCCTATTGCTCTATAGTAATTTCCCTTTATATAATCATAGACTATCTTGCATCGTGTGAAAAACTTATGCGAACAAAACTTCTAGCCTCCAGTCCCTATGTGCTGCGAACCCTACTGACAAACGGATAATGGTTCTAACTATATGTGATGTGAAAGAAACATGTTCCACAGAAAATGATATTTTAATGATTAGAATTATTTTTTGGAATGCAATACTCTCATCACTTACACTTGATGGAGCCTCAAGTATATCATGCAATAATCATTGGACGGGCAATATTTATATCTACTAATGAAATAATGTAATAAAATGGAATGTTCTTCCGTATATTCTATATGTTATCTGTGAGATAATAATCGCATGAAGGTATTTCCATGATAGTAACTGGGGAATTGACATAGCATAATTATGTCAAAACAAAATCTCAATATAATAATATGTGCTTCTGCCGATTTTTTTTCATTCCTCACTTCAATTAAATACAAATAGACGCTGTTGAAAAAAGCACTTTCGAGAAGAGTATCGATTCTAATTAGAGTATTACTATCGATATGACTAATAGCATTGCCAATAGATTCTTCAATAGTATTTTTCTATGTAAGAACCTAATCATCGACTCCATACTGTACGCTAATCAATGTGTACTCTTCTCACGCGATTCAATTCTCATATCAGTAAAGTGTCACACAATAATTACCTTCTATTGGTATTCAATAAAAATTCTTCTGGATTTTTGTTGCGTCAAATCTCAATAGTATCCTTATTTGGGCGCATTGGTATTCCTATTGCATCTCAAAAAGAACGACATTAGCGAATAGTATGGCGGTAAGGGAGTAAACTAATCGCGCTATTTTCTATTGTGTACATTTCACTGTACTCCAGTACCGAATATGACATGTTGATGATTTTGTGGCAATCAATATAACAACTCCATAGATTATCATAATCAGACCAGTAAATCGACTCGGATAGTCAGTTATTCACTGATTTCGGTTTCGAACAGACAATTGACTATCAATGCTCCCTATTAAGGTAGTTTACTCGCAAACCCACTTTTCTTAGGAATTCGATGAAAATGGAATATTATATAAAGAAAAGTGTCTTTTGTTTAATACAAAAAAAGTGAAATTATTTGATCGATTGTGACGCAAGATATTAGGAATCAATATGTGTATAATTAACATGCTGAATGCCAATGGAGTGTAGAAAGGCGCATAGTTTCTCGTATACCTCAAGAACGATTCTTAGTATTTTTTCCCAAAACTAATGCAATGTAAATTAACAAAGTGGAAAATTAAAAAAAATATATGAATTTTTTGATCGATTTGTTTACAAAATATTGATTTTTAAAGTATTAATTATTTCAAAACCGTTAACGCGTGGTGGAGTACTGTGATCACATCTTGGCAACGTTTCACGCGTTTTCGCGCGTTAAATATGACGACTGTCAAAATTAATATCTCAGTGTAAGGTCTTTTTTCGAACATGAATACATTTTCAACAGCGTGTGTAGATTAAGAAACTGTATATGTTTACACTCACACTATATAAACGTTGCTATATCTACGTTTACTCTATAAAGCATTCGATATGAATATTTGCCACGTTGTCACATTTATTATATTCAACAGTGTGATTGTATTTGTCTATCTGTTTATTTAAAACTAAGTTGTTTGAGCACAATTTCTTACAAAAATGAAATACTCTGACCGTGAGTATTTCTAACTTCTTGTACTGTATATTGAGCTATACTTTTGGCTACGATTGTCGCGACTGAACTACCTTAATTGTTTCCTCACCCATGTACTATCGGAAACTATTGGATAGGAGCGCTTGATGCGAGTCAATAGACAGACTTCAGTAAAGCTCTTCAAAGCCCCGCTGGTAACCATATATAACACAACATTATTCAAAAATATAAACGAGATTTTTAGATTATCATATAATATTAGGTTAATTTCTATACGGGAACAATCTCGTTATGAATGAGTGACATGACTCGGTGGTGCACTACGGAAAAGATTACTTTTGACAGATTGCATGCAGTCAAATTAGAAAAAAAAAAATACAAACATCCATGAATTTTTTCACGCAGTATTCTGTTAATAACAAAACGAAAGGGTTGATTAGAAACTGTCCATATTTTATAGTCTTATTGCCATCAGGTTTAAAATCATTTAGAAGTAGTATATGAAAAAAGACGAGTAATGTTGGATTTTAAATGACAGCTGCTAGCGGCTAGAATAGGTTAGGTACGGCGATGTATGTATATAGATATACATGCCATGTATCACGAGGTACGATGTTGCCAAGGTGCTATGAACGTACAAAATCATTGAGCTTTTTTACATTTTGTCGACTTTGAACTCGATGTTTCTAATTCGGATATTCGTTGACCCCTTTTTGTAATGTACCGTTTGAATCCCCGATATTCAATGCATATACTCGACGTTTCTTATTTACGGCATCTGACATCAGAATATATGAACTTTTCAGTTATAGTGAAAACAATACTATTCTCACCGTAAACCCCATGTAGAATTATGTTCAGATGGTCCTTAAGGCGTATTGAAATTTTTAAGATAGAAAATATTCCATTTCAACTACGATATATACAAAATTCAGTTGTTTGTCTGATATGGAATTGAGTTCTCCTACATCCTTAAGCGTACTCAATAAAATTTTCTAATATGAAATAAGTCAAATGAATACCGCAAAAATTAAAAATATAATATTTTCCAATGGAGCTTACCATTATTTATATTCAGATATAATATTTCAATATTATTTTCTTCAATACCATCATCAGGATTTTTAGTTTTGGAACCAGAGTTATGTATATTCATTGATGAGATATGAAGTCCCTGGCGTCTCTTCAAAAGTATCTTAATACATGGGAGTGGGAAAAAAACAAATAATGTTATATAGGGGTATTCCACGCAAAATTGAAATCTGGCTTCGATCAGGTCGTTCGAGTTCCGTCTTGATTTTTTCTCTTTTTCTCGTTGGAGAAAAAAGAGATACGTATTTTTTCATTTCGTCTTTTTATGACGCCACTCCTATTGACGAAATTATACGAATAATGCCAATATTTAAACAGTCGTATCTCAAAATCAAGTGAGTGTATGAAAAATATAATAATAATCAAATTTGTTCGATATTGGATGAAGATCACAGCATAATTATTTCCAGATTGTTCCGATAATTTCATTAGTGATTTCTGGACATTTTTACGAGGAAAACATGATTTTCACCAAAAAAACCATTTTTTTTTATTCATATTTTTCCCAATGTGGCTTTAAATTCTGAAAATTTTAAGACATCGAACAAAACGCAATCGGTCTCTGTTTAGGAGTTACTATCATTCCAATGTGGTAAAACAGCGAATATTCCAATGAAGGCAAAGTGTTGAGAAATGTGAGACCAATGTTGAGCAGATATTGCTGATAATTGCACTGAATAATGATATAAATAAATCGATAATTACTCGATCATCATTTCTCACACTTTACATTTCTCAACACTTTGCCCTCGTTGGGATAGTCGCAGTTTGACAACACTAAAATAATCGTAACTCATAAACGAAGACTGATTGCATTTTGTTCGTGGTTTAAAATTTTCAGAATTTAAAGCCACATTGGGAAAAATATGAATAAAAAAAAATGGTTTTTTGGTGAAGATCATGTTTTTTTCATAAACATGTCCAGAAATCACTGATGAAATTGTCGAAAAAATCCGTAAATAATTCTGTTGTGATCCCCATCCAATATCGAACAAGTTTCGTTATTGCCATATTTTTCATACACCTATTTGATTTTGAGATATGACTGTTTAGATATTGGCATTATTCGTATAACTTCATAAAGAGAACAAACAAAAAAATACGTATCTCTTTCTTTTCCACAAAGAACAAGATAAAAAATCAAGACCGAAATCGAATGACGTGACCAACGCCAGATCTCAATTTTGTGTGGAATACCCCTATAATATTAATTAACCATTATGGTCAGAAGTGGCCTCGGAAAACACTACTTCATACATTTCTGATCATTCTTTTAAAAAAGTATATTATGTGTAATAACCCCAAAAATTAATCGTTGAACATTTAACGGAATGTTAAATGGAAATCAATCGAATGATAAATTGATGTTATTTCTTGTTTAGGCGCCTGATATCGATCAAACGGGTGTACAATCTAGTTCGGTCGCGTCATATAAAACCCGTCTACTCAGACTGGGATATTCTAGCAGATATCGATCTTTTACATTTGTCAGATAGATAACGAGGGAAAAGAGGGATGGATCCTTTGAAAATTTTTGATAGTAGTCAGAGAAACAGACAAGTTCCTTTAACACTAATTGTACCGGCATTTCACATATAACTATTCCTACTGATCAAGCCTGATCATTTGGCAGAATTTGGTACGATTAGTATTGGTTCGATGCGAAAAATAAATAGAACAAGAAAAAAAAATCACTGTAGCCCAATTTAGAATTTTAATTGCTTTCATCTACTCGATTTAATTGTTACTTCATTTATGCATTATGGTGAGTTTCGTAATGTCATAGATTTCATCACACTCATAATTAAATTATACCAAGTGATACGAATGCGATGAGAGTGATAGGAAGAAGGAAGAAAAGAGAATAATCAAGGACAGGTTTGGAAGTATACGATGAGAAAGCAACTACACCTCACGTGTCCAATTTCTGATTCCAGATCGCAAGAGGAGTCCGCATACTCTGGCTACCATCTCGCCTATGAAGTCAAAAAACTCATGTACGCTTTTAATGCCGTTCTATACTGTCTAATGTATTGTGTGTTTGAATATATATACGTAAATATTTGGAAGAAAAATGATTGAAACCAATCGCGCGTGTGTCTGTGAACAAATGTTTACAACATTCCATATGAAACGACTATCTTTTTATTCTTTGTATATTACGTTGGACTCTCTCAGTACACTATTTATTAACTTTTGTCTGTATGCCTTTGCACTGCTTTGATGCACAGTTCAATCTTTGTTCATTCTATTCGAAGGAATATTGGTTTCATTTCGTCAACTTGCCAATGTGGAAAAATATTTATTATTATTACTATAATTATTTCCACAAAGTATTCATTCTCAAATATATCATTCCGTTAATTAATTCTTTTATCCGCAATTTTATAGGCCTACCAGTCGAGCGTCGGGTGGCACTAATGTCAATAATAATGGCGGTCTCCAAGTTGGAATAGCTGATGATCAAGCGAAAGATTTCGATTTTGAAAAAACTGAAATGAAATATGATTCAACGGGAATGTTCCATTGGAGTCCAGCGCGTAATCTCGAAGACTGCATACTTGATCGTAATCAAGCAGCAATGACTGTATTAAATGGCCATGTCGTTGTGTGTCTATTTGCTGATCCTGATTCACCTTTAATTGGGCTGAGAAACCTTGTTATGCCGCTACGAGCTTCCAATTTTCATTACCATGAGCTTAAACATGTAGTGATAGTTGGATCTGTTGATTATATACGACGCGAATGGAAGATGTTGCAGAATTTGCCGAAAATTTCGGTTCTCAATGTAAGTACTTATAAACATAATATTGTTATTGACTAAAATTCGTGATAATTAATCATTGACCATATTTCATGTGATGTACATTCCTCAGTTATTTTTCAATTCTTCAACATCACCACTTGAAACACGAGAATGCCAGTTTTACGTTTTCGTATGTCTTTCATAATCTCCAAAGGTCGTAATTTCAATGGAGTCCTTCGAAAGTTCTGCTGTGATGAACTTAACTCCCGCGAATATTATAACTAATGAGAAAAACGTGAAATAATGGTTATAGGGTAAGCAGTACAGCCATTGGTGACTTAGGCGCGCGCCTCACATTATCATAGAATCTATCTTAGTTCTTCGTTAAAATTGGTTAACTAAAGTATATAAATCAATGGAGAACTGTTAAGAGAATGTAATTCCGATAAGAATTTTGACGTAAATAATAATCAAATCCGTGTAGATGTGAAAGTAATAGTAACCTTAGTGAATCACAGTTATTGGTCTGAAAAAATGAGTGACTGGCAGGGATTGGCATGGTAATTGGAAATAAGAAAATTTCCATATAACGACCTACGAATACCAACAAAGTTAATAAAAAATTGGAGTGAGGGCCTAAAATAGTGGGATCAATTGCAAAATATACATGGCATGACTTTTTAAATCTTTTATTGATTACAATTATATAATATGATATGTGCCTTCCTATATTTCATTCCTCCTCTCATTTTTGGCATGTTCAGAAGGATTACTACATACACCCGGACAACAAATGACAGCTTCCCTAACCTAAACATTGAAAAATGCATTCTTCACCATAACTATTATAATTGCACTTGTAAAAATTTTTGTTCGTATGATTAAATTATGAGAACATTGTCTCCCAGACATATTTTGGTTAAAACTTAGCTTTGAATCAACCAAATACATTAGATTCCGATACTTACCTTGTATGATCCATAAAATAGCCAATAACTGTGAAGCAATCAATTCTTACCTCTATACCAGGGATGGTTGAAAGGCACTCTTGGCACTCTCAGAGCGCTTCAGGAAGTGCCATGTACCCAGAGCCGTAAACTTGGACGTATACCTGACTTCGGCCAAATCCTTCCAATTTCTTTTCTTAAATTGTTGAATTGATCGCGGTCAAACTATGGTTTCAATAATGATTATACTATAATGTGAGTAAGGAAGGAAGCGAATCACAGAATTAAGTGAATTGGCGCTGCGGCAAATATACAAATCGAAAATATATCAGAACTATTACAGTAAGAAATATCACGGTATAACCTGAATTACAATACCGAAACCCAATACCTGAGATATACTGGCTCCACCGCTGGCGCTCCCTTATCAGTTGGACTTAGCATCTCTAATCTACATTAAGAGGACTACGCAGCCACGAAGATAGTTTTTGCATCTCAAGAATATCTTCCGCTGGTTTCTTCATTCATTTATACCAAAAAGTGTGTTTTCTAACGAACACGTAACAGACTAGTAAATAACGAAAAATCATCTCTGTATGATTTATACTTGATTTCGGATGGATGCTATAAGTTGATGTACATGCTCGTCGCGAGATAAATTCAAACAACATAATAGCGGGTAAGAATTGATTCACCTCGTATTTTATATGGCCTATTCTATTGATATTTGCTCACTAGTCGTACTTCAACGTTTGTACATTACCGAATAGACCTAGAAAAACTGGTGAAACTATTTTTAAATATACATTTTTTCATAACTATGTGGTTTGGTTCGTTCAAGTGATTTTGCCGAAATATTCTTAATTTGGATTGGTGGTTCACAAAAAAGACCATGTACGACCACTACATACAATTTTTTTTTAACCTCAAGCAGAATCATTGCAGCTGACAATTATGTGCAATACAGTTTCGTCAAATGATAAATCCATATGTATGAAAATATGAAATATTCCATATTATACAATTGACGAAAAAAAAAAAATTTTATGGGAATCGAATGCTGATTGTCTCATTGACAAGCAAAAGTTTTTGCACTACGGCTGTGTAGTCCGATAGATTTCATTGCCATTGAAGTTATATTTGAATTGTGAGCAGATTTGTGGGTAAGGCTTACTTATTAGGTAGCATTCCTAGTTGGTGTGTGTAGTACTGCTGGCCGTATACCTGAGTTTGGCTAAGTATACGGCCAAGTTTATGGCATTGTCAACAGTGAGCTCTTCGGGAGCACACTAGGAACGCAATAAGGGCAGCTTGGCCATGTCTGTCGTAGATCTGGCCATCTCCGGATTGGACGCATGACCGATCACAGTGTTAGTCGCACTTTGGCCCGACAGTTGTTGGCGACTCATGAATCACGTTTATGTAGATAATTTTTGGGTTAATAACGCAGGAAATTAATAATTAAGATTCATTATGTAATATAAAAAACTCAAACGTATCTGTACAATCTTATAATCTGGGGAAATTCCGAATCGCAGCTGGATCTTAAGCTACTTTCAGCTCGATATGATTTTTAGGCCTAACTTGTGACCAAGTGTAACTTTTCATTTTTTTACGCCCTAATATTACTTGACAAAAAATAAGGGGAATACATAATCGATGCACAATAATCCAATTAATCTAAGTACAATCATAAAAAACATATAAAACTTAGATATTGATTAATAATTAAATGTTTACTGACAATAGACCAATCACTGGGGGACTGCCAATAACTGTACTGCCTACCCCATAGTGACGTGGAACATTTTGAATTGTAATTTTACATTTTCTGATATCAGATTAAATGAAGGCATCGAAAATTCAAATTTTCATCAACATACCTAATCCAAAAATAAAAATAGTGCAATTAACCATTCAAGAGTAAAATTAATTAATTTTACATTGTGAACTGGGACTTTGGAAAGCTCAATATAAGTGTTTAGCCGCAATTAAATATCGAATGTCGAGAAGCAAACCAACCTGAATTTGACTGGGGTGACCGGAAAACCAATCAGATTCGCGGAAAAGCGGCAACAATATTGGGTTACATCAACTTTTTGAAAGAGGATTCTAGAAGAGGACTTTTCAGAATAGGATTCATGTTACTTTTTTTTGCTTTTAGGGCTCACCATTGAGCCGAGCTGATTTGAGGGCAGTTAATGTCAATTTATGCGACATGTGTTGCATTTTGTCGGCGAAAGTGCCTAGCAACGATGACCCTACCCTCGCCGATAAGGAAGCCATTCTAGCGTCATTAAACATCAAAGCAATGACATTTGATGACACTATCGGTGTACTCAGTCAAGGTAATCCCATGTTTAATAGAATTTAACCATCACACTTATTTGTCTGTATTCATTTATGTATTTTCGCTAATTTGGTTTCAATACAATCCGATACTCCAAAATAATATAAGACAAAAGTCGGTTAAAATACTCAGATCAACGAAAAAATGCAGTCAATAATTCGCTATATAATTTAATCACAGTTGGCAGTCCCATAGTTCTACAACGACGTGGATCCGTGTATGGCGCGAATGTACCGATGATCACTGGTAAAAACAAGTCCAGCAGAACATTAAGAACTGTTTGGAATTACATTAATAGCCAGAAAATGAACTTAATTAATGAGTATACAATTGTCATTTTATATAAACAGAGCTCGTAAATGACAGCAATGTGCAGTTTCTCGATCAAGATGACGATGACGATCCTGATACGGAGCTATATCTGACACAACCGTTTGCCTGCGGTACAGCCTTTGCTGTCAGTGTATTAGATTCGCTGATGTCAACGGTAAACTACTTGAGAATTTATTTCATGACAATGTTCCGAAAATACAAATGACTAAAGAATGGTTTTGAATTTATTGGTATGATTCGTTTGATTCCTAAACATATATCATTACACACGTTTCCAGACTTATTTCAATCAGAACGCATTGACTCTCATTCGGTCATTGATTACCGGTGGAGCTACACCTGAACTCGAACTGATTCTGGCTGAAGGCGCTGGGCTGAGAGGTGGCTATAGGTATGAATGGCAAAAGACGATATTGCATTTTTCTACATCTAAAAAAATGGAGTGACTTTTTTATTCTTTCGGAATCGCAGTACGACCGACAGTTTGGCAAATAGAGATCGTTGTCGTGTTGGTCAGATCTCTTTGTATGATGGGCCTTTGGCACAGTATGGCGAGGGAGGCAAGTATGGTGATCTATTTGTCGCGGCATTAAAGTCGTATGGAATGCTGTGCATTGGTCTATACAGGTACAGGTAACGGACATTCACTTTCTGGATGGTATTTATTGGATTATAATAGCAGGAAACGAATTTTATTTCTATATTGCACGATAGTCCCGCCAATCGAACGGAAAAACATATAATAATGACTATCGTTCTTCTCTCAACTGTACTACCATTTTATTTCAAAAAATTAACCTTCTCTTGAATTCACTTATTCATCGGATTTTTATTCACTATTCCATCCAATGTAATTGCAGTTCTTTGCACTATTTTGCCGTTTCAATTTTTGCATTTTCGAACGAAAGTTTTTTTCTTTTAACTGAAAAGGAAAAATCATAATAATATTGAATGATGATTCATCAATTCCATTAACCATGAAACCGCGACAATTCGTAAGTTGTTTCATCCAAAAAATATCATTTTTGACATTTTCTGTAACATTCGCGTAATTATTGTTTGTTCAATATTTAGTTGTATTGGTATATTCATACATAAACCCACATACATATATAGAAATAAATACTCTTTTAGTTTTTAGCTTTAGTTTGAGCACTAGACCCCAGTTTTAGTTATTTGATAATATTTGTGCAGCTTAGATTGTCTGAAACAGGTTGAGATATAAATAAGACCATTGAATAATATAAATTTTTTTTTTCTTTCGCACACACGGATTTTAGGTTCCGTGATACGAGTTCATCTTGTGATGCGTCATCAAAGCGTTACGTCATTACAAATCCACCGGACGATTTTGCGCTGTTACCGACTGATCAGGTATGAAAAATTCCAGCATTGTGATTAATCTAGTATGAAATCGAACAATCAATAGAGAATTCCGGAGCACCCCAAATAAAGACCGTATGATCACAGTTAGCCTTTCGTCAATGTCCAAATCCCAACCGTGCGATTTGCTGGTAGTCTGATCGTAATGTTGAAAGTAAACGTTCCCGAACGAAACGTGAGCGAGCATCGATCAAATTCTGTTGGAATTCCTAGACAATTTGATTCGATTCTCACAAATTTGTTGGTACTTATAACACCGTTAATCAGAGTCTCTCAGAGAGGGACTAGTGAAATCGTTAGTTACTACGAGAATTTGACAGAGAATTAATAATAAACATATACATCAATGAATAATAATGAGAACAACACTGTCACCATTAACCATACGAACCTTCAGTTTTCCGACCGAAAGACGACATAAAATGACGGCAATTCGTCATTTTTGTTTACTAAACTTTTAAAATTTTGGATTGATCGTTGTAGCTGTTGACAGAAATTTTTTCGCACGAATTTTTATCATCTGATAGTTTTACAATCGAGAAATATAATAATATTGAATGGACAACTTATTTGAAAAAAGATCGATATAGCTACAGAAAGCGGTGAACAGAAAAAATCATCGAATTATTATACAACGGAAAAAATGTTTTCCCATCAAATTTTCATGGACTAACAAGAACGTAGTTTTTTACCTAGTTTTATCATGCGATCCCCGTGAAATATGATTGTTATTAGTCGGAATAGTAACAATGCTTTCTACAAATATTGGGCCAAGTCACTGACAAGTTCTGCGGAATGATGATTAATTTCATGGAACCTGAGCTGTTTGTATAGAATTTAACGTATGTTTTGGATTTGAATGATACAAAACGACAGTCACAAATATGATAGAAACATCTGAATTATACGCAATTTGTTGAATGAACGTTCAACGGAATCACACAAATTCGGTCACGTTATTTTCATTATAATTCGTCAGACTTCGTCAAACAATATGAGTTATCTCAAAGTGTCACGAAATCTGAAATCAGTATTCCCGCTACGCATGATTCAGTAATTATGGATATATGATGTTGTAATTAATAATTTATTTCTCTCTTACTTTAAGGTTTTCGTGTTGATGCAATTCGATCCTGGATTGGAATACAGACCGAACAGGGGTGCACGCGGAAAGGACGATGCTTCCTGACTGTTGCTGTGTAGCGCCCTCACCGATGGACCTTATTCTTACATTTAGAAAAATTATTTGTAAGAGGCCAACTAGTGCCATTATCCATCATCCCTAAAGATTCGTCATTCGTCTTCATCTCGTATCGCCAAAACCAACAATCAGTTATCATCCATAATCGAACACTTCTCTATGGAACAATCTCCATCAATTACACATTAATGAATGACGAATTCAACTTTATGAAAATTTACTCAGGTTCATTTCAGAAACGAATGAAAAGTAATTTAATGAATAAATTTGAATTGCGATAGAGGTGAAACACTATGGGGAGATTGAAGACGACGGATCATTGGATGCTGATACGGGGCATGGGTCCGAGGGCTGCTACACACCATCAATTATTCAATTTAAATTGACGAAGAAATAATGTATGTATGTATGTATGTATGTATGTATGTATGTATGTATGTATGCATGCATGTATGTATGTATGTATGTATGTATGTATGTATGTATGTATGCATGCATGTATGTATGTATGTATGTATGTATGTATGTATGTATGTATGTATGTATGTATGTATGTATGTATGTATGTATGTATGTATGTATGTATGTATGTATGTATGTATGTATGTATGTATGTATGTATGTATGTATGTATGTATGTATGTATGTATGTATGTATGCATGCATGTATGTATGTATGTATGTATGTATGTATGTATGTATGTATGTATGTATGTATGTATGTATGCATTCGGGGATATATATATGTATATATGTTTATATTTCCGCCGGGGATACATCAATCATTGGGTTCATCCGACGATGACCACCCCCAAATACACTGAAATGTACACACACATACATGCCAATCAATGGTCGGCTCTTCATTGGACGTCATTGGATGATACCTGCTACAGATTCGCCGACGGAAAATGAAGAACAAGAAAATCACATGTACAAGTAGGCTACGATTTGAAAGTGCTTCCCCCTCGTCGGGAGTTTTTCAATCCATACTTGAATCCACAATGAAATTGGATATAACAATGGACAGTATATTAGAATCATCGGCAACATTATTCGTTGCAGAGTGTCATGTATGCATCAACGGAACATAGTTGAATGATACAACTATGTCATAAGGTTATACTGTGAACGATGGTGTAAGATGCAAAGAATTGCGAACTTAATTGATAATTCTGATATAAGACAGTGAATATTCGAATATATACAATTTATCGTCGTGATTGGAGTGAGGAAGAATCGAATTACGAAAAAAACATAAAAAAGAATAAATTAAATAATCAATGTGTTATATAAAAGTCACAAGTCAGAGTGCGGGATTCTCAATTCATGTACTCTCCCTTCTTACCTCGTGTGTCTTGTTTGCGACTGAAAAGAACTTACGGAAAAAAACTTAAGAAATTCTAAAGAAAAGTTTATGAATGAACATAACTCGAAAAAGGGTAGAACGAAACCAATTCTCAAACATGGCCGTCAACTTTGTATAGTTTATCGGTTTACGGGATGTGTATATGGGCCAGTTCTTCCGAAAGGGCAACAAAAAAATTAGGGAAATGGCAGGGATGGAGAACAAATTGGAACACATAAACATAGATACATCTGAATGTGTTGAAATAATTACGTTCAATCATGATGAATGTAAATGAAGATATGCCCTATCCACAAATGAATGCATAAAATGAATGGAAATTGAATTGACAAAAAACTCGGTCATATATTTGAATACATCGGTATACATATGTATACACTATAAATGATGGTTATAAAATGCGGTTATAATAATAATTACACAGTTAGCGTACTTAAATAATAGACACACTCTTTTATATATTTTTGAGAAACTCAGGTGTGTATATATGCTGAAGTACATTATTATACATGATATATAAAACAAACAATTATTATGAACTTACTCGATAAAAAAATAAAATGGAAACAAAAGTACATGCATAAACGAACGTTCGTACACAATCCTGAATGCAATACACATTAACATGTTCGTTTTCTCGAGGACAATTATTTTATACACATACACACATTTGCTTGCACACAAATCATAAAATTTCTTTTTCGATACAAAACTCAGTTGAACAAGAAAAACTTGATATTAAGAACCAGAAAATTGAATAGGACGACGATCCGGAATGAACCACAAATGATAGATGACGAAACGGATTCTGAAATGATTGAAGATGATTTAAGACGAATATTGAAGGAAAAATTGTTCGTAATGTTTAAGAATGCCATGATACGAATGAACAAAATGGATATTGTGTTCAAACAAATATATAGAAAGAAAATCGATGTGTGGATATACAATTACGGTAAATAATTTAAAAAGAAGAGATGGTGATCGTTTTTTTGAAATTTAAGGAATACAAAAGTTAATTAAGGAATCGAGAGATCGCAAAAATAAAGAAACAAAAGCTAGCTGTGGTAGATGCTGCCGTGTTCGTATATGCATAAATCCTGTATAACTTTGCTGCCGCTGCTGCCGCCGCAATTACAGAGCTGCTGCTGTTGCAATATTCACGTGCACTGTTTCACTGCCACCGCAGTTCGTGTTATCGTTGTATATGAGAATAAATGCAGGAAAAGAGAAGAAAATGAAAAAAAAAAACTATATAAGATTAATCAATTTGTATACATTGACGCGCCAAATGATATGTGAGAACGATTGGATGAATGGTCTCACGTACAAATTGTTTGTACGCTCTTTCAGGGCGTGTGAAAATGTAGGCCGTTATTATTATTATTGTTATAATAATGATAATAATAACGACAATAGTAATTATTATTATTTGGAAATTTTATTAGATATATTAAATGTTGAATACATAGATTCCAACGCGCGATCGTCGTGGCTTACATGATATGGAAGAAAAAGTTATAATTACACTAAATTAAAAAACAAAAACATTGAAGTTAGGAATTAAAGAAACAATAAAATTTAGTTTCAATAAAGTATAACGACCATCGTGCGTTTGATTCATTCGAACTGCGATACGCGATACGAGGCAACATAAATTTATCATGCGTAAACACGATTGGAAACCACTGCGAAACCATCTTGCGTCTCGAGAGGATCGAGAATACAAATTCACAAAGAATTAGATGTGTATGCGAATCGTTCACAGTTTGATCGGGAATAAAGTAAAAGGCAGAAAAAGAAAAAAAATCGTCGGATTTCTGGTGTAGAGATTTAAGGATGATCAGTTAGCGATTCACGAAGGCGAACGAGATTATCGATATCAGTAAACACGATTTATTATTTCTTTCCAATCATATGAAAACTTTGTTATATCTAAAATCACTCAATCAGCAATCCAATATATCTTTGCACAAAGCAAACATAATACATTTTTTCAAATTCTACATTCAATTAAATTCCGATTAATGAGATCAAAAATCATTTCTTATGCTTTTACGCTGCAAGCTATAGTACTCCTAATTTGAGAAACAATTAAGTGGTAATATGTATTGTCTATGTGGATTGCACACACGCGGCACAAGAAAGGCGGAGGAAATTTACTTGCGCACTCTCTTCAAATAATTAAATCATGCACCAAATCAATTTTATCCATCTTTTATCCATTAAATAGAAAACAACAAGGAGAAACGGAAAAATACAAAAAAAAATTCTCTGGAGCCGTGGTTTGAGGCACTAGGTGCACATTCACCTGCATGCAAGACATTCATGTCTAATGAAAGAAAAAGGGATAAATATAGAATTTAAAAAAACTGGATGATGAAATAAAAGCTATATAGGAAAATGATTGAAAGGATATAAACACGAGAATGACTAATAAACAAGATCAGACAAAAAAAACTCGATAAATCCGAAGAAAGAAAAATAAGTAAATAATAAGTAAGTAAAAATGTTATCGGAATTTACAAGAAATATGTATAAAGATAAAAAAAAGCGCGCAGAGCGATCGCCACATTTTCAATGCCTCATTGACCTCATCTAATGCTTTTTTATCTGTACATTTACAATTTGTGTACCAATGAGGGACGTTGTTTAATCATGTTGTTGATGTTATTGTTAAAGAATGAGATTCAATATTGTACATAACTATATATTCATTTTAATTGATGAGATAAAAATAATTATATACATGAACAAAAAAATGAAGGTTGAAAACGATAAAAAATACCAATTCAATCCTGGAGTTTTTCTGTCCCGCGGTCAAGATGATGTATGTCCTCCCTCTTCCTGCTTCAGCCCAACCCAAACGCAAAAGCTCGAATAAATATACAGGCAGTCACTTTTTATATGCATTTCCTCATATATAAATATGTATTATGGCAACACATATTGAAGAACAAACATCCTTCACGAAAAAGAAATATTCGAAGTTACAATGTACAATGTGCAAGCACCAAAAAATTTTCGAATTCAAATAGCCCGAATTCTCTCTTCCTCTCTCCGTCTCTATCGCTCCTCTCACTATTACTTTCTTACCATCTTTTAGTTGTCCTCATCTCACTTGAAGCTGTGATCCTACACTTAGTTATATGCGCCAATTTGCATGAATTCTATCGTGCAGTTCAACAACCGCATCTGTCATTCTGTCCCTGTATCTCTCCACATCACGATATTCTTCGCAAAGCAATGGTGTTCTGTCATTGTATAGAATACTCTCCGACTGAGTGAGTTGACTCGAGAAATATTTCTCGAATGCTCGAGGTTCTAGCAGCATTAGTGTTATATTTAAAATTCCATGTACCATACACATCGTGTGAAGCTCGTCAATTGACTTTTGAAATTCCACCCATGGTAAAATTGTTTCAAAATCCAATCCCGCTTTTGCCAATGATGCTGCCAAACGGCTGTGATAAATTTTCAACAGCTCATTAGCGTGATTATCACGAAATTCTCGCATTGTTGTGAATTGCAGAAAACACAAAATATCGTGAGCTGGTGGATTGTATCTGGAGAAGATACGAAAAAAAAATTAATTCGTATCAGCATCGGCAGAAAAAAAAGTAATATAGTCGGGACATTTGGCTGAGTACCCGGGAAATTGAGTTTATTTTTTTTTTTCGCACTCACTGAAATGATTAGAGACATTTCTTCCTTGGAAAAAATGTCCTCCTCTTGTCCTAGTTAAATTTCGCGACTACTAGAGTTGCCGTAAAAAATCAAATTTCTGAACGATAAAGCTAGGGTTGATAATAGCAATGGCGATTGAGAATGATTTCGTGTAAAAATTTTACTGATTAAACTATTCATTTATGTAGTATGATTTCCACCATTGTTCGGGAACGTAGCGATCTAACTTCATAGCGTATTGCTCAGGCGAGTGAAATTCTATTTCAAAATAAATCAAAGTATTATTCAAATTGGATATTCATAGTTTTTAATATGCCAACAAACAAAAATTTCTCAAAAATCTCCCCGTATGGAGTTTCCCTCACACAAACAGATATAACGTCAAATATCAAATAATATATATACTTTCTTTTTTTCTCGTCGTGAACTCACCTGACCAATTGGAAGTCGATAAGGCAACATTTGATTGGTTTATTGTTAGAATTATATTTAAAAAGAATGTTATTTGCCCATAGATCGCCATGACATATTACATTCTTGTATTTTTTCGATGGTGAGAGCATTTTAGCATGGTTACTGCATAACACTTTCATTTTCTCTTTCAGTTTGTTTCTATTGTCTTGATTCAGATCCATAACGAGATCAATCATTGATGAAACTCCCTTGACAGCTGCGTCGAGCATTTTTTTTCCCAAACCATCTTTAATTGGAAAAAGTGTTTCATGCAAACAGTACGAAAATTCTTCATTAATATTTTTCTCATTCATAGCTTCAAAAATTAATGATTTTGCATGAAATTCTGCCAATGTTTTCATCACAACTGTGCAATGCATCAAATCAAACGGTGTGAATTTGTCGGCCATCATATAACCCACTGACGTCATGTCTTCAAGAACGATAATATCATCTTTCAATCCCAAAAAACATTCAGGTATAATTGAATTGTTATTTAATCCGTGAAAAACTTCTGGAAATACGGTTGTATACAACTGTACCTCCTTCGTGAATGATCCATGCTCCTCGTTGAACTGATATAACGGAGTATTCGACAGTGGCGGGAGTTTAGTGAAAAAATTAATCACTTTTGTTTCCTTTGGTGAATTGTCATGTGCCACAATTGTTTTCAAATTGAAGTATTGTCCCATGTAACCAGTTGTAGCATTAATAGAAATTATTTCATAGCTCACCAATGAAAATTCACCTATTAAATCACGTTGCAACTTTTTTTTCACAATTTCCGTACACTTCTCATCATTCAAAACATTCTTTATATTTCTATGCGTCATGTTTTGTTTTCGGCAATCACAATGAATCGGAATACTCTCGTCTATGAACTCTCTTCGATACAGTTTCGAACTTTTGAGATTTTACTGTCGTTTGACTTGCATTCATGTCAATTTGCCTCTATATACACGCACGTTGACGACATGGAAATTCACAATGTCAACGACGCAAATCGTTCTTATAAGCTCACTTGAGATATAATATCTGTCACGTGCGTATATTCATGCGGATTGACAATTCTATTGTCCGCAGCTATTTCGTAACGACAATTGTACCTATTTTCCATTTTTATTGATACTGATTGGGGTTAATTTTAGACCGTTCATAATATTGAGAGGAAAATATTGTTGCAGTGTCGCTGCCGTTGATTTTCTTCATCATTCTTAGCAGAACGTCGAGAAACGTTCAAAAGTCAATTTGGAATTCAAGCTCATTGCAGGGAATTGAATAATTTAAACAGAAAATATTTCTCCCCTGTTTTTTTAATTAACATCAAGTAGCAAAAAATTAATTTTTAAAGTGTTTTCTCTTGTACATTGATATGTCTGACGATTTTTAGCAGGTATCTTCGTTCTCGGAATATTTTATTTCCTGGAAATATGGATCGCGAAATGTTATTTTGGCCACATCATTCTGCCCAACGTCCTAAAATGTTATAACAAACGAAATATAGAAAAAAAAAATAATGCTGTTGATTTATGGAGTGAAAATTTGAATCCATTAAGGGCACGATTCCAAGTTGATTAACACTAACACTAGTGTTTGACTCGAGAGGAAATTATCCATATACTATTAGTTTGAAGACTTACTCGCCCGTTCCGATCCTTTTTATCTTCCTGATCGATATCACCGTTGTCGTCGTCGAAGTTCGTGTGGTTTTCGATACCTATGAAATCGGAATCCCTACTCGTTTGACTACTATTATCATCAGAATTTCCTTTAGATTTCTTGGTGGCACACCAAATAGGATTTGAGCCAGCGATTACGAACTGATTAGTTGTAGGCGCCACACTTACATGGCCCAATCCTGTGTGCTGTGATTCAAATTCATTCTCAAGCGCCATTTTATCGAGTCTCTTCAATAAACTGTAAGGGAATAATTTGTATAGTGTGAACTAATTTCATCTTCAAATGTTTGGTTTATTTTTTTATTCGATAGTTACCTTTTTGAGCGTATATAATATGCAACAACCAATGCGACACACGACGTAGAAAAAAAAATTGTTAAACAAATCAAAATCCATTGAATTGTTTGTTGAATATTTTCAGTTACTGATGCACTTCCAGTTGGAACGTCAATTAAATAGAGGGATCTTGTTTGGAGACGAGCTTTTAAGCTTGTTACAGTTTGCAAATCACTAGAAGCTCTAGGAAAAATTATTGATATATTATTATCCTGTTTCTGCGAAAGCTCGAATAATGAAGTAATATTTAAGGCTTTCATCAGTACAATATGATAACGTCTGAAGCAATGGGAGAATGATTCTCCAAATCAACGAAATGTGACATCAACGTCGTAGTATTGTCTAACACGTGATTATTGCTGCTCATACTACTTTTTATGTCATCCACATTACATGTATATCCAAAAGCATCTGAGAAGGATTCGACTACCTGCCTCGAGCAACAAGTGATAGTGATTATCAATTCTTATATTATTGTCAATTATTGGATTATATTTTATTCTGGATCATTTACTTACGAACATTTGCTCCATTTTTACATATGCTGGACTGTTTTCAAGTGTAAATGCGACACGATTTGCCTGAGATACAATATAAACTTGTACTTCAGCATTATCGCTGTGATTGACTGTAAAAATTCCTTTTCAATTGACACACTCAAAACACATTATGTCGGAATGATAGAATGATTATCTGATATAATAATTGATATTCATGAAATATAATCAATAATCATTACCTTCATCATAAACAACAATTTGGAAAGAAAAAAATCCTTTCATATCACTTGTTACTGAGAACTTCAATGATAATTCACCAGTATCGCTAATCAAATTAAATGGATTTTGAATTCGTGCTAGTGTAGAATCTGAAGTAATCATACTCCCGACGGTTATTGAATACATCAGGGTGTCATTCAGGTCTGCATCTCTTGCCTGAAATTCAACCACATGTAATTAATATCGTAACATAATAATTAATCAATAATTAATTCACAAATTTGTTATGATATTACTTTTACTCTCATAATGATGTTATTGACTCTGTCTTCTATAGCTACACCGGCCGAATACAAATCAATTTCGAAAAATGGTGGATTGTCATTTACATCTAAAACATTAACTGTAATATTTAATGTAGCTTTTTTCTTCGGTTCTCTTGGTGGTCCATATCTGTCAGCAGTTGCAATCACCAGAATTTGCATTAACTCCTGTTTTTCTCTATCTAATTCTTTGACCACGGTTAAGTTCCTCGTGAAATTATTCAACTCAAAAAATTCATAATCACCGACTGAAAGCGAAAAAGTGTTTTTTTCGTGAATAAATTAATTGGAAATTATTCACTCAACCGATTTCTAATTCGGTTCAAATTTCTTCATCATATTTTAATTCACCTTTTTTATCGATAAAATAGTAAATGTCAACATTGCCACCATTTTCATTGATATTATCTCGAGCCACAGGAATTAATATTGAAAAAGCTAAACTCGTTACATTTTCTTTCACCCAAATTTCCCATTGAGTTGCATTGAACTCGGGATCGGGAGATGAAACAAAAATAATTGTTACCTCCTGCGATACATTTTTCGATGGAATTCCTCCATCAGTCGCGGTAACAATTAACTTGAAAAATTTTAAGAACACAAAGGTAAGATCATAAATGCATTGATACAGATAATTTCTATATAAAATTAGCATTATTCTCCATTACTTTGAATCGGTCCTGTCGATCAAAATTTGGCCAGCTTTGCAGTTGGAGCATCGCGGAATTGGCATGTGTGCTCATAACTTCAAAATATTGACCATCACTATCTAAATTAAGCATAAACAATGAAATAACAAAACTTATGATAAATGATGACGCACAAAAATTGGATCTAATGAGATATAATTAGATCCCAGACATCAGATCTAGTCAGATTTGTCTATTACCTGTCCAGATCTGATCTCATCGGATTTAATTTAAAAATTATATATTTATTACTCTATCTTTCAGTTCGCAAATCAAGGAAATTTTTCATCCAAATGACATTTGTCCATGAGATAACTTTTGCCCATTACGGCACGCGAATCCTCGCCCCACGTGATGTGAAACGTTCATGCCGTCCCATGCGACATTCGTGGTAGCTGAACTTGAAATTTTTTCATGGACCCATAAAATATTATGTGGATTATTGAACGATTATTTTAACTGCAAGCGTAATATGCATTGAAATGGTTCCCAGCGGATTGGAAAAACTTAACAGATTACCCATCGACAGTTGCAATGTGTGAATAGACGAGCGGAATATAACTGAGAATCGACTGAAATCCAAGAAAACCATCATTCGATCGTAAATTAACTTAAAAAAACAAAATAAATTATCCATTGAACCGGAGGCTTCGCATTTATATAACATTTATTCGGAGTTTTCTAACCTCATGGCAACGCTTCCATTTCTGAAATACGATCATTTACCAGTTTACATTTCGCGCATTGCAACTGTTTATCCCCATTCACTTTCTTGTCAATCAATTTTTGATCGACTATAACTTCAGTGTAACTGTGTTTCGACACTTTTCACAATCGGCTATCGCTTTGATCTGATCTTATATCAAATCTGATTATAACACATGATATCTGGTCATATCGAACGGATTACGGCTAACCTAAATATATAACAGATCATTCCAATCACGTAAAAATAATAGAAGCCCACATGTAATCACATCTATTATCATTGTATGTGCGGATAGAGAAAAATTTACTTGTTCCCCTCATCGAGAAACCTCGTTTATACAAACGGACATATGATATTTGTGGGTTGCAATATCATCTGCAAATTGATAATTGATATATAATTATTCAAATTCATTTGTACTAACTAATTGATTATTCCATAATGAGCAAGAATGATCCTCAGTTAATTATTTACTTATGTCGATCATAATATGATTATTACTTATCCACTCCAATAAAGAACTTCGGTCTCCTCTCAGCAGAATAATCGTTCAATCATTCACATATGGTGTTGTAGGGAGATTTTGAAAATTCTACTTCAACTATCATTAGTAGTACATCGATTTGCGTTTATGTTTCCCAACCCGAGGGAGATGGTTTCGAAATCAGCGTAGACAAGCAAGATTTTTCATCCTTAAAAGTTATTTAAATCAAAATTTCTTCGATTCGCAGTATAAATTAAGTGATATTTAATTGAAAATGAAATTTTTAATGTTGTATGTATAGTGACATTGACTCCAATGTGAATGGATCTGGTCAAATATGGGCAGGCTAACCTGATTCGATCGTATCTCGTCAAGTCTAACCTAGATCTAGTCATATATGAATTTATATTGGGCATAATCTCAGATATGACCAAGTATGATAAGATCAAACGAGGTCTGGCGTTCGGGATAATCAGATCATGGTTATACCCTAGCGGACCGAGTTAATGCCAACTTTGTGTCGATTTTCACGTGCCGACAGCTACTTGACAGGGATTCAATGGTGAAAACGCAGAATCGACGTTAACTTTTGCAAGAAGGTAACATACAGTTGACCGCTAACCTTCCATCAATATTAAAAACTTGATGGAAAAATAACGGCAGACATTTGAGTTGAGTTCTGTGAAGTCGACAGAAAGTTGACGGTCATCAATACAGCCCGACTTTGCGTCGAGATTCATGAATTTTACCGGAATTTGACACGTCAACTACGCGTCAACATTCGAAATTCGATGTGAGAATAACGGCCATCATTTGCGTCGACTTTTCGTTAAATTCTACGCAAATTTCACGCCTGAAAACATTATCCGACTTTGCGTCAAGATTTACAAATTTAACGCACAATCAACCCGTCAACTTGACGTCAACATTTGAAGCGGTCAAGCTATATTATGTGACATGTTGCTTCGGTTTACCTTGGTCACAATTGATCAATTCACTTGATCGACACACACTGTCTTAATAGATAATCATTTCGCCAGATAAGTAACTTCTCATAAGGGCCATTCGAAAACTGACTTTAATTACTACCGAACGGCGTATTGGATAGCATCACCGTTTCACAACTTCCGGATCGCGGGTTCAAATCCCCCTGACACGCAAATTTTTCAGTCTCATCATTTTACAGTGAAGTGTTTCTCAGTCAACATTCAGTTTGTTGAAAAAAATAATTGATCTAAAACACTTCAGGACATTGATCTATTCCATCTTTTCCCATTTCATGTATAACCAGTTTCCATATAATATAACGTGAATAGTGTCCACACGAATTAGTTACTGCGACGATAATTATAAAATTACCATGAAAATGACGATCAAATTTGCGATGATATAACAACGGAACCGACTGAAAAATAGACATCAATTTGGCGTTGAAAATCAAAATGTCCATATGACTCATTCTCGTCGACTTCCACAAAAATAATACGAACATAACCGTCGCATAAGCGTTAAAAAGTACGAATGTCAACGTGAATTATATACGTCAATTTTCCGTTAGTTCTCGAAAAGTCAACGCAAGCTCGATGGAGAATGATGCAACCATACGTCCATCATCGAAAAGTTGTTGCAAAATACTCGTCTACCTATCTCTGACATTTTGAAAAAGTCGACGTCGACGTCGTGTTGGCACGCATTAAGTCGGTCCGCTAGGGAATCAATATAATTGAAATAGTTCGAATCATGTATAGCATCTGATCATATTAGTCCATATCCAATCACATGTAATCTCTTCTTGTCTGAAGTTTTTAAATTGAATCAGTGTCAAAATTATTTGCATTTATACTCTCTTTCGATAGTGACAATCTGACTTGTCCACTAGCGCCATAATCATTATCAGTCGCTTTGAAATCCATCAACGCTTGCATATCATAAGTTTTCAATTGTGTATGTAACAATTGATCTTGACTGAGTGCAATATTTTTCCCCTGTATTGGAAATACTATAACTGGAGCGTAATAATTGTAATCTGTTATTCGAATGTTATATGTTTTCGTGTCATTCAATGGGCCGGGATTTATGCCACGATCCTGCGCCTGTAAGAAATCTTGACAATAATCTTTATTTCTAATTTTTATTACATATTCTGAGAATTACTCACATAAAGTTTAATTGCCCAAGTACCATAGCATCCTCTCAATCCTTGTGTTGTGTATACTTGCGCGTATTTAGCATCGACGGTCTTCACTTCAAATAGATTATTGCATCGTTCCAGAACTTCATGTGCAACTCCATCAAAAGTCAATGTCACATCGAGCAATTTATAATCGACTTTAGTGTTGTTCGTATTAGGATCATCGTGATCTTCCGCAATGATAGTCACAACCAATACACTCTGAATCAACAAAACAATGACGGACATTCTAATTCAATGGTAACAAAAAATTTTTTCACGGCTCTATTTCACTTACGCCATTTGTAATTTCGCTTATTTCAATTATCGGATCACTTCTGTTTGGTAATCTTGGTATTTGATCATTAATGTCATCTAGAATCACCGTCACAACCATATCAAGCGTGTTCGTATTCCCTTAAAATGAAGAATAAGGAATAATACTCGGAGATTGAAGTACGCTTAGTTCATCCCGATTTCGATCGAATAAGTTGAACATATCAAAGTCTGTCCAATTGAACATACATGTAATACCATCATCCAGATAATTGTCACGTAATTTCAAATTCAAAGTATAATTCGCATCGACGTAATCTCGGTCGAGTATATAACCGTCAACTAAGTTAACTTGCAATAATCCATCATATCTGCCCAAATTGAAATATTGAAATGGTGCTGAATAATTAGTATTTATGAGATAAGACACATTATGGTATGGATCTGAAATAAAGATAAAGTCTTGTATTAGATTTTTTGATAAATATTAGATATATATCCATGAATATGGATTCCAGTACTGACCAGTTCTGTCATTATCTTTACCAAATAACTTAACAATTTCTGTCCCATTTTGTGATTTTTCTGGGATATGAATGGTTGCATGACATTTATCGTTTAGTAGATAAGGCACTTCATCATTCATATCAATAACGTATATCGCTATCTGAAAAACCATGAAAACGAAGATCAAAGGACATTCGTATGTTTTTGGTTAGAAATAAGTAGATTCCAGACATGTCATTTCTTCATAACTCTACTGGGGGATATTTGAATAAAATTCTCCGAACAATCGAAAACATCAGATCAAAATCAGACTTGAGAAACATACTTCTCGAAAATTTCGAAGAAGATTTTCACACTACTTATTCTCATTTGATATTCATGCCATCCCAAAAACATATACGTCGATTGGAATACAAAAAGTTCATTCAATTTGCATAGGAAATCTGTAGGATTTCTATCAAAAATGAAGTTAGGGACGATTAATAAAAAATTTCGATTTTTTTTTATCAGGTACGAGTTGTCTTAAATTGATAGAAAATCATATATCTTTTCACCATTCTTTCGTATTACCACATTCACATGACTCTCGTCAAAAATATAAGAGGACATTTAAATTTCGAAAAAAAGAATGATAGTAAGAATATACGCCTATCTTCATCAGTACTGATGTGGAAATGAAACACAACTTTGCGCCTGAAAAGTCCTATTTTTGATGAATAATTTAGACAAAGATAGTAAAGATTAATTCGAAACTTTCAAGAAATCACGGCATCATAGCACTGTCCGATGATATTAGCTTGTTCTTTATATTACTTGTCTTCCTACATTGTTCTAACCGAAAACTCTCATCCCATATGAGTTTTTTAACATTGAATCTTGGGAATCACCTCATTCCAAATCTCTCTTGCTTTTCGAATCAAACATTAACTTAATTAGCTGGACTATATGGGGACTGATGCCGAACAAAGCATGAATCCGGTCTTGATCTGACTATACTAGGGTCGCCAACCATATAACTCATTCTTGCAAAGCGATATTCCGCGAATAATACGTCCGAGAGGTAATAAAGATATGCTAAGAATTCAAAACCGTGAATTTTTGCTCTGTGAAGTTATGAAATTCTGAAATTTTCTTGAAGAAATCGTAATAAATACCGATATTGTACGATTATTTTCGTTATCCGTGGCGGTGACATTGTAATAGATATATTCGTATGTTTCTGCATCAATTGCTCGATCTTCGTCCACTCGGATCACTCCTGTGTTATTGTTAATTTGTACCAAATTATTCACCGTATTATTAATTGGCCTGAAAATAAACTGGATCAAATCGAATCTTTCTCATTCTTCTCGAGTATATATTGAAATTATTGTACCGACTCGATATAATAAGATATTTCATTGTAAAGCGGTCCATCAGCATCAGTGGCTGTGATCGCACCAATTAAAGTATTAGCCAATTGATTCTCACTAACGCTCATCGGCTCATATATATCAAATACTGGTGTATTATCATTCTTGTCAGCAATGTTAAGTGTAATTGACGCTGAAATAATATTTCTACATCACATTGTTCTTTTCTTGATAGTTCAAAATTATTTATATGTAATTCAATTCACCAGACGAAGAATTATCATTGTGCACTGTTGTGATATCAGTCACCACAACATTGATGTAGATGACGTCGAACGCCTCATAATCGATTCGTCCAGTTACAGAAAATGTGCCTTTTGCAAATCGCGTATCATTTGTCGGGTATTTTGTTCCAACCGTCAAATGCCTGGAATAAATTGAAATTCATTAGTTTATCAGAGATTATCAATTGAAAAAGTCAATATTGCTGTTTTTCGTCAATGTCCGTAAATGCATTACTCGCGATACAACGTCTCATTGACAATGACACCAGTTTTGCGCGCTGTTGTCATATCCCAATTGATGCTGAAGATGAGTTGGGCGGCCGAGTCTCTATCGGTAGCTTCAATTTCGGCAATAACAGTTCCGATGCCTACTTCTTCGCTCAAAGGTGGAATCATCCTCGGCTGAAAAATAGGAATTGTTGAAAATTTTCTCCCAGCCAAAATTAGCTACTTATTTGGCCCGATTCATTATTTCCTACTATATCAAGTGTTGGTGGAACGTCATTGATATCAATAACATTGATTACTAATGTGGCGTAAGTTTTGTGCTTGGCTAAATCAGTTGCAACAATTTGAACAACGATGATTGGAATCATTTCGAAATCAAGTGCATTATTGTGAGATGTCACAATGACACCAGTTGATTCATTCACTTTCAACACCTTCTGGGCCACCAATGAATGCCTTCAAGTATATTCCAAATATATTCAGATTAATTATTTGAACTCATCCCGTATTATAGAAGGCCTGATACAAACACGTGGAATTCTTACGTGACAATATCATTGATATCACGGTCTTTCGCAAATATTGTGGCAATATAAAATCCCATTTCAACGTTTTCCGGTATTGAAACCTCAACCGTATCTGTTTCAAAAATTGGCAACTCATCATTCCAATTCCGCAAATTTATTTCAATAATTCTTTCGTTGATATGGGACTTGTTAGCAACTTCAATCGATTGTAGCTAAAAATTTATAACGAGTTGAATGATTAGAATAGATAGTACGTCTATAAAGTTCTTATATGCTTCTTCTGGTATACTTTGATCATTATGTAACGCCAGTGTTCATCTTCGTAATCCAAGAGCGATGCATTGACGACTGAAATAGTGAAGTTGTTGGTTTGATAGCCGCTATTTGGAACGATTGCGAAAGCGGAACTCCAATGATAATCTGAATCATCGCCAAGAGATACATAGTATTGCGCATTTTCAGCCTGGAATAAAACAAAAATCCAATGAATACTTTCAGCAATTGTACTATCCAAAAAATAATATTAGAACGTTCAAATCACTAAATCAATATCCGAGATAGTAATTGGTTGTGAAAAATCGAGTGACATGTATGTTTCTTCTTGAATGTCAATTGACAACTCATACGGCGATATTTCTGGTATATGGTCATTCCTATCCATGACAATAACAATCACAGTTGCTTCAATTGCTGAACTGATGTTGTCTTTCTCATAAGCAATAATTTGGAATCTAAATACTTCTTTCTTCAACATATCACGATCAATCTCATGAATTGTAATACTTCCAGTAGTTGGTTCTATCGTGAATAACGTTTCTTCACCTGAGACATAAAATTTATAGACCAACGTAAAAACATCTCTAAATTTTTTCATATTTATGTTCTCAATAGTTAACTTCATAGTTATGTATAAATACCTTCTTCCGGGATTATCTTGTAATTTATTTCTGCATTTATACGAACATCGCCGTCAATCGCTAATACAGCAAGGGTCTGAAAAGAAAATCACTTTTTTGCACCTGCGTTCTGAACGAAATATTGGTTGGGTATGATTGTTATTTTTTTTCTAATTACTTTCATTGACTTCTCTTCGAGAATTTCCGACGCTGCCAAACGCGTCCACTTCGGTGCTTCATCAGGCATATCAGTAACTTCAACTGGTGTCACAACACTCGATGAATTTCCTGCACCATCCTTTATTTTTGAAATTATTTTGAAGATAAAATACATGAATTCTTATATTAGGATATTTTTCCACAATTTACCGTGGCTGTCATCGTCAGCATGTACATTGTTATATTTTCAAAATCTAAGTATTGTATCACATCTAAGTAAGCTATCACTGAATAATCTCTATCAACTCCACTGACAGGTTCAAGTTGGAATATGAAATTGTGCGAACCTTCTTTTGGCTTTTAAAAAAAAGGAAAATTGTTAACAAAAATTGCGCTTTTCAATGCGAAGAGGATAAAATATGTAAGCGCTCACCATTGATTTGAACATCACATTGATTTGATCAATCCAACCATCAGCGTCGTGAATGGTATACGAACAATTTGTATGCCCTGCATAATTTTCCTAATAATATCATATCGACCGTCAATTTGATTCATTACTGAAGCACAATGACATTCAAATAACGTGAAGAAATGGTTGAAAAAAAAAAACAGACCTCAACTGCGCAATTTCGTTCATCCGGTTGGATAATCGGTGCATTATCGTCAATGTTCAAAATATTTAGAGTAATCGCAAAGTTAGTACTACCTATAAGAATATCAAATTTGTATTGTCGCATAATTTCCGTTTCGTAATCCTGTTTTTTTGTGATATAAATCCCCCATTTCTTAGTTCCATTCTTTTTGATCTCTGCACCCAGCAAATAATTATTATTAGGGCTCCTGAATGAGCCAATTTCTGGCCCTCCCTCAACTATAATATATAAAATTTCTCGTATGAATGTAATTCGAGATGAATAATGCAGTGTAGAAACAGAATTTTGAACTGAAGATTGCCACGAGAATGTGGGTGACCGAAAGTCGACTCGATATACTTAAAAATATGAAGTACTGTATGATAAGTTTTACTATGCATATCACAATTTCCATTATATATATGTATCAACAAAAGAGGGCATGATCAAGTTTCGTGTACCGTGTTTCATATTTTTGTGTATCTGGAGTTGTGTTCCGGTTACATTCATTTTTGTGGTAATTCTAACATAAAATTCGCTCCGTATATTCAAGTTGATTCAGTTATACCGGCATAATTTATTTCTGCGATTAGAATCTGTCGAGAAACTTCCTCCTGCAGTTCAATATTTGTTTGCTTAGTGTTGTTGATGTAGAACCATTTTCCCAATGCAGGGTCACATATCTCAGGTTTTGTAAACGGTGGAATAATCGATTCTAGTCAGAATCAAACAGAGTTAATGTTAAAATTATTAAAATTAGCTCACAATCGCATATGAAAATTATTTTTTCAATTAAATTCCGTGTATGCATATCGATTATTTATTTTCGGTACTTCAATTTTCGGCTTGTTCAGAACTTCGCTATCATTTGAAGCGATCCATCAACGAAAACTATTTATAATGACCTAGTGATTCAATGACGGTGATTGGAGATTTATCACATGTCAGATTTAATCAGTGAGATGATTGATAAAAATAAAAATTAAACGCATTTTACTCACCAGTTCGTGTACACCCGATGGCATATAATAAATACAGTATAATTGAACCAAGTTGAAGAACAGTAGCCATATTAATCATCATATACATTTCATCATATTATTAATTAATCAATGAAAAAGTTTGAAAGCGTTCATCAGTTGAAATTTATATCGTATCAACCCCGGATTCAATGTGTGTATTCACGGACGCTATGTTATATTGTAACTGACGAGAATAATATCATTACTCGATAAAATCAACAAAATTATCGTGCCGCAAAATGTCAATCGATGTGCCATCAGGGTATTATCATCAGTATGAAAAAAAAAAAAAACATGCTATCGATGACTTTTAATACTGAGTATTATCCATTATCTCCGTGGCGGCATTGTTGTAACCGACATACATGATAATAATCATCGCTTGCAGAGTCATATCAAGCAATAATTGCGGAATGAATTGCTGATTGAGAAAACTTGTTACTCTCACTTCCTTATCTTTTCGCACATTTTTACCCGCAACGGAATAAATATGGTATATGCGTTCAGGACAAATGGTTATATACATTGTATATATGTGTATTATTGATTATAACACACATAAGTGCATTATTCCCTATTTAAAGTGGTTAAAGTTATTTTTATTGCAACTTGCCCTTGTCGGGGAGGGGGGTTCTCCCGGTCCGTCGGTCTGTATGTCTGTCTGGCTGTTCCCATTTTCCAACATTTTAAACATTTCGTACAATCTCTGTGCGGGATTTTGTATGTTTCGTGTCAGAGTATTCATCAATTGTCGGAATCGAAATGATACGATTTTAATATCAAATCATTCAATCTCATTTGAGTGCGGAAATCACCATGGATTTCGTTGTCATTATATATATATATACAGACATTTAGAAGCTGATTGAGAAAAAGAGAAATAAATAAAAAATGCAACATACACAAAGAGTACGGGAAAAAAAACTTTATAAGTATGGATATGAACTCGTTATTTATATGCTCAAAAAGACATTTTGATTGGGTTTGGAATTCATTCCAACATTCACGACAAACTTCATATTTTCTAATCATATTGACGCGTCATAGGTCAGACGACCGAGAAGATATTGCAGAACCACTCACGCAGTTTCCAACATCGTCAGTCGACTTCGTGTCCTTCAAGCCGAAACTCACCGAACATTTATTCTCTCAACTATTTTTCCTAATCATTGCGCCTTGATTATTATTACGTAGCAATAATAATAAGAATAACATAATAAAAGTAGCAATAAGGTGAGATTCTCCGCATCGTTTGGATAGAGGTAATCATCTTCAATCGTGCGGAATGATTACAAACAATTTATTCATTATATATTTTTTCATTATATTCATCACAGTGGAATCGGAAAGAGTATTTAGTTTTCATTTTTACGAATCTACGTACAAGTGAGCGATTCATTTTAAAGATAAGAAAGAAAAAAAAACATTTCTGATATTGTTATCTATCAATCAAATGAAAAAATGTAATCGGGAACTCGGGAACTGATCATTCAACTCGTCATCGACATAAATTTATTCAAATAAATATATTGAAATTTATTGACATATTAATACAGAACCACATGAATATATTCATTAGATACTATTTTATATTGATTAATGAACTACGTCTTACATTTCACCATTCGCATATTATCAATTGAACCAAATAACCTATTTCGAGAAATACTATCACCATTGGTGAAAAACTATTGAGCTCAATGGTTTTTTTGCCAATAGTAATAATATTTTGCGATATGGGAACCAGGCACGAATATTGATCAACATGGACTACTAGATTTGCATATTGGACTCCATCAACTTCACACCCCTTCAATAACCGTCATGTATCAATAATTGGCGCCCACGCGTCTTCCGCTATTTTTCTCCAACATAGAAGATAACAGGCGAGTTTGAAACATATTAATTAATTTGGAATGATTGTATAAATTCATTTTTCAGCCACCTTTCCACCAATGAAAATGGCAAAATCGACACTAAATATAAATCGACGTCAATCAGATTTGCACTTACAGTCCATTGCAAGATTAACTAGTTTACCAATTGTCGAGAGTGGCTTTCACGTGGCTGGCAACGTCTATAAAAAGATCAAGGTATATATAGGACAGAATTATAAATATTCTCATAATCTGAATGGGAATATTGTATTGTCCAATCCACCTCATGATAGATTTTCCTATCCAATTATGGCATTGTTGATTACCCGAGAATGAATATTAGTTTTTTAGATTTTTGGCATGTCATTGATGTATTGAGACAGTGGGGAGAAAAACATACAAATTCACACTTTCGCTTGATGGTTTTATCGGTACCGAATTCCACTGTATTTCGTTTTTTCACATCAAAATAGGCCACCAACTCGGTTCTTCGACTATATGGCGGTATGATCAACGTTTTTCGAGTTTTCAAAGTTTTCATTAAAATTCCAAATACGATAAATATTGCCAATTTGGATTAGTCCGTTCTCCTTCTCACTGCGTCAATTATTCACTTCACCAAATTATTGCTTCTCATTATATTCAGTCGAATTAAATTTTACCAAATTAATCGGAAACGGCTAAAGAAGGAAGTTGAAAGAAAGTATTGAATATTATTATTGTTTTATTTTTAAATTGTTGAATGATTCTGTTTCATCATATTAGCGTTGTAATTCATTGATGAATTGGAGCTTTGATGCAGCCGAACAAACTTTAGCGATTGCAGCCGCATCAGCAATACCAGCAATTTTGGTTTTAAATAAACCAATATCCACCTTTGATCAACTTGTTTGTCGTGGAATTGAATTGGTTCAGCAGAGAGTGCCAGTAATGCATTTACCACCGCATCTGGTGAGCTGGAAATCTGATATGAATAATAAATAATAATGCATATAATGGTCACTTGAATATAAATAGGATAAATAAAACGAAAGGAATCATGCATGGATTTGAAAAAGATTGTGGTCTTGTTAGTTAATTTTCTTTTAATGCTATTCGAACGTATTCTGTGTGTAGCTGTTTTGGAACACGCGAGAATTCATGAATAACAAAATTGTGAGGCCGATGCTGAAACGTGCCGGAAGTGTAACGCATATCGGTAGTCAAGCTGCTGATGCTGCAGCAGATACACTCGATGGCGCACTAACAGTTGCGGATGAATACATTGATCGTTATTTGCCGGGCGACCCAACAGACAAAGCTATCGAGAGTAAGTCGAGGAAACGAAAAAATAGATGTTAATATATTTTTTGCAGTGAAAATTTGAATATTGGAATAATTCGTTCACATTTATTTTCGTAACTTTTATGAGCTAGATTCCAAGTCTGCAGAATTAGTAAGCAAAACCGCCCGTACGATTGAACACGGCGCTAGATTTTCCAAAAAGGTTCAACGCAGATTGACACGTCGCACGTTAGCAGAGGCACGTGCGCTCAAACATCAAGGACTTGAATGTATCCACGTTCTCATTTACGTCACTAAATTGGTTAGGATATATTTTATTTCATTCAATTAACGTGTATACAAAAATGTGGTATAGAGTATTACAGAAAGTATTCTACCGGAAATTGCTATTCGGCACTAGTCAAGTAATCAGAATTTTCTCGTAATTTTTTTTTGTATACTGTGTGGAAAACGAACAACCATATATTTCTGTACGTTTACTTGATTAGACTTTTCTTGGTGATGATGACATAGAGTGGTGCAGTTGTGATAAGAACGATATTTTTCGAACTCTGTATTTGGAAATCTAGTAGATGAAAAAAACAAAGAAAGTAAGATTGGTTCATTTTTGGGTGACCATTGCAAATAAAGCGTTCCGAAATTTTTGTGAGCATCCAAACAGTGATAGGTTATTGGATTACGAAAACATGGATTTCATCGAGAAAATTTTTTTTATTTTCTTCGTTAATATTTCATAAGCTTTTACTTCAAGCCCTCAAGGATGATGAACACTTTTTTGCTCTACAATGTTTAGCTTATACTAAATATAAGCAAGAAACAAATAAATTATCGCAAGGAATTTTGAATGATATTATGTACAATTTTAATTGTTACGATTATTCATGAATGTGGAAAATGATTTGTTCGAAATAAATTTTTTCTTATTTCGTTATTTTCTTCTTACCAACAAAATCTACACCACTCGTGACATCTCAAAATTGTCAGGATTTGATGAGGAAATTTTCATGTAAACTGAACGAGAAGGTTGAAGAATATGTTCTCGACAAAAATCATGTTTTCATAATCTGACAGATCAGAAAACAGTGTAACGAAGCTTGAATAAATTTGTAAATATTTTGGCCGTCGTTACCATTTGAGATAGGAAAAACTCGTGCTTCATTTTTGGCTTCATATGTTTGACACACACCTTCGTTTATCAGTTATGACCACTTTAATCATGATATTGTTACGATAATTCCTTACTACAAGTCAGCACCAAAAGCATATCGTACGTTAGACGAACAGACCGATACATTTTTTTTTCGTTTTTGATATAGAATACGATGAAAAATCACGAGAGAAATTGGAAAACCCATCTATGTCCGAAAATCAATCTTCGGGAGAAAATTCAATAGCTGTACTAGTGGGGGAGCTGTATCACCTTTCGTTATTTATTTTCATGTCGACGAGTTGAATGAGGCGTTTTTCTTGTTTCTCGATGCACGAAATTTAAATATCGCAGTAAATTCACCAGAAATGCGTACCTACAATTGTTATAAACAAACTATTTCCGAAAATTAACAAAAGAAAATTCTTAATTTCCAAACTAAAATTGAACATAAACAAATTACCTTATCAATTAGGAAGAACAATTTATTAACTAGTGCCCGAAATATTGTTGTCAAGATAATTTTCCAATGTTTAATTCATGTTCAAGAATTGAAAAAATGTCATTTAGTGTTTAATTGTTCAAAATGTATAACTCGAAAACTCTTTGTTTCATCGAAATTCTGCGGGAGCTCTTCTATTTTTTTCCATACTTCAAACTATTCGAAGAAAAAATGTTCTCGATAAATAGAATTTTCTTGATTGTTCAAATAATTTATTTATAACAGTTAAAGGTACAATCCCGTCACAACGACTGCAATATCCATATTCTTCGCATCAAAAAACATGGAAAAAACCTAATTTGACTCAGCGAAATGGCAAATAAATATGACAAGGTAGTATAGCTGTTAGACTATAATAAACATTAGATTGCTACAGATCCAAATATGGCTTATCAAAAAGGAAAAGAGTTGTGGGCATTATTGAGTTTGTCCGAACCAGAGAATCAAGCGCGTCCCGAAACACTCGAACAATTATTGGTACTTTTGACACGCGAATCAGCACGTCGAATTGTTCATGTTATTAATGCGTCGGCTGAATTAACTGCTATGATACCGCGCCGTATCAGGATTACTCTTATGACTATTTCACATCAGTTATTGTCCATTATTGACACGACTATCAAGGTATGATTGAATTCGAGTTTATTTCTTGCCTCAAATCGATAACAAAATCTCCAGCAGTTCATTTATATAATGTTAGTTTCTTCTATTTTAGGTGACACCTCTAATTGGGAACCGTGGGTCAGCAGCCAATGAAATTTTTGATTTAGAAGCAGCCGTACAAAGACTAAGCACCCCTGTCAATTTGTTCTTGGTGAGTTTATTAGAATTAATTTTCGTTCATATTACTTATATGCCACATTTCCAACTGATGGTAAATGGACATACAAAATTATCTCAGGAACGTACAGCTGTGTTTCTTGCCGGACGACCAAAGCCAAATGAATTGTCAGCATCATATAGTCACGAACGAAACGATGGCAACAATCATTTGACTCCTACAGAAAATCGACCACTGAATGGAACTGATTAATCTCATCAACAGTAACAATATCAACAATTTCACCAACGGATCTATGGAATAAAATTTAGCATATCTCTCTGTAGTTACAACTCCTAAAAAAGACGGGGGAGGTACAAGTAATCGAGTATTGAAGCTTGAATACGATTTTCCCGATATCACGTTTTCAAATTGACGGCAAATTGAGGAAAAAACTATTCCTACACCCGATTTTCTCTCGAAAAAATTAGATTATACATTTTCTAATGACGAACTGAATTGTTCCCGAAGAAGATTAAATTATTTGTTACAAGTATCATAATTCTTTGAATTTCATACAATTTAATTTTTTTCCCGTTTTACTTAAGAATTAAAGGTTCTGCATTGCCTACTGACTCACTACTCTCGTTGCTAGTCTCTGAATTCTTTCTGCAGAAAGTTGATGTAGAAATCCCTTTTTTTGATAGTTAAAATTATTTTATATCATTCAAATCTGTAATAAAGTTGCTATGAAGTTTGGGGGAATTTGGGATTGGCTTTAGTCCAACAAAAAATTCATGTTATCCACTCCATTTCTAACGCTGACAACCATGCTCACTCAGTGAGATAGTCGAATCCATGAGGTGAAATCAGAATGAATTCTTAAGGATATTTCAAGTAAACGGTGAGGCAAAATTGGGTGGTCTAATAAAATTTTCAGTGATTTTTCACAGTCGAGCATTTCTCCTATGCATCATCTCTCTGCCATTTTATTCTGTGGAAGATCGGTGAAACTTCTTGTCAATATATCTATGTGACCACACTATGACTGATACTTTCATTGATTTTGTATTATACAATTTGTTTGTGAGTTTCCACTTAATATTAAGGTAGTTGAAGGGTTTTTCGCGGTCCATGTCAAAAATATGAAACTATCAGTATATAAAATTGAATTGTCACTGCGGTAGTTGGAAAAACTCCGAGATAATTCACCAAGTGAAACACGAGGAAATTGTATTTGAAATCGATGAATTTACCATGAAGAGTGTAAGGAGAATGCAGTGACAGCTCTGAATTTCCGTGGAAAAAAATAGTTATTCATGTCAAACACATGAAAAAATGTTCTGGTCTCACTTAGACATTTTAAGGAATGATGCAAAAATTGTATGGAATTTCATCAAACAGTTTGTCTGTGCATGATAATTGAATGGTATCTTTGGAGGTTAACTGTGTACAATTTTACAGACTATGAGACAAATGAGTAACTGTGAAATCTTGATAATAAATGTTATTACACAATGAAACTATCTACAATTTATCCGCGAACATTAGGTTTAAATATTATTCTTGTCGATACGATTATCATGACCTTTACAACAATCGTCATTATATTAATAAGACATTCAAAATCTCCGTAGTCTCTGTTAAGATTATGTTGTGTGGAAGCAAAAAATTACTCATAATGTGTTCCTCTAACTGATGTTAGTGGATATTGTATTTTATTATGTATGTCACATGTGTGACACTAAATCAGTGTTGTAGCATTACAGGAACTGGATATCGAATCTGTATATAGAAAACAGTTCCGCTGTCGACTGACATGTTAGATAAGAGCATGGACTGAACGTACGTATTCTTACAGATCATTGTGTGCATTGTAGGACGCATACATGTGTATATGTTCTCAACAGTCTCGCTGCAACTACCTTAAGTATGAGTTTGCCTGAATTGTCACTTCGGGATAAATCGATCAACGTTCAATGAATAATTCACTAATATTGATTAATTTTTTTAGAATTTATCAGTAATGGTTCAAAATCGCTGTTCGTATGGTAATTTTCACATCATCATAGTAAATTTTTATTCTTGGTGAAGTATGTTTCTGATGGCAGAAAGATGAAGGAAAGTGCAGTATAAAACAAATTTTCACACGGTGCTTAATATAGTTTTGACCCTCCATGGTGGATATGCTATCTCATATCGCAATTTGGGAGAGCGACAAGGTATCCAGAGGAGAACATCTATTACCTGCGTAGTGAATATTGAACAATATTCGAACGAACAAATACAATGAAAAAAGAGGAATGTGGAACACAATATACAGAATTGAACCGATATAATGAATTTCACCCCTCCCAGATAATTCTATAATACCATATTAAATACCCGTGTAGAAATTTTGTCAAGGATAAATAGTGGTCCCACACAGGATTCCCATACTAAATGCAGGCCCGAGATAGGACACCTTCGTTAGTCCCATATAGGGATGACACACGTTCTAAATGAGGACCAACATTATTTTCCTAACTTGGTCCAACATAAAACATTTGTGAGCCACCAATATGAAAAATCACTTTCAGTACCTTAAATGTTGAATGGTAGATGAAAAAAAAATTGATTGCATTCTACGTACTACAGAAAGTATATGAAACGCGCCATCAAAACAAAACAACATGCCTGTCAAATATGAATTCGTATTATAACAATACGGCCATCCATCGAAACAATAATCCCACTATGTACTGCTTAGCTTCGATGATCGGTGATGTCCTTGAGTCCTCGGTTGCTGCATGTCATATATGATGCCGCAGTAATTCAGTCCATTGTAAAGTTCATCTGCATTATTCACGTACTTTTGCACTACACTAAATCATTTATAATAATTATTCCTGGTTTCCCTGAAATTAAATGGTATGAAAAATTTGTTATGGGCAGCGTTTCAGGTAGTTTTTTCATTTTCCCTATTTATATTATATGCCTCATATATATGAAAATGGGGCAAGTTGGAAAACTTATTCAACTCCACCAAATAACATTATATGACATCAAGTATATTTGCATTCTCGCATTTATATTGAAAAATCCTGATATATGTCACAATGGTATCAATATTGAGGGGAATTAAAGGATTCCTACTTTGGTTCAACATTGGCTGGATGTTGGAACACCAACATTTTTCATGAAGAATTGAATCCTATACAGGCCCAATGTGTGAAACCCTCGCACATCTCGTAGTTAGGACTCCGCAACTGTGTCTCTGTAGAACCCACATGGGATGACGTTACAAATCTCGTACTTAGGACGCCTTATTTGTGCCTGTGTGGAACCAACATTGAATGTTGGACGCCTATAAAATCTACATGGGAATGGCATCTATATTTAGAGGAATTACAGGATTCCTACTTCGGTCCAACATGGGCGGGATCGTGGAACACTAACATTTTTGTTGGAGAATTGAATCCTATACACAAGACCAATGTTCCCGAACTACTAAGATAACGAAAAGTGCTGTAGAATGGCCGTGGGTGCTCGGAATTCACAAGAAATCTGAATGGAGAGTGACATATATAGATGTTGATAGCTTCATCGGTAGAATACTCGGGGCCAATCTAAGAAGGTCCACGTCCGAGATATCGGCTTGCGACTATTCATTATTTTTTTCAAATCGCGCGGGCGAATGTTAGGGTTCTTTGCATTGCCACTCACCGATCGAAAAATATTTATTCTTCATGAATTTATTTTCACTCAAAATATATTCCAACTACTCAAACTTCTTCACATCAGATCCAATCATCGCGGTCGATAATCAGACACGATTTTGAAAAGTATGTGTAATGGTCAACCAAGTTTGACTGTATTCGAGGATATTGTTTCTAATAAAATACAGATTACTCCCAAAAAAGCTTCCCTCAGTATCTACCATACTCAAATCTGCCCATAACTCTGTAATGATTTTATTATTCTATTATTACAAAACGAATTATATCGCGGGTAAATATTTTTCAAATATGAAATTTATATTGAATTGAACCATATGTGAATTTAATATATTGGAAATTATCAACAATAGTAATATAATTATAAAACATGCCATCAAAATATTAATATCGAGTCTATATAACGAATTCGTATATCAATAATCTAAATACAACGATTAATTTTCATATATATATAAATCTATATGTTATGTGTAAATTTATCTATTAGTATTTAATTTGAGAGAGAGAGGACATTTGGTTCGTATAAATATTGGACTTATCTGCGGCACTTGATGAAATCCTATCTTTTATTCGTTTGGTGGTACGAGGCGATGGATGCTCCTTTTTCCTTTCTCTTCTAATATATGAGAGTCGGATTCCACTATGTTATTTGTATTTTCATTGGATACGATTGTATTCAAAAAACAGCAATATACTTGAGAGTGTATATTGCTGCTTTATTTTATTCGTTCCGTATTAATCGTTGATGCGACGTCGCTAAGTGGATTATTCTGGTTGACCGTCTCTGGCAGTGTCCACAGGATAAGTGAGTCCTTATTAATTTTCCGAAAAATGATTGAATATGTACTCTCACGCCTCAAACATTCCGTGATGAAAATATTTCCACCTCTATCTGCTTTCGTGCGCGAGTCATTTTGGATATCTTGCCTCTCTCTCCCGCTGTACATTATTCCTATCTATCTATCTCTCTCTCTCTATATATGTAATTCTTACAACTCAAATACAACTTAAATGCAATGAATTCCAATTGACTACACGACCGCGGTGGCAAGACTTTTGGTCGTCAACAAGTCGATCAACCTTCGATTCCCATTCGGTTTTTTTTTTTTTTTTCATCAATTGCATAATATGAAATATTGCGTATTCTGGTATGCATGAATTTATTATTTGACGAAACTGTACTCCACATATTTCTCCATCGCACCGATTCTGCTTGAAGTTAATATATATATAGTGTGCGAACATGGTCTCTTTAGTGAACATAAAGATCCATATTAAATAAATTTTGGGGGAATCACCCTCATTATTTTTCACGTCTAATCGATGATGTACAAGCGTTAAAGTACAATATATAATATTATATCCATAAAATAGGCCATATCAAATACAAGTTGGATGGCTTCTTACACGCAATTTTCTCGTTTGAATTTATCTCGTGGCAAACGTATACATCAAGTTAAAAAACTCATTCGAAATCAAGTATAAATCATTAAGAGGTGAGTTTTCAAAATTCGTTTATAAGGGTTTCATGTGTTCTTTCAGCAATTTTAGGCCTATAATTCCTATCCATTTTCGAGTAGATTTGTAACGCGCTAGTAAGACAAGCACAACTGAATTTATAGTTGAGCACCATAAATACTCAATGATGGATTTTGAGAATTTTTGTTCCTCCATGTTCAAAAGTATGTATCTTATGTAATATTTGTTCACAAACAGAATATTAAACAGGAAAATCATTCAAATGGCTATTGTCATCTACTTCTGACTAGTAAATTGAAGGACCGATCGGATGAAATGTGTCAAACGGTCAAAATCATACTGATCAATTAAAAGGGTTATTATTATTTATTTGTATTTTTTCGGTCTAATGCGAAAACATTCTTCATTTAATTATTCTTCATCTGTTATATATTTTTATTTACATGAAACTTAAATGTAAAATGTTTTATTTGTGAACAAATATTCGTTCTGTGATTGTATTAATTCTATGTAACGAGAACACTTTTTAGTAGAATTGAATGAAAAAACATGCGAGAGATATTCTTGCGTTCGAGGATATATATATTCACTTACGAGATGTGTTAATATTTGATTTATTTCATGCAGAAAATTATTAAAAAAAAATAAATAAATTTATCGTCCGGGGATTCGAACACAGATTTTTCGATGAAGTTATTATATTCCGAATTAAACAGTTTAACCCTTTTTTTAATGACCCCGAGGATTAATCGCGAAATGGTTAACGCCATTCGATTCAGCGTCATCCAATTACCCTTAGATCAATTTTGCGAATTCATAAGGAAAAAGTATTCACTTGCGGTTCCTTTGACTGGACTATATGAACGGCATGAACGCGGTTTGAAACACGGTCTGTGCGGTAGGTTGTGTATACGCGAAAGTACGATGAGTCGAAAGAAGAATAGAGAAGAATGATTGTTTTAAAGTTTGGAGTGTCTCCTTGTACTGATATTTCCTCGTTAACACTTTCAAGTCTACGAATTAAATGTTCAGTCTTTCCATATACATAAATCTAGTGTGTAGTTCATTGAGTTCGTATCAGTTATTTGTATATATGGTGTATACAGTTTACACATGCACACGTTTCGTATTCATGTCTCACTGCTGGCACCAAATAAATGTACTCCGAAGTCCAAGATATATATGTGACGTATTAATGTCGTAAGAAGGACGGTGGAGAGGAAATTAAACTCAAAATAACAAAGTTGCGTTTCCGTTTGTTTATATAGAAAGTCACATCAGTCATGTATGCATACACATATGTATGTATATTATGGTGGTCGTTAAAAATGGAATTTTCGCGGGCTCCCCATAAAAAGTTCCTTTATGGTACAAGAAAACAAGGGAAACATTTTTTGTGCACAAAAATAAAAAGAATACATGTCGCAGGACGACCGAAGTTAATTTTTCTGTGAACTCGCAGTTTTCTAGAAATGACTCATAGAATATGCATATTTAAGGAAAAACCATGAAAACTATTTTGTAGGAAATTAAATTGTCTATAAAAAAGGTAATATTCACTTTTTTTTTTAAATGTTTATTTATGAAGATCATTTATGAAACGTTTTAAAGATTACAAGTATTATAAACAATATTTTTTCCGACATATAGACAATTCCATTAACTCGCGCATATTGTACTGGAATAATAGTAATGTTGATTGAAATGCAGATAAATAATTACTGTTTATTGTTCCTTAGGAAATATTGTGCTAACAATATTTTAGAAGGGGAAATTAAGACAAAAACGGGCAGTTATGAATGAAGTGGATTTGAAAAGGGTATTATTTCTAATAAAGAAGAGTATAGCATATACAAAAACATTAACTTTATTTCAAAAATAAACAGTCGAAATTTATTGTCCATAAACAGAGTTTTTAATCCCAGGGTTTGAGTAAATTTTCTTTTATATTTTTTATATTTTTACTCCTATAGTCATCTAAAATTCGGATAACGAAATAAATGGTTTCCAGCTTCTTCATTTCTCAATTTTGAAATTTTTTGAACAAAATGGATATGATATTTGTTAAAGACAATTTAATTTTCTACAAATTTGTTTTCATGTTTTTCTTCTTAAATCTGCATAATTCATGAGATATCACCGAAAAGCTCCGGTTTCATCGGAAAATGAACTTAGATTTTCCGGCGGCACGTGTTCTTTTCATGTAAGAAAAAAAAATTTTTCCTCGTTTTCTTACACCAAGAAGAAACTTTTTATGGGGCACCTGCGGAAATTCAATCTTTAGCGATCACCTCAATGTATATATGTATACATATATTTGATATTATCGACATTCCATCTAATTCTGACAATGAAATGTTATTATGAAGATAATTCATATAATAGGTAACGTGTGATTCTTGACGTTGAAGAACTAAGAGTTCACTCATGTAAATCATGGTGCATCCATTGTAATATTTCTATTGGATGATTATTCTAAAATTAATCGAAAGAAAATCGGAAACTTATCGTGGTTTAGTTTAGACTGGACGCTGATTCCCCGTCATGATAATAGAAAAATGATAAAACGTCAAATTTCTCCTGGCAACTTTGCAGAAGTCCAACAAGTCTGTAGAGAGCTACTGTAATTTCATACATGTGAATATATTTGCGGCTTGTGGCTTCACACGTCTGGAAAAATCCCATTCACGTAATGGTTAGCACGATGAGGCGTAACTCAATCTAAGACAGGGATGGCCAGCATATTCTGGGTGTCGGGTTTTGTGACGGTCGGGGATCATGAGGATCAGTACATAGGTACCCCTCAAATAGGTATATGTAATGGACAAACTACTCCAATACACCAATGTGTCCAGAAGTTAAATACAACATCTGTGCATCTATAATATAGATTCTATATTAAGAAGACTATGCAGCCGCGACGATACAGATTTTGCTCCTCAATTTGATGACCCGTGTTCAAATCCCCAAAAGATAATTCTTTTTTTTTCTCACATAATCTTCTGCAAGAAATGAATAGGATATTAACACATCTCATAAGTGATTACATACTTTAAAACGTATGAATATCTTTTACATGTTTCTGTATTCATCTTGATCAAAAAGTGTGTTTTCACGCAGATTTTATCCGATCGGTTATTCAATATGCCGGTCGGGAGGAGATATTAATAGCCATTCAAATTATTTTCCGGCCAAATTCCTTCCATTTGTGAACAAATATTTCATTAAATTCAGACTTTTCAATATGGCAGATCGAAAATTCTCGAAATCCATCACTGCGTATTTTATGGAGCTCAATTATTAATTCAGTTACGATCATACATGGTCTTACTAGCGATTTACAAAATCGACTCGGAAATAGCGAGCATCGTAGACATAAACTGTTGAAGGAACACACAATAATCTAATGAATATCGCACAATCATCTCGTCATGATTCATACATGTTTTCAATTGAATGTTATAAGTTGATGTATGTTTCTCGCAAAACAAGTTCAAATAATGAACGAGTATCTACCACATAGTTTCTTCAAATGATAGATTCATACATATAAAAATACAGAATATTATATATTATATGATTGTTGCGAGAGAAAAAAAAACATTCTTATGGGAATTGAACGCTGATCGTTTAGTTGGAGAGCGAAAGTTCTAGCATCACGGCGGTGTAGTCTAATATATTTTATTGCATTGAAGTTATATTTGAGGTGTGAGTAAAGATGTGGGTGAAACTTACTTATTGCATTGGATACGTATTCGGGGTATAGTACTGCTGGCCGTATACCTGGGTTTGGCCAGGTACGAAACCTACGTTTACGACTATGGCCTATAGATACAGTAGAGTTTCTATAAATTCTGCACTATCTTTAGGCCGTCAATAATGAAGTTAAGAATCAATTAGTCCACCGAAGAACACATCGAAAACGAATGGTCGTCAAGAAGCTGCCAACGGCCATGTGAAGAGCGAGTGAATTTGTTAATTTCCATGTCATAACTTAAAAGTATGTATATTTGATGCATACTTTTCTCACTAACGTAGAATAAAAATAAATTCATATATATTCAATAGGGCAATTTCTATCCATACCTTACTATGTTTGTAGTATTATTTTGTATTATTGGAGATAATCCATTTCGGAATAGTAATTACCACTCAATCCATCTGTGATGACAACTTTTTTTCTATTCACTAGTCGTGAAAACAATAATTCAAAAGTGCTGTTGCAATGTAATTGCATGATCACAGAACATATGCAACTTCGTTGATTTCATTCATGAATCATAACCATCCGCAACATATACGTATGTCACAAAAATTGATGATGAAACTTTCCTATTAGTTGTGAAACTTATGATGGATGAATAATGCATAATACAATATACTGGTGGTCTCATCATCATTTAGTGCGTAAATACATGCATTGGATCATATGAAATGACCCCCACGTCACTCATCGACCGAATGTTTTCTTTCCATTACAGGGACGACACAGCAATCATTTAATGAAAATTCAATTTCACAACTTCATCAAATTATTTATTCTAATTTTATCAGCTCATGATTATGAGATAGTTGAGTAGAAGCAAACAAGGCGATCACTTACATTTAATTAGATTTTGTATATTTGTGTGATTGAAATCAGTTAAGGTACAAAGTCCAGTGTTGGGATGTGTTGTAGTCACAGCACTGTACTGCTTCAATTCATTCCCTCTCCCATTGCATTTGCGACGTGCTCGTGGCATTTTCCATTATTCACGTGATGCTTACAGATATAAAACTCCAGTGTACGCCGGCACGTATAACACTTTGAACGTTTTCAATATACATTTTTATGTAAAACCGATTCTACCTCAAAATTAATATCCAAGTAATTTACTCTGGCGTGACTGGATCATTCTAAATGTAAGTATAGTGGTTGAGTAATAGTTTTGAAAATATTCTCTGACGTAATCAGGAGTGAGTATGATGCAATGACAAAATAATCATGAATTCATTATAACATGAGTAGCCGTGAGTGATTCGTTTAGCAGATTCATAATGACCGATCAACTGTACACTTCCGTGAATGATGGACCACGTCTTGAAGTTCTTGACCGAGTGAGAAATATTCCGACTGTCCAAACAGCATTGGAAAAAACGGGATCGACTTATTCATACCTCAAGGGTTCACATCATTTAATAAATTGGGCTTTGGGTTATGCCGAAGCAGGTTTTAATTATGCAACTGCAACAGCAGTACCGATTGCTGCGCCTTTGGCTAAGAAATTTGCGGACCAAATAAATAGCGTTGATGGAAAATTGTGTCAAGGTTTGGATTTGGTGGAAAAAAAAGTTCCGATTGTTAAGCAACCGCCGCAAGAGGTGAGTTGATCGATTGCCACAAGGTCCATAGTGCATAAAAGTTCAATGGAATCGTCAAGAAAGAATGTTCAGTCGAGAGTAATATCGATCTATATTAATGTTTTTTGTTATAATTGATAGATTTATGATGCTGCAAGAAAAGTAATGGGATGTAAACTCCAACCTACCGTTGAAAAGTTGGTGGCTGCGAAAGAATCAGCGACGGAACAGGCATCAGCATTGAAAGATATCAGCATTAATAAAGCAAATGAATTATTAAATACGCACTACGGTACAATGGCTATACAGGGTGTTGACACCACGAGTGCCCTCGCCAATCGCTTACTCGATTATTATTTTCCACAGATTGAGGGTGAAGTGAACCAACCAGGTCAGCTAATCCTATATAATTCCACTGGCCAAATTAATCATCGGCTGATAATAAACTGAATTAGGTTGTTAAGTATATTTGCATTATAATTTTTTGTAGCTCCCGTGTCAGCTGATGAAAATAAAGTGTTGCACGCCGTACAAACGATTGGGTTATTGTCATCGAAAACAGCGAATCGTGTTTATCATTCGGTTTCAGCACAATTGAGAACTATAAAGAAAGAGGATGTCACTAACTATATGTCGAGTGTCATTGCAATACTTCACTTGACAAAATTTCTCAATGGTGATGAAGAACAAGTGACTCCACCATCAACTTCATCCGCATCAGAACGACAAAAATAGATGATTAAATTTCCAATTCAATAATACCCCAACATAATATCAACCATTCTACAAAAAAATTGACACAAACAGTGCATATCAAAATTCGGAACGAATAAAGAAAGATAATAAAGCTGAACATACAATCAACGTAACATCCGGAATATTTAGTACAAAGTGAATACTTTCCTATCTTTCTACGCACCACAGAATTATGTCTATATATATTTTCAAATAAATTATACTTATATTATAGAACTAATTTGAAATATTATATATTACTTAACACGCTGGGTGTTTTTCTTTCAATCACTATTTATATAACACTATCAAATCGTAATACTGACAGAAAGAATCTTAAATAGGAGATTTATCAAATCCATAAGCAGCATATTGATTGTCTTTCTTAGTTTCAAAATTTGGATACCCTTCGTCGCCAGGCAGCAGCCTTTTTCTTGATTCTGTAACCTTGAGTCCACTGTCATGAGTCCAATTTCCGGCATTGTACTTGAAATAGTAAGTGCACCAATAAATACCAAGAACTATAAATGCAGTTTTGCTGATCATATGGCGACAAAAATATGCACTCTCGGGACCAAATTTTGGTACTAAAGCATTTTCGAGTTTGTCAAGTGGTGCACGATAAAAACGTCTCAATGGATTGTAACGTTGTATGTAATATTCAGGATTCATTTTCGGCTCATCAGGTGCTAAATGCTGATCCTTTAGCCATTGTGCACGCCATGCACGTTCTTCTGGGCTCATACCTAGTAATCGCTCACGCTCATCCGTCATACGACCAGCAATGCTCATCGGTGGCACCCCACCCGTTTCTGATGCTCTCTTCGACATTTTTAAGGACTTCTATGAACAAACAATGTTATCAATGTAATTTTATTTATCTAGCAAATTGTCGCGATAAATGTGAGAAAGGTAAATGAAAATAATGGAAAGTGAGGTTAAATTAATAGTTAACGTATAGTCAACATGTCCTTATATTTTAATTTGTATGTATTATATATACACATCAAGGTTCGAATTCAAAAATCGTATGAATATGAATATAAACCTTACATAGTGATAACACTGATAATGAATTCACAATGTATTGAGGCCAACTCGCTTATTCAGCGCTCAAGAAAATTTTAGTTTTCGTAACAGATCCGAGACTAGAAGGCTTACTTTCATTAACAAAATGGCGATGCCGGTATGATATGCGTGCATGTTTTTATTGTGTAACTTGAAATTCGCTGGATCTGCGCAAGTGCGTGCGTTCAGAAATTGATACAGATTCGGGCTTCATGCGATTCTGTAAAAAGAAGTTTCAGTACGGATGAATTATTGTTTATTTAACGATGGTCGGTAATATCGATTTGGGATCAGAATATGACCTTTCAAATGTGCACAATGAATAATGATGAATTATTCAATATCTCAACCAGGGGGTCTCTAAGAGAAAATGGGTTGCTATCATCTTCACTACAAACCAAAAGGTGTGTATGAAGAAGATATGAATTTGAATGTGTGACACGTCGAAAACGTCGATATGAAATTGTGGAACACGAGTAACGATGGACTCTGGATCTGATGTTGACATGGGGAATGAGCAGTTCAAATCAAATAAAGTTTGGTATATGGGAGGAAATGAAAATGTATGTATGTCGGGGTCAATTTGAGGATATACGCATTCGATTAAGTGTGAACAGTCGAATAGCAGAATCAAACGAGTGTCAAACTTATAAATTACAACGAGATGGTAAGTAGTCGACGGCAGTCGATAATACAGTGTTCCGACTGAAAATTACCATTATCATAAGATCGACGTTGAGAAATGACAGTACTAGAACCCAAACAAGAATAAAACTTTCGAGAACTTGATAGCTTTATTATTCGTATGTAGATCAGATGATTGAAATGAGGAGTTCCTTATTTTTAAGGAAACCTTGAATTACGTTGGGCACGCAAATAATTCCTGAATAAATATTTGAACAATAATGTAATTTTCCTTCCACGACATTTATCACCTCAAAATATTGTTTAGTATAATTGTTGCCGTAATTTATGGAGTTCTTGATTCCTCTATATGCAGATGCCTTTATGGATTTGGTGATTAGATGCCCTATGCAATTCATCGCAATATAAGTAACTAATTACATTTTCAACATTCATTTATAAATTTACTTCCACTCTTTTCCCAGTGTGAGGAAGCATGCACATTCGGCACCATACTCACATTTATAGTCAAAACAAATGTGTTAATCGTATATCATAAATAAATGATTGCATTACATACTTCGTCGATCAGTTGGAACCACTGGTTAATGCAATGGCGCCGGCATTGGAAAAGTTTATATTGATGATTTCTCACGAAATAGACAAGTTGAAAAATTCGTGCAAAAATAATTTCATTAATCCATTCATCAGATATAAAATACAAGAATTGCAATTGAGTACTACAGTTATAGACACACGAGGCGGATGTGGTTCGGGTCGGATTTTGGAATGAGGGCATAAACATAGTCATAGTGCATGCAACAAGACAAAATAGGTGAAATTTTTCATATATATATCAAATCATGTGGATGTTAAGCGTAATTACTTTCGACTGGATAATATTATTTCTATGTGTAATACTAGTCTTTCACCGAATTCACACAATTTTTCGCCGAGGACTTTACTCGCATTTGATGGATAAAAATAAAATTGGTCAACGAAGTACTGCCATTCGTATCGGGTTCTCGTCTGCGTATTACCAATTACAGGGTACAACTACCGACTCTGACGCGGTCAGTATAGTCGGTCACAATTTAATATAATTCCATATCTCCGTTTCGAGCTAAATCTGCAAGAAAATTTTTGTTAGCTAATCAACTGATTAAAGTATTAGGATTTAGAAGATTATTTTTATACACCGGTAAGCATGGATTATATCATATTTTCATCGGAAATTTACTTACCATGCTGTGGAATACCCTGATGTTATCGCCGTGATATATTTATTCATGCGCGATATTTTCATCATTTTTGCGTCGTGAGGCAGGCAATTATCAAAGATTCTTCTTGAAATGATAGCGTCTAATATTTCCACTACTTTTTCCATTTTCCAGTCCAATTCCTTGCACTTTTATGTAATTGTAGACTAAGTCAAATACCTCAGCTACAATTTGACTATTCCCAAATAAGAGACCATTTCAGCATCCAGAATAGTGGTCTGGATGCTGAAATGCCGGCATAGTAGAAAATTGCGGTGGTGGTCAGGAGTTACAATCGGACGCTGTAGAAAAAGTCTTTAAACATAATGTTAATAATTGAGGCTCACTTATTAATCTCTCTACGAGCGGGTCTCTAGCTTCGTGCGCGTTTGAGGGAGATCAATCATGCTCGATATTTTCTCTCTCGAGCGTTCGGCGGGCCAGCTGATATTTCTCAATAGAATTTTTGTGCGGTATATATCAGTGATGCCAGAATGATGATTCTGGCAACAAGCAACATGAGTGGCGGGGGTGCCGCATCAAGCAGAGGCCGTGTTGGTGTGAGCCCCGCACTTCGGCTCGTGGTTCGGTAAATAGAAAAGGGCAGAAAAACTATTCATATCTCTGTTCTTACCGAACTCGGCCGAAGATGAACGAACCTATGTCGGTGCATCTACCCGAGGGTATGTGTGAACCCTTGGATTCAATTTCATGATTTCAGGTTAAAACTGAACATGAATATTGAGATGGAAATAATGTTGCCACCGAATTTTCATTTATTCGCCCCTATGAAAGATTCATATATCCATATGTATATAAAATGAAGAAAATTGCATTGTCAAAATATTTAAATAATGTAAAAGGCCCATACGATGATGCCACATGTAGGCAAATGTGATCCAAGTTCATATAATTGCTGCTGGACAAACGATACTGTTCGTTCTATTGGCACATTGGTAGCAGGCTTGCGAGCGATTCGATAGCTTGCGAGTTCAAGTCACCTCGAAGCCTTAATTTTTTTAATTTTCATAATTCCCAAATTTTTCAACATGGAATATAAAAAAAATCCAGACATTATTTCTTCAAAGTGCGGATTATCGTCCACAATTTCTTCAATGCCTTGATATAGACTTTGAGTTAGTTAACATCTCACGAGTTTCGGATTTCCAATACGAATAATGTGAAGTTAGTGCACTAAATATAGCTTGTTTCCAAATAGAACGATGTCAGGCAATCAAAGGGACGAACGTTATCGAAATCAATAATCAAACTGGATAAAATATGATCGAACTCAAAAATGTAATTGAAAGAATATTCAAAAGAGATTGTAAGTTACATATATATAAGTTGTATAACGATATATATAGTTAGAATCACATTCATTAATGTTTATATATTTGCCTACTTGACTCTTAATTTAACGGTGTCGGATTACAAAAAAATATCTAACGCTTTCATTTTATTGCGTATACGAATATATATAATATATTTTCTATCATATATGACTCTGATATTGTAAGAGTTTTTTCTTTATACATAGGCTTCCGTTTTTCGTGAAAATGAAACAAAATTGCGTGAATTTTCGCATTAAAAATACTGCATGTACACACACTAAGAATATGAATATCAAGACGACCGAAGCCGACATTTGAAGTTCAAGGTAAGAACTCAATTTCTGAGTAACATTAGCTGCTTACATTACACAGCCGAAACACTGGACTCAGTTAAGTATCACGAAAAATGGGTAAAAATAACATATTTTCAGCAGCGTCTCATCATTGAGCGGTATCAACTTAGTGAATGTTTGTTATGCATAAATAAACTTTCATCTTTCCTCTCCAAAATTCCGCCTTGAAAGTTTGGTTATCTCTGATAGACAATTTTTTACAGCTAATGAGAATAAAGCTGAAAAATGACGTTTTCGAAATGTTTTAACTCGGTCGGGCGGAAATGGACGATTGTAAAAATTAAATGTACGTGGATTTCCTTTTTTGGGGTTCTAAAGAAGATTGCCTCAAAATTTCCACAAAATCTAAAATTAGTCGGCTTTGTCAATTAGACGATTGCGTATGGAATGACTCATATGAGTAAATAGGCATATATATTTCATCAATGCCCTTCTCATACCAATGTATAACAGTTTAAGTATAAGTTCCGAACTATTTGCTTCGGCGTAGTAAGAGGCTACGCGGACCAAGGCGAAGTATCCGAGCATGCAGAGGTTAAGTTCGAGTCCCAATCGGCGACGAATTTTTTTTTTCCGATCATGATAATAAATAATGAATGTGTGATCAAATAAAATTTAAAAACGTATGACATCGGTATTCTATTTCAGTAAAGATTACATTTCAAATGGAATCTTATATATATCTACAGTAGAAGACTTGATTCAATGTTGATGGGTTTTTTGATAATATATAATTAACTCTTAAATTAATTTGAATCAGTTATGGTGTATTTTTTATTTAAGTACCGGCTAAAAATTCTGAAAATATGCATTTATTCATATTCAATATACTATTCTCTAAGTATATGCAGATCGGCATAATGAAATAGTTTTCCAGCCATTTGCACACTTTTGTTTAAACAAAAACAAGTCGTACCCCCAGTAAAGAAGGAACTATAGGTGCTAGCCAAGGAGATGTTGTGGCAGGGGGCGTGCTCAAGTGGTAGCAGTCTCGAAGGTAACGTTATTATTCTGTTGACATCGCAACAAGCACATCTTTGTTCCAATATCCGTTGAGACGAATATATTATTCTCCGCATACTGTTCACGTTAAATAAAAGAATCAAGTTATAGTTTTCTTTCTTTATTAGTTCCGTAGATAATTTCCATTCAATTTTTCTGTTATTATTATCATCATTATTAGTATTATTTATACTACATTATAACTCATGATTCTTGCCCCCCCCCCCCCCCCCCCCCTCAATTATTTGAAAATTCATCCTTCTTATTTCATTAGCGTTAAATTAATTGCATAAAGCTAGTTCCTTCGTATTAGTTCTGTAGATTTTTTGAATTAATTTATTCATTATTATTATTATTATCTTTCTTTTTTCAATATTAACATTGTTTTCGATTAGTGTTAATTTCACCCCCAAATTTGCTTGAGCCAACTAATTAGTTTCAACTCATATAAAACATGGAACGCTATCCTGGCCAGCGTGCTGGAACATTCGTTTATAAATATGGAGAATGGTTTTATCACGCAGATTGTAGGGCCCCTGGTCGGTGCTATGTATGTGCGGACAAAACAACCGCAGTCAAATGCCGTGTCAAGGCATACGTCCATGAAGATGGTTCAGAGGAAATTATTGGTGGCTCCTTCCATAGTCCCCACATCATTGTCAGGGAAGTGTACGAGAGGTTAAGTTATATTAGAATATTATTATCACTTCACCATTATGTTATATTTCATTCACCTATATGACGATGAATGAGAATGTGATATGAACTTAATCTCTAGGTCGTTCATATTAAGCTGCTGCGTAACGCACACACCATTTATTTTCCTCAGTTGGCATAATAATCATCCCGAGCTACTCAATAATTGCTATAATTTGCGTTTCGTTGTCAATAAAGAAATGTATGTGCCTTTACGGATATAAGGATTATAAAAAATATATGCATCGTGATACGGCACGACAGATGATAATATCGGAAAGTCGTAAATTTCTGCTTTCGATCCCGAAGACATTTCGAGAGATGGCGGATATCTTGGAGGAATTGGATTTAGCGCAACCGATATACCGCGGTCATCTCAATACTGCTGATCAATTACATAGACTTTTGTTCAGTACAGAAAAAATGATGGAGGCCCTTGCAAATAATGCAAGTGGAATTTACATCGATGGAATCTTTGTAGTAAGTAGATGATTTGTTTTCGACGAAATTATGACGTCAAAGCATCTCGAGTCTTAACAATTTTAGAACTTCGCTCGAACAAGTTTTCTTTCTTTCGTTCACTTTGTCCCACCAAGTTCCATTTCATGATTATGCAATTAATTGACTAAATCAAACAAGTGCAAAGCAAGACAGAGAACTTCGCGATTTTATGTTGTGCATATTATCTATATACTCCACTTACATCTAGTTACCCCACTGCTTCCTATTTGATACGCCAGCCCCCCCCCCCCCCCCTTCACCTCCGCCATTTTCGCATTTTTATATTTTTCCCTCATCTTTATGATTAATGCTGTAATTACCATTGCTCGATCTTCATCCAGAACTTCATGCAATTTTTTATTCAATTTGGGTATAAGTTTCACGAATATGTGAAATACTTGTACGGCGGCTGGAATGCCATGTGACTCATTTCGCTGTTGCCAATAAAAATGCCAATGAAATGTTAATAAAAAAAAACGTGGAAACATTTATATCCAAGAAATTTTTGAATTTCAACACGCTTTCGATATTATTTACATTTCTAATTTTTCACTTCCATTATCAGATATTATATATACGTGAAACTCATACTCGAATCAAATTATCGAATTAAATCTGGTCCATATTTGCCATTTGTTTTTAATAAACAAAACCAGGATCAACATTAGTTGTTTTGGCTCGCTTATGGATATTCATTCCACTGCTGATCTGGTTACAAATTTTTTTCTTGTTATTTATGGAATCAGCTATGTAGCCAAAAGCAACTGTAGTAGATTTCCATCCACCGTGTCGCTGTAACGTTGTTAGGTCAGCATTAGTATCAACTAAAGGAGTCGCAGAGGTCCTTCGGAAGCTACCCTAACCAATCGTGAAACCGAAATTTTTGGTGTGGCTTGGGTGTCATTTTTTCAAGTGTCAATCATCCGATTAAGAACCGAATTTATAGACGTCAACACTCATCTCGACCGTTTGTTCTCTAGTGTTGTTAGGAAATTTTCAGGTGTCGACACTTGATTTCGAGCGATAACAAAAAAATGTGATAAAAAAACACGAAAAATAAAAGATTTCCTTTCACACGTTTCATATACCGATTTTGGAAACATTTTTCCCCCATACGTTCATCCCTACATCCGAAAATACTGTATGAAAAATAATCTGTGCACATTGTCGACACTTGTTATTCGGGTGTCAATCCCACATTCGGGTTCAATAAAAGTTTAGTTTCGACACCCGTAAATGAAGTTCTTAATTGGAGCTTTCAGACCCAATTTTCGGTTGCGCAATTTGTCAGGGTAAGACCGGTAAACTCATTAGCATCAGGCAAATCTAAGTACTCGACTATATTTCTTGGCATGGTTGCAAATTTATTAATTCCAATGGCTTGTTGGATGCATTTTCCCTTTGTATATATCACAGAAAAAATCTGTTCATTTGACAAGTCTCTGGCTTAGCTTCCATATAATTCCAAAAATAGTAAAATGATGTATCCGTAATAGTGAAAGATCTTGGAACGTAGCTCTTAGTTTTGAAGATTTTAATGAGGCGTACATCATCCTCCAATTTTCTCACATCATCGGCAGTGATGTTGACAAACTCTTCTCTGCGTAATGCACCAGCAATTCCAAAGATGAGAGCTACCTGTAGAATATTTGTCAGAATGAATAATTCAAGTTAATGAATAATTTCACATATGAATGATGTTCAATTTGTTTTCACCTTTTCACGTAAATATATTTCATCAGGTGCTTCATTGAGCAACTTTGCAATATTGTATTTTGAAAGAACTTGAAACTTCTTTGGTCGATACCCCGCACTATTTTTTTTCGAAAAAGTTATCTACTTGTTATAGCAGCCAATATCGACATGATCGTACGTATTGCTTGAGCATTTTAACATTAAGTACGTAACCCATAAACTTGATGGTGCATACTTTTTTGAAAGCTGAGCAAGGTATGCCAGTAACATATCTTTGCAAAAAGAATTGGACTTATTCCCTTTACGCCATTGCTTAAATGTATGCTGATGTATGCCAGGCATGGGCAAAGTGTCCACTTTGTCCACTCGATGTGCACAAACGCGCTCCAAGCTGTAAACCCAGGTATGGCATATAGTTTCTCCGAATGATAGATTCATGTATAGCCTAATATATTTCATTGAATTGAAGGTATATTTAAGTAGTGAGCAGAGATGTGGGCAAAGCTCATTTATAGCTTTGCATACGTATTTGGGGTATAGCAGAGGTGTTTAACTCGACGAAACGAGTGGACATTCAGAGGGCTGGCGTCTTTTGGGTATGGGGTTTCATGACGGACGGAGATTATAAGGGTCAGTACGTAGGTACCCCGAAAATAAGTATATGTAATGGACAAATAGCTCGGAAATACCAATGTGCTCACAACTTAAATATAATTTCTGTGTATCTATGTTGAAAGGACTACGCAGCCGCGACGACACAGTTGTTGAATTTCAATTCGCCAGTCGCGCGTTCAAATCCCCGAACAACAATTTTTCTTTTCCACATAATTTTTACCATGATATAAATCAAATATTAAAATATCTCATGAGTGAATATTTATTTTAAGACGCAAGAAAATCTGTTGCATATTTTTTTGCCAAATTTTCCTTCTATTTGTGAACGAATATTTCATAAAATACATACTTTCAAACATGGATGATCGAAAATTCTCAAAATTTATCACTGAGTATTTGTGAAGCTCAATTATTAATTCAGTTGCGATAATACATGGTCTTACTAGCGCGTTACAAAATCGACACGAAAATGATGAGCATTGTAGGCAAATAAACTGTTAAAAGAACACACAATAATCTAATGAATATCGAAAAATCGTCTCTATATGATTTATACTTGATTTGAAATGAATGTTATAAGTAGATTTATATGTTTGTCGCAAGATAAGTTCAAACAATATAATAGTGGGTGATAATTGATTCACCTCGTATTCGATATTGCCCAGTTTATTAGAATTTTATCATTACTTGTACTTCAATGTTTGTTTATCACTGAATAGACATGAAAAAACTGGTGAGGCAATTTTTAAACACAATTTTTTTTCATGACTATGTGGTTTGATTCGTTCAAGTGATTTTGCCAAAATATTTTCAACTTGGATCGATGATTCACAAAAAAAAACCATGTACGACCACTATATATAATTTTTTTCCAGCAGAATCATGGCGGTGAACAAGTATGTGCTGTACAGTTCAAATACGGAATATTTTATATTGTACAATTAATGGAAAAAAAAAAATGCTCATGGGGATCGAACGCCGATCGTCTCGTTGACAAGCAAGAGTTTTAACACTGTGACTGTGTAGCCCGATAGATCTGAATGCATTGAAATTATATTTAAGTTGTGAACAGACCTCTGGGTAAGGCTTACTTATTGCATTGCATACGTATTTGGGGTATGGTACTGCCGGCCGTATACCTGGGTTTGACCAGGTATAAAAGCTAGGTTCACAGCTGATGACCATCAGTGTCCTCTCAGAGACCACTGGGAAGACAAAGAGGACAGTTCGAACATCTCTAGGGTATAGTACATACCCTAGAGATGTTCGAACTGTCCTCTGTGCTGGCCGTATACCTGGGTTTACAGCTTATGTCCGCTTGGAGCGCGCTTGTGCGCATCGAGTGGACAAAGTGGACATTTCGATCATGCCTTGTCTATGGCATTCATACACCACGTACTCGAAACAGCGCGGGTACCTGCTTTCGAGTTACTTATGTACTACCCTTATAATCCATGATCGTCGTGAAACAAAATACACTGGCCCTCCGGCTGTCCACTCTTGTCGTAGATCTGGACATCGCTATCCTCAGATTTTCTCCTCATTCATTTTATATCGCCCCCCCTTCGTTCTTCTCCCTAACCAGAACTTCGCCAGCCCCTTCTCCTTCACTGCCCCATACCATTTGTCCTCTCTCGCCTCCTCGATCCTCTACCACCTTTCCTCCTTCAGGATTTTCCTTCCCCTGTATACCAAACCTACACCCCTCATATCCACAACTATCCCTTTCCAGTCTCTACTTTCCACGCTCTCAAATCTGGCCACCCCTTCATCAGATCTCTATGTAGTTCCTCCCTTTCCATGTATCCCGACGCGCCCTTCCCCACCCTCTTGACCCACCTCAGGTAGCTTCTCTGCACCCTCTCCATTTCGGGATTTTCCTTCTTCTGTGTACCAAATCGACTCCACCCCATACCTTCACAGCCGTGAGCCTCACACAAGTCCTTTCCAAATCTTCTCTTTCCTATTCCCCATACTTGCCCCATTATCGGCACCCCTACTTTTATTCTGCCCTCCACCTGAGATTCCTGCTCCCCGTTCCGCGACATTACATATCCTAAGTATTCAAACTCCTTCATTTCCTCCATCCCCTCTTGCTACATCTCAAAATCTTCGTCTTACATTTATTCAGCACCACCTTCTTCTTCCTTAGTCGATATGAAGATTTTATCAAAATGATTCATTGTGTTACCGAATATATAATATATTTGATCGATGATAAATGTTAATGATTAACACAAAATTACTAAACATATACTTTCATTTCTATACATCCCAATTTCTGTTTAAGGAGTTTCAGTTTAAGGAGTTTCAGTACAGCTTATCTTTCGGGAGAATCAGGGGGGAATTTCTATTGTTTTCAAGCAGAACGCCAACGTCTACAAACAACATTTTCGTATGAAAATGACACGAATACTGTTATAAATTCCGAGTCGCGCATTTGAAAATGTTATTATTCGTATCTACGTATATTAGTAAAATGGTTTTCATAACATTTCAGTTAATATTTTGCGATTATTTTATATTAAAAAAAGTGTGATTGATCTGGCAACATGATACGGTGATGCGAGTTTGTTGTTTCGTAGTTGGCGACAGTTAATCTTTCACTGCGAGTCGACCAGAGTCGACGTATTAGCAGCAACCGAATATTTCGCGCAGTCCATCCAGTTTTTATTTTATATTATTGATTATTGAACAGTAAAACTTGATACATAAAATGTTGAGTGAGCGAAAAAAGTGGAAAGTGAGATTTATAACCGATGCCCAGTACAAGAAACGGTTGAAATAAATCGCGAATGGAGAGGCTCGAAAAAGTGGGGATATGTGCGAAACACCGTCTTTTCAAATTGAAATATTAATCGGAAATTATTATATATGTATTTGTTAAAGTGTATATACATATATGTATTTATGTTCATACATATATAATGTTTATTGTTTAAGCCACAGAATAATAAAAAATTATATCGGTTCTCTTGAAAAATATGTTTCATGTACAACTGCGCTACGGAAATAAATGATTCAAATACGCACGCAATTTAGCGCTCATGCGATGTTGCCATATTTCGTCTCTTATTTTCGTCGGTGGGAGAAAAATTGATCGTTATTATTCACAAAAATATGAATATTTAATAAACAATGTGGACGAATCATTTCGTTTTTTGCTGCCTTTATTGTGATAGTATTTTGAATGGTTCGGCAGTTTTTTAAAACCTTCGTAACATTTTTTCATATTATTTCATGCCCAAAACTGAAGTTCAGCGATAGCGTAGGCATCTTTCTATGTTAAAACGTGATTCTCCACTTGTAAATTTTGTGGAAACGGTGTGGACGATCGTTTCAGAATTTGGAGGACACATACAGGATAGGTCAAAGAATCTGCGTAAATTTGATTCGAATGGTTACATTTTGTCACTTGTACTGAAACACCTTAAATGGTACAGCTGTATAGTAGTGTATAGTCTTTCCACGTTATTTCTATTCAACGTGCCGGCACATTCATTTATTGAACAAATATACAATCTTAAGCAGTCTTATTTGGAAAACAACACGGCCAATAATTTTCGTTTTCCATTAATCCGAAAAAATACGCCTCTAATTTCAGTTCTTTTCACTGAAAAATCTACCGGTTAGTTTTTATTGAAAATGAAAGGCTGGTGCAATCACAACGTTGAATGGATACTCCCCATTGCTCCCCGTGCAAATGACTCGAACTTTGATCAAATTTATTTTGAGTTCTAAACGTCCAATTGACGTCATATTTTGTGGATAATTGAATCATGATGTGCTTTATTGGTAATAATTCATACGAGCTGATATTAATTATAAAAATATTATTTCTTTCGAAATACCAGATAGAATAGCTACTGGATCCCAACGTGTGTGCAGGCTTGAATGATGATCTTAGTAGATTCATATGTATAGTAACGGTAACGAGACGTAGTCACCACAGTCAATAGCAGGGCTGATTGTGAATTTTCTCATAAAGTCGCATTTGAGGTTCTGATTTCTACCCACGGACATTCATTACATGAAACAGTTCACCATACGCTCGATCATCCATCATCTTCACGTATTGACAATGAGTTGATAGATTTTAGATTATGTTCGTACCAATGGGATTCAATCCATTGAATTTTTGAAAACGAGGGAAGCAGCCCAAACAAAAAAATATCTAGTAACTATACGTAATCAGATGTTTCCATGCTCTATGTCCTTAACTCTGGCACTACGTGAAGTATTCACGAAGTTGATCTGTCAATCGAGATTCGGATCAATACATTTGCGCAATCTTTATTGGTGAAGATGCATTACATCATTTGTGATACGTATTTGGATATGGACAAAACTATGAAGGATGGATCACATTGTGACGGGCCGAAAAACAATGGTGGTAACAGCGGAAACTGCATTTGGTGAAATATTTAGATTCTGAGGCGATTATAATTGACATCAGGCAACAATTTACAGCATTGCTGAATTACTCAAAGCAATAATTTGATAAAACAGTGAATATTGTAATTACTTAACATCTGAGATAAAATTTCATACAGTACATTAATTTGTATACCGTACGTTGGACGGAAGAACATTGATAGAATCTATATTGCGTTGTAATTCGAAGAAGAACATACGTCATGTAATACAATATACAGAAATTCACAAGTCCAAAGACAAGTACCTGGATAGATTACAAATATTATTTGGCGGATATATGAAATATTCTGTATAATTTGATGATTGAATATACATAGATTCGTGTAGGAATTCACACAATAATTTCTAATAACCATTAAATGCGATCTTTACTATTTCCGCAATGGTTTTACGAATTTTTTTCATCTAATAGATAATTCATAGGGATTCGGGAGGAAGGTTATTAAGCATACATGGAACTCATTTCGTGTAAATTTTTATAAAAATAAATTGAAAATTCACGAAGTTATTGACGTCTAATCGAGCTTCTGTATGAAAAATGTGGTCGGGCGATCGGATCTATAACTTGACAATAGTTGGTCCGGCAAATAAAAATAACAAATTTTAATCTATATAAATGTAATTCCTGTGGTGCGTAGCCGTTTTTGAGAAAAAATTTTATTCACATAATGGCGGGTGTTAAAAAAAAAATTCATTTTGGCGACATTTTCATCGATATCCGGTAGCTTAAAAAATACTAAATTTAAAGAAAATTAGTTGGACACAACGATAGTCACTGCAATTATGAAAATTTTGGTATTTTCACATTGGAAATCGAACAATTACGGCTAGAGATGGGATTGCGATCAGGTTGAGGAAAGTCCTTTCGTGAAGAACGTGATTGAGAGTTTTAGTATACGTCAAACATAATTAGCTTCCTATAAAAAAATCGTCTGTAACTTGGTCAATTTTCGATATTTTAACTTGAAAATTTTTGACGTACTCTTGAATACGTATACTTTGAGAAAAAGCAAAAATAAAATTCTACTTATTTTTTCCGTTAGTGTTGTCCCCCATCAATAGATCTACAACTGATGCATCCATTTCCAATATCCAGGAAGAATTTTCGATCTTCGAATGTACATTATTCTCTCGCAAATAAATCATAGACGGATGGTCATTTCTACCGATTGTCGCTTCTCGCCATTTTCATTCGCTAATTTCTTCTGCATTTCTTCCTTCTGAAATGCTGCCTTCGTCTTCCGAATGGGAATGAAGAATCCAAGCAATGTGGCAACTGATGAATCAGAAAATTAAAGAAAATCATGGATGCCGGTATGAAACATATAATATTTGATGAATAAAATTTTTGTCCCATTTATTTACCACCAAGATGTGTTCCTACTATTACTATTAATGTAGTACAATAGTCATCGATGAGATAACCAACTGATGCGATGCCGATAACTGCGCCAATTCTTCCAACAAACGTCGCGAACGCAGACGCAATGACCCTAATTGGAACAATTTATTGATTTTTATAGAATGACCTTTATTCATCAATGTGAATGGATAATTCAATGTGTACATGTTCACTTTTTGAAGTTATTTCACTTTTTGATAGATATGTTTACCGGAATTGGGTTGGATAAAGTTCTACGACGGTGCAGAAAATAATTGTTATTGAAATTGACGATAATGCTTCAAATAGACATGAGAGCATCAAATTTTGTATGGAATCATTTACAAATAAAAGTCCAAAAACTAAAAAGCTGCTCGATAGTGTAGCTACCACTGGAAGAAAAGAGAATTAATTATTTCTGGCGAAATTTCGTATAGCCAATTCGAGCCGAAATGAGTTTGGATCAATTGTAAAGAATTTTATCATATCGGTAACTCACAGAGATGAATTTTGAAACCAAACCGGTCCACGCAGAATGGAAGCCATAAAGCAGGTGGTACACACGCTGAGCCCAATATCAAATTATGTAAGAATACTGTAGAGTCCAAGTCAGATGAGCATTCTCCGGAATCATCTTGGAGTTTCTAGAATACAAAAACGGTATTGAAAAAAAAATGATATTTTCTCGGTTTGCTGTATCATTGAGTTTCTGCACCTTGGTTGCATTAGTTGAGTATAATAATTCAGAAACAGTACAAACACTCCCGTACTTCTCAGGAATTTGTTCTTCAAAAGCAGCAAATCGTTGAAAAATTTCTGGTAACCAAAATACCATTGTAAAATATGCCGATGTATTACAATATGTCACAATCCCAATCAACATCGTATTTTTGAAGTATGGTGGACGTAATAAATCGAGTGTTTGTTTCGAAAAATCTCTGAGTTTTCTACAGAATGACGGACAATTCGGTGATACTTTCGAGCTTTGTGCTCGTGCAATTAATTCATTGATTCCAGGATCATTCATTTTTTGAAGTTGCTCCTCAAAAACGGTAGGAAACCAGAAATATGCATGATTAGTATGGCAATAATTCTCAATCAAAAATTCACAACAGTTCCATTGCCACTTACCAGATAATTCTCATGCGGAAGACCAGTATTTTCGTAATACATCTGACATAAGAGATCGATTAATTGTTCGTGCTCTCGTATCTCAGCAAGATATTTGGGCGTTTCTGGGAGAAATATCATCCATATTCCTATTAAAGGTCCTGGGATTGAACAAATCAAGAGAAACAAGTTCCAAGACTTGAAGAAAATTATATTGGAGATCTGGTAATCTATATTCAACGGGATTACTGCCCATCCTAGACCTGAAAATGAACGAAGAAAAAATAGAATAATAGAAAATGAATATTTCTTCAACATAACTGGTTTCAATCAGTTAGTCTAAGAACTGATGATCTATATTCACCTGCAGTTATAATTAGACCAAAACTCCATGGCAGTTCTGTCCACGCAAGAACACGATCACGGAATTGGCATGGTTGGAATTCACCCAAATACGTAAACAACAATGCCAGTTGTGCACCCAGACTGTTTCACAAAACGAAAACATCTGAATTCTTCAAAAATCGGTTACAAAATGATAATCTAAATATTGAAGAAAAAAAAAATGATTACCTAAATCCATTGAAAAATTTACAAATAATAAATCCCCAATAATTGGAAATTATCGCCCCCAAACCATCAGTGATGCCATGAAGGAAGAGACTTGTTATTAAACTGAATCTTCGACCCTTTATGTCTGCCATCCCGGCCCAAAAATACGGCCCGCACATCATTCCTTGACATAAATTAGAATACAAAATACATCCCGGATTGAAAATGAAATTGGTTCATCTTTTTCTTTCACCTGCATGAATAATATTTGATTTATTCACCTAATACAGTACTCACGCCAATACGACCCTTTGCCAGGGTTGACATATGAAAGTCACATGCCGCTGCGGGCATTATCAATCCAATATTACCCAAGCCCAAGCCAATATTCACACACACAAAAGCACAGACCATATAAAGTTTATAATTGAACCAGCCGAATCCAGTTTGATTGACAGCATCTTGTGTAACTTTCTCGCTAGTCTCCATTGCGCCTGAAAAAAAAATGATAAATAATTTGGGAAACTGGAGTAGATTGAACTCGGAGAACTTTAAATTTTTCAAATTTCCATATACAAAATTAAATTACTGAAACAAATTTCCATCAACGAATCTCCATATTATAACACTATAGTGGGAGAAATGTGGCTAATCGCTTCGCTGTGGTAAGTTATCCAAATCGTAATACGTCAAGTTAAACCATGGATGGCCCGTTCTGAAGTTGGGCGTTCTTAGCTCAAAACAGCGTGTTCTTGAACCGAGAGAATAGTACATTATTGTACATCAAAGACAGAGGACTGACTGAAACAACTCAGTGCATTGACTTGAGGACATAGTGTATTCGCTCAAAGTTTATTGGTTCAAGAGAGGGATGGCACAGAGGGCGACGTTCTATTACTGTCTTGTTTTGCGACCGTCGTGTTCTTGGATCAAGACATTATCTCCTTGGACCAAGGCGGTGATGTTTTCAATCGGAATCAAGGATGCCTACAAAAGCATGAGTGACATGGTGTAAATGAATAATATTTCGATGCGAGAAATACCTGTGTCGGAACAATAGCACGATGTGTCGCTGCTCAATGACACGATTATAATTGGTTATGTGTGAGAGCGCGCGCCTGTGTGTACGTGCGTTCGTGCATGCAAAACTTGTGTTTTTTTTTTATATGCTGCACACGGGTCTCTAGGGCGACCGTGTTTTGTTCACATTGGTTCAACGGAATCAATGTTCCGTGGGCTTGTTGTCATTGCAAATAAAGAAATGGAAAAATATGACCAGTCATTCACACCAAGTGTTATTTTTGCTCTATGCTTCTCAACGTATATTTCTCGTTGTTTCAAAGAAATATTTACCAGAATGCTGCTGGAATACATGCACGACTTGAACCACTGCCTCTCAATTGAATCAATTATTCCTAGATCAGTTAACGTACAAGTTTTACATCTATCTCATCATTATCATGAATCATTGACTTCATAATAGATTCCGAAGTAATGACGTCTTAACTCAAAACCATGGTGTGTTGGACCAAGACAGAAATTTCTTCGCACGAGATATTACGTTCTTGGTTGAATAATTCATGGTCTGCCTTCAAGACAGTCAAGTTATTGGCGCGACACATTATAGTTCGCATCGTAAACAACGATGTATTGACCTGAGAATGCAATGTCTTGAATAGAAACTGCAACATCTTGATCCGAGACATTACACTTTTGATTGAATGACTTATGCACTCCGTCTGAGACAGTCGAGTTCTCCGAACAAAATTAGACGGTCTTCATCTGAGACAACGTTGTCTCGAACTGAAACCATAGTGGGTTGGACCCAGACCATAATTTTTTGAAATGAGTCATTAGGCTTTGGAACGCACAGTTTATGAGCTTCATCCAGTACAGTCAAGTTCGTGACTGCACAGAATAGCTCAAGAATTTACTGAGAAAAAGTTGTTTCGCCTATCATATTCGCAAATTATTCAACACATGAATAGAGAGGTATGACACCAAAATGATGTTCTTGACATAATTGTACTGGTGGATGCAATTATCTCATAAAAACCAAAATCGATACCAAATTAATTTTTAATGCTTTTAGAGGCGTATACATAAATTTATACTATTGAAGAAGATTATGATTATGTCAACTATAGCGAGTGAACACATTATTTATTGTAGCAGTAGTGGAGTCATATCTAATAACAAAATGAATCAATAATTCAGGGTTAGTGAGCATGGTGAGGATGTTTTGAATAACTGTCAAAGTTTTCCGTTTAGTTTGGATGATACGTCAACATTCTTGCGCAGCCACTGAACGAATAGTGTTCTAGAAAAGTTAGTTATTTACTGTTAGTTAATTATTGACAGGGAAGAGCAGATCACATATATAGATGTACACTACATCTCAGAAAACACTACAAAGACCAAATCAGCAAAAGAAGATATAAATTCAATTATATATGTGATTAACAGGAAATAAGAAGGAATACATATATAATTAATACGAACAAGTTAATGAGTAACAACCAACATTAATATAGCAAAAACTCATTAAGTAATTAATACATAAGTAACAATTGTCATAAATTACCAATATCATAAATCACCAATCAATACCAACATAATTAATTCATAGGTAATTTATGCATAAATGACATCATTAACCAGTAACGTAAATTACTCATTTACGCATAAATTACATCAACAAAATAATACAAATTAAGCATAGGTAATATACACATAAACTAAAACGATAAGCAATAAACAATAACTATAACACAAGGGTGGAAATGACTCAGTTCACGATAACAATGAAACCCATGCAGCTGAATCAATAAGTTCCCCTCGGAACGCATAGATTAATATAGGAAATAAGATAACAATACGCTGGAATGTATAGATTAATATAGAAACTAAGATAACAATAAGTTCCTCGGGAATGCATGTTTTATTGAAGGAAATGAGATAGCCAAGATTCTCAAGAGCCATTATCTAATCCTGAGAAACCGCGGACCCATAAACAAGATCACGCTATTTGCGATTGGGGACTTACGTCCAATCGCGTAGCACCGATAAAAACTTGCGGGTCCAGCGCAAAGACGCCTGACTCAATCACCCCCTCTTTGTTAAAAAACACGCGTCAACGAATACTATATAAAGTATTGCGCACAGGTAAACTCTCTCACATTTCTTATTTAAATCGTCAAGACGCACTCTCACTTTTGTTCAGTCAATTCGTCAAGAGTCTTATTCACTGCAATAATTTCTCAAACTAACTAACTCAATCAAAGAACATCGGACTCGCGTTTCTTCCTAAGAACATTCAAACTTAAATCAGAACCTCCAGAAGAAACCAGTCATTAACACTAAAAACGTAATCGCTCTTGAGAATTCGAGGCATAAGCCTATAATATAAAAGCAGTGTATAAACTAAGTGTAACATCAGTGTAAAACCAGTTACACTAATAAATATATTAATTATAAACTACAACATTGACTCTGAGAATCTTCTTCAAATTCACCCGCGCATAGCGGGCTTGATCATCCGAACATATACCTATATATGTTAGAGTTGCGAGGGACAGTCGGTAAGTGAAGAGAGTGACCAACTAAGACTCGCACCGACCAGTGGCATCCTGGTCAACATCGCCTCTACATTCACTTCCAACTTGGAAAATATCTACGACCTGCCCCCGGGACGTAACAAACCACAGGTGATAAATATGCACAATCTTCAGCACATTGTTGATGATGTGGAAAGTATTGGTTGCGGTTTGAGTAACGTGAACTGCTTTCCAGTTGAAACTTTTCCAGGAGGGATAAAGACTTCAATCAGAACATCCAAACGATGTACTTTTAAAACATGATGTTACGCAACATAAACAAAAAATGTTGCGTAATCATGCAACCATGGTTCCTCCAAGCTGAAAAGATTGAATGTGTGATGGGTGAGTTTAGAAAAGATGTTAAATGCAAAACAATATATAATTTATTGACAACAAAATTATATAGAACAAGGTAACAAAAATAGACATCTACCAAATTACTATATATCGACGCTGCTTACGAAAAGTAACATGTTTCAAATTTCTTACGAAGACTAGCACATTAGTCATCGCCGCGAAAACTAGCACGTTTTCAATCACTCCCCGAAAACTAGCATATTTCAGGTTTTATCGCGAAAACTAACACGTTTCGATATGAACCGCGAAAACTAACATGTTCCATAACACTGGATATGACTCTGATACTTTTTCATCCTTTCTTTACTTTATGACTACTTTTTTTGTTTAATAAACAAAAGTCTGTAAATGTCTATAAAAGACCACGTCTGTAAAAAAATGTTAAAAGATGAAGCAACGAGTTTATTGAAAAATTTATCACGCAAAAATTATTTATTTAGTGTTATTTATTTATACTAATAGTTGATTTTTCCAAATTTTTATCCAGCCCGTGCGCGCGGAAAAAAACAAAACGTGCTAGTTTTCGCGATAAATACCAAAACGTGCTCTCGCGGTGAAAACAAAAACATGCTTGTTTTCGTGGTGAAAATTGGAACGTGATGGTGTTCGTGACGGGTTCGAAAACGTGTTAGTTTTTGTAAAAAATTTAGATTCTGCTACTCTTCGTAAGCAGCGTCGATATAATATTCGAGAGAGAAAGTGGACTGTAATTGAGGTGAATTGAACGTAGCTAGCGAGTATTCAATTGCGGCTGGCTATACCTAGTTGATCATGACTCGAGTGTGATATTAATATTGAATTGAACAATGTTTGAATGAGCAATGAATATACAAGAGTGTGAATAGGCGGTGTATCAGATGATTCACATTCGTATATGAGGTTATACACACTGGGTATAACTTCAACGGCGCACAGCAATATTATATATATCTGGTGAGCCCGACAAAAATGTAACAGAAGCCAAGATATATTGAATGGAAAGTGAACAATTACTATGCGTGAATGTTGCTATGAAATATAACTGAATGAACACACTATTTGTTGTTTGAATGAGTTACACCACGCGGTGAATAGCGTGGTGAATTTGTAACGAGTGAATTGAATATATAATTGTTGAATGCTTCACAATTATTGGTGCAGATGAATTATACAATTTGTCACGAGTGAGGTTGAACTGATTGTGGTAGCAAAAACTAAATGTTTTTGCTACCACAATCAAACACGTGTCGCCCACGTGTCCACGTGCGTACTTTATCGAAAACCACCTAAGAACCTAATGGCCACTGGAGCGCGCTCGATGCGGCAATCGAAAGTGACCAGAGCCCTGATTGCTATTTGCATGCCATGAATGAAACAACGATGGTGATTGGCAGTTCTATTGCCATTTCCGTGTATTCCTTGGTGCGCTAGTGGTCGAACGCTCGCTCCAGGGAAGGAATAGGTGCGTATCATCATTTCATGCGCCCCATAATCATGAGGAATTGAACAGGTATGTATTCAATAGTATTAGTTTATATATTTTAAGTATTCCGACGTGCCATCGTATAATCTATTCCAGAATTTGTGATACGAATTCATTTGTGGCAAGAAACCATAACAGAAAAAACTTATTATTAATGTCTCGGATACACTTTGAATTATGTCAAAGATTGGGGTGGGGATCGAAATTTGCACCGACCGCAAATACCGTAAATACCAAAGGAAAAGCTGATGAAGCGGGTGTGGGAGTATTGTTAGTCCATTGAGACATGACTGATAAGATTAAGAGTTACATAAAGTTACATAAGACTATTATAACAGTTATACGAAAGTTAAATATTGATAGTTAATATAATGTAACGACGAAAAGAATATAACAGGAATACATGAGCCGTCTCGGGACGCCCGAAAGAACCAATAGTTACAAATGGGTTACGTGAACATTATTTTACGTAGACGTCGTTTGAACTGAGAGATGGTTTGAATTTAAATATGATTATTTCAATGATGTGGGAAAAGGTTCAAAATTAAAAAATAATTATTTCAAAAATAGTTATATTGACGAAATAGATAACAATCAACATTCTTCAATATTGACACTTAATTGGCTTATATTTTCATTATCATTATTTAATTCTACGAAAGTAACAATGGGTTTATGTTAATCATAATAAGAAACAAAATTTCTACACTGTATTTTTCCGTTGTAGTACTAGTCTTATCTGTAATGTCTTGAGAGTCACTATATTATGTTTATCCATGTCACTACTAACAGTATCACTGAATAATCCGCGTATAGCAAAGATACAAACGCAAACACAGATACTTGCGACTACACGTATAGACATATAGCGCCAGTAAATAGACACAGACGCATGCACGCGGTCACATGCGGCTAACGTACAGGAGAGTTACAGAGTAAAGAGTGGGCAGAGCTAGTTGGAAAGAGCGTGGATAGCGAGTGGACGAAAGCTGACGCTTTTTCCCCTTGACCGCTTTCACTCTGTGCACGTTCACCGTTCCATAAGTTGTAACTTCAAAAAAAATATCATAACAAAAAAATGAAACATGAGTTCATGGAGCATAATTTAATGATGAATAAATATTGATCTCACATTCAATTTGGATGGTTGTCTTCGGATTTCCTTGAACATATGGATGTGGAAAACATATCCTTATTCTCGCGACTGGGAATAGAATGTGGGAAACACCGATGCATTGTGAACTCAAGGATAGAAAACGAGAAGCGTGAAGGACATTTATAACGGCCTAGATTTATTTGTTTTTCTTGGGCCCTGATGAAGGAGCCTAACACAATTGTGGGAAATTACTTTGGCCCCGTGAACCACCCTATCATATTTTCCACACGGGTTTCGTATTCAAATCATATAAAGTTATTGATGATTTATTTGAATATAAATTTTTTTTAGAATAATCAATTGTGTTACGCCATCAATAGCATAAGTGAAACATGAGAAACATAACATTACGTTCAGAAGAACACACATATTTTTGGAATTACGTTTCAGGGTGTGATGAACACTTTGAATTGGTTTTTCAGTCCCCGTTATCTACTGCACGAAAATGCGTAGCAGAATTCTTATGTTTATTTCATATCGTGTTTATAAATCACAATTTAGGTAAATTTTGTAGAAAAAAATCCCGATCATGAAGAAATTAAATTAAGAACAAACGAAGGAATTAATTTTCGTTGAAAAAAAAAAAATTGTTCTCACCAAGTCGAGAGTCAGTTATTTCGTTCTCCATATTTTCACACTTATAATGAATGATTTTAGGAGATGAAAAAACAAAATCAACACTGCGTTTCTGTATAGAGATATGTTCTCGCTCGAGGAAATACCGATGAACTGTCAGCGGGCGAAAATGATACGTCGCCCATTAAGTATGCAGTTGATAAAACAGTTATGTTCGTGTTAGTGTGTGTTGATATTAGACGATGAAGGATGACATTCCTTATTATACTCGACAGCAGCCGCATTTCAACATATTAATGTGTTCGTGATGTTGATTATGAATCTGAATGATTTCAACAGTGGAGTTGATTAAATATAGATACAAGATTTTACCCGATAAGAATACACGTGTATTCTTTGCGTTATCTGTAAAGGAAAAAAAACCGCAAAATTTCCACAAAAAGAACGTTATAGATTATGGAACCTCTCAAATTGAACTTTGCACCGTCCGTTAGGAAACAATAAAATATCAGGCCGATCTAAATTTATATGGATCATATTGTGCATGATAGAATGCTTCAAATTATCTGTAGGATATCGACTGCGAATATTGAATAAATAAATCGAGATCAGCAGTGAAGTCCTCTTTTTAAGGGGTCCCGGTGGTCTAGAATTTTCAAAAAATCAATTTTTTTTTTATATTTCGAAAGTATAGTATTTCGAGAATATACTACTGTGAAATTTTCGTAAGGATATTCGCAATATTGTTGCTTCTACAGCAGGTTAAGCAGGTAGAGAGCGGTCGGCTCGCTCATTCCGTCAATAGATGTATTGTTCGGAGCGAGGCAACTGTTCCGGCCCTTCTCCGAGTTTTACTATTATACACTCCGCACAACAATTAAGGGAGCAAGAAAAAAATCCAAATTTTTGGGGGGTTTTCAACAAGCTGTAACTTGGAGAAAAATGCCCGTACAGCAAATGAAAGAGAAGAAAATTGTAGCTCCAAGTGTCTAGTTTTTGGACCTGAGTTCAAAAATTTTTGTTTGAAATTTTTTTTCGAGTAATCTCAAGAAATCCACCGAGAAAAAAATTTGCGAAATTTTTGTGGTTTTTCTTTTCAGTCTACGGACTTGGAAATTTTTTTTTGACTTAACCTCTATATGGACCGGATAACTTGTTCATTCAGCTTCAATTTGATTTTTTAAAGACCTTGATACGAGCATTTCTCGCTGAAATATCGGTGTTTGAATGGAAAAGGATCGTTATGTCTTTGATTATCAATATCTCAGCAAGCAATAATCGCACAGAAAATTCAAGGTGGGTTTCGAAAACTTGAATAAATTCTCTACAAGGATTGGCCATTGATTTGTTGAAAAACAATTTTTTTTTCAATCATTACATGAATTTGAAAAAGCAACCAAAAAAGGGCTTTTCGTAGTTTTTTGGAAAATCAAGCGCCTAATAAAAAATATCGCGGAAATCACTAATGTTAAGTGTGCATTATTCATTATATGAACATAATTCTATCTTTGATCTCTGCATTATTTATATCTTGAGATATAAATTGTCCTTGGATGATAGGAAATATTGTTCGTCACATATTTCAGTGATTTTATTCACGAAAATTTTCGTTAAAGATTATTCGTCTTCAGGTAATTAACTTTTCAAATCATTAAAGATAATATTTTGGAACTGTTTGCAGGTAAAAATTTCAATACTCATCAACTGAATCTTAAATGAATTGTTTGATTTGAATTGCTAATAAGGATGAGTCCATACAGCCTTGTAACGGATGTTAGTCGAAAAAAATCTTCCATTGTCCAAACCAAAAATATTCGAAAATTGAACGATGAAAACAACTTAGTGCCAATCAATTTGGAAGACGACATGAATGCAAGTTTGTATGTAAGAGATGAGCATGTGAAACAGGGAAATTCCACCGTGAGCATTGTTGATTCACAGGGTGATATCTAATCGAATATTTATAAGTTAACGTTTTATTTTGGTGAAGGAAATCGGTTCACGAATCCCATCCTATTTCCTTGTACTTATTGCTGAATGTTTATTTAAGATGCTCACTGGTAATATATCAGTTAATTTTTTTTTTTTTTTTTCATTATGGACGGTAGACAATCCATTCATATTGAGAGATCGAAATACAACGAGTCAGATCGTAATTTCGACATTACCAAAATACAGTACAGCGATCAAATCGAAAGTTTTGGGTGAAATGAATGTGAAAATAACAGTAAGTTGTACAATTCTTCTACATAATTTTGTTATTGAAAAGCGTGAGACCTCAAAATTATTAAGCAAAAATTTGGAGATATATGAATGAATGGAAAGAACATTTGAGAGTTTAGAAATACCAGGAAATTAGTTAATTAGTGTACACAAGATTAATCGAAGTACTTGCAGTCAATTGGATCTTTAAAGTTCCAATCCCTTGAATATACAAATACCGCAACAAACAAGTAAAACGGTAGTTTGTTCCGTGAAAATTCTCTGTCTCATAGGAACATAAATTTACTTTCAATTTTTATGTTGACTCAATAGAGAAAACTTCAGACCTCAAAAAATACGACGACATCTAAGTCAGCAAAGTTTTACAGGAAAATGATGCCCACGGATTCTGGCTTGCCCTTGAAGAATTATTAGTCTGGGTCAGCTCGTTATGAGTGATCATACAGGGCAGAGTATCACCCAATATTATCGAGCGTGGCATAAATCATAAATAGCCATTCTTTTCTCACCAGGCGGATCGACAGGCGATATCACAATACACCTTTAAACATGCATGAATGCATGTCTCAATGAGCATCGGAGACTATTGAAAAAAAAATATCAGAAATTGATAAACATATGATAGTTCTTTATTATAGTAAAAATTCAATAAATCTTGTTTTCGTCTAGGCATAAAATGGAATAAAAATTTCGTCCTATATCCCATTAACTAATTCTGAGACTAACGTAAATTATTACGAACATGTGGCGCACGCGATGATTGAGGATATAATAGCAATTATGGTTCAAATGTGTATTAGTTTTGGATTTATTCAGGTTCAAATATGTATTCGTTTGGGATATATTCATATTTCAATATGAATCCGCTTTGGGTATACTCTGGTTTCGTTATGTATCCACTCTGGATACATTTTGATTTTGCTATGCAATGACTTTGGGTATATTTTGTTTTGGGTGAATATCTCTGAATGCATGCAAGTTACAATATGTATTCATTCTGATTACACTTTGGTTTCAAAATGTATTCACTGTGGAAACATTTGGGTTTCAGTGTGTATTCATTCTGAACAAATTCTGCTTTTGGTCTATATTCATTCTGGATACATTTCAGTTCCAGTATGTATTCACTTTATATACACTCTGGTTACAGTACGTGGTCACTCTGAATAGACTCTGTTCACAGCCTTTGAACTTGATGAACAAATGGCACAAACGCACTCTGGAAACATGCCGGATCCAGCGTGGTTACAGAGAGTTTCCAAACTGCTTACAGAGTGTTTCCAGAGCTAAGGTGAAGTCGCGAGGGGGAGATTGAAAATTAAAGATACCTTTGAGATAGCCAAACGTCGACGTGGCATCGAAATTTTTTTTCCAACATTCTTAACAATGCGTCCAGTCCATGAATAGTGCGTGTCAACAGATTTGGTGATTGTTGCGACCATGATTTTGCATATGCAATCCTTTGCCTCTGATTCCCCGCTCACCAGTACTCGATAAAGAGACATCTGTGAATAGAATTTATGCAATTAATACAAACAAAATAGAATCACGTGCATGATTAAAATAATGCAGTGAAATTACCCGGGCCTTTTTTTCCTCGTCCTCTTTTAAAGCTCCATCAAATGTGAGGAAGTCATCGAAATTCCTAATGGGCAAGGCAACGCCTATCCCAGCCTTAGCCTCTGAGCAATTTAACCGAGGAGCTGTCGCTTAATTAATATTAGCATGAAGGCGTTTTTTATTTCTTTCGTTTCCATTAGAAGGTCGTATAGAAGACTTCGTTTCATGCTCATCATACATTTGGTTATAGATAGCTCCAGAGTAGATAAAGTTAGCGGGTTTCTACTCAGCTCTGTCGGTAACTCACACGAGTTCCTACCTTACCGGTCACGAATCGACAATGATTTATCGACTTATCGATCTAGTGATGTACTGTAGTACGAGGATTTTTTTATCGATGATCGTATTACAGCTTTCATCTTATCGACTGTCTGGGGTGTGGGGGCTTTACAGCTTTCTCTACACTTATGATAGAAATGTATAGTGGCGTACGATATATCCATCCCCCACCACATATTTTACTCCCCCCCACCACAAGGCATTGTCTAATGACCACGATTCAGTGACCGTTATTTTTTAAATAAACTGCGCAATAGATTCGCGACCAAAGGAATAGGTAGAGTGGGGGTCACACTATAAGAAGCCGAAATTTTTCGTGCAAGCTATTCAGTTTTTACTTTGAAGAATATATACGAGAGCATTATGGATATTCCGAACTCATACAACATCGAAGAGCAACGCCTGTTGAAGTCGTATCCACCACGCGCTGTAAATTATGAAGATGTAATTAACAAACATATAGATGGTACAATTTCAAAAGAGGTGTTGGACTTCACCAAGGATGTGATCGACTTTCATGACAACGTACGGAGAATTCAACGTCTACGACAACGTATGGAAGAGAATGGTGAACGGCATGCAGTTTATTCAAAGTGCCAATGTATGAGTGATAGTTTTGGTGTGATGGAAAACATGACTGCTGATATTTCGACAAATATGAATGAGCTAATGATGACCCTCTTCCACATCAACCGTGTACTGGAAAGCAAAGAGCAGTTTTTGGTCTTTATTCTTTGTGATGATGGTGTCCAAGTTATTGCAGAAACTGCCACAGAAATTGAAGGATGTTGCATACCAGAAATTCTCAAAAACATTCATGTTGAACAAAATGCACTCCTCTCTACCGCTCAAGATCTTGTGCATATCATGGTTAATGGAACAAATAGTTTGATCATACTTATGGAACAATTGAAACAATTTATAAAGGAGAGAAAAGGTGAAAAGGTTGAATAAAAAAAATTATAGTTTCATATATATGTCAATGTTTTTTATTTTTCAATCCTCTCACATATAGATTAAATTTATTACATAATACGGGTTCAATAGTCTTACTTATTCTTTCAATTCTTAATTGAAATCGTTCTCGATCGCGAGCTGCTTGTTCCCATGGGCCTCATCGTGCTTCTCTGTATGCATAATTCCACACATACATTACACCAATCTCCGGTGTAGATTTGAATTGAACAGACATTTTTCACAATAATTTTCGTACAGAACCACTGATAGGCTTATATTCAACAATACGATCATGTAAGATCAAACAATAAGCGGAAGTTTGAGCGGGGAATTGATTAGAAGACTCGAACTCAATTCTCACGTCTACAGATCCTGATTTTATATTCTCATTTTGCTTGGAACAATCAATGACTATGAGTGGTGCTTGTCTTACAAATTTACTCTTTGTTAGAATGGGATCGGCATCTTTTCCATAGTAGGACTCTTGAAAATTCGTATACATATCATATAATACAGCGTATTGATTGCGATCAAAATCAATATTCAGATTTCCATATGAGTAAGATTGTGAATTTAGGAAAACTTTAACGTCTCTCAAACTACAGTGATCAAAATGGCTGCTATCCTCAGTCGCAATGTTCTTTTGTCCAGTTTGGAATCCAAGGATGATGAAGCGCGGTTTCTCCAATTGTGTCGTAGTCTTCACGACCCAAACGTTCTCCGTTGATGCAGGCAGCAGTGGGTACTCATACAATTCCCAGGCGCGGAAACTCAATGTGATAGATGGATCCTTGGCAATATAATGCAATAGTTGAATTTTTTGTGTATCCGACACTTTGATGTACGGTATTAATCATTCAATCTTTTGAATGTTGAGTACAATATTTTCAGCTGCCGTTTGATGGATAACAGCAGAAACAGCAGAATTTTATTGTTTCCCACGTAGTTTCAGGCCGAGATTCTTCTCACTGTTATTAGCGCACTTTTTTTACTCGATTACTTTGAAATATACTTCGTGTCCAATGGGGATTTCAAGTTGTGGACCAATGACCACGTGTGAAATATTTTTGATTGAATCGAGAGAGGGAGAATAGCTCTATATACATTGAAAAATCTCATGTTGACTATTCAGTTTTAATATTAGAAAATATAAGATTGAGTTTGTTAAATTTCCATCATCTATATATATATATATGTATATCTGCATGTGAACGTGCTATGATTAAGTCTTAAGGGGTGTGAGAGAGAGTAAATATAAGCCTTCATGTATTATTTCTCCATAATTATCAATCAAGATTATGATAATAGTAAACATCTCAATATTCACATGATTATATATCACCATGCAAAACGTGTGTAAATGATGTGATTGGGGCCTTACTGGTGATAACAAAATGAATTTCGTGGATGCATATCTGTTTCCTGTCCAACGGAATGTATTCATCACAATATTCGTATTACTATATACTAATATGAAATCGTTTGTAAATGATATGATTGGGGGGCCTTACTGGTGATGACAAAATTAATTTCGTGGATGCATATCTGCTTTCTGTCGAATGGAATGTATTTATCACAATATTCGTATCACTATATACTAATATAAAATCGTTTGTGAAGGATAGGATTAGGGTCTTACTGGTGCTAACAGAAAAAAATATTGTTAACATTATTTCACAGAAATTTATATTTATTGAAAAAATATTATACATAGTTCTATTGCTTCTCCAACCACAAAAACTCACATCTTTTATACATCCCACCAATATAATTCAGGATAAGATTTTTGCCAGGTCGCTCTTGAGCCAACGATTCATATAGTTACGGAGTCTTCAACACATATTTCGCAATTCTTTTTGGTAGAAAGACGGTGAATTCTTCGAGGTTATAACATAATGTCACAACAATGCTCTCCCCAAACTTGGTTTTCACTTTTTTAATTTCAGTGACAACATGATGTCCAGCCTCCAGCTTATCAAATGGTTTTATAGGTAGAAAATTCTCCACTCGACAGATTTCATTCAATTTATCGAGAGTCGCACTATCACTCTGCTGTGTGGATTCTTCTTCTTGTGGTAGTTTGGTCACTTGGTTGGAAGTCATATTGAATGGTAGTTCCTCTACAATTTGTTAGTCTCTGGATGGTGATGATGGTGATGATGATGATGATGCTGATGATGAATATATATTGATGCTCTTTTGTAAGTTAGAGCGGTGTGACTCTGCTAGTCTTCAGATACAGAATGAATTTAAAACATATTTCCGCACTTTTATAATACTACCCTCTCCCCCCGTGGAGAATACCGTGACAACTTCTTATTCTTCCCGAGAAATTCATGTTTATACAGCATGATTGTGGCGTGCAAAAACACCTTTGAAACTTCTTTATCTTTCATAGAAATTTTTGTTTATACATCATTGTCATATGAAAAAAATCGTTGGAACTTCTTGGCTCGTATTCGTCCTGCTGGATATGTGAACCGTCTTACTCATACATCGATGTTCATTATAATTGGGAATGATCAAATGGGAATGAATTGACAGCATGATTGTGTGGCGGGCAAAAACACCTTTGAAACTTCTTTATCATTCCTAGAAATTTTTGTTTATACATCATCGTCATAAGAAAAAATCGTTGGAACTTCTTGGCTCGTATTCGTCCTGATGGATATGTGAACCGTCTTACTCATACATCTTCCTCTCACCGTATAAATAGGGTTGATTCTCCACATCGATATCCATTATAGTCAGGAATGATCAAAGTGACGTGTGTAACTTCAATAAAGTGTTAGTAAAAATGTGTGACGAAAAGCAGCAGCAGCAGCAGCAGGCGTGTGACAATGCTGAAGAGCGTAGAAACGGTATGCATCCCCAATCAAATCAATGGAAGATGCCTACAGAATATGTTCATCAATTAATGTTGATTCTGAACGTGACCATCAGATTGATAAATGGAGGAAAATTGGCGCTGAACATATTAAATGTTTAACGAGAATATTGCGAACACAAAATCTAAGAGTTGGTGAAAAAACTCAAATACAAACAGTGAATTCCCATCTCCGCTCACTGACAGCCAAATTCAATGACGCAGCCAGACGAAAATCCAAACAACAAAAAAGCAGGAATATAATTGGAGGTAATGTTCAAATTGCTGATAATGCAAACGTTCAATGGGATGAATTACCATCAGCATTTAAGACTCGAATGAGAACTGCAGTCATCTGAATCTTCACCACATTGATTTACATGAATTTTTATCAGATGCAAAGACGATTTTCATTAGGAAGATGGAGGAAATCCCAACAAATATCAAAGTAAATGTTATATTGGCATGTAAATTCGAGAATGTGAAAGATTGCCAAACGATTGAAGAAACAAAATATTTCAATACATCAAATGAGGCAATTCTTCCATCAACAAATATTGAGAAATGGTATGCTAAACATGTGAATGACTATCTATTGACGCAAATGGAAGAATTTGAGGAACGTGATTCTGGGTGGACTATGATTGCAACGTGAACTTGATTGTGAACATTAATAAATACATCACACTACGAGGAAGATTATCAACATATGTAGATCTACCAAGGTTCATTCAAGTGAAAAAAGCTGTAGTGAATATAAAGAACAATGATGAATTCTACTTCCTATGGTGTGTTGCAGCAGCTCTTTGTGAATATACTGCGGATTTAAATAATCAAATAAACCCGTATGATGGTAACGATGGGGATCAATGACGAATAGGGGTAGGATATCCTCATATCCACATTTTAGTGGAGCAGGTCTCAACATTGGTGGACTAACTTTTCCATTAACATTGCATGAAGTGCCACGATTCGAACGAATGAATAACCTTTCAATAAATGTCTTTGGTATAGAAAATGAGAGGGAAGAAAAATTTTTCATCGTTCCATGCTATATGAGTAATAATAATAATAGTGATAAATCTACTATTCATATAGTGATGGTTAACGCTGATGTTAATATGAATGGTGAATATAAGTCGCAACGAATCTATCACTTTGCATGGATCCGCAATCTCTCACGGTTAGTCTCAAAACAAATATCTATGAATAAAAGGGAGAAACTTATTTGTGATAGATGCTTGTGTCATTTCTCGAAGACGAAATTTGATGAACATAAATTTGATTGCTTTAATATAAATAAAACGATTCGAGTTATCATGCCAAAAAAGGAACAAAGAATATTATTATTCACTAAACATAAATATGAAGAGCCTGTGCCATTCGTTGTTTATGCTGATTTAGAGTGTATTTTAGAACCGGAGGGGGGAAATGGAATACAAAACCATATACCATATAGTATCGCTATTATTTGCATTGTTCATATGATGATAGATTATCACAATTCAAATTGAATCGAGGGGAAAAGTGTGATCAATGGTTTGTGGTTGAATTAGAATCTTTGGTTCGAAAGATTAATGAAATTTACCATGACATTATTCCAATGAAACCGCTTTCGGATATGCAAAAAGATGAATTTAATAATGCAACTTCTTATCATGTTTACGAAAAACCATTCACTCAATCTGACATGAAGCATCGTGATCATTGTCACCTTACTGGTACATATCGCGGTGCTGCACATGACAAGTGTAATATGCAATACACAAAACCATACTACTTACCAGCCGTTTTTCATAATTTATCACGGTACGACTCTCATTTTATAATTGAAGATCTAACTAACACTTTTTAGGGGCAAATATATCTTCTACCAATAAATAAAGAGAAATATATATCGTTCAGTAGGAAAGTCGGTACTACAAGAATGAGTTTACGATTTATAGACTCATTGAGGTTCATGGCAAGTAGTATTGATAAATTGGCCTCCAACCTGAATAACGATGATAAATTAATTACACGCAAGTTTTATGCTGATAATGAACAATTTGAATTGGTAACGAAGAAGGGTGTTTTCCCATATGAGTATATTGATAGTTGGATAAAACTCAATGAGAATCAGTTACCAGAGAAAGATGAATTTTATTCAAAATTGTGCGACAGTGAAATTCCAAAAGAAAGTTATGAGCATGCAAAAATAGTTTGGAATAAATTCGATATAAAAACACTAGGTGAATATTCGGATCTCTATCTTGAAACAGATGTATTACTATCAGCTGATATATTTGAAAATTTCCGACGTAGCTGTTTCTCAACATATAATCTTGATCCATTACACTATTGTACAGCACCAGGATTCGCCGGGTGCTGTACAATGCTAAACAAAAAGGCATTAGAGGTGGTGTGGCACAATGCTCGAACCGTTACGCAAAGGCAAATAATGAATATATGGGTGAGAGTTACGATTCAGCAAACGAACAATCGTATTCAATGTATTTCGATGTTAATACTTTATATGGTGCAGCTATGAGTGAGTATCTGCCATATGGGGGATTTGGATGGGTTGATGAACCAATGAATGTAGAAGAAATACACAATATCACTAATGATTCACTGATTGGGTATATCTTTGAGGTAGACTTGGAATATCCCAGAAAATTACATGAGCTACATCGTGATTTACCGTTATGTCATCAGCACTTTGTACCACCGATGTCCAAATATGTAAAATTAGCAACTACTCTTCTACCAAAGAAAAAATATGCTATTCATTATAGGAATTTGAAACAATGTTTAGACTTAGGTATAAAAATAGTTAAAGTACATAGAACACTGAAGTTTTAACAGTCACCGTGGTTGAAGAAATATATAGATTTAAATACAGATTTGAGGAAAATAGCCAAAAATGAATTTGAGAAAGATTTTTTCAAGCTCATGAATAATGCTGTATTCGGTAAGACCATAGAGAATGTTCGTAAGCATAAACTTGTTAAATTAAGAACTAAATGGGATGGTGCATACGGTGCTCGAGCATATATATCTAAACCTAATTACCATAGCAGCATTGTATTCAACGAGAATATGTGTATCATCGAAATGAAACGTCTTCAAGTTAAGTTCGATAAACCCATTTATGTTGGATTCGCAATTCTGGATATATCAAAAACATTCATATATGATTTCCATCATAACTACTTGAAGAAAGCATTCCCCGGTGATGAGTCGAAATTATTGTACACCGACACTGATAGTTTAATATATCATTCAATTCATTCTGATGTATATGAGATCATGAAACGCGATATATCCAAATTCGATACAAGTGATTATCCTACCGTTACCAATTACAATATGCCACTAAAGAATAAAATAGTGTTAGGGCTTATGAAAGATGAGAACAATGGTAAAATAATGACGGAATTTGTAGGATTACGCGCTAAATTATATACATTCAAAATATTGAATGATGAGGATGAAAGAAAGAAGGCTAGAGGAATGAAAAATGAGATTATAAGCATTGCCTTTTTGATGATGAGAGCATGCCGATTGGTCAGTATTTAATAAAAAGTAAACATCATAAAGTAAGTACGATTCTCCAACGAAAAGTAGCCTTAAATCGTATGGATGACAAGCGAAAGATATTTGATGAAACAACGGATACTTTACCGTGGGGTTACGATGGTGGTGGTGAAGCCATTAATAATATTTATAATGATGATTATAATGTTGATAGTAATGATGAAATATAAGACGAGAAATTTTTTATGATTCTTTTTTATTTATCCAACTATTATGTGTATTATCAAATCCTAACCATTTTACATAACATTTATTACCACGTTTACGTAGTACCTTTTCAACGAGATAAACATCAGGATATTTCACTTTGTTGAGTTCTTCTTCATAGAAGCATCCATCGATTTGTTGATTCTGATAGTCATGGAGTTTGTACGTTGGGGGTGTGGTACTCTTCACTTCATTAATCGTAAAAATTTCCGTTGTCCAGTTTGGTGTATACCCCTTCTCGAATACATGTTTATATTTGCTCACTCGAACTTTATCACCGATTTTAAATTTTCGTTTTTGCTTCTCAACTACTTGATGATGCTTGTACACAGTGCGAAGTATCATTTTAATCGTTCGATGTTTTGTGTTATTGTATTCCACAATCAAATCGGGTAATATATCAATCCACTTATATGTTCCACGCAAACTAAATTGTTTCCAAATTTTATTCTTCAACGTATAATTGAAACGTTCACATATTGAAGCCTTCAAATTGCTGAATGTTGAGTACAGTTCGATATTGTATTGTTTCATCAAAGACTTGAATTCTTTGTTGTAAAATTATTTTCCGTGATCAACATGTAATTTTTTCGGTGTTCGTCGACCAGTTTCCAAGAAGATACTTTTCATTGCTTTCGTAACATCTTTACCATTTTTTGTTTTCATAGGTACAGCCCATGCGAATTTCGAGAAGATATCTATTACAGTTAACAAGTACTCATTACCATTGTTTTTGGTTGCATAAGCTAACATGTCAACGAGATCTGCCTGCCAAGTTTCATCCAATCCTCTCATGTGAACGTGACGCCGCGTATAATTTACACGCGTAGGTCTATGTAGCTCACTAACCAATGCTGTCTTCCTATTCATATTTACAAATCGTGTCGTTGTCCTGCTTCCTCTTGAGCTGCCAAACGTGAAATGGCTTCAGACCGTTTGATCAATCCTTCTTCAATGAAATCACGTGGTTGCTTCAAGACTATGTTCTCGAAAGTCGATATTTTGAGACAATGATGATAGATCTTGATGAATCTGTTCCACTTCGGAATTTATAACGGTCATCATTACACTAAAAGGTACAGCATCATTTGTATTTTCAGGTCCAGCTACATTACACAATCTCTTACTATCTATATCATATTGATCATCAGCAGTAACTCTGAATCCATAACCAGGCGGTCCACGACTACTTTCCTCAACACTTTTTCTAAATTTTCGTCCAAATATATCCACACTCATTTTTATTATCATCACTCTCTCTTCGACTGTTGACACATGAATGAATGAAAATGGCTGGAACATTGATTAATAAATGATTCCAGCCTCACGTAATTCTTCAATAATGGAAATTATCTTATTCGTATGACTTGTATTGCCTGCTGCTTGAGATGCTAAGAGTAGTCTGAGACGATTAACAAGTTCATTCGGCTCATCCCAATAGACACAATCAATTGGTGCTTTCCTCTTTTTAGCAATTTTATAATAAGGTAATGCTTTGCCTGATCTCGTCCTCATTCTGTTTGCTGATGGTGGTGGTGATGATGGCGATACATGATTTGTGATATAATTTTGATATTTTACACTTTTGTCTGATATGAGACTTTTATTAGGATCATAATGTTTATGAAGTGTATAGGTTGATTTAATAATGTCTATGAAATTCTTTCGATCACTCTCACGTATGATTGAGTCATTTGGTGTTTTATTGAATAATAGTTCAAGTAATCCTGGCGTTTGATCATAACGTTTATTTGCAACGCTTATGGCATTATGTGAGAAGTATATAGGAGAATTACCCATCATCAAACTTTGATCAGTCAATTTGCGAACGCTGAATCTATTCAGAGTCTTATGTTGCAAGTGTGTCTTTATATATGTTTCAGCCAAATTATTTTGTTCTGATGTTCTTTTCATAGATGAACTGACAGATTGTATTTCATCCGGCTTGAATTCTCCAGTCGTTTCATTTAACTCCACATCATCATCATCATCATCATCATCCCAGCCATCATTACTATCATTCTGAGCTGTTGCATAAAATTGATTATCTTCCTCTTCTTCTTCTTTTTTCACACGGATATCCGCCATTTCATTCTTTATTTCTTGTTTCATTTCCTTCGATGTTGTCACTAATTTCTCTAGAGGTGTCACTATAGGTTTGAAGACTTCGTTCATTGCTCGTTCTGAAGTGTCTCTACCAGACTTGCTCATTCTATACTTTTGCCGAATCACATCACTTGCTTTCACTATTTGACTCAATACGTCCTGTTCTCTGAGAAGATTTTTTTTTCCTTTCACCCTCTTCATGTTGATGCTTTCAAGTTCACTATATAACTAAAGTCATCATTCTCATGCACACTCAATTTATACGTATGTAACAGTCAAATCCCTTTCTATATCGCCCCGAATTGAGCTCACTATCTTTATCAACAACGACAAAACCATATTTATCATCATTCCAACATACTAAACATAAATTTCTTAACTGTGCATATGTCATGTCGGTGTTGACATGATCATCGTAGATGTGTTTGAGATTCAGTTCATCTTGTCGAAATAGAGCCATTAAGTTGGCATTATCACGTACTAGATATTTAGGAATACGTGTATAAGTTTGACAAAGATAAAATGAGTCTACATCTCTATGTCGGCCCATACAGAAGAAAGCTCTTATGTTGTTTTGTTTCTCACACGCAACATCATCGAAAATCATGATGGAATTTAGTTTAGTATCTTCTGGTCTGACTACCTCCTCATTATCGCTGAATGGAAAGTATCCAATACCCTTTGCATGTTTCAATATTTTCTCTAGATATTGATACTTCGGTTGATTGAGTGACTTTGAATAGACATAGACATTTTCAAATCTCAAGCCATTCGGATGAGTGATGAGTGCTAAAAGTGCATTAGTCTTGCCGCAATTTGACGGACCACAAAAAATAACTCTCATACCATTTGGCAATAATTCATCATGACGCCTCTTTTTTTTCTTCCCTTTTTCTTCCACAATTGGTTCATCGAAATTCATGATTGGTTATTTTGTTCCCTGTTTCTCAAACTTAACTTTAGCTAGTTCTTCCTCGCGCACCATCATGATTACAACTAACTGATTGGCTGATACCAGGATGCGAGGATGATATAACAATCATACCCACTGGAAGCTATGAAATTGAAGATATCGAGAGTTTTCTACAGCAAGCACTGCCAAACATATCATTCTCGCTCAAACCCAATAATAATGAATTGTGTTATGAAATCAAGTGTGATGTTCTTATGAATTTTATACATGAAAATTCAATTAGACGATTGCTTGGATTCAAACCGCGTATACTTGAACCAGGCATCACACACAAATCAGAATTACCTGTGACAATACTCAAGGTGAATGCTTTTCGTGTGGAGTGTAACATAACAACGGGGGCATATATCAATGATCAGCTAGTGCAGACGATTCATGAATTTTTTTCCATCATCCCACCAGGATACAAGATCATTGAAGTGCCATCACACGTCATTTACATGCCAATCACCGTCCAAGCAATACATCATTTATAGCTGCGAATAGTTGATCAAGCAGACACCTAGTGAATTTTCGTGGTGAGGTTATAACAATAAGATTACATCTGAAGTCAATGAATTGATGATGGGTATAGTGTATAATAATACGGGTGAAACAGTGTCGCAAGCATCGTCATTTTATGGCGGTGGTTATAAAAGTGGTGGAATATGCCGAAAACACATCAGTCATCGTATACCAAGCGGGACGCTAACACATCAGAACATTCTACTGCTGAAGAGTCTCGGCCTGAAACTACGTGGGAAACAGTAAAATTCTGCTGTTTCTGCTTTGTGTGTTTAATGCCATGGAGAAAATCTTAGCAATACATAAAGCCATTGTATTCGATGAATCTATTGCACATTATGAGGTGCATGGACATCAGCCATTTGCATCGGCAACATTCAACAATAGTGATGAAATACGCATTGCAGTACAGCATCAGGACTTGTGTTTATTACCTAGCAAGAGTTCATTACACATTTGTGGAAGATTAACAAAAAGTAACAATAATCTTTCTGCAGTTGCAATAACAGCATTAGTGAATATGGCTATATGTCATCTATTTGAAGAGATTCGTTATGAATTGAATGCCGTTGGAATTGATCAATGTAAAAATGTGGGTATAACATCCCTAATGAAAGGATATACTTCACTTCGATCTGAGCAAAATTATCTGTTGGAGAATGCTGGATGGTTGCAAGAAGACGACAATGTCAAGATAATCGATGACAATGGGCACTTTGATATCTCTATCCCATTGAATTTATTACTAGGATTTGCTGAAGATTATCATAAGATTATTGTGAATGCCAAGCATGAATTGATTCTCACAAGAGCAAATACCGATTTGAATGCCATATATCAAACAGCAGCTGAGAATATTGCACTCAGCATTCAAGAAATTGAATGGTTGATTCCATATATCAAAGTCTCGGACGCACAAAAAATTCAACTGCTTAATTATATCGCCAAGGATCCATCTATCACCTTGAGCTTTCGCTCCTGGGAATTGTATGAGTACCCGCTGCTGCCTGCATCTACGCACAACGTATGGGTTGTGAAGACTACAACACAACTGCAGAAACCGCGCTACATCATACAAGGATTTCAGACTGGACGAAAAAACATCCCGACTAAGAATAGCAATCATTTCGATCACTGCAGTTTGAGAGATGTTAAAGTTTTCTTGAATTCACAATCTTATCCATATGTCAATTTGAATATTGATTTTGAACGCAACCAATACGCCATTTTATATGATATGTATACAAACTTTCAACAATCCTACTATGGTAAAGATGCAGATCCCATACTAACAAAGGCCAAATTTGCGACACAAGTACTGCTCATTGTCATTGATTGTTCTAAACAAAATGAGAATATAAAAAGTGGACCTGTAAATGTGAGAATTGAATTTGAGTCTGCTCATCAATTTCCTCCCCAGACTTCAGCTTATTGTTTGATCTTGCATGATCACATAGTTGAATATAAACCCATCAGCGGTTCTGTATGCAAATTGGTGTAGAATAAAATGCCTGCTCAATAAGTATGCCAATGATATGTATATATAAAACTGTAATATTGCTTATTCAACCTCCTCTTCCTCCTCCTCCTCCTCTCTATCTTTTATAACACGCAGTTTTTTGCAGTATGAGACAAACCGAAGATCCATGCATCATGCACTGATTTCTTCTGAGTTAACTTTTCTTTTTTTTTTGTTCTTGAAACCATTTTCGTAAGTGATGAGCGCGCTCTAGTGCACAATAGACTGGGCCAAAAAAATCGACTATTTCTTTTTCTTTGTAGTATATCAAAAATATTATTTGGGATGACAAAAAAAACTATTGTGAAATTTGTGCCCTTAATATTAATATTAAGAGGTCTATCTTCGTAATTTTTGATTTTTTTTTACTGAACGGGTTTTTGTCTCATAACTCCCAAACCATCAAGATAAACGAAATTGATTTACATACATTTCTTGAAGGGAATTGAATGCTCTACAAAACAGGTTCGATTGAAATTTTTTGTCAGATGAACCGTTTCCTTATAATCATGCCTTGAGCTTTTGTACGATTTTACAATTTGAGTTTTCAACTTTGAAATTTTGTAATTCATGTAAAAGCCAGTATCCGGAAAAAGCCAATATATATTCTCAAAGGAAATGAAATTCTCTACAAAAAAGGTTTCTTAACAATTTTGGCTAAATTCACTCCTCCAAAAGTTATTCAAGGTTAAATCTGAAGTCAAAACGAAATTCTTGTTTTTTTCGCTGGAGATTTTTTTGCGAAGGAGTGAATTTAGCCAAAATTGTTAGGAGACCTTTTTGGTAAAGAATTTAATTTCCTTTGAGAATATTTATTGGCTCTTTTCCGGATACTGGTTTTTACATGAATTACAAAATTACAAAGTTGAAAACTCAAATTGTAAAATCGTACGAGAGTTCAAGGCGTGATTATAAGGAAACGATTCATCTGACAAAAAATTCCAATCAGACCTGTTTTGTAGAGCATTCAATTCCCTTCAAGAAATGTATGTAAGTCAATTTTGTTTATCCCGATGGTTTGGGAGTTATGAGACAAAAACCCGTTTAGTAAAAAAAAATCAAAAGTTACGATGATAGATCTCTTAATATTAATATTAAGGGCTCAAATTTTCACAATAATATTTATTTGTCATCCCAAATGATATTTTCGATATACTTTAAAGAAAAAAAAATAGTCGATTCTTTTGGTCCAGTCTAGTGCACAATCGAATATATGACTAGGGCACACACCACGAAAATCCTCAACGCCATGGTGATCACACATTACTGTAATTGGCAATGGGGTTTTTTTCAATGCACAGAAATCAGGGCAGTGTAATTCACGCCTCATGTCAATAATGCGCACTTTTCTCAATGATTCAGTGAATTGGCTCAACCATTCTGCATTATGCCGTCCTAAGACATACACAACACTCGCATCCTTCACGATATCAACCACATTGTCTTTCAGGAAATGATAATTGATCTCACCCGATTCCCAGACTATTCCATGCATGTTGTAAGCCATGCACTTTTTCGTTCTTTGGTATCGTTCAGAGAAGCATTCCAATTGCATTGGACATTTGAATAGTAGACACGTTCCATGGATCCATCGTGCGCCAGGACTATACTCGTCCAGTGCCACTGCAGCCAATTCTTCAGGCACAAAATCACCCAAACAAGTATCATAGAAACCCACAACATCGAGAAACAATTCCATCTTTTTTCTTGAATCGCACACCGTACTAGTCGACACACACACCCTTCTTGAAAGATCAATTGATGGTGAATGACATCAATCTTTTTATACCACCGAAAACATTAAGTATAATCCCCTCCACCGAAACATTAAGTATAAAAAAATGCGTTGTGGTGGGAGGAGTAAAATATGTGGTGGGGGATGAATATATCGTACATCACTATACATTTCTATCATAAGTATAGTGGCATCCACGAAAGAACATGCTATAGTATGGTTATAAAAATATATTTTACGCCCCCACCATCAGGAAGTAATTAAAACGAAATAGTGCTAATAATCGTGAGTGCAATCAGTGAAAATCATCATAGTGCAATTATAAAACCTATCGGTCGACAACCCAGAAAATTTAAAAAACTGTTCATTGGACAATGCGTTGGGGAGAAGGGGGAGAAGGGGGGGGGGGGGGGGGGGTATGTGGTGGGGGATGAATATATCGTACACCACTATGAATTTCTATCATAAGTGTAGAGAAAACTCTAAAGCCCCCACACCCCAGACAGTCGATAAGATGAAAGCTGTAATACGATCATCGATAAAAAAATCCTCGTACTACAGTACATCACTTGATCGGTAAGTCGATAAGTCGATAGATCATTGTCGATACACGGCCGGTAAGGTAGGAACCCATTTGAGTTGCCGATAGAGTTGAGCAGGAACCCGCTAACTTTATCTACTCTCCAGTTAACGTAATTTTTCATATAAGTATTCCCCTGTCGAACCTATAAAAAAATTACCGAGTCTGTGATTTAGACGGAATAATTTGTGAGGTATATAATAGAAAATATTCGACTTACTCGTTCTGATTCCTCGGTACTGACGTCATCATTCTAAGTACCCTTCTTAGAATTGAAATGTGGGGCCGACCTCGAAGAGCACATTGATGGTACATCTTTCAGGGTTTTTTTGATAAACTTTTCTGAGAGGACAACCGGTGCCTTTTTCTGGTCCTCTTCTGATGATCGTACTTCCCTATCAGTACTTCCAATGTCTTTTGTCTTATATAATCTTCCTAAACGTGGTTTTCCTTTTTTCAAAGATCCTGACGAGTATAAAATAAATAAATGTAGTATAATATTTTATTTATTGATAACACAGAACAACTATACCGTATCTACTATTGAAAAATATGCTTACTTGTTCGCGCAAGTTTTTCGGCAATGGAAGCTTCCCAATGAGCCTTAGGCTCGGCATATAAAGTTAACCACTAATCTATGTATTTGTAGTCCTTTTTTGGTGGATAGCAACAAAAGTTTTGCCTCTCTTCATTGTACGCCTACGATAGCGGCACAAGTTACGTCATTCTTTCGGTTTCAAACATCACAACTGCGTAGCGGTATTTCGTATTCGTCGTGGACGGAGATTCGGAATCAGACATTTTCACGACTGTTCTATCTCACAAGATTGACCGTCACAAAAAACAGAGCACATGAACGCCCAATCACACATAAACACACGATACTATGATAAAGTAAATAGTATAGCAGGGTCCAAATGTTTTTTTTCTCGTTCACCGTCACAGTCATTTTCCGATGATATATAATATTATTTATTTTAATTATTTTCAATAAACTGAGAAATATTGTTTGTTCACTACAGAGTTGCGCTTAAATACGAGAGCAGATCGATGTAAACTGAAGTGAAATTCTTTCTTCGCGCGGAATACACACATAAATGGCTAAACTTTGTTCATACTACGCATCGATGGGACAAAGACTCTGGCGGGTACTCGCGTTTTTGAAACATTTTCTTACCATATATTCACATATGTTGTAAGGATAAATTTTTGCTTTAACCGATTTGCAGAAATAACATTTTCACAATTTCAAAAATGACGAATAGCAACAATGCCCAAGTCTGATGATGCAGTTGGATAGCGAAATACATTGTGCAGCTCTTCCGTTTCGTAGCCCAGTATATACACATCGTACAGTTGAAAATTTTTTTTTTCCCCGAGATCACATTTGGCAAATATTCTTTTGATTTGAAAAATTGTTCCATCGTTCAATTGTGCAATATTGTCTGGATTATTATTCTTAAATGAAGCTCCTTTTATTTTCACGCTGTCTACGTACGAAAGCTTTTCTCCTTGACCAGTGAAAATATTTGTGTTTTTCATCGTTAATTTTGCACGCGCGTACATCGTAATTTTTTTCAATTTTGAGTCTGTTGCTAGACTCAAGTTCCTATAAACGATTAGCGATTTGCGTCAATGGTTTTCTCCTAGATTTAACCAGGTTCTTAAACATGCCATTAAAACTTTTTCCCCAAAAAGCAGAAAAATCACTCAGAGAGAGACCAAATTGTTCTATAACATCCGCAGCGTGAATAAGATTATGCAGGTTCAACACTTGTGAATTTTTCCCATAAAATAATGAAAGCGAATCGGAGAATTTTCTCAGCTATCTTCTAGAAAAAAATCATCACTATTAAGGATGCGACACGCTACAAACAAGAGCATAAAATGTTTATACAGATTGTTTGACAAAATATGGTTCAAGACTATTAGTCCACAATAATGGAGAAAAAATTGATACTGTGTGGCTTAACACTGCGCGATATACTCCAGAGTAAATTTTTTTCGCTGAAATTCACAAGGTATATTTGGTGTAAATAAAACTAAGCGATCAGTGAGTCCCTCTGAGTGAGAAATTTTAAGACATGTAACTTTACCTCCCGATATCCACTTTTCGATCAGAGATTTCGTCACACCATCATACAAAAGATGCACCGGATCGAGAATGACCGACCTGACAGGATCAAAATTTGACAGCGCGACCAGTGTTGATTTGACTTCTTTGCCATCACGGTGATGTTGTAATTGTCGTTTATCTTTAGAAGACTTTTTCGTTCGAAGCTCGCAATCCATTTGCGGATACACTCTCTTAATCGTTTTCTCATTTCCTTTGTTTCGATTAATATTTGTCTTCTAAGACACTCCTTTTACGGTACACCTTTTACACACATAGAATCCACCAAGATATTTACAATATTCCAACATTGCTTCGGCAGAGCTATCTGCAATTATTGCGAGAATCTTGAGGGCATATTTTCGCCCATTTATTTTTACATCATCTTTAATGAGCTGGTTTGCTTCTTCTACGAAATTCTTCAAGTATTCATCAATACTATATGGCTTAGAATCACCATTAAATATCAAAACGACAAATGGTTTCACTACGTAGTTTTTATGGAATACCCTAATAGACGTTGGCCACATTTGCATCGGGGAATTTCTAAAGAGCGACATACCATCCACGTGAACGAATACAGCGATTTCATCCTCACTATGCTCATCTGATATGACCTTTATAAGGCCATTTTTGATGCCGGAATAAATAAATTCACCGACGGTATTTATACCACTTCGCATTTGTTGTAAAGTACAACGATGATTAGTGCCCGATAAAGTCTGTGCAATTTTTGGCATATTTGTATATCCTCACTTCGAAGTACCAACAATAAATCAGTCACTACATTGAAACACAACGTCCCCAAATTATTTAAACACCAATGATTTAATTTATTTTCTAGACCCACAATATTGTCAGAAGCCTCAGATGCACTCTTTTCACCATCAACTTGATTCTTATCTGCAGTAATTTTTCTATTATCATTTTCACTATTTAGAGGAGAATGACTTTTTTCCAATGTTCCTACACTTGCTCCAAAGAATGACTCACTTTGATCAATACTAACATCACTATTGACTTCACTTTCTTCAGAATCAACTTCATCAAATATTGGCACGACATCGTCGTCGCGTTTTTTTGCAGAATCAACTGCTTTCGTAATTCCCGTCGTTTTTGCAACTCCCGATGCTTTTTGAGATTATTATACTGTTTGGACATTATAATACCTGACGCATATACACTGACAAAATGCACAATATTAGGGAAATACGCGAGAATAAGATGTGTGAATGCAAGGCACACTTACCGATAGCTCGACTGACGAGAATATGGTTCTTCCACCATTCGCGCAAACAAAACTCTGGTCAATTTGTTTGTAAACACAACGAAAAGTGGCACGCGTATATAGGTCGGCCCGTATTTGGCCTTGAGTGCGACCTCTCTTGCTCGGCCTGACGAGAAACGGGCATCACGGCGGGAAAAAAAAATTCGATGATAGAAGATGAATTTGTCAGTTTTTGCCAAACATAGGAAACTGAATAATAACGTTAAGAAAAAGGCATCCGTCGATGGCCCATAGTTAATAGTCCATACTCAGCTACTCATTGGCAGTAGTGCATTGGCCCAGTGTCGATTGTATAACGGCAATTATGAAAAAATTAGCAAAAATAGCGACCAATACTCAATCAATCATGACCCAGACATAAGAGAGTTACGCTCGGCCAACTATCGATAAACATATATTGGTCAATAGTTGGGCCTGTTGTTAAACTTGGCAATTCCTACATGGGAATGTCAAATTGTGTACACATAATCATAAGTAGGGCCAGGAAGTTCCTGTCGCTACGTATGTCGATAAATGTGAAGGTTGCTGCTAGCGCGCGCGGCAAAATTAAATCTTCGGACTGAGGTTAGATGTCACCGATTAGTGTGATGTTTGAAATGATAAATGTCATATTCTATTCGCGCTATGAAATCTTTTCAGAGCAATCTGATGGGCGTGAAAAATAATGGTACGTATGAAAATGATAATAGTCAATGGGGGTTATTACATAAAACAATTACGAGTCATAGAAAGTCACCATGATCAAATGAAATGGATGGAAAATAATTATTGCAATTCCGAAATTGTCTTGAACACGTCTGCTCGCCTCCGTATCGAAAGCGATCTCGGATACGACCATATTGCATATGACCTTTTATTTAGGTCATAAAATTTCCTTTGTGAATGTCCGCGACGATCCCGGTCCAGAGTCCATAGGTGAAGCGTTGGAGAGACTCGATAGAACTCATTGATTGATTCAATGAATTACGTTCCGATGGCTAAAATGAGGAGTGACCGTTCGCGCCGTGCTATAGATATACTGTGAATGGTACATCGCGTTACCTTTTGAATTTAAATTCGTTCACATTGAAATGAATTGATTTGATAATTCGAATGAATCGTTTGAACTTCAAGACAGCATGATTACTGCATGGGAGCAAACTGCGGATGCCTCCCACTGCAGTCCCATGTCCTACTCCTTGAAGTGGCCCTCGTAGTATGTTCGCGTTGGAATTCATTCCGAAATTGGGCGCCACTCCTCCTTTTATTCACCTACTTGGCCCTATGTGATGAGGTGGAGAAACACCACATAGCCCTAGGCTTTGCCACAGCTCCTCATGAGCATTCTGTGACTATCTCACGGCGTGCGTCCCGAGGGACTCATCCGCAGAAGCCTTCGTTAATATTTTAGGTTCAAAGGTGACACGAATTTATGAGTTGCGAATCCAAAGTAGAGATAATAATATCGGTTATCGATTGCCTTTCGGCAAGCAGTCGTGTTGGATCCGTTATCCAGAGTCAATAATTGAATATTAATAAATAAAATAATTGTTTACGTCGAGATATGGATGATTAATTCCGTCGCGGGTTCCAGAAAGGATCCCTCCTCGCGAGTCCTATCCTGCGGTGATCAATCGAAGGTTTGGGTTCAAAGCCGGAAACATCTCGTATAGATTTTATGTGTATCATTAAAGAGAACATGCTATAATGAACCCTAGCTACCCAAATGAAGCTTAAGCAAAGCGAAAAGCATAGAAAGAATTCTTCTCGTGATGTATTAATACTCACGAGTATGAAGAGCAAGAAGTAGAATGCTAAATACTCCATGTTCGGTTGGCTTCCTGGTGTCCTCGAGGTTCCCTCGGGTCCGAAGTCTCCTCGTAGTCCTAGCGGTGCTGAGATGAAGAAACAAGCCAAGTGAAAGAGAGAAAGCAGCTGGGAGTAGGCGATGGACAGGTGAAATAATGTGGCCAGCACTCACACAAGCAGTTTAGTTAACAAAACACTTATGAATTTATTTAACAGATCGTTCAATGAAAAAGAATTAACAAATTAAGATTCGGTATTCTATAAGCTCGCGTAGAAAAATGAAATAGATATAGATTTCCAAAAGAAGTTGAAGCGAGTCTTATTTCGTTTGACTTTGATAAGTGGATATCACAGATCCTTTTTACTATTTGGCCACGGGGTTATTATTTGCTTGTACCACACTATAATGATTTGGTAAAGCGTCTATACCGTCCTTCATATAGAAAACGCAACCAATGTGGGTTTCTTATACACTCGTCTCCGTTCCTAGCTCAGAGTAGGATCCCCGGCCAATTTGCCCTTTGGCCGCGAGAGCAACTAGTGGCTCGAGCGAACTTGGTATTTGTTCGGTATGGCAAAATTTCGGCTCCTCCGAATTATTTAGCAAAACTCACGGTTAAATATGCCGGCGAGGTGTCCCGAACTATACGTCCTCGCAATGTAGTTTCCTCGTAGTCGAAATTCAAATCCCGAGTGCCATGAGGCTCATTACCCCCGAGTCCGAAAAACTTCCACTTGGAATACTCGAATGTCCTCACACGGTAGCTGGAGCTCAAGCGTCTTATCCGGTGTGAAATGATAGACTGATTTAATTCCCAACGAATCGAGAATGGCTCTTCCGAGTGCTACACGAGTGTGTCAATTGACCCAAGGCTCAAGTTGAAGGCCCGGTTTTATGAAGGATAATCCCGATTAGCTAATCCTGGCAAGCAATGGCGGCTGAGATTAAGTTCCCCCACCGAAGTCTGAAACTGAAGCGACGCGCAGTGGCGTTCTGCGCCACTACAGTTTGAAGCCTCTTCGAGTGCAGCGAGTTGATCCTAACCTCAAATATGCTAATTCCCATTATTGAGTATTATAAACAGAAGTACCCAAAATCGTCCAACGCGCAGCTAGGAGCACCAGGGGCGATAGGAGAAGGGACTCAAGGTGGGAGAACTTAATTTCAGCCGCCATTGTTTGCCAGGATTAGCTAATCGGGATTATCCTTCATAAAACCGGGCCCAAGTGCTCGTAATGCAATGAGATGCCGTACGGTAATGCTCTGGTGTCGTTTGAATCTCCCCCTTATATTGGTTTGCTCCGTTGCGGCGGCGCCGAGTACCTGTAACAATAGATGTCACTCGGGCGCGTGCCCGGGAATTAATAATTGTTCAAACGTATTATTAATTTTCCCAAGACAACCTAGACCAACGAAGAACTCCATTGGGATAACCAAATTGTACCCAATTCTCTATTCTTCTTGGACAGTGGCTTGTCCATACTGTCACAACTTGGAGAAATTTTAAGATATTATATATATTCGATTGAATATATTGAAAAATTAGAATTCTTGATCGTATTCTCATTTCTGTTCTCAATTGGGTCCTAAATTGTATTATTAATTACGTCCTCACCAATGCCGCGTGGCACTACATTTTACGATTGCCGATGTCACATGGACAAAAATTTTAATTGAATCATGTAAAGAATTTGGAACTATTATTCGTTTGTTCAAGAATTTCATGTTTGGATAATGAATTTCATTTCATCAATTCCATCAACTCTTTCGTATGAATCGCCGAATCATTTTATATATTATCAAATTGTTTGAATGATATTCAAAATGCGGTCAAATTAGAGTTCAAAATGCGGTAAAATTGTAGTTCAATTGGTGTTCGAAGTGCGATCAATTTGGAGTTCAAAATGCGGTCAATTTGGAGTTCAGATTTCCAATATCATTTGGAATACAATCACTGAGAAATTTGCTTGGTGTCCATACAACATTGCCGAAAAAAGTGCCTGCTTATAATTTTTTATTGGTCTCTTGGAGTCTCTTGATTAATTTCTTGTAGCACACACCAAATAATTTCATTCATATTGCTACACCAACACACACATACGTATCCAATATTTTGGATACGTTTGAGAAATTAAAATTTTTGTCCATGTGACATCGGCAATCGTAAAATGTAGTGCCACGCAGCACTGGTGAGGACGTAATTAATAATACAATTTAAGGCGCAATTGAGAACAGAAATGAGAATACGATCATGATTTCTAATTATTCAATGGGTTATGTGCGAAACACCATCTTTTCAAATTGAAATATTAGCGGAAATTATTATATATATATTTGTTAAAGTGTATATATATATATGTGTATTTATGTACATACATACATAATGTTTATTGTTTAAGCCACAAAATAATAAAAAATTATATCGGTTCTCTTGAAAAATATATTTCATGTACAACTGCGCTACGGAAATAAATGATTCAAATACGCGCGCCAATTAGCGCTCATGCGATGTTGTCACACTTCGTCTCTTCTTTTCGTCCGTGGGAGAAAAATTGATCATTTTCATTCACAAAAACATGAATATTTAATAAACGATGTGGACAAATCTTTTCGTTTTTGGTTGACTTAATTATGATAGTATTTTGAATGATTCAGCAGTTTTTCAGAACCTTCGTAACATTTTTTCATATTATTTCATGCCCAAAACTGAAGTTCAGCGATAGCGTAGGCATCTTTATGTTATAAAGTGACTTTTCACTTGTAAATTTTGTGAAAACGGTGTGGACGATCGTTTTAGAGTTTGGAGGACACATACAGGATAGGTCAAAGAATCTACCGTGTAAATTTGATTCGAATGGTAACATTTTGTCACTTATACTGAAACACCTTAAGGCCTTACATACGTCTAGCAGCGCCACAAATGCGCTAAAAGAAAAAATTTTTTCAGTAGCGATACCAATAGAAATGAATAGAAATAAATAGTACACATTGTTTATTGGTATTTAAACTTCATAAAAAATTTTATTTCACTTTATTTTTACGAAAATTACTATATAAAGAATCACGTGATCCACAACACTAAGAAAAAAAATTTGCTCCACGGTCGGCATCATATCTCCAGTAAATGTTGATCGATATGCAAAATTGAAAAAAATTCTCGTAAACAAAAGTTGTTGTTATAGTATGTCGAGCTGAAATTTTGAATTTCGACAAATTTAGCAATTTGTAGCAGTTAAAAAAAGTGTGAGTTTTACGTCATAAATTTTACACTTTAATTATTTTTATAAAATTTTTAAATCAAAATATCAAAAATCCGGCTTGACATATTATAAAGAGAACGATTCCGAATATTTAAAAAAAAATCGCATAAAAAAATATTAGAAACTGTATGAGTTATCATGCAGTCCGTGGCGGAACAAGTAGTTCCGAGAAAAACGCGTTTAATGTTTTAAGTGCGTTTTGCTCGAAGTCGCGCGCAGCTTAAGCAAGAATTTTATGAATTTTTTTATTTGTTTTGTAAACTTACGTTCAATCTCCCATTTCGGATTCGTATTGTTTGCTTCGTTGTCGGTAATTAATTGTTTTTATTTATTTTTTGGTAGCATTGATTCGTGCGTGTTTTAGCCGGTTCGCATTTTCTCCGAGACAATAGTGGTACCCCTCATATCCAATTGTTACTCCAAGTAATCTTTCTATTCTTAATATACTCTCTGCCCCGTCATTAAAAGTACATATTGCAACATTAGTAGCTACTTGAACTATTCTCCGTCTACCTGGAGTACATTTGGGTGCAATGCTCCAAATTTTCGAATTGAGACATTCATTAACATTTTGTGTAAATCCACCTAAGCACTTTTCAAGTAATTGTTCGTCACTCAATGATTCAAAGACGGGTTTCATTGCCGCTCCGAAAATAACGGTCAGCCGTCTCAAACAAAGGACAGCTACTGTTACGTCCCCGTATCATCTTTACAGCTGTTCTACCAACTGATACCTACCTTACCATAAGCGGAAGTACGACGATAAAATAGATTCATGTACAATCTACCTCACACACATTTTTTCCATAAACTAATAAACTTATGTAGAAATACGAAATATACCCATATATAGATATACACTACATCTCAGAAAACACTACAAAGACCAAACCAGCAAACGAAGTTATAAATTCAAGTATATATGTAATTAACAGAAAATAAGAAGGAATACATATATAATTAACACGAACTAGTAAATATATTATAACCATCATTAATATAGTGTAGACCCTTTAAGTAATTAATACATAAGTAACAATTGTAATAAATTACCAATATCATAAATCACCAACCAATACCAACATAATTAATTCATAGGCAATTTATGCATAAATGACATCATTAACCAGTAACGTAAACTACTCATTTACGCATAAATTACATCAACAAAATAATACAAATTAAGCATAGGTAATCTACACATAAACTAAAACGATAAGCGATAAACAATATACTATAACACAAGGGTGGAAATGAATCAACCCATGATAATAACGCTACCCATGCAGCTGAATCAATAAGTTCCCCTCGGAACGCATAGATTAATATAGGAAATAAGATAACAACACGCTTCTCGTGAGAACGCATAGATTAATATAGAAACTAAGATAACAATAAGTCTTCGGGAATGCATGTTTTATTAGAGAAAATAAGATAGCCAAGATTCCCAAGAGCCATTATCTAATCCTGAGAAACCGTGGACCCACATACAAGATCACGCTATTTGCGATTGGGGACTTACGTCCAATCGCGAAGCACCGATAAAAACTTGCGGGTCCAGCGCAAAGACGCCTGACTCAATCACCCCCTCCTCGTTAAAAAACATGCGTCAACGAATACTATATAAAGTATCGCGCACAGGCAAACTCTCTCATACTTGCTCATACTCTCATTATCTATCATTATTGGTCATTCAATTCGTCAAGACGCACTCTCACTTTTGTTCAGTCAAATCGTCAAGAGTCTTATTCACTGCAAGAATTTCTCAAACTAACTAACTCAATCAAAGAACATCGGACTCGCGTTTCTTCCTAAGAACATTCAAACTTAAATCAGAACCTCCAGAAGAAACCAGTCATTAACACTAAAAACGTAATCGCTCTTGAGAATTCGAGGCATAAGCCTATAATATAAAAGCAGTGTATAAACTAAGTGTAACATTAGTGTAAAACCAGTTACACTAATAAATATATTAATTATAAACTGCAACATTGACTCTGAGAATCTTCTTCAAATTCACCCGCGCATAGCGGGCTTGATCATCCAAACATATACCTATATATGTTAGAGTTGCGAGGGACAGTCGGTAAGTGAAGAGAGTGACCAACTAAGACTCGCGCCGACCAGTGGCATCCTGGTTAACATCGCCTCTACATTCACTTCAAACTTGGAAAATATCTACGACCTGTCCCCGGGACGTAACACTACCTGCGCGCACCAACCTCTCGTTGAGCAGTCACATTTTTTACTATAACTTTGGATCTATGGGGAACTTTTGCAATCGACTTTCAAGAAAATTAGCCTGAATCTATAGAGAACAACAATTTGTTTAAAAAAAAAATCGATTTTCTGAAAATTCTGGGCGTATGTAAGTCCTTAACGGGAGTCATTTTCGTAAATCCAACTTTGTTGTGTGTAGGGATTAGGCACAAATTTTTATAATATTTTCAGGCACGCCAAGTACTATGATGACCATAATACCACATCAATAATGATTTTACGCCAACACCGTGACTGTATACATCAATACACTTCATAGTATATCTTCGTGATTGAAATCATCGCGAAATTCTCGTCAGACCCTATGGCGTGGAATCGTGGTCTTTATCCTTTTAAAGTCAAAAATTCAGGTAGAACTCGGTCTAAAAAAATATGATATAATTCTATGAATGGTTCGTTTGAAGACGTAAATGTTTTCAACAGTACTTAATTTTTCAGAGTAAATTTCATTAGTAACATACGTCTCAAAAAAGCAATCCATTGGTTAAGCAACAGAGACACGACCGCAGGCAGGCAAAGACAACGTGTATGTGATGGGTGCAGAATTTTAGGAATTCCAAGATCCAAAAAGCCAGAAACTTTGAAAATTTATTTTGTCTTTTTGTCACTAACTGAGTCCTTACAACCATGTGATATTACTTCACAGGCTTCACTAGCACATAGATGTAATGAGTGACAAATGCATTGAAACGTGCAAATATTTGGCCACAACTTTCGAAATCTGGTTTCTACAGAGTTATCCACGCCCATCAGATTCAAGTCCAATCACGTTTAGGAGGGGTACAATGCGATTATCGAGTGAAGCATTGCGGATATTGAATAAATTTTCAGCAGTGGTGGATTGAATATCTGTATTCCTATCAAAAATCTGACATAATTCATACAGCTTGTTAACAACTCTTTCTTCTCTTGGACTGTAAAATCTGTACGTAACATAGTTTCAAAGCATGAATAAGTACATCATTAGTCCAGAGAATATAAATTTTTTTAATGTTTTTTTTAACATACCTCACAACAATACACATCGTCTTGGCAGCAGAGTCATCGGTAGATTCATCAATCAGTATACCAGATTCAATGTGTTTTAATTTAATACTCAATAAGTCTTTTTGTGATTCATTCTGTACATTTTTGTACAAATGATTCATAGTGGTTAAGGAAATATTATGTTCTACCTTGAATGCAGTTAGATTAATTTTAGCCCTTTTTACATAGTTATTGGCATTGTCATCATTGTTATGATTACTGGAAGAAAAATAATTAATTTTCTTTATAGTACTCGGTGACTTAAAATCACATTGAAGTCACGCTTGCACGGGACTTAACTAGCCGATTATTGCACGCTATCTTTTGCTTAATTCACGCATTCACTTACTTTACGGAATCGTATATAAAGACAATAAACTATAAAATTATTACGATAAAATTATTTGCAGAAAAAGGAGAAATGTCATGTAATTATTCAAATGAGCACCAGAAAACATTATAATACTGATATTATATCTTCATATTTATGGTTAAGTTAAACTGTCAAACATGTATAAACATACATACCGGCTAAAATTAGTATTGAACAAATCAGTGTAGTGTCCTTTTTTGTTTTGATAAATTTAGAGAAATTTTTTCTCCTACGTAGGCTAAGTAAATTTATTTGGGGAAATTTTGAGATTTTTTTAATATTTGGAGACAATGTTTATGGAAACATGATAAAAATACATCAATAATGAATACAAAAACATAGAAGTTTTAATCAGTAATATATATTAGAATGTTTTAAACCATCAACAAAACATTAGATTATATTATGATAATTATTAAATTATTTTAAATTATAATCAAAACATTAAGGTAATTTAACAAGAAATATAGGAAAATACTTAAAATAAAATAATTTTGTTTTTTTTTGTATGTTTTTAGCTTGAGCTGCATTTTTCACAGTACAATTATTAAAAACACAATAGCCATTACCACTTACGGTAACATTGCAATTGCTAAAAACATAAAATATATTTGAGTTGATACTTGAGTTGCACATTTAGTTCGGGTGAATTAGATTTTTAGATTGCGATTTTAATTTTGGAACTGAAAAATTTCCTTGATTCTCTTCATTAACTAAAAAAATTTCTTCAACCTGACATCGACGCTGCTTACGAATAGTAGCAGAATCTAAATTTCTTACGAAAACTAACACGTTTTCAACCCCGCCACGAACACCATCACGTTCCGATTTTCACCACGAAAACAAGCATGTTTTTGTTTTCACTGCGAAAACTAGCACGTTTTGTATTTTGCCGCGCGCACGGGCTGGGTAAAAATCTGGAAAAATCAATTATTAGTATAAATAAATAATTTTTGCGTGATAAATTTTTTAATAAACTCGTAGCTTCATTTTTTAACATTTTTTTACAGACATGGTCTTTTATAGACATTTACAGACTTTTGTTTATTAAACAAAAAAATTAGAAAAAAAGTAGTCATAAAGTAAAGAAAGGATGAAAAAGTAGCAGAGTCATATCCAGTGTTATGAAACATGTTAGTTTTCGCGGTGAAAACTGAAACATGTTACTTTTCGTAAGAAGCGTCGACATCATGTTGAGATGTTAGAACTCGAATTAACAGAAAGAATATTATTGTTTTTTAATTTTGAAACCCGTTTTTCTTGAACCGGAGAAAATGAACTTAAACTGGTAGATAATGTAGATGGAGTTTGAACTGGTGCTACTACATTTGCTGGATTAGTTATTGTCTTAGAAGCAGAGATTGGATGTTTAACTTGATTATTTAGTTCGATTCCACTGATAATTTGTTCACAAATTGTTTTTTTGTTATTCAAAGAGTCAGCAACGTAGCCAAAAGTAACCCTACTAGATTTCCATCCACCATGCCTTTGGAGCGTAGTTAAATCACCACCAGCATCAACTAATAACGTTGCGGAAGTTCTGCGAAAGGCGTGGCTAGTGAACCCGTCAAAATTAGTCGAATTTAAATAAACTGCAATATCTTTTGCAATTTTAGGAATCATATTAACACCAATTAGTTGGTTGACACATCTTCCGTTGGAATATTTTGAGAAAAATCTGTTTGTTTTACTAACTTCTGGCCTGCATTGTATATACTTCATACATACATTATAAAATCCACCTATTATTGTGAATGATTGTGGCACATTATTTCTAGTTTCGTTAATATTAACAAAAAGCACAGATTGATCCAAATTTCTGACATCGTCTACTGTTAAACTAATAAACTCTGCTCGTCTAAGCGCACCGGCTATTCCAAAAATAAGGACAGTCTGCAATAAATAATTTAAATTAATCAATGGATCAATGACTTAAAAAATACACAATTTCACTTACCTTATAGCCTAATTAAACATCATCAGGCGCCTCATTAAAAAATTTATTAACATCTTCTTTAGAAAATACTTGAGATTTTTCAGATTTGTATCCTGTACACTTTTTCTTTAGAAACATCGTTAACCTTTTATACTTGTCAATATCTATTTTATTTAATGTATTAATAGTACATTTTAACATAGAATAAGTAGCCCATTAGCTAGATGGTGCATAACTTTTCTCAAGATGGACAAAATAAGCCCATAAATCATCTTCACAAAACGAATTAGTCTTGCCTTTACACCACTTCTTAAACAAATTATAACGTGCTACATACAATCTTTTAGATTTGTCAGGCAATAAATCCAATGTAACATTTTTCGCAGTCTTTCTAATCTCATTGGAAACAATATCGCCACTATCATCACTAAATTCAATTTCTGAGCTGCTCATTGTAAATACACAACACTTTGAACGTAAAATTTTCATTAATATTTTAATACGATGTGAATAACATATATAGTGGCTCCAAAAACAAAATAAAAACACGTCATCGTGACAGTCAAGAAAAGCCACATCGATCGACGGATTTTATTTGACAATAGACAGAGAGAGAAAAAAAAGAAACAGAAGTCACTCGTACTATAAAATAGTGTACGATACGCGGAATTTAAGTATCCGATAATTGAACCGTGTGAAGTTAGCGCACGAGCGAAGCGTAGTGTACTATTTGCTGAGAATCGACGACTGGGCTTGCTTTGACATTGTGATCTTTGCCTGCAGCATATTTTTGTATCGCAAATATATCTGATTTTCCTCTGCTAGAACTATACCACAAATACATCCTTAAGATAAATATCCATGGAAAAGACTTATTCAGAATTATTCAGGATTAGGTCGTCACAACGCTAGAAATAGTATGTGTCGACATACTATGTACTTGTGTACATACTATATATAATTGTGAATCAAGACGGCAACGTCATCTCAAAAAAAATTTATATTATTATAAAAATAGCATTTCTGCGCATGCATTCAAATTTTATAAAAGAACAATCGGTTAGAAATATTAATTTATACATAATTAATAAGAAGTCCAATTCATATGAATATCATGATTTTTATTTTTCTGGAAATTATGGTAGATCGCGTCATTATGGTACAATAAGGATGGTAGATTGTACAAATGTCGAAATTGTGATACATTTACCTTCATCACGGTACGGATGCCAATACTGGCCTCCACACCCCGTTATATTCGAACTATAGCGTGACAAAATAACCAGCACCGTACCAGCCGATGTTAATGCATGGGGGCTTGGTCCAGATTCCCCCCTATTTGGCTACCTATGGGCATGCCAATATTTGGTGGTGCGGTGAGTCGTAATTCGTCACATACAGAAAGTAGCCTTCGAGTTACACTGCGTGATGTTTTCTTAGCTTGTCTCTGGGCTCGAGACTCTATCGCGTCGTTTAATTATCGGTATTCTTGCTACACTCAATAAAAGATGGACTATGTATTCCAGCAAAGTCTCAGATAGACAATTCTATGGATAGCGTACCCGGCTCGCATCTTATGGGTCGACCATTCGAATCTGTAACCCTCGCTGTAACCACTCAGAAAGTGTTTTCAGTTTCAGGATGGGAACAACTTTTTCCATTCGAAATTTTTTCGATCCCGCAATCAGCTGTGTGAACTCATTAATATATAATTACTATAATATGACTAATGGTCGTGGTAAAAAAGATCAAATTTCGAAAATTAAAATTTATTCCTCGCCATGATTTCACTGCATAAGACTAGAAAAAAAAAGAATAATGTTATACTGTATATACTAGCAACTCAATGAAGCATAAGCATAACAATGGCACCTAACAAATAAATTTCGAACGGTGACATATATGCCTATTATTGAATTTTCGATCCCAGGCTGTGCTGCGAATTGACCATCGATTTTTGACAATATATAATACGCACTCATGCAGTTTATATACAAGAGCAGTATTAACCAATAGAAATTGTATGTATTCTGTCAACACTTTTTTTTTAGAGGTTTTCAGAAATTTTCGAATAAAATAAATTTCAAAAAAATAGTGAATTATTAGAGAGCCGTACGATGGACGGTGGTGGATAAGTAGAATAAAAACAACTTTGTGTTTCTGAATGGATTTTAAGGATTTTATCGCTGGTTGAAACCACCTTGGGGCCAATTTTTTTCCTTGGACTTGTGTAGTTATTCGTAAATATGGATAACGAATGGATATATATGTGTATGGTATCGTAGACAACGATGATTTAAAAATAAAAATTCGAAGAGAGATGTTCTTAACCATGCCCTAACTAAAAATATTTTTCTTCTGATCCATGTTTATTGATATCGATTGGAATTGCCACAGATCTTGTCAGGTATCGAAAAACCGAATCTGATCATATCTAATCATTTTCTCCTTGAAAATATTTTTCTCATTTCCCTCTGAGTTGACGCAAACGACATTCCGTCAGCCTGGTCAAACTTGGAGCGACGTTATTGCCGATTCTAATTCGCGATCATCGTCGCGACACGCCACAGTCACATCGCACTTATCATTCGCTGCACACTGATCATTCGCACCAATACTCTCATTGACACAATCTAAAATTCGCACTCTTTCTCTTGACACTCAAGAAATTCGGATTAATTAAAATAACTCGAGATTACACTCAATTAACAAGTTTACACTCAATCACTATATTGTTAATTCTCTTAGCTTGATTAATTATTACTTTGTTCACTCTGCCATCCAACCAATTGCTTTTGACGTGTCTTACACCCTCATGCTGACCAAGCGACGTTAGTTTATTCGTTGTAACACATATTCAAAACTGAATATGTGTTACAACACTCGCCAACAACTGCGATAATTGGAGGCCACACTCAATGAACAATCTATTTCAATCATTCTCGAAACTCAAATTAGTTTCATTTACACTCAGCATTACAAACACTCTGAACACTCTCATCATTAATTTCATTTGTATTGTTGAACCATTTACATTTGTATCCGAATAAACTCATATTTATTTTTGTAGTAAATTTTGTGCAAACCTCAATCTCCCCAAGGGTCCAGACACTCATTTTATTTGTTATCAGAACCAATAATCGCACACAATCAGATATATGATGAAAGAAAGTGTCAAAACTATATGTTTCAGGGAGACGGTGCGTGTAGACACCACTTGGCAATATTTTTGGGAACTTTGTGATTACTATCATATTTTCCATTTCTGATTTGCTGAAAACATAAACCATTGATGTTTGAACAGAATCTCATAAGATAAGTCGTGTGAGGCAATTATTCGAATACGACTCGTGTGTCATAATTCACGGATAAATTTGGGCTACTCAATTATAACATACAAAACGTATAGACTTGGAAACTAAATTTTAATGCTTATTTTCTTCGACGACGTCGTCTCTTCCTTCTTTCACGATGCAAATCACATTCGGGATAAACGGCATCACAATTAGCACCACCTAAGCCAAAAATGGACGCTTTGATTGATTCAATTATGGCTGGCCACATCGATTGCTTCATCATTCGACCTGACACCCAGGTCATTCCTAAGCTGAATAGGGAATAAATTAATGAATATCATTACTTCTTTTTGCATTTCTTGAATTTTGATTGATTCAATCTGATACAACCTCCAGATTGGAATCCAAATTCGCTGGGCTGTATTTGTATTCCTTGAATGTTGATTATCACGGCACAATGTCCATTTCAAACAATCTCCTGAGTCATTTTTGACAACCATTGCTGCTTCGATTGATTGAAGCACGCGATGAGATAGTTCATTCAATTCTGAATTGCTGCTGTATGGTGATGATGGAATGTCGCGTTTAAATCTGACACCTTCTGTCAGGACTGTCGCAGTGCTAGCATTCTGGAATAGGTTTGTATTTTTTTTATTCTATCTAAAATATATATTCTACTGAAGTCAGATCATCTGATAAATATTTTGACTTTTTGTTGGAATTCTATGTGAAGTAAAGGAAAATATGAATTCTTCGGTTAACTAATCAATCACCCATCCCTCGTTAGAGCTGACATGAAACAATAAGGTTATGACCATGATGTTATCACCCAGACGGTTGTTGTATCATGTGTATCTTGATAACGACCGAACTTTGAGAGACTCTGGAAAAGGGAGTACTTTTGAAAGGAATTTTGAAGAAATAAACAAAAATTAGGACATTTCACACACGATGACTGTGTAAAATCATCAGGCTATACGAAGAATTAATTAGAAACATTTCGAGGTAAAACAAATAAAATAGGAATTCACCGTGATTGCCATGAGTAGTTGAATGATAAAAAGTCCAAATGCCAAGAAAGCTAACGCTGTTAGAGCAATTTCAAAGAAGTCCTTGATTGTCAATTCGCCTTTCCCTTTGTGATGCGATTCTTTGTGCCAATGGTCTTCCTCATCATGATTACTCGGTACATGGAAATAGTGTTCTTCATGGATCACAGGAATAGGCTCTTCATGGGATATATAATGTGGTGGACCACTACCACCACCATGGTGACTAAAATGGTGTCCAGTCGGTGATGAAACCATGTCTGATGGAAAAAAAAAAAAAAAAAAACGGTTGGATGTGACAAAAACATTTCTGATAGATAGCATATTCTTCTGCTCCTCGGTTTCAAGTATACTGGCAAGACCATCTTGGAAATGTAGAGAAGCGATGGACAAATCAAGATATAGTCCAGTCAAAAAGCCCGAAAGTCAGCATTACAGTCGGGCGTTAATCATCTTGCGATTAATCCCCGTCACCATTAGAAAAAAGAGGGTGAAACTGTTTGACTCGGAATCTAATGACTTCGCGACAAAAAAATACGTCAAAAAGTATTGAACGTTCACCTTCGTATTTTCCAAAATAAGGGAGAAAAACGAATGAAAAATTCCATGGGGGGGGGGGGGGTCGCTTCTAGGTCGAAGCACCACTGTAGATATAAGGGACGGAAGATATATCTCTCTCTCACATTGGAGTGCGTTGTGCGCATGCGTAGTGTGTGGTACGCACACCACCTTGTTGAATATAATAAGCGTGACAGAGACAAACGGCGGGCGAGCGAGAGAGATAAAGATAGGGTCGTTTGGGAACCCCCAACATACCCAATAGTTTTCGGGTTTTCATATTTAGGGAGTTCCCTATGCCAAATCCGAAAAATTCTGCAGGTGAATAAAAAATATACTGGTGTGAAAAATTGGTGCCGATCCATCTATTGATCATGTGTCCCAAACAGAACTGCTGCGAGATTATTGGAAATATGTTATTAAAATTGTTGTACTTTTGGAAACCACGTTGTCTCACATGGAACCTCTCACGTAGTGAAAATTAAGCCAGATAGACCCTATGCTAAAAACAACAGATGGGGCGTGGGAGGTTCCCAAACGTAGGCATCAAAACCGTGCGATTTTGAGTGCCGCGCGCGAATGGCGGCCGAGATGCGCTTAACTAATAAATAATGAATAAAAAAAATTTCTCTTATGATTTCTCATTTTCATGCAGTTTTACAATATTCGTTTATATGTAACAATAACAATAATAATATATTGATAATCATTTTTCAGTTGTTATCTTCTCTATTGCAATATTCTATATAATTTGGAGTAAGTTTTAATAACTATCAAGTAAACTTACAATTATTTTTGGCGTCGTTATTGATTCAGTTTTACTTCAGCACTATTTAAATAAATTTCAATTGTTTGAATGAGAACCCCTCTGTAGGGTAAAGTCCTCCTCCATTTTTGTCCATTGTTTTCTATCTCTCGCCTTTGTTTGCCATTTGTCTCCTGCTATATCTTCGATATCATCGACCCATCTTCTAGATGGCCTCCCTCGTTTCCCTTGGTCCTTTCCATACCACGACACGACTCGTTCACCGAGCGTCCTCTATTCTAGCTAGATGTCCTGCCTATTTCCACTTCAATTCCATAGAAAGGAGTAAGAAATCAATTTGTTCTGTTCTCTCTCTTATCTTGGTCTGGCATACTTTATCTCTCTTTCGGAGACCGAGGATGGATCGTTCCATGGCTGCTTGACACATTCAAATTTTTTCTTTTACCTGTTTTGTCTTTGTCCAAATTTGTGAGACATATGTTAGACAGGGAAGGATTCCACTATCTATTACTTTCTTTTTCACAGAAAGCGGCATGTCTCCTTCCATTATTTTTCGGTGAGCCCAATATTTTTGCCATAATATATTTATTCCTTTAGTTATTTTTTTCCAAGTTGTTGTTCTGATGGAATGATAATTGTTTTCCAACGTTTATATAAGTCTCCACATTCCGAGGTTTTTGTTTCCTGTCTTTATTGGTGGTTTTGGAGAATTGGTCCTCAATTTAGTTTTTTGCAGGTTCATTTCTAATCCCATTTGCTATAGTTGCAAATTTGATTCTGAGAATAATATTATATCGTCAGCAAAACGCAAGGGGCTGAGATGTTTCTTATTTATTATAATACCAAGATTTTTCCAGGCAAGTTTTTCGAATATCGTCTCTAGTGCGGCGATAAAGAGTTTGGGGGATAAAGGGTCACCTTGTTTTACTCCGCTTTTGGTTGAGAGGCTTTTCGAGTTTCTCATATTTCTCTATTATGCTCTCCAAGGTTTGAATGCGGTCGATGGTCGAATATCCTCCACGAAACCTTGCTTGTTTTACCGATTGATTTCTGTTAATTATCGCAGATATTCGGTTCAAAATACATTGTGAAGAAAGTTTGTAGAGGCTAGGTAGTAAGCTGATGGGTCAATAATTTCTAATGTCCTTCGGACCACCTTTCGTATACAGTGATATAATATTTGATTTGGTCCATTGTTCGGGGAATCTCTGCTCTTTGTTTATAATATTGAATGAAAAGGTTATTATACGTGTTAGCAGTGATCTTGTCAGCTTTAATGCCTCATTCGAAACTCCGTCCGGTCCTGGACTCTTGTTTGATTTCAACCTCTTTATTTCCCGATTTATTTCTACTTCGTTCACATGGACATTCATTTGGTTTTGAGAGTGAAAAGTTATGGTTCCGAAGTTTCCAAGGTCTTGGCGGTCGTGAAAGTTTCCGTAGAATTCTGTTACTGTTTTAAGGATGTTTTCTCTATTAGTTGATGGAGTAGAGTTTTCTGATAGGCTTGGTGTCCAAGTTTTGTGTGTACCGAGTTCTTCATATGCGCGTTTGCAGCTCTCACTAGTCATCTTATGTTGCCCTATTATTTTTTATCTATGGTTCTTGTAGTTTTTTCTAATGTTTTTGTTTGTTATTTTATAGATAAAGCTGTGCTTTTTCTTATCTTCACGGCTTTAAGGTTTGAGATTTTGTAGTTTGTAACGTTGTTTAATTAGACTTAATGTTTCCTCAGTAAGAATTTTGTATAAGTTGTGTTTTTTACTATTCGTTTATCTGTTTCCATACTTCCTGATAAACATTTTTCTAGTTTATTGTATAAGGTTTGTTCCATATATATTTCTTCCAGTTGTATAGATTAAAAATTTTCCTCTAGTTTCTCAAGGTAATAACTCACTCCATTTTGGGTTTTTAGTGTGTAGATAGGAGTTTTGTATTTTAGACGACTCTTTTTCATTTGTGTAAATAATATTTTCGGTCTAACCATTGTGTGGTCTGATGGAAACATGGTGTTATTAAGAACATGCCCGTATGGGAATCGGTTTGGAAAATTTGTGAGTACATAATCTATTTCATTATTGGTTGCCTGGTCAGGAGACTTTCATGTCCATTTTTGACTACACTTTTTCTTTAAAAAAGTGTTCACAATGAATAAGTTGTGTTCTTGGGCGTAATGTATTAACTGTTATCTTCTAGGTCTTCTTTTTCCTAATCTAAAATTTCCAAGAAGTTAGTTTTCTTCGAAGTTCCTCTTCCCTATTTTCGCGTTAAAATCACCCATACCTATTGCACATTTACTCGAAACTTCATCGGCTTTATATATGGTGTCGTAGAAAGTCTCAATTTCCGATTCTTCAGACTCTTCAATAGGTACATATGTTTGAATCTAGAAGTACTACTCTATCGGACAAAACTCTCGAGCTTTTGATGCAGGTTTTTAGATGTTTTTGCATAATGAAGTCGGCCATATCTTCCCTTCATCTGTCCTTTGTAGCATAATATGAAATCGTCGTAGTCGTCCACGCCGTAGCCCAATCTTCTCATTTCTGACAGTCCGATAATATCATATTCAAGATTCTTAAGCGCGTTTGCAAGTTCTATGAGTTTATCCGGGCTTGCCAGCGTTCTCACGTTGTATGTGCCAATGTAGAGGTTGTATTCATTTTTCTCATTATTTATATATAGTTCTTTTCTGTTTTCTTGGAGGGTTGTAGTCAAGAGAAAAGTCGGTTTCGTTTTTCCTCCCCGCGGTGACGAGCCGTGTTGGGTTTTGAGATGGTAGATGGGTCTCCATTAAGAGCGATAGCCACTGTGGCGGCCAAAAAAATAGGTGATTTTCGGGAAGTTTTTTGACCGGGAAAATGAAGGAATTTGGGGATTGGGTTTTTTTTGTTTCATTGAGTGTACATTGAAGATTTTAATCCTAAATTTTTATTGAAGAATATCGAATCGTTACAAAGTTATTACCATTCTGGCCGAGCCCCAAAAAAATTCCCCCTCCATGGTCGCATCGATTTCTAGGAAACCGGTCATCTGAGAAAAAAATTCAACTTGCATTATTATCTATATGAATGTTATCGTTGCACGTAGCCGATTTTTTTTATTTTGATTTGAAAAAAAATGGCGACCGATTGAAAATTGTTTCATTTTTTCGGCCGTTTTTTTTGGATTCAAACATCTTCGAAAAATCTGACAAATCAAAATTTTCAAAATAGGCTACGTACAACGATGACCACATTCATACAGATTATAATGCAATTAGAAATTTTTTTTCAGATGACCTGTCTTGGAAAAATCGATGCGACCATGGAGGGGGTAATTGTTTTTGGCTCACCTATTTTTTTGGCTGTCACAGTGGCTATCCTCCTTAATTGCTAGATACTGGATGTAGGAGTTCCAGTTTTTGTGGAATGCTTGAAATTTTGTCTCTCAAACAAAAAGAGGAAGCTCATTTCCTCATAAGAGCTGTAATTTTGTTTTTCTTCAAGACTTGGCTATCATGGCTTGTTCCATCTTAGTTTGGAAAAATATGTAAATTTCGTTTCTTTGATTTTCGTTGATTGCTCTGGTTTCCATTGGATTCATGTTCGTTCAAAATTATTAATTTGTCGTACTTAATCATTGCTTTTATGCCTTCTACTTTATAATTTGATAATTTACGTTTGTCATTGACTCCTTTTTCTGAAATTTTATGTGGGTAATTCTCCTTATAGTATATAGTACTATTTTTAGAATTTTTCTTGTTTTGTAATAATGTTGTTTTTTCCCCCACAGTTGTGAGGCTGACTGTAATCGGTCGAGGTTCTTCTCTTTTTTTCCTAGTCGTTTTACTGATTCGATTTCGTTTCGCACACAAGAAATATTAATTTTATTGATGAATGATAAGATTGTATTGGCGAGCTCATGATATGATTCTTCTCCTTCCTTGATTCTGAAAAATACCAAGTTTTTTTTCCTGATATGTCTCTCCATACGATCCAAAATGTTTTCTTTACTTTGTACATGTTCGTCTAATTAATTATAGTTCTGTTCCATTTTTTTTCAATTTTTGCTGATTTTATTGTCCATGCTGTTCGTAATATTTGCTTCCATTCCTTTCTTTTCTCTCTTTTATTCTACCATATCGATTTATATTGATTTCAAAATTTCTGTTATGTCTTCCATATTGTTCGCTATTCGCCGATAGATGTCGCTAGTTTTGCGTTCCGCTTTAGATTATTGATAGTTCAAGTCTTGGTTATAGGTGCTTTTGCTGCTCGATCTCAGATGGCGCTAACTTCAACGTTCGTTACAGTAGTTTTGTTGGATGACTTATTAGTTTCAAAAGTTAGGTTATGTCGGCACAAATTCATTATGTTCTCACTATTTTGTATTTATTTTAGCTTCTTCTTGTTTGTTTTTCATTCTTTCCGTATAGTTTTGGTGAGTTTCATATTTTTCAATGGGCTTTCGCTCTGTTAAACTGTATGTTGTGTACATTTTTTCATTTTTTTTTGTTGTTTATTCCAATTATTTGATTAATTTCACTATGTATACCGAGATATTTAGCTTCCTCTGCTTGGGTGGATAACGATTTCATTTAGTGTAACGGGTGGGCATGTTCCTCTTCGTAGACTAAATGTCACATGTACTGATTTTGTCTCATTGGCTTTTATGCGCCAATTTTTGAGCCAGGACGAGATATTGTTCAAATTAGTCTGAAGGAGTGCTGAGGCTCTAGTAGAGTCGCAATCTATAGCTAGAAGCGCTGTATCATCAGCGAACGTACCAATTGTTACACCTTCGGTTAGTGACAAATCAGATGTAAATGATAAGTATAGTGTAGGGCCGAGGACACTGCCCTGAGGCATTCCTGCTTGAATTGGTGCAAGGTCTGGAACGTTTTCTCCCCGTTTCACGAAAAAAAAATCGGTCTTGTAGATAGGATTTGAGAAATAAAAAGTAATTTAGCGGGGACATTTCCTTGATTTTATACAAAAGTCCCTTATGCCAAACACGATCGAATGCTTGGGATATGTCCAAGAAAGCTGCTGAGCAATAACCCTTGCTCTCAAAGCAGGAGTAGATCTTGTCCATAAGTCGATGTATCTGATCGATGGTACCATGTCTGGCCGAAAACCAAAGTGTAGTGGAATAAGATTGATTTCCCTCAGTAAAGGTTTTAGTCGGTTAAGAAATAATATTTCCAATACCTTTGATGTTATAGGGAGAAGACTGATTGGTCGGTATGACTTTAGATCTTCAGGACTCTTCCCTGGCTTCAGAATCATAATTATCTCCGCCACTTTCCATTGTGGTGGAATAAAGCTTCGTCGGAGGATAGCGTTAAATATTTGTGTTAGTAGTACTAAGCCTTCTTCGGGTAACTCTTGAAGTACTTTGGCAGTTATTGCATCGTAACCAGGTGCTTTCCTTAGTTTTAGCTTTTTGATCACATTTAACACCTCGGATTTCAAGACACTCTTCAGTGGTGGATCAAGTTGGTAGGTAGTTCTTAGCTCATTTGACATTTTCATAGCTATTTCAGGAGATGACTCATTTGTGTTGGGTTGAAATACTTGTTCTAGGTGCAAAGCAAACGTTCTAGCCTTATCCAAGTCACTATTAGCCCAGGTATTGTTTTCTTTTCGTAAGGGTGCGTGGTGAGATTAAAGCCGCTTAAGGTTCTTGGTGATCTTCCATAAAGAGTAATCTGTAGCAAGTGTAGCATCTAAATTGTGCAAATAGTTATCCATGTTCCGGTTATTTTCGTCGGAGAGCATACTTTTTAATTTAGCTGTTAGATAATTAAGCCTCTTTTTGTCATCAGGGTCGACTCAAATGCCATAGTTTTCTAGCTTTGTGTTTTTCAAGGAGCATATCTCGGATTGAGGAGGAACAAGAATTTGGTGAACAATTTGAAGTGTCAGGGGTTCCATCCCCTGCACTGTATTGAACACAACTATTAAAGAGCTCGACCGCTAAGGTTATATCTTCGTCGCTTTTAAGGAGAAGTTTTGTATTTAAGTCGGACGACACAGATTTTCTGAAGATATTCCAGTCAGTTTCCCGATTGTGGAGTTTGCGTGGCTCAGATAACCTGCTAACTTTTCTTTTTATGGTTATTATTACTGGAGAATGATCTGAAGACAAGTCGTGGCATGATTTAGCAGAAACGTATGTTTCCGGGATACCTCGAGATACAGAAATGTACAAGATCTGGATGGCGTTCCCTATCGCTAGGCCAGAAGGTTGGTTCACAGGAGGAAATAATGTTTAGGTTTAGCAGTTGTGTAACTAGCAGTAACTGCTGATCCTTTGGTGTAATAACACGTGATCCCCAATTTGTGTGTTTAGCATTATAATCGCCACCAGCTATGAATCTTTCAGCAAATGATAATAGTTTGTTGAAGAAAGCTGCATAGTCTTCTTTTTTAAGGTTATGTTTTGGTGGAGAATAAATGGCAGGTATCGTGAGTGGCCCTCTACAGTCTTCTACGATGATATTTGTAGTTTGTGTTTCTTCCGTAGTATTCAGCAACACTGGGCAGTGTTTTATATTACTTTTGATTAGAATTCCTGATTCAGCATGAGCGGTGCCATCAGGGTGATTTGTATTTAGGTATGTTGAAGTAACTTTTGTGAGTAAAATGTGTTGCCGATATTAAAAGTATATCAATATTATTATTTCCCAAGAAGGTTTCGACTTCCAGGTTATGTTTTAGCAGCCCATTGGCGTTCCAGATAGCTATTTTAAGTTCATTGAATGTGACATTTTATTTGTAAGTGTAATAAGCAAACTGTTTATGCTAGATAATTGCGTCATAATCTGTTTGAACATTCCATCATATCTTTCATGTAATTTACATCTCGGGTAACTCCGTCCTCGTTGTATTTTCGTTCATATTCTGCGTTTCTGGCTGCTTGGGCATAGGTTATATTTTTCGTTGCTGGTGGTTCCTTTGTAAGCTTGTTTTTCTCGAGGTGGTGGGAACTTTATTTTCTGTAGTCTGTATATGCTACAACTTTTGTAATTAGCGGGGTGGTTGCCTTCACAGAGGACACACCTTACGTCATCAAGCTTTCCCTTCCTGGGACAAAAAGCTGACAAATGATCTCCAGCACATTTTATACACTTGGGTTTCCTGTGACAATATTTACTGGGAAGTTTTAATGTTGTAAAGCTGTTTATTGTTGGCGTCAGACTTAAGTTCAATTATGAATATTGGTAAGATTTCTTTGTCTTTCTCTGCTTGATGTTCCAGATATTTGTTACAGTGTGTCCTTGTTCCATTAAAGGATATTTTATCTCCTCAATATACGTAGTAGGATGCATGTTTTTTAATATTACCTTAAGACTCATTTCCTACTTCGGTTTATAGGTGTAGAATTATGTATCTCTTTCTTCTGATAACTTGACAATTTTCGAATACTTTCCTGGTGAGTTTGGCTGTATTTTTACTTGATTCTTTTGGAGCACCTTTAATATGTAGCTATCTTTGACATGTTCATTCAATAGAGTGACTAAGGGTTGAATATTTGCCACTTTATCAACAAATATGGGAGGTGATTTTGGTGCTTTAATAATAACTTCATCAGAGTTTTGTTGTTCAACACTCAGTTCACTGAATCGGTTTGAAGTTGGAATTGAGCTACTTACCCAATGTGAACTGATTTTAGTTGGTTTTTTCCGGCTTGTTCCCATTTCAGGACTCGATCGTTGCCCTTTTTTGTTTGATGTTTCTGTTCAGCTTGTCCCTTGAGAACATAGCTCATTATCTTGATTCTGTGTCGAGTTCGGTGTTAACTTAGTAATGTCAGTGTTGGTCGTAGTACCACTAAAAGAGTTTGATCTCTGTCTATTAAGTAACAAGTTCTTGTTAAAGACCTGTTGGGCATATACTTCTTCCATCGACGACGTATTCTTAACGTGAAATTGCCCCCCCCCCCCCCCCCCCCCCCCCCCGAATCCGTGGGGCTGCCTGAACTGGAAAGAACAAAGAGGGATTCTCCGCCATGGGCGGTACCCTCCTGCGGTAGTTTGGTTTTAAATTCCGACATTCATAGATTTGTATTTTTCTTTTCTGTCAGGGTTCGTTCCCTTAGGCCGTATCTCAAAAGATTAAAGGCACGCCCATACCTGCTGGTTTTGGTTCGCGCTAGGTTTTTGATTTCCCTAGCATCTTCCATATCTGGGGGGCATTTCCCTATCCACAACCCGGTGACGCGGTCGATTGAAGTCCAGCAACTCCATACGACGTGTCTATATATAGCAAATTTCAGTTTCCATTTTTGCACTAACTTTGGAGCCCTCTCCTATGTGTCCTGTCAATCGGAAATTTTTTTGCTTTTTTGTAACTTGTACGTTTTTTCGTTTCTTCGACACGTAAGTGTGTCGTTTTTTTACTATTGCACAAATTTTTTTGGTCAACAGTTAAAAAAACTTATAAAAGTGTCCTATTTGTTGCAATTAAGAGTTGAAAATTTGTAAAACTTACTTTGTTGCAACTTTATGATTCAATCATGACCGAGAAACAACATGATCAAAGAATGGGAAAAATTTTTTTTCCCCGTCGGTTGATGGAGTTGTTATAAACGATTTTCGGTAAACAATTGGCCGGAAGTTGTTTTTGAACCATCAAATCCGTGGCATTCCACCAAATTCAAAACACATCGACATTTTTTGAAAATAAAATTTTTTGTTGAAAATTCAAGTGTTTATTCAAAAATTATAAATTTGATAACTTAGTAAAAGGAAACAATTGATTCTTACACAATTCCACCTGCTGTATCCATTGGAATTGTTTTCGGACCGTCCCCACTTCTTGATGATTGTTTTTCAAATGAACGAATTGTTATAAACATTTTTCTTATGTTTCTTATATTTTTCAGGAACATCTGAGACTTTCCTGAAATCAGGACACCCTATAAAAATTGCCCCAAAAATTTTCCAAATGTATTTTTATCCACTCATTCGCAGATTTTCGACATTTTTATTATTTATTAGCATATGAATTGGACTGATACTCATTTACTCTCAATAAAATTTACTAAAGAAAAGTTCCTCAACTACTTTCCAATATTTTCATCATTTCTCGAGTTAATTCGATTATAAACATCACGATTGTGTTCTATCAGATGAAGATGCTGAATTTTATGCGTAAGTAATTGTGTGCGCGAGGCACATAGTTACCCGTTTCACGTCATATAATACAACCCTGATGTTTATTGTCGAATTAACTGGAGAAATAATGAAAATATCGAAAAACTGTTAGAAATCTTTTCTTTAGTAGATTTCCTTCAAAGCAAATATCAGTTCGAATTTTTCAGTTTTGTGAATCCGTGATTGCAATATACTAATAAATAATAAAACTGCCAAAAATCTGTGAATAAATAAGAAACATACAATTAGCAAATTTCAGGGTCGATTTGTATGGCGTCCCTGAATTCAGGAAACTCTTAGTAAATCCGAAAAAACTGTTCATTAATATTTGTTCATTGAAATAACCATCAAAAAATACAGTCAGGCAAATTCTTCATAGAAAATTATATATAAAAAATTCCATCAACGAATGAAAAAAAAACTTTTGTTTTGCTAGTCATGTAGTTTCTTCATCATGATTGAATGATGGAGTTTAAAAAAAAATGATTTTTACAATTTCGAAATTCTTCATTGCAACAAATCGATCAGTTTTTCCGGTTTTGCAACTTTTTACCCAAACAGTTTGAGCGACATTGAAAGAACAATACATCTTCGTTTGAAGAACTAAAAAAACCTACAAGTTACGAAAAAAGGCAAAAAATTATCCGATTGATAGAGCGCATTGGGAAGGACTTCAAATTAAGTGTAAATATGGAAACGAAAATTTGTTTTTTTTGTTTTTTTTTTGTCTCCCGTTACACTGCGACCTGTCATCACAGGGACATTTATCAGTGGGTTGTTTGGGTTTCTGATTGGCATGCTCGTTATACGACCTGTGTCGTATCCTACTTTACTTCACTGTCGCAATTTAAGTGTGTCTTGGGGCATCTTTCGTTTTAATCTGCGAATCATACTGCTGTCTTCCATCAAGACATTGGCCAGGCTGTTCGGATGGTCTTTAATTCTTTCCTTGTAGGTGTTTGTATGGAAGAGAATTTCCTGTTTGACTGTGGTCATGTTCAGGTCGTGATGTAGTTGTTCATTTGTGACGAACCAGGGAGCACCGGTTATGGTCCTCAAGATTTTGTTTTGAAATCTTTGTATGATTTCGATATTGGAATGGGAAGCTGTCCCCCAGAGTTATATACCGTATGTCCAAATTGGTTTAAGGATCGTTTTGTAGAGCAGAAGCTTGCTACTCAGCGACAGCTGTGACCGGCGACCTATTAACCAATACAGCTTGCGTAGTTGTAGTCCCAATTGTTTCCTTTTTGTGGAAATGTGTTTTTGCCAGGTGAGTCGCTTATCAAGGTGTGAACCTAAATACCTGACATGGTCTAATTGAGGGATTTCTACGTTATTAAGTTTGACGGGTGGACAAGTGCTTCTCCGTAAAGTAAAGGCAACGTTAACAGATTTAGTTTCGTTAGCCTTGATTCTCCATTGTTTTAACCAGGTAGATATATCATTAAGCCCACACTGTAAGAGTTCCGCTGCCTCAGTTGGATCTGGGTGAACTGCTAAGATCGCGGTGTCGTCAGCAAAAGTACCGCTGGTGATGCTCTCTGAAGTTGGTAACTTGTGGAACTCCTGCTTTAACAGGGCAGATACTTGAGAGCGCTTCGCCATGTTGGACTAGGAAGTGTCTGTTTGCCAAAAAAGATTTTAAAATTTTGTACATGTAGGTAGGGAGTAGAGATTTTATTTTAAATGACAGGCCTTCATGCCATACCCTATCAAAAGCTTGTGATATGTCTAAAAAAGCACTTGTACAGTACTTCTTAGTTTCAAAGGCCTTGTCAATTTCGCTTATTAGCCTGTAAACCTGTTCGATGGTGGCGTGCTTTCGACGAAATCCAAATTGGTGTTTGGGAATCAATTTGCGCTGTTCTATCATTGGTGCCAGTCGGCGCGATATTAGGGATTCGTATAATTTCGCGGGTATGGTTAATAAGTTAATTGGTCTGTATGATTTTGGGTCCTCTGGTGGCTTGTTTGGTTTCAACAGCAAAATTATTTGTGCGACTTTCCATTGCGGCGGGATAACTTTAAATTTAGTGATGACATTATAGATTTCTGTGAGAAGTGTTATGCCAGAATCCGGTAGTTCCTGTAAGACTTTATTGGTAATTAAGTCGTATCCAGGAGCTTTCTTGGAGTTGGCTTTTTCAATAATTGTTTTTACTTCACTTATAGTAAAGTAGTCAGGTTCGATATCATCCTGGTCGGGGGTATCAAGAAGCTCGATAACTTCTTTTTTATGTTCGGGTGAACCCTCATATGGGTGGGGTTGAAAAACTTTTTCCACATGCTCCGCAAATGTAGCTGCTTTTTCTTGGTCGCTACGTGCCCAGCTGAGATCAGGTTTTCCAATTGGTGAACTTGTTATTATGGGTCTTTTAATTTTCTTAGTGGCTTTCCAAAGAGAGTAATCTGTGGCTGCTGTTGCATCAAGGCTCTCTAGGTATGCCTCGAAGGCAGCGTTCCGATCTTGTTGTAGAGCTTGTTTTAGCTCTCTTCCTTTGTAGTTGGATTTCTTTTTCACATCAGGACATCTATTTTGTTGCCATAATTTTCTGGTCTCTCTTTTTTTTTTAATTAAGGGCAATAGATTGGACATGAGACTTGTAGTGGTCTAACGGAGTCGAGTTCCATGCGGCATCTTGTACGTTTCTATTAAAGAACTCAACAGCATTTGTAATGTCATCCTCTGTTGTGAGTGGAGGTGGTACTTTAAAGGCTTCATCTATTAAGTATCGAAAAAAAATCCAGTTTGTTTTCTTATTATACAATGTACATTTTTTTAATATCGCTTTTATCTTCGTTTCAATATTGATGAAAATAGGTGTGTGATCTGATGATAAATCCCAGCAGCTATTGCACGATATACTGTTTCTCGTAATTCCTTTGGTGACACAGAAGTCAATGAGATCTGGTATTTTATCTCTGTCTGAAGGCCAGTATGTCGGCTGTCCTGTAGAAACAACATCCATACTATTTGTTTAAATACATTTTAAAAGTTCTTGGCCCCTAGGCACGATAAGCCTAGACCCCCAAAAGGTATGCATGGCGTTGTAATCGCCTGCGGCTATAAAATGATGGCCTAGAGTATTAAAGTAATCGCAAAATTGACTTTCTTTAATTGTATGTCTTGGGGGGCAGTACAGAGCTGACATTATGATGTTGCTAATCCAATCGTACACTACTACGGTGGTTGCTTGGATGTAGTCCTTGCAGTATGACTGACATTGATGCTGTTTGATATTAGCTTTGATAAGGATAGCTGACCTTCCATGTGCTTTTCCATCAGGATGCATGGTATGATATAACTTGTACTCGGGGATTTTGAAATAACTCTTAGATGTGAAGTGAGTTTCCGATATTAGCATTATGTCAATTTTATTTATTTTAAGAAAAGTTTTTAACTCGTTCGAGTGTTTGGTTAGCCCATGAGCATTCCATACGCATAGCTTTGAAGCAGCGAATGTATTGGCAGTCTTGACATGAGGTCTACTAATATTTGAGTCATTTTTAGCATTTGGTTCATGAGAGTTTGCATTGATGCGTTAAAAGTTCAAAGAGCTTCAGATATATTCGGTTCATTGCTTGTGCAATTGTCATTATAAAATTGTGGTTTTGGTCCAGATTTTACAGTTGCTGCATAGGATTTGTCCGAATCTTTAGTATATTTCGATTTGTTAGCACTTTCATGTATGGTTTTTCATTCGAAGGATTTTTATCTCATAGTTCACATTTGCTACTTTTTCCAACATTTCTGTGAGGGGTTGGATGTTGCTAACCTTATCAATGAAAAATGGAGGGGGCTTGGTTACCATTACTGTTTCCGCTCCTGACGGACTCGGTTGTATTCTCGAGTTCAGCGAAGCTATTAGAAGTAGATATTGGAGTTGCTAGCCAATAATTTGGTTTGGATTTCTGATTTCTGCTTGTGATTTCAGGGCTACCTCTCATTCGTTTGCGATGGTTTACTTCCTGCCACTTAGCATGTTCAGTGCGCCTAGGCTGGTGGGATCTATATTTTGAAGTTTCTTTTCTGAAGGTATGAATGCAGGAATATTTCCTACTGAGGAAGATTTAGGTCTTGGTTTGAACAAGTTCGGGTGGAGGACTTGCTGAATAAGTTTTTTGTTGGTGCTGCCAGATACATTTACTGTCACAGAGGCCTGGTTGTCTACCCCTGTGGAGTCTTCGGTAACAGATTTCACACTCGCAGGCCCGGGTACCCGCGAGCGCCGGGGGTTAGCCGGAGCGTATGACATATCACTCTCATTATTATACGACTATTTCATATTAGTTAGGGTTGGAAGATACATATAGCAATTTTCCAAGGGGCCATCGCCACACTTTTAGAGTATATTTAATTCCTCTAGGTTCGTGGTAGCCTGATATAGGTTACTTAACCGTCGCCTATGGCTCGGCGTTGTTGTTCATTAGCACCACCCAGGGGGAACGTGTAGGGTGGGCCTATGAACGGTGGTAGCTCCTACGGACGCGAACATCACCCCCCCCCCCTATTTGTTATATATAATAATAATAATAAAGTCTTTTATTCATATCAACTTGAATTCAACCTAATAACAATATTATAGCATTTTAAAACTAAAAAATTTTCTAGTATTCGATGCTTCTTTACTTTTTGTAGATCTGTTTGCCAATCGGCAAAGGCCTCCTCCAACCTTTTCCATCCTGACCTTTCTTGGGCCACTCTGTTCCACGTCACCCTTGCCACTTGTCTGATGTCATCGTCCCACCTTTTGTTTGGTCTACCTTTCGTCTTTTTGCCTTCTCTGGGATACCATCTTGTCACTCTTTTGCTCCATTTTTCTTGACCCCTTATCATGTGCCCTGCCCATCTCCATTTGAGTCTTCCGATTTCCATTGTTACATCTGTAGTTTTTGTCTTGTTTCTGATAACACTGTTTTTTAATCTGTCCAATTTCTTAACATTCAGCATACTCCTTTCCATAGCGTACTGGCATGTTGCGAGTTTGCTTGTTGTTTCTTGGGTCAGAGCCCATGATTGGCAGCCATATATAAGAACAGGTAGTATGCAGGTATTGAATAATTTACCTTTTAAGTTGAAATGAAGTTCTTTGTCTTTCATAGCCTCTCTCAAGCCCCAGTATCTTCTCCAGCCGTTTGTAATTCTTCTCTCTACCTCTTTGCACATGGGTTTTTTTTGGGTGATAGTCTGTCCCAGATAGATGTACGCGTCAGTGTATTCAATTTCAGTGTTTCCTATTATTACAGTGTGTTTGCTTTTGTTTGTCATTACTCTAGTTTTATCTGGATTGAGTTTTAGTCCTACCTCCTCACTTTCCGCCGCGAGCTCGATTATCATTCTGTTTATATCTTCTGATGTTTTGGCGAAAAGCACTATGTCATCAGCTAATCTCAAATGCGTCAGCAACTCACCGTCCACATTGATCCCGAGATGTTCCCAATTCAGTCTTCTAAAAATTGATTCCAATACTGCCGAGAATAGTTTTGGAGATAGGGGGTCTCCCTGTCTGGCACCTCTCCCTACTCTGAATGAAGAGCCTAGTTTCTCTAATTGGATTTTTGCAGTGCTATGGCTATATACATTTTTTATTAATTGAATGTATTTGTGTTCGATTCCTTGCTCTGTTAGTGCCTCCCATATTTTCCTGTGCAGTAGAGAATCGAATGCCTTGCTATAGTCAATAAATGCAATGTAGTACATAAGCTGGTAATTGTTGTACTTCTCTAAAACTTGACGCACTACGTATATGTGGTCGATCACTGAGTAGTCTTTACGAAACCCTGCCTGCTCGATGGGTTGGTGTTCATCTAGGGTTCTTTCAATTCGTTTCAAAATAATTTTAGCAAAAACCTTATATATGTTGGACATAAGGCTGATAGGGCGGTAGTTTCCAATTTCGTGTTTATCCCCTTTCTTATGCAACAAGAGGATGTTAGACTCTGTTCATTGCTTGGGAATCATTTCGGTGTTTAAGATATCGTTGTACATTTCAGTGAGAACGGGTATCAATGTTTCCTTATTTTGTCTTAGGATTACGTTATTTATGCCGTCGGGTGCAGGAGCCTTATCTTCCTTTCGGGTATTTATAGCTTTCTCGACTTCAACTTGAAGAATGCTAGAGATTTCTGAAGTTTCTATTAGGTCTGTTTCGTCTTGTGCAGTGTTGTCTTCATAAAGTTTTTTGTAATAAGATGTGGCTGTTCCCAGTATGTCTGTTCTGCGGTGATTCCATTTGCCTCTATCATTTTTCATTTTTACGATCCAATTCATTGACTTTATTAAGTCTTTATATGCTTTTTTGACTCCGCCCGTTTTGGCTATGTACTTTTCTATGGTTTATATTCTGTTTTGGTTCCTATCCTTTCTTATGCCATCTTTGATTCCTTTACTAATTTTCGCTCGTTGCTTTCTTCTGTCCTGGGTATGTCTTTCGGTAATTAAGTGATTTCTCTCTTCTAGTAGTTTCATAGTATTCTTCGTTAGCGATTTTTTTGGTTCGGTTTTAGAACTTGCAATGAGTTGTGTCTGGGTTTTGATGGTACTCTCTATCCAGTTGTATTTTTCTTGTATCCCTAATTCCTTAGTGCTAGCTTTGAAGTCTATGATTTTGTCTCTCAAGGCGGTTGTTAATTGTTCCATTTGATGTTTCCCAAGCTTTGCATTTTTCGGGTCTTGCCTTGGTCTAGGCTTTTTTGTCTGCTTCTCTATTAGTTCTGCTCTTATTAATCTGTGGTTGGTGTTGCAGTTTAAATTATTGATGACGGTGAAGTTGGTGAAATACATATTTCTATTTGTCATTATAAAATCAATTTCGTTTTTTGTTTTGCTGTCGGGCGAGATCCAGGTCCACATGCGTTTCTTATTTTTCTTGTATACAGTATTTAAGATGGTCAGGTTGTTTTCTAGCGCAAAGTTCGTAATTTTGCTTCATTCCTACTTCTATTTTTGTTGTTATACGTGGAGGAACCTAGCATTGTGTTTTCTTCTGAGCGCCTGGCTCCAATTTAGCCATTGCAGTCACCCAATACTATTAAATTTTTATGGGCGTGCTCTTGGATTGTATTATTAAGATCAAGATAGAATACACTTATTGTCTCTGGGTTCGATTGTTCTGCAGGTGGATACACTTGTACGATAGACCACGGATCTTTATATCCTGGTAGTTTTAAATTCATCACCGCAATTCGTTCCGAGATTCCTATGAATTCTATATACTCCGTTATATGTTTTTTATGATAAATCCTACCCCATGATGACCTTGGGTCTCTTCTATGTGGTAAAGTAGGTAGTCCGGATAAGAAGTAATGCCTTCGCCCGTTCTCCTTACTTCATTCAGACCGACGATGTCCCATTTTATATTATTTAAAGCATAGATTAATTCTGTGAGGCTTTCTTCATTTTTCAGGGTAAGTACATTGAGGGCTGCGATATAGATCGTTGATTTTTGGTGGTTATGATGTTTGTTCTCCTTTACTGTTGGAGGGTTGTGGTCTCTTTCCCCCATGAGGACCAGTCGGCTCGGGGGAGCTTGGTGATTTCCTGTTACTCTGTTATCAGTTTCTTCTGTTGGCTTTGGTTTCCGATTGCTGCTCGTTAGTTGCTATTGGTTTTTGATAGTTGATACACTAGAAAGAGAACTGGATCTGACTCGCATCATATCGAAAGCATTTATCTTGTTTGCCTTGTTTAAAGTTAGCATCTGTTGGTTTTTTTTGGCTGGTTATTGTAAGAAGAAGGTGAGGCCGATGCTTCTCTTTTTCTTTTTTCTTGGCTGTTGTTGTTCTCTTTGACTACTAGTTTGTCGTAATTCAGATAAGCTATATTACCTTTCTTTCTCTCTCCTGCTAACTTTGCTCGCAACGCTTTCCTTTTTTCCAGTACTTCCTTCGAATAATCCTCGGTGACATAGATTTTCGTAAGGTTCTTTTTGTTTTTAATAATTTCGTTTCTTTTCCGGTTGTTTACAAACGAACATAATACTGGCCTCGGCTTGTTGCTTTCTCAATGTTTATTTCCTATACGATGTATTTTGTTGACTTCGTAATCTTCTATATCAATATTCAAGTCAGATTTAATATTTGCCTTCAGTTCTTTGAGTAGTTCAGAAGTATTCTTTTCTTTATCTTCTTCCAAGCCAAATACTATAATGTTATTGTCTCTCTCTCCTCTTTTTAGGTATTCTATCTCTTTTTGTAATTTTTCTACTTTGTTCTTCAGTTCTTTGTTTTCCTCCATTATAGGAATTAATTTCTCTTCCATCCTGTCCATAATACTTTCCGTGATAGAACTTTACAATTCAGCAGTTTGATTTTGTATCTCGATCTTCATTTTGTCAAACAGTAGTTGAAATTGATCTTCCATTATATTATGGAATTTTGTTTGTGTGTAACGAAGCGTAATATTAGGTGAAAATATTTACCTCGTTGGTGCACTGGCTGCGATGTCAGTTTTGTTGACTGACGATGCCGTTGTTATGTCCAAATGTCTGAATTGTTTTCTAACCTCGAATCAATCGTGATATTGAGCTTCTAATTATTCGGTAAACGTCGTTGGTCGCACCACACTGATTTTTTGATATCGCATTATAGCGTGTCTGCTTTTATTTTGAAACAAAGTTAATGTTCAGAAATTGTTGCAACTATTTGTGTTTACTTGATTTGTACCGGAGGTCATACGCTACGATGTTGACCGTTCTAGTGCCGGAAACCGACTTCTTGTTATATATAGACAAGGAAAATCAAAAAACATTTGCGGATTCGCTCAATGGCTGAAAAAATTTTCACATACTGTCCAGATGATACATGAATTTTTTCTGAATTTTCCGACGTTATGAACATTTTTTTTTATTGTTTGTTAAGCGCGTCCCGACCGCCACTTGCGCGCGGCACCCAAAACTGCACCGTTTTTATGCCTATGTTTCGGTACCTCCGACGCCCCACCTATTGATTTTGGCCTACGGTCGTCGCGGACTATTTTGTAGGAAATCTTGTGCTTTATGAAACCAGTTAAGTGTAATTTTGCTCTTTCTGGCTTAGTTTTCGCCACGTAAGGGGTTTTATATGAAAAAACGTGGTTTTCGGAAGTTTAACAATTTTTATAAAATACTTCCAACAATCTCCCAGCAATTCTGTTTGGGATAAATGTTCAATAGGGTGCGTAGGTATGCATAGGTATCTGCACCAATTTTTTCATACCGGTATATTTTTCACGCGAATCCAGAATTTTTCGTATTTGGCATGGGGCTATTGCCGTTCAGCACCTGGCCTATTTGCATTGCCCAAACAAACCTTACACACACACACACACGTAAGAACGCACACACACTCGTGGTCTCTGGCTTACAGAATATCGGCGCGTGCGGGGAACGATGATAACAACCTCCTATGAGTGAGACACGGATAGGGATATGGCGCGTCGTTTTCTGACAAGGATTCTCATACAGTAATTTTGTCAATATTGAGGCGTAATTTTTCAATACTTATACAATAAATAAAAAAAAATCATTTGTCTGCAAAGTTAGATCAACGCTCACTGAAGCGATATTTGATGAAAAAACCCAGGATATATATGAATTCAATATTATTTTTATTTGTTGAAACTTCGGGGTTTTCGCCCCCCAATTAATTTTTTATTCGTTTTCTTCTCCCTTATTTTGGAAGATACGAAGATGGACGTTCATTCCTTTTTTAGATATTTTTTTGTCCCGAACAACTTTTGTTCGGGATTAACCGCAAAATGGTTAGCGCCATTCTATTTGGTATCATCCAATTACCCTTAGATCTATTTTGCAGATTCATGGGTAAAAAGTGCTGACTTTCGGGGTTTTTGACTGGACAAACAGGGAACAACAGCTACAACTAGGAGAATACTTCAGGGACGTAGCAACGATAGAAATCCTATTTTGCGGGCTGATGACTGTAAAACGATTGAAAGACGACAAATGAGCATAATCGACTGTCGACTGAGAGAGCCCTGCACTTATTATGGAGTCACTATTTTGATGACAAATAAAATAGGGAAATCACTCGAGGCAACGCGTCGCCATAATCGATGAATAAATGCGATAGAAAAAGATAGGCACAGACGCCGAATAAAAAAGTGAATCCAACAATTGTTCGAATTTGTTTAAATTATTACTTATATGATTATTTTGTGAAAAGATTACATAATTGATTTCGGATTAATTATTTTTGAAATTGTTTCTACTAGATTTTGTGTTTATGTAATGAATAATTTTTGTTAACGTTATAAACATTTATCCATATTCCGGATAATCAAAGTTAAATTGTTTTTTTTTTAAATGAATAATAAATAATTATTGATTATAGTTATTTAAATATTAAATTAATGCGTTCGAGTAATTATATTAAAAAAGATAATAATGAATAATTGAGGATTGTGACCCTCAGTTATTTTCCTCTGTATATTATTTTATATTACAGGATATTTATAGGGACTCATAGTCAGAGTGGCATCCCGTAGCGTGACAGTTTTTGCCCCTAGAAAGGCTGAAGAAAGGTTGCTGCGTCACAATGTAAAATAAATACTTGTCATCATAATACATTGACCGAAGTCATTAATATATGCAATCTCACAGATACTGATTTGAACGAATATTGAAAAAGGAAAATATATGAACTAGAGAGTATGAAAACATTTTGACTGTCATCATTAACGAATTTGTGCATGGTTTCGACTCCCTATATCTATAATAAATAATTTGAGTTGTCTTTTTTTCTCTAACTGAGGCGCTCCTCAATGTGACTTATTGGACCTATTGGACCTATTGAACTTATTGGACCTGTCAGTCTGCCAGTATGTCGGTATATCTGAAAAACTCGATTTCTCGCCTGATCTGGTACCGTGGATGTCCAATTACTATCATTTACCATTGTCCATCTTTCGGTTTCGCCGAAAATAACATTTTCATGCGTTTCTCGACGTTTGAATCGAGTCACACTAAAATTCGCTGGACCGTGAAATTTGAAACTTGATATTTTTTAGATCCCATACAGAAGATGTCTTATATCAGTCAACTATCGATTCGCATATGCCGGTTTGACCGGAAATACAGTCTTCATGCGTTTTTCAAAGTTTGAATCGAGTCGTACTAGAAGCGGCTCGAGCGAAGAATTTAAAAATCGATACTTATTTAGATACGATACGAAAGATGAGGAATTCCCATCACTCATTACAAAGCATAGATGTTGGACACACTGTATGTCACTTTCTATCCCAAATTCCGAATTTTTGACAAATCTACAAAGTGGTCGAATTTGATTATCTTTCATTCGTTCGTGTTAAATATGAATTATATGACTCCGAAAGGAAATTGTATGTCTCCCAAAATATATAAATTGAGATACTGAGGAAATACGTGCATAGTGAATAGACGATTCATCCTTCATTTTGATGATTAATACGATTTACTAAGACGATGAAAAGTACTGGGCAAATCTACGCTTGCATAATTTCTCCATCACTACAATCTTTTGGGCAATGATACAAAAAAAAAATCCATTTGTTGTAATTGGTTGGTCTTGGCAAAGTGGCAAGGAATACTTCTTTGCGAATTCATTCTCAATTATGACTGGGAAACTTCAAGATTGTTAAAAAAAATGACCCGTCGTGGGATGCCTGGCAGATATGAGAAAATTGAATTTATTTACATTAAACATTTTTTTTTGTTTGAACGAAGTGATAATGGAAGTATAACAAATATTCAGATAGTTGTTAATATTGAAATGATTATTTTATTTTTATGAATTAGTTTACAAAAGAAACATACTTTGAAGATCTATTAGAAAAAAAATTTATGTTTCCAGTACTTTTAACTTTCTTTGTCAGATGTATCTTCCGTTATTTTTATAATAGTTACAGTTGATGCTGGTTTTGATGGAATGAAAGTGATACTTTGCTGATGATAGCTGAAATATATCACGCAAGATTTGGACTTAATGTTATCAAGATATCTGAAAAATACTGCATCTATTGTTGTTCCATATCTAGATGTCGATTCCCTCGAATCGTGTTTAATAGGCAGTTGGAATTCTTCTTGAAGGAAGGTATTGAAGGGTCTGGATTCATCTGTTGTGAAATTTACATTAAAGTCACCCGCTAAAATTAGTGGAAGTTCGTCTAAACTTTCTTGTAAGATTCTAGAATCACTATGACTGTAGGGAAGTAATTATCGGTGGGAAAATGGAATAATATTTTTGATTTTTTGATTAGGTGAAATATACAGAACAGCCATAAGTATTTTTCTTCCATCGTTCATGACAATTTGAAAAGCGCACAGATCGCAGATAGCTGTTTGACTAACATTGATGTCTCCTCCATTCCCTACTGATAAATTAATATTTATTGTAGAAATATTCGACATATGTTTGTTTTGAAAGATGGCAACTTCAGCAGCTCTGACATTTTTGCGTTTGTATTGAATAATACAATTAAAATTAGATAATTGAACGTCTTCTTCATCACGAAGCCATGTTTCAGACAATGATGAAAAGTTACTTTTTTCACATATAAAATCGTGTACATCTAGAGCATGCCTTTTGAAACTCTGACAGTTTAAAGTGAATATAGCGAATGCCTGTTCCGATGTAATGAATTGGCTTATCACTCCTTGTAATATAGTAAGTTGACACACTAACACACATTGTAGTGTAATACAGAGCAGAGCGCTTAGTATAGGTACTGAGAGGTGAGCGCCAAGTCGGAATGAACAGACGGGACGCAAGGCTGGCCGAATGGCACGTCGCGACGTGCCATCGAAACGTTTACACTCCCATCCCAGTGCGCCATTAGATGTTTCACATAAAAAAATGATTTTGTTCCCATTCGTTGGACCATTGGATCCGCTGTATTCCACAAAATCCTGACCGTATTGAATTTGTTTGAAAAAAAAAAGTTTTTGGTTTGTTAAAAATAGAATTGTTCATTTAAAAATTAAAAATTTTAGAATTGAAATAAATTATTGACATACCTATGTAATTCCACCATCTCTATTCATTAAAGTTACTTCCAGACTATTTCTCTTATCGGTTGATTTTTTTTGTTTAAACAAATTGTAATAAACAATTTTGTCATATTGTTTATATTTTTTCCGGGCACCCAATATTCCCAGGAATTGGGGGACCGTATACCAATTGGCAATACGGAAAAATTGAACGAACACTTATTTATTCCAAACAACAGTCACTAACGAAAAGGTCTCTTACTATTTCTCACTATTTTTATCATTCCGGAGTCATTTGGATTTTGAACATGCAACTGTAATCTATGACGTGAAAATCGCTAACACTATGCCTCACGCATTCAATTACCTATACATAAAACCCTTCATCTGATAGCGGATGAATGGAGAGATCGATATTGAAAAAAAAAATTGATGGACCTGAGGTGGGAATTGAACCGATGGGCGACGAGATTTGGCTGCCGACGAGCTGTTATCATAAGTGGTTGAATGTAATAACGATAAAGACGAAATGGAGAAAGAAAATTTCCGAATGAAAAATTAAGAAGAACGATTGATGATGATTTCCAATATGCGATGACTTTAGCAAACTTATATACGCCGAGCTGTTCTGAAAGCAAATCATCAGAACCTATGCAAAGACCTCACAAAGAGGGTGTCATCAAGTTTTCCTTCTGAGGATGGAGGAGATAGTTGAGCATTGTATACACATGAAAATTGAAATAAAAATTACCCAATGTACTAAATTGGTGTAAATGGTCGATCTCATCCAGATATGTTTTTGCTTCTTCGAATCACAAACATTCATCATAATAAACTTGAAGGATTGTAACGTGAAAAGAGAAGGACTCTGTTGAAATGGATTCCATCCTTTGTCAGATGAAATGATGAGTTTTCTGTGTAAGCAATTGAGTGCGCGAGCATACTGTTAGCGGTTTCCACATCATAGAATACAATCTCATGTTCACAATCCAAATAACTCGACAAATAATGTGAATGTCGAAAAATAGTGCGAGACCTTCTCGTTAGTGAATGTTGTGCGAGGTAAATAATTGCTCGTTCTATTTATCTGTATTGTAAGCCATATAACAGTAGTATGCTGACCAATAACAAAGAGTCCAAGAATTTGCGAATGAATGAAAAAAACAATTATCGAAGATTATTTGTGCCAATTTTTATGTGATCCTGAGTCCAGGAAAATCTCCGCAGTTCTAAAGAAATATAAGCAATACAAAAAATTATTTATAACAATTTGCTAATTGAAACAACAATCAACGAATATTGGAAATAGTCTGAAGATAACTTTAATGAATAGATGGAATGGGTGGAATTACATAGTAATAAATCCTTCTTCCTCCAATCAGTGATAAAACAATAAACAATTTAATTTTCAACAAAAACACTTTTCCCGGAAACAGTCAACATGTTCGCAATCCGGTGGGATACAGTGGATTCTATCATTCACCAACAATACCTGGGGAATTCGTTTTTTCTGGAATTTTTCATAAAAAATTCCATTAACGAATGGCAAAAATAGTTATAAAAACTAAACACTTGCGACTGATATGTCACATTGGGGCGCGCCTCACAGTTAGCGAAAAAATGAGAACTAGAAATTGTTCCATAGAGATATACAAAAACGTAATCATCCCCATATTCATTCAGAATGGTAGAATTTTTGTTTTAAATTCCTTTTTTTGAAAATTCTATGCTCTAGAAAACGAGTAATGTGCAATTCAGTCATCTCGCTCAGTTTTCGAAACGTAAGAGGTCTTATGTGAAAAGACCCAGTTCTAAACATTCTAATAGTTTTTATCAAATATTCCTCGCTATCTCTCAGCACTTCTGTTTGGGATATAAGATCAATACCTATATCTACATCAATTTTTCAAACCGGTATTTTTATTGCTCAAATGAACTATTTTTCGGATTTGGCATAGGGCGATTCCTGTTCGGCGCCTGGCCCAACTCATATATTTGTTGATGAGCTACATCGTCAATTTGGAATGGGGTATTATTGTGCAGGTGACCCAGCTATAGCATTTAATCACGAATCAAATTATTTATTGAGTGCGTTTATTAACATATGTACGAGTAGCAATGGGTTGTACGTGTGTCCAAAGCACATCTGTGTCGTAGCGCTATACAAAGTGGAGTGCCCACCTGTGATTGAAATCGCTTGCGTGAGATAGTCGAACCGATATGCCTAGACGACCAAATAGATCTGTGTATTTCTAACATCAGTTATGGTTAACTCCTTTACTGTGAGTAACACACATATGGGCGGAAAAAGGCATGCCACTTTTGCGTTATGACACATGTGGGTATTTGAAAAATAAGCGTGTTTTACCATACCGATTCGACGGTTATTTGGTAAATCATGGTTTTTAAGGTCGCTGAATTTAAATCTGGCATCAGATTTTCAATATTCAAAATCGCAGATCCAATATGATAGATGCAAATTGCGGAAATATTTCAATTCCGACGAAAATTTGTATCTTTAGATATTTGTGGTAGCAAATTTCTAAATTTAGCAAATCATTTATTGCAAACTATCATCCATATTAAAAAATGGAATCTAATATTTCCAATAGTTTTATATCCCGCTCTCTGTCGAACCCAAAATTCCGAATGTCGATGTGGTGGGTAATGATACAAATTTTTTATTTTTTTGTACTTTTTGTGTTTAGAAATTTTTGGTAGTTTTCTTTTTCAAAACTCCCTCTCTACTCTTTGTTTTTCTTGTATATTTTTCCATACGCGATATTGTCCCCATTTTCAATTTTGAAACTCCGATTTTACACCACATACGAATTCAGTGACCTTAAAAATCATATAGTACTTATGTTCATCAAAATGAAACAACACTCGAAGTTGTACCTGCCAAAGTTGATCTGCCATTTTGGGCTTTGAAATTCTGATATCAGATTGGGCTTCAGTGACCTCGAGAATCATAATACTATATTTTAAGGATGAGTTATGAAATTTTTTCTGTCACAAAAGCGGCACGCAAATCTCATTTTTGCCCCATTACTAAGAGGTAAGCAAATATATTTTCGAAAAAATTGAAATTCGTTTAACCACCATCATTTCATAGTACCATTATTTCATAGACGAAATAAACATCTGATTAAAATGCTTAGGTTCAACGACAGTGGTTCAACGAGTGTCCAATAAATAAATGTTCAAAATAATTTCAGAAGTATGACAGAAATAATAGAATTCGGCCGGTAATCATATTATATTATTTGACCATCAACTACGTCATATTGCATGCAAGCACATCGCAAGTTATCCCGAGTGCTCTTGTAATTCATGAATATGAGTTATAATGGCAATTACATAGGTAACGATTGAAATTAAATTTTGAAATATTAAATTATTCAAATGCCGTACGATGGCCGGTGGTGGATGATATAAATCAGTGGTGAGATAAGTTTATAATATCGACAACTGTCAGTCTATAATGTATAAACTTTAATTTTCAAGTCCAGAGACAAGTACCCGGATAACTCAGTGGTTAATGTGCCTGGACGGATTTTGAGAAAGTTATCGCTGGTTGTTCTAATCCAGCCAGGGGCGGATCCGAGCACGTCGCGTGACTATATGTGTGACTTGTCGCTAGATATATAGGTATCGAAGGCCATTACCGTACCTTTTTGTCACCTGTGTGTGTGCAGATGCACGATTATTAGTTCTGCTATAATGAATCGAAATACAGTGCGAACTGATATGTTATTTTAACACACTGCGCATTATTAATAGAGTAAGGATGGTTTGGTTTTCAGCCATTTTCCCAACCGAATTTGTCGATCCTCCAATGTTGTTGCGTAGTGTAACTTCGGTAATCACAGTTTGCGTATCAGATACTCATGCTTGTGACAATGTTTATCATTAAGTTCCCTCCCCGTACATACCGTCTTCTGAATAATCATAAAATCCTGTTTTGTCAGGTAACGAGGGAGCCGGCATCGCGAATCCTGTGACTTCTCCATCAAACTCTTCAATATTATGCGGTGTTAGTGGACTAATTCGGTTCTTCAATTTTCTACGCGGTGCGTAGTGACGATAAACATCATCGAGAGTCGTTGTTCTTCGAATATTGCATAGGAAAATGGAAAATTTAATTGAATTAATTTCATTTTTGTTTGCTTGGACGATTTTTTATGGAAAATTAGAATTTTCAAGATAATTTCTTTGATCAGCGGAATGATTTTCTCCACTTTCATTCATTGTTCTCATATTATAGTATTTCTTACCTCTGAAGCCACTGTTTGTATTTGCTGCTTCCCTCATCAGATAACATTTTATCATGTGCCGTGACATTATAGTCGCCAAAAAAAGTTGGCATTGAATTCATTGATGCAACATCCTGACGTCGCTTTGTACGTATTGATCTCATATCGAGGAATATTTTTTCCGCCACGAAGCCATGACACAGGTATTCGTTCATGCGTTTTCTGAGGCCAGACAAAAACGTATGCATCGACCACATACACAAAAAATTAGGAAAAATTCTTTCAAATAATGTGATATCATTTGTCACAATCCGGAAACTTTCCTTCGAGTGCACTGTTCAAATCGTTTACCTGTGATAATCCATCTCGTACAATGCTTCCATGTAAGTTCCATTAACTGTCACATTGTTTGCAGTATTTTCTCCATCATTTTTTACACTACTTTCTTTTCCATGAAAATTTTCAAACAAAAATGATCCTGGTAACAAATCCGCAGATAAAATATCATCTTGGCTAACACAGAAATCATCACCATCAAAATAGCAATCGTCCATTGAGAAACATTGCAATATTCTCATGAATAGTAATGGCAAAATTATGATTTTACAATGAATGGAAATATTTTTCATGTACCACGTCTTCATTGTGCAACACCAAATTCTTGAATGTGCTTCTTTATGCTTTTCACAAACTTCAAACCAACTGCAATGCCGATACGCCCTCGTGCATAGGAAAATTGTCCACGCCGCAACATCGACAATTATTTTTACCGTTTCCTGAGTTTTTTGAACCTAACTGTTAATACAAAAAAATTAGGAATTGGATTACTGATGATGAATTCCGATATGGTGGTGGCGTTATAGGCAGCCCACATATGAATGAATCTAATCGCTGCGCAGATATCAACATAACATCTATATATGATGAAGTATAGTCTTCAATAAATCCTTCATTGAAATTCAACACTGACATTTGAATATACGTTCATAATGAAACTATGTACTCTGACCGATTCTCATGAGTGTTTTATATTTAGACAGTAGCAGAATGGCGTTATGGATACATGAATGGGGTGTGTATATGTATTGTAACGGTGATGCTTAGCGGACACAAAACGTGAGAGAAAAGCGAAGAGAAATGATGGAACCTTTGTTGTCCTGGGAACACGCTCACCTGTCTAATATCCTGCGAGAGTGGGCTATATTCATTCGTTTCGCGCTATACACCTGGAAGTTCATAGCCGCATCTACTTGAAGACCTTTGCAATATTAATCGCCCACTCTTCACTTTGCTTTCCGATATTCTATGGGAAGGAATTTTTTTTATTCATATGTATCTATAAGGCATAATGGGAGATGGTTTTATCTACCATGATGGCCGTCGTGTGTCGAACGCGTCCAATAGATATTTAGGTACAATACAGGAAACGATTTTCACTTCTTTTTTCATGTGTCACCTTCGTTTTGCTGTGGCGTTCGATGTACTGTTTTCAATTAATCAAGCATTGAATTTATTGCCCAACATATATTGTATCATCGTTCATTCATCGCGATTCGGTTAGAAGTACAATTCCGATTATTTTAACTTGACGTTTCCTAATAATTTTAAACTTCTGTTTTCCAGATTGGGTAGGTTAGTGAATAAATGATGTATTTCTTAAAATCGCTCGTATGTACAATCACTGGACCTTGCAATTTTTCATGCGCGGTTTACGGGGATAATTAGAGTGTGGGACGTCATGCGACATGAGTATGAGTGCGCGGAGTGTAGTTAGGAAGCATAATCCCTCCGTTCGTACACGAGAACTTCCAAGTAAGTCATGTGAAAATTGGACATCCTCTAGTGTCCCTACTTTTATGGGTTTTCTCGCAAATGGAGGAAAAATCGAAAATGAAATGAAACGATGAATAAATTTTCAGTACACATCTATTCGCAAGAATTGTTAGATTATACACCAGTAAGACAAAAAGAGTGACCAACATGAATGTTCTCTAACACCCACATCGGAAATAGGCTTGTACAAACATTTACCACATGCGTAAAGTGGCCCGCCACGACACAAACCTCTTTCCCTTTTTTCCTCATTTTTTCATGGCGAATAGCATAAAATTTACCGTAACATTTCTATCGTTTTCCGGTTCTTTTCCATTTTTTTTACTTATTCTCCTCATTTGTTGAAGAACAATTGTTAATCAACTTTCCCAACGGACAATTTTTTATCAGTTTGGTTGTAGATATATATCAGACAAGAAACAAGTTTGCTGCAGAAGGTGGCGATCAATACGCGCGCGTGGTGGTTACCTGAAGCACATACAATAATACTCAATCATGACTTATGCTGCAAAAAAATATGGAATCGCTATTTATTTATTATGTTATCAAGCACATGATATTTACGAAGTGCTATATGAGTTGAAACTTTTGATCCCTCGTTCATTTTTGGGTAAGATAGACGTTGACAATAATGTGTATAATGTTGTGGAATTCCAAAAAAATATGATATGCAATGTGAATCCATCAATCTCTCCGCAGATGATAACAAAAATTACGTATGTACTAAGTACAGTTTTTGAGGTGTAGATTGAATGAAGAAAAATGACGTGACGATAAATAAATAAAGACGAGAGATGGATATTTTCGAAGTAATGAGATCTGCAAATTATTCTGATTTGTGGATCAATCTTTCGTTGTCTCATTCATAATTCAGAATAATGAAAACAGGCAAATGAGATATTGGAAGACATATGTCTTTGTTAATACTGAGGATGTCGGAGTCCTAAATAAAAGAGAGTCTTACTGCTCAACAGCATACGCTGTTATGAAACGACGACCGATACTTACGTATTGCACCTGGAGAAAATAATATTCCGCAAAGTTTATTGTTCGATGAACATGTAGAAGGGGCATTCCATGCGAAACCAACCAACCCGTGACCCGGAACATTTTTTATTCAGTAGGTACAAAAAAATAAAACATTTTCAACAAAATAAAAAATGCTCCGGGTCACGGGTTGGTTGGTTTCGCATGGAATGCCCCAGAAGAACTTTCTTTTTCATTGATATATTTAGGTCGATTCCGAATCTTCAGAGAAGAAGTAAGAGTAACACCGTTTATGATGGCATCGAGTGAGCTACGAAGATCAGATCGCCACGACATAAGACCATACCACTTGTTGTATATGGCAATGAAAATCATGCGATTTACAGTTCGTGATTCTCTTACATTCGCATTCAAACATATTAGAAAAAATACAGCAATCACACGTCAACAAATCGAAGATTATCCATACATCAACATTTGCATCGAAACCAATCTCGCATTTCTACAATCAATTCTCAACTCTACGTGGTACTAGAGTAATCGTAGAAAAGACCTCTTCGCTATGATAACACAATTGGGCAAACCAACTATACTTTTGACAGTAAGTGCGAATGAAATTGGCTGGAAAGATTCACTCAAGAAATTATACTAATTAAAACATCACGGAATAGAGACATCGGAAGGAGAAGTTCACAATTACATTATCTTGAGAAAACAACGCTTGTTAATGGAGACGCTGTGGCATATGCCATTTATTTCAATAAATTGGTCAATGCATCAATAGCTATTTTACAGTCAAATGCATCTAGTCCGTTCGGATGATATCATGTCGTTGATTACTTCAAGAGAATCGAGTACCAACATCGTGGGAGTCCTCATGCACACATTATAATGTGGCTGGCAAATGCTCCGTGTAATGCACTGGGTAAAAATAAGCACGAGGCAGTAGTATTAATTGACCATTCAATATCGGTTTCGTCTGCCAAAGCTTCAGATAATATAAAATTACAGACGCATAAACACACATTCACATGTTATGAAAAAATTGTTGGAAATAGACCTCAGCAATGCAGATTCGGAGCACATTTTTTGCCCTGTCGAACAACGGTAATTTTATCACCAATGCGGAGAGAAGAACCTAGTTTTCATGATCACGCTAGCATTACAAACGTATCAGGATGAATCTTGAAAACAACGATTATACTGATATAGTAACTTTATATCAAGATAACAATATACTTTCGGATGAACATTACTGTAAATATACTTCAAGCTGGAATCAAACGGCCCAGTTTTCATAAAACGTCAACCATGTGAGAAATGGCATAACCGTTTCAAGTCATTTCTCTTCAACATAATTAAATTGAATATGGAAATTCAATATATCACCGAACGATATTTCTGCGCTGCATACGTGGCTGAGTATGTCGACAAAACCACCCGAGGAATAAGCCATCTTCGACGTGAAATTATTCAAACTATGGATGGACACTCAGAATTCGACATGGTTGAAGTCACAAGGGAAATTGGTGTCACTATGCTAAATAGCGTAGAGATGACAAGTTAAGAAGCTGCTTGGTATCTCCTACGACAACCAATGTCAAAGAGCACTTCTATAGTGACCAATTTTCTACTCTATGGCCTGTTGATCGTTAGAGAATACGTAAAACTCAAAAAGAATTAGACGAGATGGGCGTTGGAGAAGATTCAACCGACATTTGGAAAGACGATTCGTTTGCAAAATACGAAAAAAGACATGAAGAACTGAAAATGATTACTCTCGCGCAATTCGTTACAAATTATACTGTCCGTTCTGATGGATCTGATGTAAAAAGGAAGAAACCACGCATTATTCATTGTCGCAATTATGACATGGGACAAGACTTGAATTACTATAAACGACAAATGGTTTCTTTACATTTTCCATTTCACAATGAAGATCCTGGAATACTTGCAGAACTGAAATTCATTACAATATATGATGAAAATGAGAATTTGTTTTTAAATCGTCGAAAAGAGTTCGAACCGAAACTAAACATTCAAGAGACGATAGAAATTGATCGAGATTCATGTCGCGTAGAAGAAGAACAATGATGATGAATCAGAAGCTCAAAACGTAGCTAACAGATTTCCAGACGTCGATCCATTCCAACAGTTATTTATCAATCCCATTTCAGACATGAATTCCGACGTTCGGCTGTCTTGAATAAGCTTGGTGCTGTCGCAAAAAAAAAAGAGAAAACAACCCTTTCGTTACGAGCGTCGCCTATAGACGACGTCAGCGTGATACCTCTTGTCCATGAGCCCCGCGTAGTTTTTGTTTCAACGCATACCGCACATCGATCACACTTATCTCATTCTCTGGTTTGTTTGCATTTGTTTTAAACAAGTGAAATATAAACATGCATTCTTCTGGAACAATCGGGACAAGAATCACGCTCCAGTCTCCTTCAAGCTGTCAGTGACTAATATTCAACCGTTTTGAATTAATCCGAGTAAAGGTATATTTTGAACGTGAAATATATATATTTGAAAATATATATATTCTGTACGTTGAAACAAGTTTCTTCTGTATTCTATTCGAGAGAGAAGTGTTTGTATTGTACAAAAGTACAACGTAACAAGAAATCTTCCTTGAATCATTAGAAGAAATTTGATAGCAGTTGTTAAGTTTTCAAGGTTTGCAACATTTATTTGAAAATTTTACTTGGGGCTTTGTTTAGTTTGTTTTATAAAATCTTTTTGTACCAGCCTTATAAGAATGTCACAAAGAAGCTTGAAAAGAATTCCATCCTCTAATGGCTTAACTGATTCAGACAGTGATTCATATAATGAAAATCAAATTAATGTAATACGACACGTAAATAGAAGAACTATATGTAGTACTTCTGAAACAGAAGCTCAATAGATTGAAACCCATGACAATAACTCTGAAGTAACAAAAGTACTAATGATCGTTTGTACAAAATACGAAACGTCGTTGAAATATTACGAAAAGCATTTAATGAATCATTTCAGCCTTACCAACGACTATGCATTGACGAAAGTCTGCTTTTGTATAAAGGACGGCTTTCTTTTAAGCAATACATACCATCGAAGAGAAACAGATTTGGTATGAAATCGTTCATTTTGAGCGACTGTGAGACAGGGTTTGTGCAAGATTTAATAATTTATGCCGGATCATCTACCATGGTGGATACTGAAAATCTAGATATTGGAAAATCTGGAGCAGTAGTGGAAACCCTTATGAAGCCGCATCTAGGAAAGGGCCATACCCTTTATGTACATAACTGGTATGCGAGTCCTGCTTTATTTAAGTTTTTACATAATAATGGCACAAACGCGTGTGGGACCGTAAGAACAAGGAGAAAAGGAATGCCCTAAATTGACCAACGATTGAAGAAGGGGGAGACAGCATTTATATCATCCGATAACTTATTAGTCTTAAAATGGATGGATAAGAAAGAAGTGTAGAGGCTTTCTACAATGCATACAGCAGAATTTAAAACGGTAACTAGGCATGGAGGAGGAAGAGTTATCCAGAAACCTGTATGCGTGTTAGACTACAACAATTCAATGGGTGCAGTGGATAAACCTGATATGGTCATAAGCACTGTGAACTCGACACGGAAATCTTTGAAATGGTATCGGAAATTTTTCTTTCATTTGGTGGACATTTGCGTCTGCAACGCTTATTGTCTGTACAAGCATAAGATGAAACGAGCGATATCTATGGCAAGATTCCAATTGCAATTAATTAGGGAAATACTGGGAAAGTACCATCAAAGTATAAGTCATCAACATCGAACGGGAAATGATCATCCACTAAGATTAACAGAACGACATTTTCCGTCGGTTTATAAATCGGTAGGAAAAAAAGCGAGAAGAAGGTGTGTCGTTTCCCATGCAAACGACAAAAGACGCGAAACTGTGTATGAGTGTAAAAACTGTAATGTGGGATTATGTGTCGATCCTTGCTTCAAAATTTATCTCTGTGAATTAAATTATTGAGAATTTGAATTTGTTATTGGAAAGTGTTTGTTGTTTTTCTATTGTAAAATGTAATTTTCAATTTTTAAATATATTTTTATTGATAATAATTGCAAAATCTCAGAACATGTTGTTGTATAACACTTGAAAAATCGTACGATCCGGATAATGACGAGGCTGCACCGAAAGATGTGAGTCCAAACACCAGTTTATCTAAGCGCAACATGCACACTTTCCGGCGCAGTGCTCGGTTCTGTACCACTACTCCGGCGGCACGGTGGCCCGTTCAGCGGTGTCACTCCAACGGAGCGCACTGCCGTAGCGAAAGGGTTAATGCCGAATGCCGACTTTTGTAAACTCATGGGGATGGCAAATAAAAAGCAGAGGGCACTTTTGCGACATGTATTTTCACATTTGTTATTTGTCCCTCTCGAACCATTTCAAATATTTCTGACGGACCCAGCTGGCTGCGGTGAAACATTTACAATTAAACTTATAATGGACATTTATAATCGTTTCATCAATAATGATGGTCATTGTAACGCGTATATTACATGCGCCTAAACTGATAAGGCTGCTGTAGCTATTGATGGTACCACTGTACACACGGTATTGAAAATCACACTTTCAAAATTGCTCCCATCAAGTGTGGAGGTAGCACATCAATATCGAACACTTTTTAAATAAAAGTCATAATCATCGACGAAGTAAGTATGATTGGCGCGGAATTACTTACACAAATCGATGAACGCTTAAGACAAATTACTGGACAGTACTACGCCAACTTTGGAAGTTTGGATCTCATCTTTATAGGAGATTTGCGACAGTTACCACCGGTTAGAGATACACAAATTTACAAGCAAGTGAAACAGAAGATTGTTGGACCACTTTTGTGGAGAGGTCTTAAATTTTTCGAATTGGAGCAAGTGATGAGACAGGCCAATCAACAATTTTCATCAATTTTATCGATAATTGGCTGCCTCATCATGCAAAATTGACAAAAATATCGCGCACAAATAAATATATGACGGCGATAACATCAGGATATTTCACAACATGTTAAGTAAATTGCCAATACAAATGTGATACAATTCACGCTTATCGGTATATAAATATATTCTTCTGAATTATAATGTTTTTATCAGATGGTTGGTGAGCAAATTTTTTTGGCAGACTTGGATCAAAACCGAGATATGAAATTATAATAAATTCTAAGCGACTGTACCGACCGCGTCCGAGTCGGTAGTTTTACCCTGCGACTGGTAATCCGCAGATGAGAACCCGATGCAGATGGCAGTACTTCGTTGACGAATTTTATTTTTATTCATAAAATTCGTGTGAAATCCTGGGCGAAAAATTGTGCGAATTCGACGGGAGTGTAGTATTACAGAAAGAAATGATATATCCAGTTGAAAGTAATTACTCATAACATCCACACGATTTAATATGTATACGGAAAATATTAACTATTTTGTATTGTTGCATGCACTATAATCATGTTCATCTCCTGATTTCAAAATTCGACCGGGACCTCACCGGGTGAGGCTCACCCTCCTTGTATCTATTACTATAGTACTTTATGATAATTCTTGTATTTCATATTATTGTATGTGATGGATGGATTATAATGAAATGATTTTTGCATGAATTTTCCAGCTTGTTTATTTCGTGAGAAATCATTAATATAAACTTTTCTGATGCCGACGCTATTGCATTATCCAGTGGTTCTCATGCGTTTCTTGTATGTGAGACTTGTCAGATTCTCGCAGTTTCTGCGGCAGATCAGCTGCCATTTTAGCTCCATGGAAGATCACAGAAAATGTGCGGCCTGCTTTCAGATGGATCACATAACTGTGGCAGTATTTTTTGCCATTCTGTCGCGGTTCTGCCAGCTGCTAGCTCCCAGGGTATGCAAACAATAATGCGCGATGTAGTCCATGGGAATAAGTAGCTCGCGATCGAGAGCGATTTCAATTAAGAATTGAACGAGTTAATAGAATTATTGAACCAGTATTACTCAACAATTATAATCAATATATAATACGCATAAAAAAATTAATGTAATTATTGACGTATTACGAAAAGGCGTATATCTCTGATACTGGACGGAATGATCTCATTTTGGTCGCTAAGGAAATAAAAGAATCGGATTATATAGTGAAGGTACTAACAGTTTCCTCGCAACTGGAGCAGTTTACGAGATATTTATAATACCTAACTAAACATCAGAGGGTTAGCTATTTATTACAAGCGGTAGTGATTTCGCGCACGCGTTCTTGGCACGAAACGCTATAGCGGTTTGCGACGTTTCATCATTCTCATATCTATTTTTTCTATAATTATGACTTAACAAAAATTATTCGTATGCCTTCATCGACATTTACTGTCCTTATATTCACATGAACTTCATTATTTGCACATATATAGGAGTGCAAATTAAATATTCCAATGATGAAATAAATTGATCGGAAATAAGTTTTCAGCGGAATGAGTCACCTCATAATCCGGGAGTATATTATTGTTACATAAGAAACCAACGAGTTTTCGATGATGATATAAGTTTAAGAGGAGGTAATTTGAGGGGCCCCGCGTGATCGAAATTACCGCTTGTCATTTCGACGACTGTCAAAATTGTTCAACCACATAATTGCAAATATAAGATGAAATTATGTTATAATCGGAAAATCCCAAGAGTAATGTAATCTAGAGAATCTCTTTCTCTATATAAAATATTGCATGACATTCACGGAGAACAACGAAAATAAGGGATTTATGAATTTTTGCACCAAATGTTACTTATCATTCTCATTATATATATGAATTCCAAATATTTGAATATAAAAAGGAAGGAATCGATTGTTTACGACTCATGTTTGAAAGAAATGTTAAGTAGTTAATAAAGAACAAATTATTCTCAACTCGAACTCCTTCATGCGGTTGAAACGTACAAATATTTGGTTTGGCACCATTTTGATTCGCGAAATTCCACTAGAAAAAAAAATATACCGCTGTTTAAAAGACATAATCCCTATACAATTGGGAAGGGAAAAAATTTCGCGGTCAACACAAGGAATTTGGATGCCAATCGGAGTCGATAAAAAAAAATATTTTCGATCCGTTCTCATGGACTTCGGAAATCTAAAATTTGATGAAAAATGTATCTAAAATTACTCTGAGCGATTCTGATCATTTTTAGTTATTTGTCGGTTCCGAATAACTGCCTGATATAATTGTCCTTTTGTTTATTAAAAATTGAAAATTGCACCATTTTGTGCGCATTTTCAATAGCCTCCCACGCCTCAACTATGAGATTTGAACTGGGGTTGTCGTACAGCTCAATATGTGAGATCTCGTGTTGAACAAAAGGACTCTTACTGTTACATTGTATTTTCATTTTTATGCGACGCGCAGGCGGCCGGTTGAATAGGAACGAAATTATGAAATTTAAACAATGAATATAAATTATTTAAACATTCGCCATATCTGTCTTTGTGGCATAAATACTCACTATCTCTTCAAGAATGTCCCATTCTCATATCATCCCCATACCTTTTTGATTAATGTTGCACTTTGAATAGGCCGATTGGTATTGGGCTATGAACCATAATGTTATTAGCGCATGCATGCAAAACCCAAATTGGATAGAACAATTTTAGGTTTAATATGTAGGGAATCATTCGTTTAATATGTATTTACATTGATATTTCGGGTGAATTCGCTGTATTTATAGAGTTATTAGCGATACGATTCTTAGTGGTAAAGAGGACGCTGATTTGTCCTATATAGATAGCGGTAGACCCCGAGTTCTGTGAGTGATGTCATAGAGCTTATACTTGGCTGGGGCGCTACCGCCTGTCTTGATATACACCGAAATTTCATCATCAATTAAGGGAGGTACAATTGGGAGCAAAAGTATGTGAAATTCCAATTAAACGTATATCTTCGTCATTATGACATCAATGTTAATGAATTTATAGAGAGAAAATAGTTTTAAATGTCAAATTACTGAAACAACATAATTTTTAATCATCGATAAAAACTTTTGGCAGTGAAAATGCCTTAAATTCAACTTTAAATAAAAAAATATTTATTTGTTTTTATATCTGAAATAAATGATATAAATTATTTTAAGATACTCAACAAATAATTAGAAATCAAATATATAATCACATAACGAGAAATAACTTTCTTTTTATAAATTAGTTGAGTAAAATGCGTGTCGTTTTTATCTAGTTGACCGTGGCAACACCGTAACTTTTCAATAGTAGGTAGTTGTGCCTTCTTTAAACTTCGGAAACTAAATCACGCGCATGTGGGTTTTTGTTTACAATGTTGGTATCATTTAAGATTACTGTGCGAAGGTTTACATGTGGGTTTACTTTCAATTCATCACAATGTCAAAAACTGCAAACTAATCGATAATGAATCGCAAACAAAAAATTTTGAGCCATAAAATTCATTTGAAAAGATTAGAACAACAATAAATTGGCTCGAAAAAGGGCACGAGAACGGGAATAAAGCTGAAGAGTGTGTAGCAGATGAAAATGTCGAAGAGCCGACAACCAGTGAAAATATTGACAAGAAAACTACAATGCTCGATGGACGCCGTAGTGTTGATTTTAAATTCTCAGGCCAACAGTTATAGTGTACTTTATGTAGAGAAACGTTATCTTTAGAGCACATTGAAACAGAAAAACGCAATGGACTAATGTCAATTTTGTTGGTCAGATGCCATGGAGGTCTGTTGATTATTGAGATTTTCACTGGAAAACAACAACTTTCATTGGATCATCCGCGAAGAAATTACTCATCTAATCAGTCTTAAAATATGAAGATCCAAACAGGTCTCAATTATGAGACTGATGTCCTCCGAGAAATTTAGATCTGTTAAAATTTGATCAGATCTACTCATGATTTTTCAATGAAAACTCGTCAATTCTGAGCCGATTTCCTGAAGTATGATCAGACTGAATTTTCAGATGTCTTTTACGGAATTATTGACACTTCAAAAATTACAAAAGAAGTGACAGGAAAAAATAGCGAAGGTTCATGTACCATAAGCGGATTAGCTGACACATTGGCCATTGCAAAAACTGGAGCACATGACGCGATTAGTGATTGTGAAATACTGCGCGAAATTCTAAGGAAATTGAAAATAAGCAACACTAGTTTATTCGAACCTGCGACTCCATTTTCAGAATAAACAGAATTTTGGGAATTAGCTGTGATTGAGAAAGAAGTTGATAGCTCATCACTAATGGCAAGTACTGTGAGCTTGTCCATTTGAAAAGAATTGGCAGAGGCTGGAATCACTATTGACATTTTGACGAGCAAACACGACACTCCGGCTGATAAAAGTCTTAAAATATTCCTTTAGAAAAACTGAAACATAAAGAATTATAATCATTGCACAAAGCCAGTATTGGAAAATGTCAGCAAGTAGTAGACTTGCCCAGGACTTTTCATCACATGACCAAATTTCATCGAAAAGATTCGGAACGTATATTCATGATATCTCCTGCTAAACGCACGTTTTCGTTTAGTTAATAAAATAATTTTAATAAAATAAAATAAAATGAAAAATAAAAATAACATAAAAAAAATAAAATAAAATAAAAAATAATGATAAACAAAAGAAAATAATATTTTCGGCTAAACCGGGAGTCGAATCCAAATCGGATGTAGCAATTTTACGTTCCCCTCACCAACACAAGAATCGTACCAACTTTCATATTCATTGATTCGGCGACTCTTCAAATGACTCGGCTAATGTGACACACATGCAGACAGACAGGCAGACAAACAAGACGCTGAAACCATGTTTTTGCGTTCCAGAGGGCATCAAAACATGAAGAAATGTATAAATCAGGCAAAATAGTTTTTGACCCTAATACAATACTTTCCTCATAACTACGTGATGAAAAGTAAAAAATTGTAAACTGGTTTCGTTAATCATTTTCAAATTAGAAAACTAGTTATTCAACTGTTTAAGGTAAGTTTAATATTTTGACATACATAATGATTAATGAATATTACTCCGAAGTGGAATTTCCCAATTACATTGTTGCAAAAGTATTGTTATAAGTATTATTGAATTGTAATATTTATATGCCATTATTTTGAGATGTTTTTATAAATAAACTCGATGTTACTATATACTTTTTCACCGTTGATATGTTTAGTTGAATGTTATTGATATTCAAATTTTACGCCGTAGCATATCGTGTAAAAAAATTTCAATTTGCAATAGGTACGTTCAGCTTTATCTCACGTAGCTATTTCCCGTGTTGCCACGTTTTCACTGCAAATAAAATTCTTTCTTCAATAATAGCGTAAAACTCAGTAATTTTCATTTTCATTCTGCATTAACAACTCAGTAAGTATTAAATATGATTGCCCATGACCTTTTGAATACTTAAGTTACTAGTTAATAAATTTACAGATTATCCTCACTATTTTTCCACTCGAATTAGCGCGATGCAATGTTTACCATTTGACTACGTATAAAATTGTTATAAATAACAACTGCTATAACTTTTAAACAGATTACTGAAACGATTCCAAAGTTTTTGGGGTCGAGGGATAGAATTTTTTAACTGAATACTGGCTATCCCAAATATATCTCCTAAACATCCTTAAATGTTAATTTTGTGATAAAGTTCATACCATGAAAAATCATGGATGATGTTCCATATTGAATTCACATCATCGCACACAGCGATGCATCATTGATCATGATACGGCTGATACTTCATGTTCGGTTTTGAATATTGTATAAGAATGCAACAATATGGACGAAATCTCATTGACTATCAGCAGATATGGTGACGTTCAACCTCCCATTCAGCGCGAAAAATGAGTCAATTTTCATCTATCGTTTGTGGAAAATTAAATCAATACAAAGATTTTGAATGAATGAGAACTGATTCGGAATAGAAATTTCGTTTCTGCATTAATTTATTTTTGGAAAAAAACTCCTGCCAATTTTCCCTTGTTGATGTTATCCATCATCGCAATTATAGATTGCAATGAATATGCCAAACTTCAGTAGGCGAGAAACCGAAAATCCGTTTTACTGTCGGGCAGCTAAATTGGCTGCAACATATAATATGATCATATTGAAGAGGAAAAGGTAGAATAGATAATGGAGAAAACAAAATTACGATGTGACTTGGGTCAATTTTTTCCCATATTTTCCGATGTTGAGATTTGCATTCAATAGATAATTGATAGTAATTATGAGAAATGAATGAAATATACTACATGAAATATGCACGAAATACCTTGGTCAACCTCAAATAGATGTGAAATTTCAAGCACTCTATAATCAAGATACGTGGTGACACCTCGATTCCCATACACGCCTACATGACGTCATGCACAGAAACTCGAAGGCTACCACGATCTATACACGAAAAATCAGAATTTCCTACCCTACTGAATATCAAAATGCCCATAACACTATAATGACAGCAATTGTATCATAAATATCAGATGCATATGTGAGACCCATGATCTCCTTCACCATAATCCTGAATTTTATTCATACCATTTATTATCTAAGATATGACCTCACAATCAGCCACACGCTCAAGCGACGATTTTCATCTTCTTAGAGTTCTCAGTTAATAATCATGATGCTGCAGTTTACTCATGAAATTATTTTTGACACAGTCGTCCAGTAAGTTCGTATCAAAAATGAGAACCTAATGATTTTTTTTCCTGTCAGCCATAAATATGTTGATTGGTGCATAATGCCTTTTGTATGCATTTGAAATTTGACACAATTACGCATACCATCAATTTCGGTTCTTCGATGATATAAAGAAGAAGTACAGTAAATGGTACAAAATCTTTTGCGTCCACTGATTTTTCCTTTACTAAGCTATTAACCAGCTTTCAAAAAAATACAAAAATCTTTTATCAAAATATGTATTTCAACGTTTTTAAAAAACTACGTTCGGTACGATTAAAGCACCTGATAGCCTAATTCGTACCACCTATAGCCCAAGTAGTACTCTGAATGAAGCTTCAGTGACGACATCATAAATCCATAGAATAATATAACAAGACGACATAATAACATATTTAAAAATATGAACGTTCTTAGTAGTACTACTAGAAATTCGTTTTTAGGAGATCAACCTATATTTTTTTTCTTTTTTGAATCATCACAGTCTTCAAAGTTGAAGTTATATGTAAATTTCACATAGAAAACGAAGTATGAATTCTTAAGAAATGAAATTGCTTGGGATATAGAAAATCGTTTAGTTTGAGCACAGATATCACAAATATATTTCTCTATTTCGCTTTCTACACCATCACAAATGGTACGAATAAGGAATTCCCCAGAGGTGCGACTTAAGCAGCGCGACCTTCAAAGTTTCAAACCAAAACTACTGACAGGACCTAAAAAATTTTACCATTGTATATTGCTTGAAAGAATGGCGTAATACCACGAGAATAGACTTGAACCGAAACAACAACTTGATCATCATATTCTTTTCAGAAAGGGCCCACAAATGAGCAAGAAATTTTAATAGAAACAATTAAAAAAATCACTTTTGTATCATTTGTCCGTCACGAAATGCAGCGGGTCACCCACTTGTTTCGTTTACTCACATGACTAAAAAGCAACTTTACCCTAAATGAGTTCGATTCTGAACCTCAAGTATAATCTCTGTACTTGGCCAGATAATATTTTCGAATATTTAAGGGTTCCTTTTCTTTTTGCATCAGTCCGAATAAAATAGCATTATATTTTATTCATAAAATTAGTATCAGTGTGTACTTAGCGCCAATCCTTACAACGAAGCTGACTTTGTTCCATGATATGTAACACAAATTGTGAGAGTTGCATTCCGTAGCTGGAATCACTTCGGGCGTCCAAATTAATCGAGAAGCAAGTAAAAATTCTTGGATCAAATCTTCATCATATCTGTACTACGATAGCATAACATATCAGAAAAGTTATAGAATGGTGAATCATCGAGTATTATACCAGAATGCAGTGTCCCTCATCATTCCGTTTCCATTGCCTTGGATGACTCTTTCTTGATACCGCATACAATTTCACTCGACTAGATATTTCGTTCGTAATTAATGGTACCGTGCTATAAATTTTCAATTTTTATTTAGTTCAGCGAAACAAATTTTGAATTGGACAATGACTCACCCACACATCACTGTTTGGGTTTCTTCTTGAATATCACGTAACGCAATGGCATGATTAACTTGAAAAACGCGAGGAAGGGAGAGAATAGGAGGGAGAAATATGGATGGAGTAGGGATGCAGCAGAATTCTAGAGGGTGGTTTTGTTTGCTGGACCACGGACACGTGCCACCTGTCATATATAGTTTCGGTGGTTCCCACCTTTTCCTCTTACAGATAGGGGATTAGTGAAAGATTATCCGGTGAGGTGACACCACGTTCCCGAAATTTTTAAACATACATAAATGAATAATACGAGAGTATACGATATACATAGGAAATAATGAAAAAATTATTTCGTCTATGATAAGACATTACACTATGTCGATTGATTCAATAAATAAATAGAATTGAATCAAATTACACATTAGTTTATCTTGTTCTTTGAGAAATGACTTTGTTGAACATGGAACTTTGTGATCACAATGAGAATTACGATCTAATTTATAATTGTGGACATCGGACAATTGTACAGTCAATGGATAATAAAACAATGGAAGATCATTATTGCGGTGAATCCTCAAATCTATCACAATCACAAATGGATTATAATTCAGATTTGAGTGTAAGTAGTATAATTGGTAGTAATGATAATCGGTCATTATTATTGAACCGCAAAGCAATTTCATCAACGTCAGTGATAAGTGCATTTACTATAGACAGTATACTTGGACACAAGGACAATTGTCGAGAAGAAGTAGCGGAAGTGGTTGATAAAATCAGAAATGATATCGAAGATGTTAAAGGATTGGGGGAGGTTGGCGAAAAATACGTGCGACCAATCGGAGTGCCAGCGACGCCAGGAAATTCATTCTACGATCACAGTGAGTCGTCGATCATAATCCTCAATCCTTGAATGACACGTGAAATTTCCGGTGAATCATCTTGTTCAAAATCAATTTTCTGGAACTATAATATCATGATTCGAAATTTCACTCACTGTTTTTGGTCACCTTATGTTTTTCGATAGAACTCACTTTTTAACGGATGGAATCGGTCAATTAGGTTCGGAAATATACGTGATCAAACTCGTGGAAATCATTGTTGTTACAAGCGTCTATTCTTTCGAGCCTCCATACCAGTCTTATTTCCCATTTGCATAATAGCGTGATTCGGAATTTCATCCATCCCCGACCAATTCTTTATTTGCTCTGTGTCGAAATACGCTTTTTAATTAATGTGACTGGACAATAAGGTTGGTAAGAGCAAGTCCAGGTATCTATTTGATAACTGTGTGTCAGTCAAAGATCAGGAAACTTTTGTTCCGATTGCTATGAATGAATTACAAACATGTGCCGAAGATATTTCCTAAATAATTAAACATTATTCAGGTGCATTTGCTGATGTTTTGACACCTACTGCAGAATATTCGGCTTCCATGGCTTCAGCTTCTCTCCTATGCAGCACTTGGTTTACTCGATCAAAAACTAGTCCATTATTCGGATTACAAGGTAAATAAAAATAAATGAAGGCGACCCGTGACGAGAAGGCTCACGAAAAAATTGAAAAATGACTTGAAACGGAAAAAAAGTATCGGGAATAAATTACGTGAAGGGGAATAAAGAGAAAGCGTTTGATAAGTGTAAAGAGCCATCGTCGTTCGTAATTCATTATTATTGAGTATATCAATTTTTACGAACAATGGAGCGTTTATTTGAGGGTGAGACAGGAATACGAATATTGGATATAACACGAATTTGGCACTTCTTTATCTTTCTTTTATGTGCCTCTTTCTGACACTCGCTCCGTCATTTTCACTCTCGATGTGCTAATGGTCATTCAGCACGCGAGCACCGCATAAACGATTCTAGAAACTCATATATAATATTTTATTTCACCCCCAATGGAATTTCGATAATATGTAAGATTAATAGAACTGCTCGCTAAAATGCGATTTGATGATATTCAATTGATTGTTTACCCACAGTTAATTCATCATGGTCTCCTGTACACAATAATCTACACAGGAAGAAGAAAATAATAACCATCACCAAAATGCATGCTTAAAGTGTAACAGCTTTCATTATAACAGATTGTATACTTGAGAAAATAGGAACTTTTCCGTTATGGATGCAAATAGTTTCTATTCTGTATTGGTATTAAATTTTATTGGACTCGATCACATACAGCTGAAATATAATATCGCTAAAGGGACGTAAACTTGAACATGAAAATATTGCAGGATTTACTATGCATAAGATATTATAAGCATTAAAGTTTGCAGTGCTACATCGTCGGTAACTCAATTGAGTATAGCGAACGTTATTTTGTCGGACCGCAGCGACGGCAGTGTGATAAGTAACGAGTGAGATTCACATAAGAGCGGTTCCCGCTCTGCATCGTGCTGACAACGGTGTGTATTAGTCTAGGAGATGACCATAAGGTCCGTGTGTGTCTCTATTTCCAGAGAAAATATTTAGATAATTCTCATATATTTCGACTCTCTGGGTGAGAATCCGTATACAAGAACTTTATGGAATATTTCAGATTTCATTTTTCCCATAATGTTAGAAAAAAAGTGTGAGAAAATATTTTCGAAATTTCTTATAAACAACCATTGTTACAGAAGGAACAAAAACTCCGAGATAATTGTCCGTTTTTGACGACGGATTTAGCGGTTCTTATTCTGGGGGCAGAATACATAAGTATCATCTCGCTGATACTCTGAACACCGATATTCACACGGGTCTAAATCCATTTTACTATAGCAATTCTCTACTTAATAAATTTCGTCCTATTATTGGTGGGATAAATTTTATGAAAAAAATTAACAATTTGAAAAATTGATGAAGTTGAATATTTAAAAGCGATTTCCGACTACCGCCCAACATTATTGTATTCACAGGTTTACCAATATATGCAGTTCCGCATTGCTGTTATGAGCCTTTTCATCAGCGTTATTACTCTAACCATCTTCCATCTCCGCGTTAAGTATTTCTGTATACACTCGTAAACTTTGTCATATTCTTGCCTCTCTCATTTTCCATGTAGAGAACTTAAGGAGCGTGTTAATACCTCTAGAAAATACGGTGAATTATCCCTCATATAAAAAAAACGATATATGTGAAAAAAACTCCTCGACGATATTAATGGTTACATAAATCAATTTATAGCTATTTACTGAATCCAAAATCTGAATTAAAAATTTTGAAATTCAAGATATGAGACTCGGTGTTCATATACAGTTCAAGATAGTTTCCCATCTGAGCCTTCTATATAAATTTCGTCATTTTTCATTTCGCACGCGGATGGTTCGGTTTGAGTTTCGTTTTTAAAAGTTTGCTCCTATGTAGAGAAGATCCGCATTATTTGGTGACGTGTACAATATTTCCATTGAACATAAATTTAGTTAAAGTTAAACTCACCACAAAACATGACATGTCTTTCGTATAAACCTATCGTTTTTCGAATACGAGGTTACGTGAGAAAGCCCTCAATGTGTGCTCGCGATATCTGTGGACACTTACTAGTTGAACCTCAAAATAAACGACGCATTGACATGTGAATTATCAATATAAGTGACCGTTAAAATGACTACTAACTATCCTGGATAAAAATTATTCAGTGGAACTAATGATTCCTCCACTTTTGTTACTTTTTTGTCCCGAAATGGATCAACCCCATCTTTTCGATAATCGATATTTCATCACGTTTATTTTGGACAAAAAAAAATTTTTATCGATACGATCTGTATGTCCGACACAGTACCCCTCTTTGATTTTCCGTCCTAGAGTCGGTGAAAATTAGTGAGCTAAAGTTGGGAGGCATAGAATCATGAAGAAAAAAGTTCGTGCAAAACTGAGTGTGTATTGTCATCACCGTGAGATCAGTTTGAGTCTTGCAACATTATAAACGACAACTCCTGAAAATTGAGGGAATTGTCATAATTTAGTGCGTAGCACACTAATTTTGTATATGTCGAAAAGCAGTACATGCTGCGCTATCTACTTATTTTCAACCTTTTTTCATTGCCAATTTAGTTGTCACATGTGAATAATTCCTATCTAGACGATACGTCCGACAATCTTTTGGCAGCACACTAATTTTCACTAGATCTCTGCCCGGATATTCGTAAATTTTTTTCTCTGTCTACATAGTATGAAACGTATCAGCTCTTCCTTTCATTGCTCTAAAAAGATGAGGAAATCGAGAGCGCGAAAATAGTGTATCCGAATTACGATGTCAGTCAACTTCATCAATCTAAAACATATTCGTTGTATTTGTATATCTCGAGAACAATGACGGAAAATGATTATTTTTTCGACATGGAAGTTGTTTCAGTGGTTTTTGATCATTTGTGAAGAGTTCAGTCCACCCGTTTGCTATTGAATTCATTCAATGATGATAAAATAATCCTCTTATTAGCAGCGTTACTTAATATGAAATGAACTCTAATTCTTTGATTTTTAGCACCGAAACAGAGTGGAAGACGATTGAGGAAACCAGGAATTGACCGGAAACCGCGACAAGCATATAGCGCAAAGCAACTGGAGAAACTCGAAGCCGAATTCAAGGTAAATGAAGGAATGTCATCATCTGATTAAAATATGCAGACCTGGTTATCGTCATCCGAATATTTAATTAAATTGAGTCTCTGAGTCCTGATCCCGCATATCTGTATTACTGTCTGCCGAATTTTATTCCTTCATCAGTAAATTTTTTCGGGAAAATGGTAGAGGCTTGAATGATAATCGAAAAACTTCAAATTATGATATTACGCATCGAAAGTTCCGCGCTTCATGGATGAAATATTCGACAATAGACAGAGTGACATTCAAGAGGTGATCACATAATGGATGAAAAAAATCGACGCAACGAATGCAGTATAACAAATTGTGTTTGATATTTTTCCACCATTTTTCTTTCCCAAAACAGGTTGATAAGTATTTGAGTGTGAGCAAACGCATGGAATTATCGAAATCATTGAACCTCACGGAAGTTCAAATAAAGACGTGGTTTCAAAATCGCCGAACGAAATGGAAGAAACAACTAACATCACGACTCAAAATGGCTCAACGACAAGGGTTACTTTCACAGTCATATTTCGCGCCACCACCGCCGCCACATCATCATCATCTTCATCACCATCATCATCAATATCCATTCTTACCGTTCTACGCCAGTTCTGCCCCGATAATCTTGAATACCACATCGACAGACGATGGGTTATCTACGACGCTATTATAAAAGAATTAAATATTTTAGTACATGCGCTACCAAATATTTGTAGGTTATAAGTGGCGCCAGTGCTGCTCTACTTCGTTTTTTTTTATTGATAATGTTATCTACATATTGTCGACTCATTATTTCGATGGAATTCTCACCTCGCCTGCGACTGATGACATACGACAAATATATGATGGATTTCGGGTCTGTTTTATTTTCTGAAGGTCAGACATGTGCCTACGTGATGTTAAACAAAACCAACACATGACACATGATGAAATTTTATTTTTTTCATTTGTGAATTTAACCGTATATTTTACACGAAGAGTTAAGGTGATCAAACATTTACATTTGGTTATGAGTTTATAGATAACATTAGGAATAATTATAACATTCTATCCAAATTAAATTTGACGAGATAACACGCAAAAACGAGAGCAAAAAGAAATAATAATGAGCATTTAGTATCAAATTTTTTCTATATATATGCATGTGTTTCTTTCCAATGTATATAAATTATTTTGATGATTTATCAATAAATTACATTTCTTATTCCAATTATTGCTTACATAAATATAGAAATATTGTAATTGAAAGGTGATACAGCAGTAGTAAATCTTGTTATAACTTACATTTGACCGCATATGAATTTTCCACTTCATAATAACGATGAATCATAGTTAATTATCAATAAATGAATTTTTTCACATATGGATCCATTTTACATTATGTCAAGCCACTGGCGATTTTGTGGCATACGTTGCTTTTTTCTTTTAGTGGAACTAAAAGTCCAAACGCTGAGCAAACTGCCAAAGTAAAAAATATTAAATTATTTAATGTTCAATAAGCGATAATTGGAATTATTGATCATTGAATTCGCACTTAAAAGTTGTACGGCTATAATGACAATCAAAGATACGCAATAATTGTCTATAAGATAACCAAAAAGTGAGTTGCCAATTAGGGCTCCTAAGCGTGCAAAACTTCCACACAATGCTGCAGCCATTACCCTGAAAATAATTAAATCCATATAGTTATTATCTTAAATATGTCTGAAAAACTAATACGATCGATGTATATAATTTTTCTACCTCAAATGTGTTGGATACAGATCAACAGTTATACATAAAACAATACTCGCGCCTACAGATGAGAAAGCTTCGAAAATGCATGACAGAATGAGATTTTGCGTCGACGATCGGACGAAAAATAATCCAACCGTAACTGCCGCTGCGATGAATGATGATATTACCAGATAGAATTTGTATCCCAATTTATTAACGAATAGAGGAAGTAACATGCTGAGTGGAACACAAGCACCTCCAAGAATAAGTGTATGTGAAAAAACTTCTGTTTGGATTTGTGTAGGACACTCATTAATTTCCGTAATCTGTTGAAAATTGTCTTTTTTGTACTACACTTAAACAATGGTACACAATGATATTCCGTTCATTACACGAATCATGTTACTAACAGTGTCATTCAAGTAAGTTGATCGTTGTGAAACTCGACAAACACTCGGTGATTCATCCGGATATTTAACTTGAAACTGACCAAATCTTTGGAATAATTCGGGAAACCATAACATAAGAGCGTAATACGATGATCCCAAACCGAACATGATTATACATATAATTGCGGTCCGCGCTAAATATGGTGGTTTTATCAGTGCCAAAGACTGTTCATAAATTGTTTTAACAACGGCCATTGATTTATCAGTCCTAGATAATCGTCGAGACTCCGGTGGTGGCGATTGTATATGTTGCAATCTTTTCTTCAAACTTTCAGTTCCACTTTTCGCTACTTTTTCCTGAATAGAGAAATTGTGGAATCAAATTTCCAGTTGTTGGATAGACACTCAAACGAACATTTCGATTTGGACTAATTCATCAACCAATACTCACAAGATAGTCTTCAAATGTCTTTCCTGTATTCTGGTTGTACATAACTTCCAAGGCGCGCGCCCACTTTGCGTCTTTTCCTGCTTGCGCTAAATAATTTGGTGTTTCCGGGAATGTCAGCAGCCATAAGCCGATTAAGAGTGATGGTAAAGAGCAAATAGCCACAAACAAATTCCATGAGTGAAAAACGAAAATCGACGTTACAAATGATACGTCAAGAGGAATAATAGCCCATCCTGTAACTGTCAATTGAAGAAACGTTAATGAGGTGAATTAGATTTTTTATCAATTTACGATTGGATATGAATATAGTTGTACTTACGAGGCAATACGATTAATCCGAGTGACCATGCCATCTCCATCCAGCATAGAATTTTTTCTCGCATTTTTGTCGATTGAAATTCGCCAAGATAAGTGAATAAAACCGTACTTTGGCCATTAATTCTATATACAGAATAACAATGGATGCATTTTGCGTTATTTGTTAATTGGAAGTATGATACGATAAATGAATGGATCGATAAATCAATTTATCGATGAACTCTTACGTCACACCGCTCAAAAATTTCAACACTATAAAGCCCCAATAATTTGGAATCACGGATGAAATTAATTCAATTGACCCGTGGCAAAAAAGTGCGACTAATAATGCGATTTTTCGACCCTTCATGTCCGCCAAACAGCCCCAAAAATACGATCCAACAAACATGCCTACATATTTTATGACAAAATTTAATATTTGAAAAATTTCACATTATTTCTCCTTATTTTATAATATGTTTCCACCGCTCACCCAACATTGGTGCTGCACTCATGCGACCTTTATCTAATGTAGTTAAATTGAAATCACAAGCTGCGGAAGGCAGAACCAATCCAACACTGCTTATACTGAAACCGGTATTCATAAAAATCAATCCACAAAGTATCACAACTTTGATATTAAATTTTCCAAATTCCGTCAGTTCAACAGCAATTTCGGCATCATTTTCATCCGATTCCCTCTCTGAAATTTCTAGACAATAAACGAAAATATTGAAAATGAATTACTCGTTAATGATGGAAGAACCTAAATATTCACAAAGATTAACCTTTGGGCGACACTTTTATTGTCATTTCAGTCTCAACAACCAGGCTGTTATAATTTCGCAAATGAATTTCTACCTATGTATCAATAACTTATCGGAAATCGAATCATGAAATAATAATAATTGGCTAGAATTATCGAAGACGTTTGATCAACAAGAGTTATTCACTCGAACTGCATGTGTGATTGTCTTGTCAGTAAGGGTATAGTTGTCGAATCTTTTCTTCAGTATATTGAATGTTTTACTCCTACTATCAGTTAGATCCCCACCACAATACTAACGCAATAATAGTTTACGCTTAACATAAGGTAATAAAGATAAGCTATTCCTGATTAGCTTATAGAATAGAATAATGATGGTACATGCTAAGAGTTTCGGTTGTAAGTCTGATGTAAGAATAGCATCAAATTTCCAGCTGCTTATTTCTCCACCTTGATATTATTTATTACGCACCATCATCACTTCTATTGATTCATTCAATATTTACACTGCACGTGTTTGCATTTGATTAACTATACAAATAAATGTATGAATTTGGAACCATGTAGTAACTTCAAAATAAATTTCAGAACCGTTTTTTTCCGACGATATCGATATTTTATATGGAAAACTGTCAACAATAACATAATTCCATTCACTTTTACAAAGCAGTACATTATATTCGTGGATATATCAATCTGCACATTTGAAATTGTGGTTATGGTTTTTTTGTTTCCTCAATCATAAAACTTGTTTGTTATCCATTAAATGTTTCATCCCATGGTTAATTTAATTTCTATGTTGATTCAGAAGTTAACACGTATGTTCACTGTATTTGATGTATCAATAACATTTTGATGTTCAAACTGAATATTTTACTCTAGATGAAATGAATTTTTTTCTCATCAATTAAACTCGATGTCAATATTCACTATGAACCTAAGGTGTGATGAGGAAAACGAGAAGAATGATTGATGGTCGAAAATTATAACTTAAATAACCAGCTGATATACTGTCACTACGACCCTTCGTGTGCCCGATGGTGTTCATAAACACAAAAAAAAATACATTTCCGGGTGGACCGCTTAACATATACCTAATTATCATATACGGAATTAGGGTTTTCCTTGACTGGGATAAGGCGATAAGAATGAATAGTCCGGTATTGAAAATGATATAATGTTTATTCGAACACTATGATGAAAACAAAGAAGAAAAGATGAGAATCGATACCAACGAATCTTTTATCGCTAACGTCCCATTAATTTTAAATGACCATATTCATCTATTACATTACAGATTAAGGTTGCTGTATACTATGCGATTTTTCAAGGGAATAAATGAAACAATATCGCTCAAAATTGTTGTTTTCTCTAAAATCCGTAACAATTAAAATGCTCGATTCTATTCACAGTTCAAATTTGGATAATTCTATATTCAATCAAACTACACGGAAAAAAAATTTTCGGCAAAAATTAGTGTGTATTCTCCACAACCGTGGGACCAATTAGAGGTTTACGAAATTATGAAGGATAATTCTGGAAAATTGCGGGTATGGAGTCATAATTTATGAAGTACTCTCGGTAATTTGTAGTGTGCCGCTCAGCGATTCCCTTGGGTCGTTAATTTTTACTGTGTAAATATTCCGAATTATGATGTGATCAGCCTAACATTTACAGTGTAGACAACATAAAATGCGATGAGTGTTTCGGATTTTCGTGTGCTACTTAGTAATATTTGCCAAAATTTACGGATTGTGGGGCTGCTCCCATAACCGCCTGTTCCACTAATCGTAAAACTGCACGGCACAAATATTCATCATCTTCAGCGTCTTCAGTATCTTTATTATCGAATTTAGGATGATATACTTGTGCTGATAGTTTTGAGGTTCTCCAGGTCAGAAAAACACAGTAAATTTTTAATTTTTATTCATACGAACATTAATCTGTTACAAGTGATGTGAGTTTTCATTGCTTGTGGAAAAAAAGTTGTATCATAACCAGGTTGACGCTTGAGGATCGTCAACAAAAGAATAATTGATCTGCTGCCTTCTTGCTCATTCAATTTTTCCAATTGTTGCATCGTATGCTTTATTTACGATAACCGTAGATAAACTTAAATAATTTCCAATGCATTTAATATGCAATCATTCTCGTTGTTGATATGAAATCCGTGGAAGAAATCATCATTCGATCAGAATAATTGATTTTCATATAGCCTCCATCAAAACAGTGGATATTGTGATGATTTTTGAGTATTGCCTGTATTTGCATCCACATTTTATGTCATTGATCTAATTAGTGGTTGGTTTGAATTATTATTTTTCAGCTTATTGAATGATGGTAAGAGATAGATAGATGACGAAAAAGAAAATAATTATGAACCACTTTTGGTTATGGTTCCTGATGTAAATAAACCATTTTTTCATGAAGTTCAACACATCACTTTGCATGAGGAAAAATTTATAATAATTGTGAAACTGTTTTATGATGTATTCCTCGATGAGCATACTCAAGCCTATCTAATTCTGTGTGACGAATATTTATGGCACGTGTTAAAGGGTTCTGAGTTATTTGGAATAATCATCATTCATGTAGTTGATGTTGAAATCGTCGGTAAATTCATTGTTGAAAAACGGATATAAGTGTCGCAGCTAAAATTAAATGATCAAGTAGATTTAAGAGAAAATTATCAATAAAAACTAATTTTTATTATTTATGTACACTGTTTATTCAATGTTCGCTAACGCTATAGAAATTCCTCCGTCAACCGATTAATGACTGAGTTAATTTGACAGCTGAATAATCAATTTATTGATGTACGAGAAAATTATCATCGATCAACTGCGCGAGCAATATGAGATTGCTTTACAAATTTTTGAAATTTTCGTCGAAAAAACCATGAAGTATTCAGTAATACTTTGTACCTGAAAACCTATTCAATCAATTGAATCACATGACTATTTTCCGGAATGCCGGACAGGTTTTGACGTGCCTGGCACACGAATTTTTGATTCGTCGAAAAGCCCTTTGTGCTGCGGGGATCTTTTCCCGGTTATTCGTAGATTTTTTTTTCAGTGTATCTTTCTACTTAATTAAATGACCGCGAAAAAACGAATCAATAATAAAGCTATCATTGTCATAATTTATATATAATGGCTCACATTTCATCAAATAAATGGACAGTAGGTGCAAAACAAGTAACGTTGTTCATTCGTCCACTTTCGTTTTCCTTTTTATATCGGTTGGTTTTATTTATCAATAATAATGATTCGCATATACTTCGAATGGACAACGTAGATATTGATAAAATTCAATATGTACATCCATGAATTTATACTATACTTCGATAATGAAAAGGGAAAAAAAGATTGTAATTATGAGAAGTTTACGTCATTCCGATGTATAATTTTCGGTGGGTGAGCAGTGAAGACGTTTATCTGTGCACCTCAGAAAAAATATCAATGAAGCGTGTGAAATGTTCGATAAAGACTGTAGAACTGTGAAGAACTCATAATTAGCACACAAGTACGAGTGATTACGTATAGAAAATTTGGAGGTCAGCGTGTTATATTAAAAACATCGAGACAATTACAATCAATATAACTTTGAACTAAAGTGTCATTGATGTCAATGCTGAGACCATGAAGACTAGAGTAAAGGAGAACGAACACCTATGGTGATCATGATGAAAATTCGTCCGCAGAATCCGAAAAAATAGTTGAGTTCTGAATTTCGGCACCAGATGCGTTTCAGTCTAAGGACCGCAATAAAGTGAGTGCCATCTGAGAGCATGGAGTGAGCTTGGAGTTATCATGAATAGAGTATTGTTATATGTTGACGGCAGTTGCAGACGTTTCGTACATTGTGCAACACCAATAACAATATTGCTATCAATAAAATCAACTGATTTTTTTGGGGTTTATACCTGGCCATACCTAAGTATACAGCCAGTAGTACTATACTCTAGATGAGAGGTGTTCGAACTGTCCTCTCTGTCTTCCCAGCGGTCTCCGAGAGGGCACTGATGGCCATCAGCTGTGAACCTCGCTTTGCAATAAGTAAGCCTTACCCACAGGTCTGCTCACAACTTAAATATAATTTCAATGTATTCAAATCTATCGGGCTACACAGCCGCTGTGATTTATGAACGAATATTTGTGTACTTTGTCTGCCTTAATTCTATGGAATAAAAACACCCTTTCTGGTGGAATCGAATAAAAAAATATGCAACGGATTTTATTGCGTCTTAAAGTATATATTCACTCATGAGATATGTTAATATTTAAGTTGTGAGCACATTGGTGTTTTTGTGCTATTTGTCCATTACATATACTTATTTTCGGGGTACCTATGTACTGACCCTTATAATCTCAGACCGTCATAAAACTCGATACACAAAATACGCTGGTTCTCCGAATGTCCAATCTTTTCGTAAATTTAGACACCTCTGAGCTTTATGAGTGAGCTTTACCCACAAATCTGCTCACAATTTAGATATAACCTCAATGCTTCAATGGTTTAGAAACTGTTGCTTGTCAATGAGACGATAAACGTTCGATTCACCCAAGCATTTTTTTTTCCATCGATTGTATAATATGAAATGTTTCATATTGTCATATAGGTGGTCACAAGTCCCTGCTTACTGGGCGTTCTACATATGAGTATTCAATTGCTTCATCCATATGAAGTAGAAGAAATATGTATTTTACAAAATTATATATTAATGATTTAGATTCTATTTTCACATGGAATGTCCAGATAATTTTCAAGTGATGGACACTTTAGAATATTACCCGTAAAAGAATTTTCCGATAAGTCCATATGCAGTCTGATATTCTCGTATATGGTCATATCACGCCAGATACGGCTGTATATTCATCAAACGAAAAACAGCTTCGCTGTCAAAGGTAGCGCCAAGTACGGGCCCGCGGTGATTCTCGAGAGCAGATACAATGATATTCAATCGTGACTTATAATACAAAAAGAAATGAAATCATAATACTATGGACTATGGTGTCCGCCATATGATATGTAAAAAGTGCTGTATGAGTTGAAACTCTTGGTCTTACGTTCATTCTTGAGTGAAATGAATATTGATAATAATGTGTATTCTCGTATGGAATTCCTAGAAAATATAATATCCAATATGAATCCATTAATTCATCCAGCAGTGATTAACAAAATTATGAATTCGTCTCACTCTTAATACGAACATATTTGACGCGTCCGACTACCCGATACCGATACTATTTGCACCATTTTTTCCTTTATCATTCTATTAATTCATATGACAAAATGAATATCAGTTTTCATTGACATTTACACAGTATTTCGAATCAAAGGATTAGAAGAGATGAGATTACTCACAGTTCCAGGGATGCGACGATAAATGGGGACCTGGTATTGGACGCGCCAAGTATGTTCGTATAAAGAGTGAGAACAATTCATAATTTTTGGTCATCACTGGTGGATAAATTGATGGATTCACATTGCATATCATATTTTCTTGAAATTCCATACAATTATACACATTATTATCAACATTTATTCCATCGAGTTAACAAATAAATACCATAGAGTTGCGGAATATGAACCCGTTGAGATAATCATTTAAAGACAAGAAATGTTTTAAACAATAAGAATAAATATTATATTTTCAATTCAACCGTCAAAACTAGAAACGCCATTGTGCCATCATTATTTTATATCTTTTATAGTATGCAATATCAAACGTACGGGACGCTTCTTAAATTCACTCATCTTAGCGTTAGAAAATCTAAATTGCTGATTCAACTTTTGGGAAGAGAGTTGAGATTATTCAGAAATCAACCCCACCATTTGGACCCTCTGTCCAATGATGGACACTTTACATAATTCATTACCAACCAAAACGGCTAGAATAAATTAAGCTAATCAGAGTAAGTCCGCACGGACCCAAAATGGTGATGCGAATTTTCCGCAGCTCCGAAACCAAGCAGGGTTTCTCTCTACTCTTTTAACTTCACTTCTATGCCGACGAGCAGACTATAAACGTCTTTCACGCATAAATAGAAACCATAAAACATTTAAAACATTTTTTACTCAAAAGCTGCTCTAGAAGTCAGTTAACGACAATTAAAATCAATATCGAACGTTCTCGTACGCGTTGAGCGTGAGTCAAATATCAGTGCATTCATTCAACGACAAACACTATTGCATAAATAACCAATGTCAATTTCTGTTGTTATAATCATCGAGTGATTTTCTACGAACTTATAAAAACATCAACCAATCATTGTGAAATCGTGCACATAAACGTTTATATTGTAATTTTTACTGAATAATTGATAAATCAGTGATAAATTTAACTAAAGAACCTTCAGTCTCGTTAACATAATTGATTAGATTCCTTCTTGTTTCAACCGCGGGTCGTGGCATAGCAAGCAACGATCCCAATACCATTTTGGACAATTCTCTAAATTCAATTAATATAATTAACTGTGTTCATCGTTTCTCGGATAACATTCGGTAATTCAGCCGAATAGCAACATCTACACTCAGGACATAACACTATATATAGCCTTATCCGAAGAGATCTGGCCAATTTTCATATCAGGCCTGATATGGACGATTTATATATGGCCATATAATGGTTTATCAGAAAACTTCTTCACGGGTATATGATGACTATAATAATTATACTATCCCCTCAAAATCACAAATCACTAATAGCATGACTATTGACCAATAGTTCACTATTGGCAAAACTAGTTTTGACATTGCTATTGGCATTGCTATTGGTATGTCTATTGGCTTTACCTATTGTTTTATTAATAGTTTTTTTTTATGTGGATATATCGAGGGAAAAATATCGAATCAATTCAATATAATGACTTCTATAACATATAGAAATTATTTCCTACATATTTTATATCTTAGATCTGGAATAACATCCGATTGAAGTTAATTTCATGACATTGACGTGGGAATTAGCATAAAATGATCATGTTAACAAAATCTTCATACGGAACATGTGATTCTGTTAAATTCTTTACACAGTTTGATCAAATACCAGTAGATGCAATTGGTGCAAGTAATTCCTTCTTTAGTGTTTCTCGAAGCTATAACTATACTAATGACTTCATACAATTAATGCACTCACAATGTATAGTCTTATAACGTGATTCGATTTGGATTTCCAGTGCAGTGTCGCTCAATGATGACTTTCCATTGATATTCAATAACGATTCCGATTTTCGCTTGCGATGGATCTCAATAGTCTCCCCATTCAATCGGCACAGTATCGGATCCCTATTGAACCTGAATAGTAAGAGCATTAACTATCAGTATTTATCCCGTGATATTCAATAGCATCACTGGTATGGAACTATTGGGAACTATTAGATGCGGAATAGTATCCAATAGTATATTTTGATAATAGCGCCCTATTGACTGATTTCGATTTCATACAGGCCAACATCGCGTATAAATGAGTATCAGCTATCAACTCGATTGTTAGTCATTCTTATAATAATACAATATTGGCTGCTATTGATATTCGATGGCATCCAATAGCAGAACTATTGACTTCTGTTGATTCGTATATAGTCAAATATTTACTTCTTTCAAGTCTCAATGATATACTATTGCCTGCTATTCATATTTAATAGCAGCGAACGATATACTATTGGATACTATTAGGTACTATTGGATATTCAATAGTTCTCAATAGTGTTTTCGATGTGGGTTCCACTCCTTTTGGAACCCGATTGAAAGTTTTATAGTGTGATCCAGTAGTAGTTTTGGACTTTCAAGGTTCATATCCAAGTATCATAATTACGCACAATTATTGTCATCGGGCAAAGTTAATTATTCACCGATCGAGGTAGCATTCGTTAAATCGGAAATGCGATGTGGAATATTACCAAGGATGCTCACGAAGATATTGGACACTCGGTTCATGGTTGAAAAAGCGATGAAAGATCATTCTCAAGATGATAAATTATTGCAGCGAGCTCTGCGTTTTGTACGAGAAAGTTTAAAGGATCTCACCAATGGCACTCATGGCTGTACAACAGCTTATTCCAGTGGTAGAATGCCGTGTATAGAGGTGATATTCACTTCCCAAATAAATTTGGGTTGAGATTCATTCATACCGGTGTAAATTAAGTGATTCACAAATGTCAGGTAGAAAATGATGTTGACAGTAAAGCAAAAGAAACGCTTGAGCGCGCAATACAGCTGATGGAATCAATACCCCAACGGGGTGCACGCGTTATTTATGGCGATGATACAGATTCAGTGTTTATCTTCCTGCCCGGTAAAACAAAAAAAGATGCATTCAATGTTGGCAATGAAATAGGTGACACCCTTACTGCATTCAACCTCTCACCAATAAACTTAAATTCGAGAAAATTTTATGCCCAGCAATATTGCACGTAATATAATCAATTCTGTTTCATTTCGACTTTCCGATTGTAAATGGTTTCTCCATTCGTTTGATTGATAATCTCATGTATTTTGAATTCCGATTAGAGTAAGGAACGTTAACTGTGGAACGTAAATAAACCGGAATATTTGGCGAAGGATTCGAGGCTTGTGCGACGAGATGGTTGTCCTGCCGTACCAAAGGTGGAATTTTAACCAAAGAATCCATCTTCAACAGTAATCATTTATTGAATGGATGAAATTTGAATTAGATTCTAGAGGAATCACTACGGATTTTGATCGATACGAAATATGTTTCACTGCTGGAACAATACGTAACGAGACAATTGGATAAAATATCAGTGGGACGGTGTTACTTGAAAGTTCTGCAACTTTGCGGTACTTTTCTTTGTTTGCAACAACTGCTTAACTCTGTTACGTCTCTACATCATTTTTACAGCTGTCCTACCAACTCATACCTACCTTACCATAAGTAGAAGTATGATGATGAAGAAGATTCATATACGGGCTGCTATCATCTTCCCCACAAACCAAAAGGCGAGTATGACGACGATGCGAATTTGAATGCGTGGCACGACAAAAACGTCGATATGAAATTGTGGAACATAAATGAGCATGGACTGAATCTGATGAATGCGCTCGAGGTGGGGTATGATGACATGGGGGAACGAGCGATTTGAATCAAGTGAAATGTGGAGTATACAGAAAAAAATGGAAATGTATGTTGCGGTGAACTCGTAAATATATGAATTTGATTGGATGGAATCAGTTGAGGCCCAGTTTTTTTAAGGATAAACCTAGTTAGTTAACTGACGCGGTTTAAGTTAAGTTCCCCCACTTTGAGTCCCTTCCCCTATCTATTTTCCCCTAACCGCGTGATGTTTGTGCGATTGGCGCCATTGGCGGCTGTCTGATTTGAACTCTGTATACTGAGAATATTGTGTAATAATAATCTTTGTTATTATTCAGTTGATCAAATTACGTACTAAGCACTGTACACGTGTCAATAACGTTGCAAACTTCACAAGTTTAGAGACAATTACACAAAAATCACTCTTTGTTAATTAATAACTTGATATCACTGCATAAAATATTTAACACTTTGAATTGGAATATTTGAGGTTATGATGAATACGCTGGACTTGAAACAGGCTTCGAACTTCTGATTGACGCTACAATGCGGCGCTAGTTTCGGGATCTAGGTGGGGAAACTTAACTTAGGCCACGGTCCGAATTGCGCTCACAGCGTTCATAGCATACCAATGTGCGGTCCGATTCGTGCTTTCGACGCTCACCGTTTGCGCTGCAAACGTTATGACGTCAGAAGTGACGTCATACTCAGACGCTCACGGTGCTCACAGATCGGACGGTCAACACTGGGAGCGCACGAGCACGCGAGTGGTCCGAATTATGGGTACTGTAAACAGCCGTTAGCGCGCTCATTGAATCGGACCGCACCTTTGCAGTTTGTACGTTGTAAGCACTGTGAGCGCAATTCGGACCGCGGCCTAGGTTTATCCTTAAAAGAACTGGGCCTGAGTAGCAAAATCTGACAAGAGCCAAACTTGTAAATTATGAGATGGTAAGTAGTCCAGTGGTCGATAATACAGTGTTCCGAACGAATATTACCATTATCATAGGGTCGACGTTGAAAAACGAACAGTATAAGAACGCGAACAAGAATACAATTATTTGAAATTTGATAGCTTAGTCATTCGTATGTACAGAAAATTATTGAAATTGGTTTTCTATATTTGATAAAACCTTAGATGAGGTTGACCACGTACATAATTGATGGATAAATTTTTAGACGTTAATGTACTTTTCCTTTCACGACATTTATTTCCTGAGAATATTGTTCAATATAATTGTCGCTTACATTTATGGAGATCTTGATTCCTCTGTATGTAGATAACTTTATGCATTCGGTGATTAGATAACCTATAAGAGTAATCGCAATAAAAATAACTAATGGCATTTTTCACATTCGTTTATAAATGTATTTCCACATTGTTCTCAGTGTAGGTGGCGAGTATTTACACACGTGTAGAAATTGCCACAATTCTTCGGATGAAGAATCATATACATTTGAAGGAACACTCAGATTTGTAGTCAAATCAAATGTATTTGTCGTATATTATAAATAAATGATTGCATTACATACATCGATCAGTTGGAAGGCCTGGTTGATTAAAAAACAGATGCGTCATCATACATGTCCATATCCTGTGGTACCTAATTCTATGCAATCTTGAGTTCACGGTTCACACAAATACCAGTGCCAGCATGGTAAACACACAACATTGACTATGTGAGCAGAGCACAGTGGATATTTGGGATCTTCAAATTTGCTGACTGAAAAAAACAAAAAAAGCACGTTATATTTATTCATGTTGAGCTGGAATTTGTGATGAACTTCATGGAATCAACACAAAACTCAATTTCGGCTGTAAAATAATAATGACACCTTCAATCACATCATTTTGTCCACTTATCGGTGGATTTTGATGAACAAGTGTAGACAGAAAAAAAAACATTGCTTCAAAATGTCCACTTCTACGATGCTCTGTATTATCAGGCCATTATTCAACTTTCGATTCCTCGCGTACAGAGGAATCAAGAACTTCATAAATTTAGGCGACAGTTACATTAAACAATATTTTTAGGAAATAAATGTCGTGGAAAGGAAAATACATTATCGTTTAAAAATTTATTCATGAATTATTTGCGTGCCCAACCTTATTCAAAGTGTTTTTCAAATATAAAAAACTAATTTCATTCAACTTTTTGTTACGTCCTGAGTGTAGATTCGGTGATTAGGTTGAGCTGCCAAATTTTACCCAAGTAAAAATGGAACAGTTAATTATATCAATTGAATTTAGATTATTGTCCAAAATGGTATAGGGATCGTTGCTTGCTATGCCGCGACCCGGTTGAAGTAAGAAGGAATTGGATAGATTATGTTAACAAGTTCGAAATTTCATTGGATAAATATGTCACTGATTTATTAACTTATCCACTAAAGAAACCACAATAAAACGTCTATTGCACAATTCACAATGATTGGTTAGGTTTATGAGTATTCACTACCACTGTTCGTTACTCTGTCGATTGCACTACGCGCCAGGTTGCAGGCGTTGCAACGTGAATAATGATCAGTAAGTTAGTCGAATCGATTTATTGGAAATTAAAGAGTTCACTGTGATTGTTTAATAAGAATTATAACACTCGATATAGGGTGCACGACCCAGGCACCTTAAAAATTTTGAGAGCATGTCCAGCCCGGCACTAGCAACTGTAGTCCGGGGTCCCAGTTGAGATCGGATTTGTGCTGGTAGTGGCTGTCCTTACTTTCTTTGATTATATATGAAGTAAGGCGAGATATGGTGTCAAAACCATAACTTTCGCGAAATAGTAGTACGGCTGAATTTGCTGAAAAGCGAGGTGTCATTTCGTCTTTTTCAAGATGAAGCCAATATATTGATAACACTCGGTATTAATACCGATTATTTATTGGATTATACCGGTTATTGGTATGAATGATCAACACAATGATATTTAATTCACGCTCAACGCGTATGAGAACGTTTCAAGATGGGTTTTATGATTCGTTAACTGACTTCTAGAGCAGCTTTGATGATTGTTTCAAAAGTGTCGTTGGTTTGCTTTTAACGTGAAAGCTGCTATGAGTCTAATCGGCATAGAAGTGAAGAGAGAAAATCAGAGAGAAGTCTTGCTTGTTTTCCAAGCTGTAGAAATTGCCATCAGCATTTTGGGTCCGTGCGGATTTACTCTGATTGGCTTAATTTATTCAAGCCGTTTTGATTCGTTGATAGTTATGTAAAATGTTCACCATTTGACAGATGATTCAAATGGTGGGGTTGACTTTGAAGTAATCTCAAATTTTAATTTCAAAAAGCTGAATTAACAATTTGGGATTTCTCACGTTAAATATAAGAAGAGTCTCATACGGTTGATATTGCATACTATAAAAATATAAAATAACGATGGCACAATGACATTTCTTGCTTTGACAAATGAATTTCGAAGATATAATTATTATTCCTAATGTTTAAAATATTTCTTATCATTAAATGATCATTTTAAGGGGTTCATATTCTGCAACTCAATGGTATTCGTCTTTCATTCGTTTCCCACGGTTCTTGCAAATGCGCAAGTGCGCAGTGACAGTAGAAAGGATTAGAAATGTAATACATGAATCAATTGTGAGCGGGAAATCTATTAAAAGTCATTAAAATTTGATAATGCGGATTGCGTAAATGTGTAGTTATAGTAAATAACACAAGGAGGTCACTCAAGACCTAACATTCTGTACTTACGAATGAATAAGCTACCAAGTTTTCAATAGTTGTATTCTAGTTTGGGTTCATATACTATTCGATTCTCAAGGTCGATCCTACGATAATGGTAACTTTCGATCGGGGGACTGTATCATCGACCACCGTCGAACACTTACCATCTTGTTATAATTTACAAGTTCACCCCAACATGCATTTTCATTTTTTTCCATATACCACATTTCACTTGATTCAAATCGGTTGTTCCTCCATGTTAACATATTCACCTCGAACTCATCCATCAGAGCCCATGCTCACTTGAGTTCCACAACTTCATATTGACGTTTTCGTCTTACATACATCTCAGAAAACACCACAAAGGTCAAATCCGCAAATGGAAACATAAATTCAATTATATATTTCATCAACAGAAAATAGGTATAGATATACATACAACTAGTATGAGCGAGTAAATGAATAACAACCATGATTATGAAATGATTCAATGACCTAACAAAGAACCAATAAGAAATTAATACATAAGGAACAACAGTAACCTATCATAAATATTATAAATCACTGAATAATGTAATTAACAAACGAGTAATGCACTAACGACAGTTCATTTAAGTATAAGTAACAATGCCAACCAATACAGTATAAAATAACTCATGAGCAATTTATGCACAAATAACATTATTAACAAGTAGCATAAATTACTCATTTATGCATAAGCTGAACAATAAGCCATCAATAATGTATTAGCTGATAACCATAACACGAGGGAGAAAATGACTCAACTTACGATAACAATGAAACTCATGAAGCTGAGTCAATCATTTCCCCCTCGGAATGCATAGATTAAAATAGAAAATAAGGTAAAAATAGTTGTCCGATAAATTGCCAAGAATCTCAAGAGCCATTATCAAATTCTGGGAATCTATGGACCCACAAGCGGATTACGCAATTTACGATTAGGACTCACGTCCAATCACGAAACACTGATAAGAACCTGAATGCCCAGCGCAAAGACGCCTGACTCACGTCATCACTTCTCCATAACAAACACGCGTCAACAAACACTATAAATTTCCCCGGACACTTAGAATCTATCTCATTAATTCCTCACTCATTTTTTATTCGCTCATCTTCCATTTAACACATTCACATCGCTTAACACTTCAAAGTATAACTTGAGGAGAAACTCTCCTCTCATAGTAATCATCAGGGACCAAGTTTAGAAGCTACAATAATGACTCAACCTAACTAATTCAATCGAAGATCATCAGACCCGCGTTAAATTTCTTTCGAAAAACATTCAAACTCAGATCAGAACCTCTAAGAGAAACCGGTCACCAATATTTAATACATAGTTGCTTCTGAGAATTCAAGGCATAAGCCTCTATTATAGAAAGTAGTCTATCAAGTGAAGTGCAATATTAGTGTAAAACGAGTTCCTATAATAAATCCATCTGTAATGAAATGAATCATCGTCTCTAAAAATCTTCGTCACTCGAGCATATACCTATATATCATAGAGTTGTGAGAGACAGTCGGTAAGAGAAGGGGGTGAATTACTACGAAACATTCACTAGCGGCATCCTGGTTAACATCGTCTCTATGTTACTTCAAACCCAAGAAATACCTACGACCTATTCCCGGGCCATAAGAGCTCATCCAACAGGAACGTTGATCATGCTGCATGAAAGGTTGAGATGGTTAGATAAAATGAATGATCACGTAACAATGGTGCGTATTCGTTGTATCAATAAACATATTTATTCGTTTTAATTCATCTTCTAATTTGATATGTTGTAGATATGTCAGTCATGCATTGGCCGCGGTCATTTTGTAGATTGTGATCCCTTGGATTCTCCAGTACTCTATCGCCGTATTCAAGCGTAAAGAAATCTGACACCCGGGACTGCATCGCGGAAGGTAATTCAATGAGAAGGTAAACTCGTATATGGGCTTTCCGGAAATGGACATAATATTCGAAGAATGAATGGAATTGAGAACTTAGTCATTCCGCAGTATTTCAAGCTAATGACTTCATTATTTGATGATACAATGCGGTAGTTTGAGTTTCAGTATATAATTTAATATACTAGCAGTATGGATTTATTGACAAGGAAAAGACGCTTTTGGCGCTCTCATTACGCTCCCAGGGAGGGCCATGTGCCCAGATCCATAAACTTGGCCATATACCTGGCATTGGCCAGATCGTTCCAATTATTTTTTTTTCAAATTGTTCAATCGATCGAGGTGGAACCATGGTGAAACCATTATAGATGCAGAACCGATCGTTCGAATGATGATTATGATATACTTGGCGCTGCGACAATAAACACATCGAAAATATATGAAAAATATCACGGTTAGATATATTAGACAAAGAAACATTGATAAGATACATCTCATTTGGCAACTGGCATAAATTCATGAGAATCATTCAAAATAAATAAAAATATGTGGTAACCAGGGAATTAATGAAAAGATATAGTAAAGTGGATTGAGTCAGCAGCTACTTTAAATGGTAAGTATTGAACTCTTATTTACTCTATCATTGAAACTGTTTTTAATTGACATGATAGTCTTTTTTTTCATCATAGATACAGAAACCATAACTCAATTACTCCCACTCCCATATTTGATCGCCCTGAAGACTATACTGTCCACAAGGGAGAAGACGGAAAAATAAAACAATAACTTGAATCAAGTTAAGGACATCCTTGTTGTCTTCGTACCTGTGAGTATTTAATTTCATAATTGATTTTCCGTTTTCCCATGTAAATAACACGTGAAAATTTTTGTTTTTTTCCACGAAAAACTCAGAAAATAATTTTTATTCCAATTTCGATCCACATATTCTTGCGGGAAATTTAATTCTCTACAAAAAAGCTCTGCTATATTTTTCTCATAATCTCAACAGATAAAAAGTTATCAGGCTTTGAACGCTCGCAATCAAATGAAATTTAACAAAGTATAATTTTAGATCCCAAATTGTATCACAATGGATCTGATTATGAAATTATACTGTTTTCAACTGCACGTAATGACTCGAAGGTTAAAATAAATATATATTAATGTAAATATTTGCTTACGTTCTAGTCGCATTTCCCTCAATTAAAAAATAAAACAAAAAATTTAATTTTCTTTCCAATTCAAGAAAATTCTTTTCATTTACTCTCAGTCGATAATATCACTTGTTATGACTTATTACGCCATCTAGCAGCAATATCCCAAAGTTATAAGTAATAATGCCAACAGCGAATTGGAAATGACATGAACAAAGTATAATTCTCTTCTTCTTCTTTTTTGTGTGTATTTTTGTTTTTAAAACATCTTCAAGATGAGCAAAGCGTCTAAATATCAATATATATTTCCAGTTGGCTTCCAAAGTAGTGCATTGAATACACGGAAATTACCATCTCAATGACAAGTATTGAGTGTTTTTTTCTATAATTTAAATTTTCTAAAAAAATCTGTTCGGGAAAGTGTTCGCAATATATTAAATGAAGTTTATGAAATTTGGAGTCCTGGTGGTATACCAATTAAAATATATAATGTTACCTCAAAAATTGAAAAACCATCATGAATGGAATTCAATAAAAAAAAATGAATCGTGTAACACACGTACCCAGAAATCAAAGAAAAAACGATTTTCTGAAAAACTAGACAAAATTCTCGATGTAGTTGTTAAAATATGTTTTGACCAGCTTACGGAAATGCAGAAAGAGTTTTTTTTTAATCAACGCAGTGAAGATGGTCCAAGTCCTGTTTTGGTCGATCCAGATTCGTAAACAAAAGTGATGAAAAAGGTATTTGATTTAAGTAGATAGAGTTTTTATATATTATTAATTAGATTAGAATTTAAAATGAAATAATTATTGCTGTCATTTTTAGAGTTAACTAAAAGTTTTTCTAACCTGTCTACGTCTACGGTGTCTTGGAGTAAATCTCTTGCTGGTTCTGAAGGTCTTAAACGCGGAATTTCAAATTTTGAAGATGAATTGCCTTCTCGTCTGAGGCCAAAGAAAATTAATATTATGGACTCAAGAGTAAGTGCTACTCTAGATTGGGCAAAAATTAGCGATAGAATGACTACTTATGTTATAAATTCTGTTGCTCAAAGTATGAACATTAGCGTTGAAAATATGAACTCCAGTAGGAGTTCTATATACGAAGAAATCGTGTAACATAACGGGAAACAATTGTTAATGATATGAAACAGCAGTTTACTTTCCCTCCAAGTGTAGTGTTACATTGGGATGGTAACAACTCGAAGATTACGAGACTGCCAAAAAAGTTGATAGGTTTCCGGTATTGTTATCAGAACCAAATTTTGAACAGCTTCTAGGTGTTCCAAAACTAGATTCCGGAGACGGTAAAAGCCGGGCGAATACAATTATTGAATTTCTGAATGAGTGGAATACAAAAGTCAATATCAAGGCTCTGTGTTTTGATACCTCTTCCGTTAATACAGGTTTTAAGAATTTAATAATTTTACTATCTATTGAATTGTTATTATTTTATTATTTATTAATTTTAAATCATAATTTTTGAAGGTTCGAAAGAAGGAACACGCTCACGACTGGAATGTCATTTGAATAGACATTTGCTTCATTTGGGTTGTCGACATCACATCTACGAATTGGTAACTAGAAGTGTTGCTGAAACTTGTTAGCCTGCCACGAATGGTCCTAACGTGGTGATATTCAGTCGGTTCCAAAAAAAAATGGGAAAAAAAAGGAAGGAGAGATTTGAACGGGTATTCAGGATCCTCGTATAGATATGATAACCAGAGATACCAGAGAAGATATATTGCAATTTATTTCAAATCCAATAAAAGTAAATTTTTATTAATCAAATTTGTTGTAAATCTCGCGTTGCAAAATATGATTTATGCTATTATAACTGTTACAGGAATATCAACCGCTAGATGATTACAGAGAGCTGTTGGATTCAAGTTGGGAGGAACTCCATCTCACGGTTTTACATTTGAACAACCTGGAGCTATGCACCATGCAAGATGGCTTTCAAAAGCCATCTACTGTCTAAAAATGTTTATGCTTAAAATACAATTTAAGTTATCAGCCAGAGAAGTCTCACAACATCGTGATATATGTTTTTTATCGTCACGATCTACGTAAAAGCATGATTTCAATGTCATAATGCCGTTGAAGCCCCTAATCTGGATATACAGTTCTTGAAAGACTCCATTAAGTGCAAAAATATTAGGGTGGCCCTTAGCACGGCGTCAAACGAATTTTGACGCGTTCAACCTCTCGTTGAGTTACAAACAATTAAAAAAAAAGTGTGCAAAATTTCAGCCCTCTATTTCAATTACATACCGTGCCTGTAAGCATGAACTTGTTAACATTGGAAGCCCATTCAAATTTTCGATATTTCCTATGTTCTTCTGTTCCAATTTTCTCAATGGCTCTAAAAATATGAACTCTGGGTGAATCCATTGAGTATCAACCCGACAACAAAATCTCTCGGATTTTAGGCCCAAATTCCACCCTAGGATCACGAAATTCGTACTATATGGTAGCTTAATTTCCTGATTTTTTAAAATTTTATGATTATCTCGTGAATAACTCATTTTACGGTGAAGTTTTATGGAATATTTTTTGTAGGAAATTTCCTCAGCTACAAATACAATCGAATAAAGTTATAATTCATCCATTTTATTTATTCATAAACAAATGCATAGATCAGTTTTTATTTTTTTTACAAAAAATCTCGCATCGCAGTCTTTTTTTTGGCTCCGGGAAATTGCTTTTGGTATTCAGACACAAGTGGGAGGATGTATTGTGTCTGCGTCTCGTTATTGGTCAGAATATTATCAAATTCGTCAATTAGGTGTACTGCCCGCTCTGCAGGATCATTCACGACTTTCAATTTTGTGACTATTGCCAAACCTTGTTGAAATGTTTCTTCGTTGCTCCACTCTGAAGGGTTGACGTTGTGGAATTGCGTACCGATACCAAATCTTTCAAAAAACATGAGACAGTGAGGAGTGATGAAATGGTCCAAGTCTTTGTTCAAGAGATTTGCCACTTCCTTGTAGTTTATTTCGAGACGTTTGGGACAACTCTCTCTCTCATTTCATCATCCAATGACTCATTTATATTCACTTCGATAGCCATTCTCCGCTTCAAATCAATCGACAAACTCTCGTCAAAAAACACCATAGCAATAGCTTCAGGGCTGATGTACCACAAGTAATTGATCAATTTGTTCACAGTAATTTTAGATATTTGTGAATCGAACGATTCATAATTGTGGAGTGTTTTTATGAATCCCAAATCATGGTTCGGAGCTTGTGGTGCCAGGGGACATGTGAACCATGCCTATATATATCATGACGATGAAAATACAAATTCCTCTAATCCCCTTTTCTTCTTGTGCAGTCAACTTGAAGCAATCTCTGAATAAATAGATTTTTAAGCAGTATAGAGCTTTTGCCATCCAGCGAACGTGATGCATACCTCATGGACTTCTAAATTTTTGTCAGAGGGTAGGACAACACTAAGAAATATAAGTGTCAAGTCCATCAATTCTTTGTAATCGTCTCGTGGCTGTACAACGGTTTGAGTTTTTTCTACGAAACACCGAATACTTTGAACGTGATCTTGTAGTATATTCTTTACAGTTTCACTCCGCATTCCACTCTTAGATTTCGATTGGTCAATGTCGCTCCAACTCCTTTTGAACCTCTTGAAAATTGGAACTTCTGATCCACGTAATACTGGAATTTTTACATCAAAAACTGCTTTCAGATCCAATTCGAAGATATGATCGACAAGGGATATACATAAGATCTTTTCTTCATACTCGGTCGAAAGTGCGTACTTTCGGCTTCGACTTCGAGGCAGAAAGTCTAACATTTATGCATTGGTAGATCCGCGCATGCGCTCTGCAACAGTGCACCGAAAGAAATTAATCATGCACTGAACAGATACACGAAGGTGGCCGCTAGTCAGCAATCGCTACCACTCACTCGGTTGTTTTGTTTGTTATTGCGGATACTGAGTTACGCATAACATCAAATTGCTTGCTGAGAATTTTTATGTGAATCTACATATCAGTGATTATAAATTAAGGAATTGTATGAAGTGAAATATAATTAGTAAAAAAAAGAATGGACGAACCATCTTCATCAGTGGAATCTATGGACGAGGAAGAGATTTTAAGAAGCTTTGATGCAGAAGCCACTTTAATAATACAGTCGGAGACGTTGCCGAAGAAATCCGCTGATAGATATATTCTAAACCACAAAGCATATAAAAATTGGCAAAGGGAACATAAAAGTTCTTTGTCGAACTCTGAAGAGAGTAATTTAATTGTGTATTTTAAAGAATTGACTAAAAGGTTGAGCCCGTCAACAATATGGAGCACATGGTCAATGTTAACAAAAACTTTAAACACACGAGAGAATATTGATATTGGTAAATTTCAAAACTTAAAAAGTCTTGTCAAAAGTAATTCCAAAGGTCACAGGCCGAAAAAATCTTTGGTGTTAAAATGGGATGAAATTAAGAAATTCATAAATGATACAGCAGATAAAACACATTTGGACGAAAAGGTTAGCATATGAATATTTACTTACATCAAATGCTTAACTAATTAATAATAATACTTATATTCTTACAATATGAATATTAATATTATCATTTTTATTGTAATTTAAGGTTCACCTCATATTTGACATTTGTAGGGCACTTCGATGTAAAGAACTCTCTGAGCTCAAGATACAAGATGTAGAAGATCTTGGAAATCGGTATCTTGTTTCAGTCATCGAAACAAAAAATGATGTTCCTCGGCAATTCATCATTGGAGGATTTTTTTATAAAAAAATTAAACAGTATACTGCGTTGAGACCGGAAGAACCATTCAGTGATAATTTTTTCATCCAATATCGCAATGGAAAATGTATTCGCCAAAATATAGGCAAAAATACAATTGGAGGAACACCTCAATCCATAGCAATGTACCTGAATTTACCAAATGCAACACGGTATACTGGGCATTGTTTTCGTAGGACTGCCGCAACACTGTTATCTGATTCAGGTGCGAATGTGACTATGCTTAAACAACTAGGAGAGTGGAAGTCCACAAATATAGCACAAGGTTACTTTCTATTTATTTAATTAGATTTTAAGTAATTCTTACTACTAATCATTTGAATATATATGAATTTAATCCTTTATTAAATATTAAAATGATATTATGTTTATTGTAAATGTCTTATTTATAAATAATTTAATCATTGACTTATTTACAGGCTATGTAGAAAATTCTATGAAAAATAGAGAACAAATTTTTGAACAAATTACTCATGCAGCTGTTTCCAATGTTCAAAGTAATCCACAACCGTCAACTAGTGCGAACTATGTTCTACTGATAAAAACTTTGCAAACACCAATCAAAAGTCTGCATGTGCCGAGAGGGATGGGGATAATTTTTCGGAAAATTTCGATTTCAATGCTCGAATTAACTGCCATCGATAATTCAAATCAATCCGAAATATCTAAATCACCGATAATCGCGTTTACAATGGCTAACAACAAAAAATTACTAGTAACCTATGATAAACAATTTCGTACAAACTATTTTGAGTGAAAACTCATCAAATTCAGCTTCCTACGCAAATACTGAATGTAATAAATATGAAAACTGCGTATTTAATGGAAATATTATAAACAATTTCTATTATTCGTGTATTGGTCATAAAAACTGTGAAAAAAAAGAAGAAGAGAATATGCAATAACAGATTTCACGATACAGTAATATAATATGAGTGATAAGTGATATCAATTCTACGTTATAACTTCTCTAAAATTAATAATTTCATTATGTTTTATTCATAAAATGTTAATAAAGGTGTACTGATGTACGTAAATTAATTTTTTCTTAAAAAGTGATTTTATAATTATCTTTTCAGATATATTTGATGCATGCCCCTGACCAGCAGCACTCGCTTCGCTCGTGCCGCAGATGTCGGGGCAGGCCTCAAGAACATACTATAGGTATAGGTGACATTTATGGCTCGAGAAAGTAAGTAAATGGAAAGGAAAAAGAACAAACGGAAAAAATGCTGACATGAATAAAAATGAGATAAAACGTACTTTCGACCGGGTATAAAGAAAAATATTATACACTACACGGGCAGAAAATTTGAGAGCCCTGAACTGCCCTTGGAGCGTAATATACTATCCCGCAAAATTCGTTCAAGCACAGTTGCCGCATCTGTCATAGTTCCCAAATTTGAAGCTGTTGTATCACAATACAATACCTTAATAGACTCAGAAACACCCCAATCTTCTAGAACTTTGTGTATTGCTGTTGCTTGAGCCTCTCCTGTGCCACTGTCCAATTCTGGGATCCCCAAGAGTTTTTCTGTGTCTCCGTTTGTTATCACAACAGGCAGTCTATCAAGAACTTGACGTTTCAATAAGTTGGGCAGTAACTTCCCATCCCACGGAACAACAGCTGCCTTTAGCTCGAATTCTTGAAATTCTTTTTTTATATTCCTCGCTTTTACTTCACATAATCGTTCTCTTTGCCAACTGATCGATGTTTTGTCAATAATCAACGTTGATACATCGTAATTGAGACGATGAGCGACCGTGACAATCAAGTATACGGCTGGTCTGTCTGATATTTTGCATCGATCCAATACTGCGACGAGCTTTTCATCAAAAATATTGATCGTTCCTCTTGATTTTTTTGAAGCCAGTGGTCCATAATGATCTAAATTCTCAGGCGACCATTCAGCTTCATCGTCATCAAGTGAAACATTAGAATACGTACCAAGACTCTTTTGGCTACAACTCACCGTCCCACGACTTGAAGCCAATTCAACAATTTCATCTAAAATAAATTGATCGTGATAATATTGTCTTATTAAATAGGGGTTATAGCGAATTCATAATAAAACTGTGAAATATAATGGTTACTTACTCCATAATGCTTTTTGTTCTTCCAATTTCTCCGAACACCTCTTTCTCAACTCTTCTTGCTCTAAACGAATTCTTTCTTCTTGTTCATATATCGGTTCAATATTTGACATATAACCGATTCGCTCAGGTTTTCTTTGGTTCAATAAGAACTCTTTTTGTACTTCATCAATCCTTTCAAAAACATTAGCATGAGCGATGTCGAATAGAGTCTTCGACTCAGAAGTAAAAGCGTCTTTTTTTGGTTTATTGTAGGATTTGTCACGATTTTCTTGTAGTCGCCGCCAGGTTCGATAGGGGGACTCCAATTTTTCGATGCAGTGGATTCTTTGTTTGGTCGGTAATTGTGCTTTTTGCCAAAAGATTATGACTTCATCAATGACCAATGTTACACTTTCTCGCAATGTCATCTGATTGAACTCTCGAAGATAGAAAAATAGGACTTTCAGTACTTGTAGTTTGGATGGTAATTTATTACCAACTATCTGTGTGTCGATATCTTCAATCAGAAAAATATTATGACGTAGTCTTGGAGTCGAGGACATCATAAAATTAGTTAAAATTCAATACTCATGAAAGCGATTATCAAGTTTCAAAGAATCACCGTCTTAATCACTCTCTCTATTCACAGTGTTAGTGATGCGAGAATGTATTTGCGGTTAAACTTCTGACTCATGTTGCGAATGTCAATCATAGAGTGTCTTCATTGCCAACAGAAGGAACTTGATCCGATAAAAGCGTCAAATTCGAATTCGAATTTCAGAATATTGAGTTCGGACGCAGAAAAGTGTATCGTTACCTATTCGGCAGACACAATTTCCGAGGTGTATTATATGATCGCTAGAATCGAGTGAATTCAGAAAAAAATGACAGAAAACTTACAAACATTACCCCTACAAAAAATATTCTATAAAACTTCACCGTAAAATGAATTATTCACGAGATAATCATAAAATTTAAAAAAATCAGGAAATTGAGCTTCCATATAGTACGAATTTCGTAATCCTAGGGTGGAATTTGGCCCTAAAATCTGAGAGATTTTGTTATCGGGTTGATACTCAATGAATTCACGCAGAGTTCATATTTTTAAAGTCATTGAGAAAATTGAAACAAAAGAAAATCGGAAATGTTCAAAATTTAAATGGGCTTTCAATATTAAAAAGTTCATGCTTACAGGCACGTTATATAATTGAAATAGCTGAAATTTTGCACACTTTTTTTTTAATTATTTTGAACTCATCGAGAGGTTGAACGCGTCAAAATTCGTTTGACGCCGTGCTAAGGGCCACCCTAAAAAATATAAATGAAAAAATTTCAAATGCAGCTGTCAAAGCGTTTTCCGGACAGGGATGGTATTGGTGAGAAGATCTCGCTTCAATATCTTTTTTTGATGATTCAATACCTCGAGAAATGAAACTAAAAATGATTCAGTCCATAAGACAAAAAGACAGTGTATCTGATGCAAAAAGAATTATTGTACAAAAAAATAATCACGATATTGTTAATGCTACAGACATGAATGAATTCATTACAAAGAAATCAATAATTTTATTGGATTCATTCGACTTGCCATTTGATTTTCTCGACATAGATCCACAATATTGGAAAACAAATGAGAGCTACATGAATTGCTAGAATTTTCTCAAAGATCTCAAAGTCGTTAATGACATCGCGGAACGCGGGGTGGCTTCAATCGAACAATTTATAAATTTGGAACTGAAAATGAAGATCAAAAGAATATCTGTTACAAGTAGTTGCTGATCATCGAAAAAAATATCATAATCGTAATAAAAAGAATTATTTATAATCAAAAGTGTAATATTAATTTTAAAATATTGTAATTATTAATTCGTGAGAAGACTATGAATTTGTGATTGTATGAATAAATATTTGCGACAGTTAAAGATTATTTTTAGACAGTTAGGAATCATTCCACATTTAAAAAAATTTGATAATCGTTCTGAAATTATATCTGGTTAAATTCAATTGAGTTGCAAGGGTTTGAAGCCTCATAACTTTTTACCAGTTAAGATTACAAGAAAACCTTGTGAAAACTTTTTAGTAGAGAATTAAATTTCCTACAAAGATTTGTGAAAAAAAAGTTTGAACAAATGTTTTTCCTGAGTTTTATGCGGAAAAAACGAAAACAAACGTTTTTCATATGTAGATTATATGGAAGACGGAAAATCGTTGAGCGTCTCGTAGTCTTGAAATATCGAGCTACGCTTCTAGGAGAATTTTTTTTACACCTAGAAGAAACTGTTGAGATGATTAGAAAAAACTGTTTTCTTTCGGACCGCCCTAATATTCACCCATCAGATGTGTTAATATTTTATTCATTTCATGCAGAAAATTTCGCAAAAACAAAATTATATATATATATTAATCGTCCGGAGATTCGAACCTGAGTCGTCGAGTTGAGAAGCGAACACTGTGTCATCACAGCTACGTAGTGCTTTAGATATAAATGCATAGAAGTTATATTTAAGTTCTGAGCACATTGGTGTATTGAAGCTATTTGTCCATTACATATACCTATTTGTGGGATACCTATGTACTGACCCTTATAATCCCCGACCGTCATAAAACTCCGAACCGAAGAAATTCTTGCTCACCCAGTGCACTCCGTTATCAGTTGATCGAAACACCCCTGACATAGGTACATACCCCGCAAATAGCTATATGTAATGGACGAATAGTTCCAATACACCATTGTGCTCAGAACTTAAATATAACTTCTGTGCACATGAATCGAACGGACTACGTAGTCGTGATGGTATAATGTTTGCTCAGTAGAATTTTCTACAACAAACATCTTACCATTAAAACAAAGATAATATGCTATCAGTTATTAATTAGACCAATTCTCACATACGCTATGCCTGTATTATGGAACATCAGTACATCACAAATGGAAAAATTGAGACTCTTAGAAAGATCTTGCTTCAGAGCTATCACTAAAATATATTGAGACAAAGAATACGAGTATAAAAGAAATTTCAGCAACTCTAAATTATATAATACCGCCAATTGTACTCGCATCGATAACTTTATTCTAAAATTAACTAGAGACTATTTTGCACAAATACAAAATATCCCCAACACAGATATCAACAAATTCGCTCATATTGACCCGACTCTTGCCAACTTTGCAACTATTAAAGGCTACCCAAGACCACAATATTTTATATATTACGACAGATTAGGAATTGTACAAAATGAATTTAATATTCCAACCATATATCATTGGTCACGCAACGAAGCGAGTTAAAATCTCCCCCCGAACATCTCATATATCGAAAACTATCGAAACAAAATCAAATATTCCACAACTATACCCAACATTGACTTTAATAATTTCTATCGCATTAATAGTAAATATTGGTGGATCGCCTCGGATGTTGCATTTCATTATGATTCAAAAAATAGAGAAATCTTTAATAAAATACAAAATAAAAAAGAAAGTACAACAATTGAACACGATAATAGTGAGAAAAATAAAAAAAAATACAAACAAATAAATATAGAGACAAATAATTAAAAACTTGTATTAATAATTAATAATGATAATCATTTTTAACTATCAATTTATATTATATCCATCAACGTCCGCCATTATACACAAATAGAATAAATAATAATTCCATACTCGGTGTAATTTTTTGAACAATTTCAATTACGTCAAGATATAGATGACCCATGATCGAGGATGGATGGTCAGCTTAGGGCGTCAAAGTTATTATTCAGCTTACTTTGCCACCCTAAGTCTCGCCCCCACCCGACACACCATGTGTCTATCCATCATCATGACTTGTAATACTCAAACCACAATACTTTACTAAATTAACATGAAAATATTAATTGTCCCGATTCTCTTTATTCCAATGTTATTATTAGATATCATTACTTCATATTTGAAATAACTACACAAATCCGAACACAATACAATTGTTGTACAACACATATTTGTGTGCAATTCTCATCGAAATTAGAATTTTATTTAGTGTTTTTTTTTTCTCATTATTATTAAATAATTAAACGAACTTACCTGTAAGTGAAGTTCTATTGTAATTGTATGAGCGCCTCTCCCGAAATGATCAACATGTAGTACCTCCATTCCACACCGACGTCGCCACAAATTTTATAGCAGTCAAGTCGAAAACTGCGCCCCCTGTCCCACATGCAATCCCGTCTATTCGTCATTATTTTAAAGCTTTGATCTATCGTTCGTGGGTTTGCGTTTCACGTAAACTGGGATTTCTGGGTGGGAGTGATCATTTCGGAAGAGGCGCTCATACAATTACAATAGAACTTCACTTACAGGTAAGTTCGTTTAATTGTATTTCGAGCCTCTTCCTCCATGATCAACGTAGTTGTTGAAAGGCTGCAACAGCAGCTATATTCCAGGCTGATAATTATTCGCTTTGTGAAGCTCAAACATTTTTATTTGAATTACCTATCTTTGGCTGATAATTAAACTTATACATAATAAAAATCTCGCGTGCTATTCGCACTTTAAAACGGACGTTGCAAACGAGCTTTTGTACGTAACAACATTTAAATTATAAAACTTAACGAATGTGAGTGATCCAGCCGTCCATCCAGCCGTTTTTCTTATTGTCTCTATGTCCACGCCATTTCTTTTCGCCGCCGAAGTTGAAGCATGGCGCGTACTGTGCGCTGCAAAAGTCTCTGTATCTATGCCGCTTATCTTTAGAATATTTTTGACCCAGCGACTTAAAGTTTAACTAGAGACCACGCGAAAGGGTTTCTTAAATGATAAAAATAATGATTTTTCTTCATCTCATATCCTCTCAGTTTTCGTTGAATATGTTTTCAACACTGAGGCTGCACACAATTTTCTGTTATCGCTGTAAATTGGTAGGATCAGTATTGGCTGTTTCCGACGCGGGCCTAATGTTTTGATGGGGTCCGGGATTCTTATTTCGATCGCCTCATCGCTTCTGCGTATGTTGTCGATGTTAATGAGTGCGAAAGTGTGAATAATTTCATGCTGAGATCGTTTGATGTAAGTTCTTCGTTATCTGCCATGTTCGATAAAAATTCCAAAACTATCCTCGTATTCCATGTAGAATCATATTTCGGTGCTGACGGTCACAATGTCAACACCCCTTTAAAAAATCTTTTTATTTGGCCGTCTTGTCCAACGTCCTGTCCCACGATTAAGGCAATCGCGGATCGTAATGTATTTAGCGACCCGTATGAGGCGCCCTCCACAAATTGTTCCGTGAGACACTTACGAATATCCGAAATCGAGGCCGAGAAGGGTGATACTGATTTTTTGTTGCAGTAGAACCACCATCGTCTTAGCGCTGACTCATATTGTTTGATTGATGAGTCGCACAATGAGGCTACCAATAAGTCCGTTGTTGCAACTGACACGCCCTTCCTTTCGAACACACGCCTGATAAGTTCACAGCCTCCAGGGAAATGTGTCGTCAGATCGGATGGGGTTCCCTGTTGTTAGAAAATATTAGTTTATTATTGGGCTGGAACAAGAGAGGCTTCGAAATCGGGAGTGCTTGAATCATCGGGTACCAAGGCTGGCTGGGCCAATCTGGTACAACTATAATGACATGGGATCCTTCTTGTTTGATTTTTTGAAGCGTTCGCGAGATTATAGGAAATGGCGGAGATGCGTAAAGAAATATAGCTTCCACGAGATGGTAAGTGCATCGACGGCAATCAAACCCGGGTCTCGGCGTCATGACACATATTTCTCGCATTTTGCATTGTTTTTTGTCGCAAACAAATTTATGTCCGGTTTTCCGTAAATATTTACGATTTTCGTGATCGCTGTGTTCGACAATTCAAATTCAGTTTCCGGCTCGAGTGCGCGAGACTCCTCGCCTGCTTCAATATTCATTTTTGAGCTCACATAAAATGCAGAGACCCAAATATTTTTTGACTCGCACCATTGCCATATTCGTCTCGCGATCCGATTTAAATGTTTGAACTGAATACTTCCCATTTTATTTATGTACGAGATGGCAGTTGTATTATCTACCCGTAATAATATCTGACAATTCGACATATTTTCCGCGAAACATTTCAGTCCGAAAAATGCTGCGAGTAGTTCCAGATTATTAATGTGTGAGTGCCGCTCTTTTTCGGTCCAGTGTCCCCGAGCTCGCTCGCCCCCCACAAAATGCTCCCCAACCCGTTAGAGACGCGTCCGAAAATATTTCCATCGCGAACGTTGAATCTTTTATGGGGTTACATGCGTCTCGAATTGCATGTTTCCACCAAAAAAAATCGTGTGTTAAATCATTAGGAAGCCTCATGTAGTCCTCGTAATTTCCCCCGTTTTCAGCTAACGCCAGGAATTTTTCTCCTCTTTCGAAAGCTTTCGTGTACCCCCAGGCATAATTGATCGTGAAACAACTAGATGTAAATTTTCCTGAGAATTCTGCGAAGTCTCTGATTTTACATCTGCTTTTTACACTCATTCGCTTGATTTGATCTTCGAGGCTTCCTTTTTTCGATTCCAGGAGCTTTACGGTCCATTTCGCTGAATCAAATACAAACCCGAGATATTTTATCCTTTGAGATGGAACGAGTACACTTTTTCCTTTGTTGACAATGAACCCCGTTTCCTCAAGTGTTTTTAGCGTTTCTAAAACGTTACGCGAACACTCTTCATGCGAGTCTCCCATTAGTAAAAAATCGTCTAGGTATGAAACCGACAAAAACCCTTGTTGTCTCAGGTAGGTAAGAATTGGTTTCATCAATTTTGTGAATACATAGGGAGCCGAACAGAGACTGAAAGGCAAGTACGTGAATTCAAAGAATGTGTTCTCAAATATGAACCTGACGAATTTTCTATCAGCTTCATCGAGCGGAATTAGATAATACGCGTCCGTGAGATCTATGGTTACCATGAAAGCGCCCGGGCTCATTAATTGAATCACCGTTTTGCGGTCCTCTGTTTTAAAATGTTCGCATTGAATGAATTCATTAAGCCCCTTTAAATTTACGATTAATCTCGTAGACCCGTTCGGTTTTGGCCGAAGAAAAATGTTGGACACAGATTGATTTTCGACCGGCAAGCATTGTGCTATTGCTCATTTTGCGAACAATTCGTGAATATGTAGAAATATCTGGAATCTCTCTTCTGCCGGCCACGCTATTCTCGCGGAATTTTTTCCTGATGGGGCCTATTTCTGAACGGTATTTTGTAGCCGTTGACACATGAAAGAATTTTCGCATCAGAGGTAAAGCTCTGCCATTTACGTTTGAATAAACGTAGTCGCCCGGCTCTAATACCTACGGAATTTAGCGACGACGTCTCGAGTAGCTGTGATCCTTCTGCTGGTACGACTTCCGGTAAGGTTGGTTTGACTGCATCCTCTGGGATGAGTGCGCCTTCGGCGAGTCCTGTCCTTTCTGCAATCGAGACGTGTATTTTTGCCCATCGTCGCTGTCTATGTTTTTCGGTTGTACAGACCAAGCGGAGCCCTGGAGTTCCTTGGATTTCTTGCAGTTTGGTTTTTGGGCGGTGGCTTGAGGTCTTTGAGCGGTCGTTCCACCGACTTTTGTTTACTGAAAAGCGTTTCAGTTGCTCCTACAAATTCTTACCACAGAGCCACTCATCTACGTCCGAGTTTTGTATCATCTCCTTAATAGGTCCGTTTACTCTTGTTAGGATGGGGCTTTTTCCAACCGACGACTCTTTTCGTTGGTGATCCGTCAGCAGCTTTCCTGTGTCGCAAAGATATTCGATAGTCAGGAGATTTTCGGCGTCCCCATGGCCGCTCAACGCGGTTGAGAGCGCTTTTCCGATGGCGATGAGACAACCCGCGATTCGCTCCTGTTTTGACGCTATTCGAATGTCCCTTGTTATTGCCGCTTCAGTAGCTGCCGCTTTCAGCTCCGCGTTTAATTTAGGAGCGTCGATCAGAGTGCAGTTCTCGGTAGTGGGATATTTTTTCAGAATTTCTGATCGATCGTTGGACGTAAGTCCCTTTTTCAAGACCTCGAGCCAGCGCTCGGGAATGTCTTTGTGTATCGCCGAACCCACGATTTTGTCTGGTGCTATACGCTTTCCCATAGCCTTCAAGACTTCTTCTGAGAGAGCCCCTGCGTCGTTTCTTCCCTCCGTTGTACTCTGATCGCTAGCTTCGACAGAGATTCAATTCTATACCAGCAAAATAACGTCACTCGTGACTACCGGTACACCAGTGTTTGTCGGGTCTCTTGATGGTGGGGGAGCACTCGTTGTTCCTTCCGTTTGCTCGAGACCTTGTAGTCGATCGGGATTTCCTACAACCAGAACGTCGCAGTATGATTCATTGAGACTATACACAGTCCAGTAGGAGGCTACAGCCTGAATATGTGTTACGACCATGTTGCTATAACTACAGCTATTTCCAGAAACGTTTCTTGACTGAGCTACAGCTCTACAGAGACTGAAAGAATGCCCGTTTCACTCGACATCAATATTATATCGTATTCGATCCCAGCAATAACCTAAAACAAAAACCAAGTTGCGGAATACTTACTGCAATCAACTGGAATACATTCTCGTGAGCATGACATTTTGAGGTTGTGTCCGTATCCTTCTCTTTCGTCTATACGCCCGCCATTGCTGTGCGGCGAGCCACACCCTGATGATGCTGAGCTGTATTTCCCGTGACGCCTCTTCATTTTCGCCTTTTTTGCGCGGAGTTTTCTCTCCAGGCGTCTCAGTCGATCTTCAAGACGTTTTTCACGGTTTTCCGGGTCTGAATCTCTGTGCGTTTTTCCCATTTTTGCCTTACTTTCCAAAAACGCGTTGTGGCTTGTCGGCACAAAGATGTAGAATGACGAATAGAGGGGATTGCATGTGGGACAGGGGGCGCAGTTTTCGACTTAACTGCTATAAAATTTGTGGCGACGTTGGTGTGGAATGGAGGTACTACATGTTGATCATGGAGGAAGAGGCGCGAAAAACAATACACTATTCTACTCTTCATACAAAGTAAAAGTTATAATAATTTTCTTATTCTATCACATTGCAATCTTTAAACATACCATATAAGCAATTCATTGTTATCCAACACATATGCGCTAATTTATAAGAAAATAATTTATATACACACATTAATGTTAAAATGTGAAATAATATTGAAAATTCTGAGAACCACTATAGCACTGGCAAAAATTCTACTATCATATTTACGGCATGTTCTTTTTTAGTTAAGTTTGTTCAGCCGATAATCCACATTGTGTATTGAACTGTTATTTATTTTATTAAATAAACAAATTTAAAAAAAAGTATAATGTTTGCTTCCCAATTTGACAACCAATCTTCGAATCCTCGAACGATCAATTTTTTTTTTCCGCATAATTTTTTGTATAGAATATATAAAATATCAACATACTGGATGTTCGATATGTTGATCGAGAGTAAATATCAATAGCCAAGTTGAACGATTTTCTTGGTCCAATATTCCATTTGTGAACAAATATTTCATAAAATGCATACTTTCAACCATGGAGAAACGAAAATTCGCAAAATCGATCACTGAATTACAAAATCGACTCGAAAATGGAAGAGGTTTGTAGGGAAATAAACTGTTGATCGGACACATAATAGTCTAATGCATATCTAAAAACCATATCGTTATGATTTATACTTCATTCCGGATGAATATCAGTTGATGAATATGTTTGTTGCGAGATAAATTGAACAATTAAAAGTGGGTAGGATTAGATCCACCTTGTATTCGATATGACCTGTTTTACTGATATTTTATCGTTAGTTGTACTTCAACATTTATACATCGCCGAATAGACTTGAAAAAACTGGTAAAGCAATTTTTGAGCATACGTTCTTTCATGACTATATGGTTTCATTCGTTTAAGTGATTTCGCCGAAATACTCTGAACTTGGATCGGTAGTACACTGAGGCCCGGTTCGGGATTGAGTTAAACTGGTTTAGCTACGCCAGACGCGTAAAGTTAACTTCCCCCACTCCTTCGCAAGATGGTGTCGGAGCATAGACACAGACGGCGCCCTAAACCTCGCCCGTGATTAGACGTTATACATGCGTTACGTAGTTCTGTCTAGATATACAAGATATCAAGTATACCGATCGTGAAATTTTACCGAGTTCTGTTGTAATATTAATTAAGATAATAAATTGATTGTAGTGCAGAAAATCACTCTTGTGTCATTCCTTATCAAATCACTTTGAATTCGAACTCTTGAGCATGTGTACTTGAACCAAAGATGAGTAGACATGCTAAACTCTACTCATCTCTGCTTGAACAGCGTTTATGAGAAATGGACAAAGAGCGATGTTTCTTTCTGTCCCTCAAAAAGTCCGCCACAAAACAGCGCCTCTATCGGCCATCTAGTTCTGACGCCATATTGCATGAGAGTGGGGGAAGTTAACTTTACGCGCCTGGCATAGCTAAACCGGTTCAACTCAAATCCCGAACCGGGCCTGAGAGAAATGAGTCGCGCGTGCCGAGAACGCAATGTGTCGCACCAATCGCTTACGCTGTTGAAAGGTATCCAAAGCGTAATGTGTCAGGTCAAGTCGTGCATGGCTTGATCCGAAGTTTTACGTTTTTAGGTCAAAACAGCATGTTCTCGAGCCGAGAGAATCGTACATTGTTGTACTTCAAAGACTTAGGGGGTTGACTGAAGCGACATTGTGCATTGACTTGAGGACATAATGTATTCGCCCAAGGTTCACTGTCTTGATTCAAAACCATAGTGTGTTGAAGCAAAACCATAGTTTCTTGGCGCAAGACATCACGTTCTTGGTAGAATAAGACATGGTCTTCCTTCAAGACAGTCGAGTTATTAGCACGACAATTACGTCCCATAGGACATAATATATTTTACTGTCTGTTATGGACTCAAAAATTTGTAGATATGTGATGATGCAAACATGGTAAATCTGTCCCCAGTTCCATTGGGCTGTAATTGGATAATACGACATTCATGGCATAGAATTGTATAATAATATTCAGAATGATTTCACGGAAGGACAGAGCCTCAGAAAGAAAAAATAGTATTTTTCAAATCAGAATCTTGATTCTGTCTGCTTAATTCATGTGAAACTTCGGGTGAATTCAATTTGTTGAGGTCCATTCATTATTCGGGAAAACTTATGAATATTTTGATTCATCAGCTTTGATGGATTGATATGATAGCTAAATTTACTCGTGCTAAAATTTTAGGTTCTCCCATTCATCCATACGTTAATTAATTAATTAATCCCTTCATCCATTCATTATTTAGCAACATAGAGCAATATATTCATATATTAACATATATACATATTAACCATACACAGTAAGAATATACATGTAGGTTTTAGGAAAGGATGAACTCGATGATAAGGAGAATATAGACATAGATTCTGAAGAGAGTAAATTATTGTCAGCATTGACGTCAAAATATATTAGCGAAATTTTAGAAAACAATTGCATGACAGCAAGGATAAAAAAAATTTCGACCTTACTACTGGTATAACCGAAAATGAGAGTAAAAAAATCGTGGATAACGCGATGGAGAAGGTGCTGATATCATATTAAAACATTCTTCAACTATAGCAACACAAAAAATTATTCGACTAAATAACGGAGACATCTTTTTTATGGAGACATTTGGGGGGATTGTCGTTTCGAGGCTATTTCTAAATCAATAATCAAAATTTTTCCAAGCGAAAATTTTCTGACTTATTATATTCCGCCAATATTGAAAAAGAATGCAGCGGATAATAAACACCATCGAGTATCGGGGAAAGTTACGAATAAATTCAAAAATCTCTTTTCGTCATGTAGACAGTCGGAAGATGTAATTATTAAAGCCAAGCGAAGAAGATCAATTCACGATTCACATGCAGAAAAATTGCCTAAAATTGAAGGTACCATTTCCCAATACTTCCTTCATCATGATGCAGTTAGTAGAGTAATATATACCTATGCAGCATTCAGCTTAACTTCGAGTATACTCAATACAAGTATGTTTCTATTTTATAGACGAAAATCGAAATGTAAAAGAAAGTATTCTGTTGAAAATACTTTGTTCTACTTCCAAGCAATAAAAAAATCTCCCAATATTCGCACGATTTATTCTTACATGGTCGTTAAAACATCATGCCACCCCTAAACAGCATTATTGGTGCGTGCTTCATCGTTTAATACAGCATTATAATAATTCCTAATTCCACATTCTAACAGGAATGAAATGGGCGCAATCAAATGCAGGCACAGATGTAGGGAACGCCAAACGCCACAAATACAGAGATTTAAGAAAGGATGGAAGAATATTGTAAATAAGTATGGGCAAAGTGAAGTCATTGATTATTCAAACGGTATTGCAGCCAATATCGTATTGTGAGATTTGTAGAATTTGTATTGTTAATAAAGTACTATGTATGAAGAAATAATTAGCGGCGATATTATGTATAAAGTTATATTTGTATGGAGTTCTTTTGTGGGGAAGATATTTTGTCCTTGAGATATTTTGCGCAAGGATATGTTGATGAAGATATTTTGTCCAGGATTTTCCGGAAAAGATATTTAGTTACGATACCCTATGAGTGGGAAACGAATTGCCATACAGTGCGTCTTTTTTTGACAGGGATTCTCAAACAGTAATTTTGTCAATATGGAGACGTAACTTTTCAATACTTATACAAAATATAAAAAGTATCTCTAAACAAGAGTTATGTCAACTCTCACTGAAGCGATATGTAACGAAAAAACTCAAGATATATATTATATTAATTTTTTTGTTCAAAATTCAGCCCCCCTTTGTTTAAATTTCGAAAATTCACCCCCCCCCCCCCCCCCCCCCCCAAATTAAACAGTTTTTTATTACTTCGTTATTCCTTGTCAAGATACAACGACGAACGTTGAATACTTTTTTACGTATTATTTTGTCCCAAACTTGAGGTTAACATATTTTGCGATGAAATTAGGTTTCAATTTAACAATTTACCCCTTTCTTCAATGATCTCGGGGCTTCATTGTAAAATGGTTAACGCCATTCGATCCAGCGTCATCGATTTACCCTCAGATCAATTTTGCGGATTCATACCCAAAAGTTCTTTACTTTCGAATTTTTGGCTGCACTATAAAGATCAACGTCGCCGCGTCGCAGACTATGGGCCTTCTCGAATACTAGTGATAGTGATAAACAAGTGAAATGATAAATATTCTACGACTGTAACTGTTTCAGAGGAATAGCATTATTATACCACTGTTCTTATTTATTTTATCATTCGTAATATCAAACGTATGCGAATTTTCCTAGTAATTCATTTACTCTTGTGTGAGAAACTAAGAATAACCAAATCAGCTTCCCCAGAATAAATTTGAGATACCCAGAAATCAGCCCCACCATTCCGACTTTCTGTCCAATGGTAGATGTTCTAACGACAACCAACAAAACAGAACACTCGTGAACAAAGTTAACTAATCACAATAAGTCTGCACGGACCCAATATTTCTGATATGAATTTCTGGGGCTTTGGAAAAGTGCAAGGCTTCTTTCTGATCCTTCCCCTTCACTTCTATGCAGAACGGCCAAATTGCAACACGTCTCTATATAATTTCAATCAGCATCAGAAGTGAGTCATCGAATCTTTAATTGATCTTGCAAGTTCGCGTATGCGGTGAGCGTTATTGAAAAAAAAATCATTTCTAATATTCAACAATTGAATCAATTGATCAATATCACCATTAGCCACGATTATAATATCCAGTTAACTAGTGAATAGTGTAAATAATGGAATAACCAATATCGACATGGATCGGTAAAAATTATAAGCCATCATTTAGAAATTGTGTGGTAAGTGCAACGTATTGCTGGCAATTCAGTGAATACCTATGTTAAGTAGATTACGGATAAATCATCCATAATCTTGACAAATAATTGCATCAAAAAACCAAGTAATTAATTGGCTTTTCGTACCGCTAGCTGAATTTACAGTCAGGACATAACAACATGGCCTCATCAAATCGAAAAATAGTTTCACTATTCGGAAACAAAACACTTCAACTCAATAGTATACCCCATCCCCAGCCATTTTCAAAAAAATTATTGCATTTAGTGGGAAGATATCGTGCCCTAATTTTTTCATTATTCAGTCTATTCGCTTCATGAAGGTATTTCGTTGTCAGTGTCACTATTTTATATTACATAAAGTTCCAACCGTTCTATTTGAATGTGGTATTAATTTAATGTTGTGAGTTAAATGTTGATTGAAAATTTAATGTTGCCGTAAGATGGATATCCGTCCAAAAATAGGTTGTGAATTTATGAAACATATAACAATTCAAGATCTTCTGACAACTACCAACAATTCGTGGCTGGAGTTATTTACATCAACAATGTCGCTGTTTTTCTCTGTGTCGATTGAACTACCTTGTGTTTCCAATCGTTATGGGCCATAAATCCGCTACGTCCACGCGTTTGAACTGGGATTCTGCGAAGAACGCACTATAACTATATTGTGAATCCACTAGTATGTCGAATTTTCGTGAGTAATCATTTTCCAGGAGGACGGCATGTATAACATTACCGAAACGACTCCACAAAGATTGGAAGATGTGGAAGAGGTAACTTTCTCCTGAAAAGGTACATTAATAATATTGCAATTGCATTAATCAGTTTGTTGACGAAACATGATGTACATCATTGCATTTACATGATATAGCGGTAATTTTTTTTGTTTTTTCTTCACAAATTTTTTATTTAGAGAAGTTGGGATATGAAGAATATGTAGAAATTTCCAGCTGATCAATACTAGACACTCCAAGCGATGCTAGCGTATCCAATACCGCAGCAACGTCATATTCAGTTTAATCATACCCAATGGTTCAGCAAAGATTGTCATATCCAATAATCAAGCAACCCAGCAATATTAACCAATCCGTCCAGAAATGACAGGTATGCGATCAGGACCATCAATGATCTCACCCAATAATGAGCTGTCACAATGATACAATGGGAACAATATCATCTATAATCTACTGCATACTGGTGAATCCATACAGGAGATTGTGATAAGAGTAGCTACAGAATGTCTTGCGTGAATGACAACCGAATTCACTATATTATCGGTAGGCTGAATAAATCCAAACGACGTGAACTTATCGATGAATAATCTCGTAGTATCGTCTGATAGTACGATTTTCAGCTACAGATTTCGTTGGCTAATATGTTGTCTGTTGAGGCTCGAACGTACCAATTGGTATTTTCTATCGTCCATGGCCTCCTAAAGGTATACATACAGACGAAGTCAATCCGAATGGCCAGTATTTTCTGATCACGAAAGAAAATTAGGAAAAGGTTACCGAGTTCATTTGCGATTTGATATATATTGGTGATGACTGATATATCAGACGATTCACACGATTTACTATTGTGATGAGAAGTAGTGGGCCAGTTTATCACTCGCCCAAATATTTTTTTCTGCTTCACGTATATTCTGTTTCTGATACACTTGGGAATCGACATTTAATACTGTTTATAATATCTTCTGACAAATATGACAGAACATTGAGTTGTTTTTTTTTTTTTTTTGACAATATGATTGAAAATTAATTCACAAATCTAGATACAGTATTTGAGTTGCTGATACTGCACCACATGCTGCGAGCATACTTGCCACAAAAACAATTGAGGTTGTACTGGAAGATAATCTCACAATTGTCCCGAGAACGCAAGATAAAATGAATTGTGCGAGGAATACCATTGATGAAACGATTGCAACGTCTGTTCCTAGTCCTCGCACACAACCACTTTGAATTACTTCACCTTCAGCTGTCACAGCAAACTGTAAAACATCAATTCATTAAGTTAAAATATCTTACATTTGCATATATACGGAATGAAAATAGCTTTCATTCATTACCGTAGAAGATGCGTGATAATGTGCGATCAATAAATACGGCATTGTGAATAATGTTGAATACATAACTCCAGCTGTCCACGAAAATACTATCACACCGACTGGATGTTTTGTCAATGCCATAAACATCATTCCCGTACTGTAGAACAGTAATCCACAGATGTAAACTTTACGAGCCCTTGAAAAACGAACAACACAATTTAGGAAACAATTTTTTTGTTCTTATATGGAAGAATTTAATTCATTCATGTTTCGGTCATCGTCTGATTAATCACATCTGATTTACCCGAAAGATGCGAATATTCGGATAGATTTTCCTGGCCGAGTGAACAGATAACTGTTGTGAGTCAATACTGCGCTGCTAGACCGAGTGAATACATTTTTCCATCTCTTTCAATTCTTTTTCTCACGTGTTAACCAATGGGAATAGCAATTTGCGATGCAAGCGCGGAAAAAGGACAAATGATTCCAAGTCTGGAGTTTGCAGCTGTTTTGCAGCAACTTATCCATCGGCACGTGTATCTTATACTTTTTTTTCTAACACCCGTCATTGAAAGTTGATACACAACTGTTAATTCAACGAATAAAAAAAACGAGAGTGAAGGAAGAAAACAACGGAGAAACGAGAGCAATAGCACAGTCATTTTTTTACGTTTTTCGCCGCTGAAAATGAAAAAAAAAAACGAAAAGTCCGTGCAATTGACTGTACTGGAAAAGTGAAACACGCCACACAAAAGTAACAGCCACGGCCTACCTATGACTTCCCCTCATCTGTAGTGGCAGTACCAAAATAGACCGATTTTCACACGGGAAACATACATGTAAAAGCTAATGCTCAATACGGATGTTATAAAAATATATATCCTTATCATTTCCGGATAGGCTACACTGGTAGAATAATTGGACAGTTCCAAAAATTATTACAAAAATGTTTGTCCATTATAGTAGATCCAATTTTTCACATAATAATTTGAAAGCCTGTGACATCGCATACGTTGCACTGACCTTTTAGAGATTTCTCTCGAACGTCACGTAATCCATGTTAAAATCTAATCTTCAGTTTCAAATCAATTTCTATGGTATTCTTCTGATTGAATAAAAAAGAAAATGCATTCGAATATTTTTATCCTCCATATGAATACGAAATTTTACAAGAGAAAGTAAACCCGATATTTACGGAACAGTTTATTGGGAATAGTTGCATTCCTTACTTGTAACGTTGGATCAATTTCTCAATTATCAATGAGTAACATGAACATGAAAGTGAGTACATAGACATGCCCCAACATCCAAATCGAACGCCAGATTCATATAATTCCCGTTCGTTAGTGCCTTCCGGTGCCTTCGGATTCCCACCGTAGACTGCTTCACCAACGAAATCAGTGAAGTATAGAGAGTAACATACATGTGCCATCCAGCAAAATAAATTGGTTAAGCAAACCATCCGAATACTGTGTGGCATATGAACAATTGATAATAAATATTCTCCCAATGTTATTTTCGTATCTGTTCCAATAGGGTTCTCCAATCTATAATCGTTGTCACTATCAGACGTTGAAATTTCTGGCACCATCGGCACTGACCCAACCTTTGCGGAACGCTCAACTGGTAGCGACTCCATGATTAAATCCTGTGAACCGAACGGAAAAAAAAAGTTATGTAAAATAACCGTAATTTTCATCAAGTCATACTTTCTTCTTTCACTTCTCATCACATGTTCATAACAGAATTTTTACATTTGTTCATATATTTCCAGATCATTGGTAATATTTACTGACATGATGGAAAGTATAAGGCAAATTAATGTTTGACAAATTTTTTCAAATTACTTCACCCCCGTCCGTCGCATTCTTGACGTCGACATCCATTGTTCCGTAAGAGGATAATTCATCTGCTATTTCGTCGTATTCGTTTTTGTCCCCTCCATTAGGCTTCAGCAAAAAAAGTTCAACGAAAGCGTTCAATTATATTGAGACTAGAAAAGAATTGATTGATTTTTACTAGATCATTGTAAGGAATGAATAAAAACCCTCTGAATCTGCATAGTCAAGTGCCGATCTCTTTCAAGCAAACGGAGTGGAATTTCTGCGAAACTCGTAATTGTATATGTTACGCAGACAATAAATATCACTGTTATTATGGTAAATGTAACTTGAACGTGTCCACCAAGTGCAAGACCAATATAGGTTGCATCCCAATTTATACCGCCCAATCCATAGCCCATGAATCCACCAAGACCTGCCATTATTGTGAATGTACTCAGCCCTCTTGCATGATCCTCTGAAAAAGATCAAATAAGTTTTATTCAGCAAGCCCTCCACACTCCGTATCAAACACATAAATAAAGTGTTTCATAAATTTTCCCAAACGCAATTATTATTGAAGTGAAACTTGTGTTGAGCATTAGCGACCTGTACAGTGACCACGGAATATTGTAACGCTTCATTTGCATATACATCTTATAACAATGAAAAACTGGCTGAGCGTCCATGCAACGTCGACGCTAGGCTATATATCCCTATACATTGGCCATATGAGAGGTTGGCAAGTTTTAAGTTTAGTCCAAATTATTTTATCGATATCGGGTTTCATAACGGTCAGAATTACAAGGCTCGGCATATTGATCCTTCACCAGTAGGTACATGAAATAAACCAATAAGGCTAATGGAGAAATGTGCTCACAACTTTATTATTATTTTTATGCTTACCCTTTCAAAATCAATTTGGGGATGTTGCCGTACGATGGATGATGTTTCTCGATATTTACAAGGCATTAAAGTGGAAAATAGTATAGGCTTGGATAGCTTAATTGGTAGTGTCCGACGATAAACCGGGAGGTCCGGGTTCGAATCCCGGTTGAACACTATCCATTATTTTCTCATACAATAGTTTGGGTGAATATCGAGATCCTTTCCTCATCCACCCCCCTTTCCATTTCTCCTTTCTCAATGAACTCAAAAAAAAAAAAACGGTGGAACGCTCCACATTTATTCCTTTACCCTTTCCAAAATTAGTTTAAGGATGTATGTAATGTCAAATCCGCAGTACATCTATTTATTTTTTTAGATTAATTTTTATGTCGAAATGTCAGTGCCGAATCATTTTTGTTTGCATTTTATAATTTCTAATGAAAAAATTATGTCATTTCGTATAATAATTTACGAGTTTTAATCAAATTAATATGCAATTTGATATTTGTGGTCGAGTACGAGTTCAGCCAATCAAATAATTTTATTTCTGTCCCGAGAAAATGTGGCAACAATGGCTACATAATAATATTGGTTTCAAAAACTCTACCAAAAATAATGAAATATAAAAATCATAAAAATAACATATAATTATTATTCAATACTTTATATAATATATGTATAACAATATATACATATATATATTTAAAAAAAGAGTTCCATTTAATTTTTTATGTGTTCAGGGGACCGTGATCTAACATATTTCCAAGGGATTTCTACCCTGCATATATATATATATATATATATATATATATATATATATATAATTTTTATGATTTCTATTATATTGAATTATGCATAAATACTTCAATGAAAAAGTGTGTGCGTCTACCATCAACGATTACGCAAGTAACGTCGTTACATACCTATATATATTGCCAAGTGCTGCGTTGCCGCATTTACGTGTCCAATATGGTGGACGTGCTAAGTTGAACAGCAGTTTACAGAACGCTACTGGAACGTCAAAAGTTAACCACGAATATATCCACAACGACATTGGGAACAGTAGTTTTTTTTTCGTGAAAAAATTGAAAAATGTATGAAGTTTCTGAAAATCGTTTTTTTGGCCGTGCTTTGACTACGATACATATACTTTTTTATCATTCTAGTTTGATTTTGTCAACTTCCGGGACAAATAACACGGAGTTAAATGAGTCTTTAATCTTAAACATTTCTTTCATATCATCGGCTAAGTGCCTTTTTCTTTTTTCCAATCGATGCAGCGTGATCAACTCTATCATATATTTCAAATTTATGTCAAGTTAGACGAGTTGATATATTTTACATACATCCTTAATTATTATCATGCGGCGTGCATTGAGATAGCAATTGATATAATGAACTTTCAAACTCCTTGACATGAAATGGCACAATTCAATAACCATCAGAATCGTTGAGAAAAATATTGGAGATCTGTTTCATGGCAATGGCCGTATCGTTCTTATTCTTTGCACCCAAAATAACAAAACAAAAAGAAAGTATTTTCAACAAACTTGGGATCGTTCCAAAACCTTTTGTATAAGATGGATAATTTCTTCGCTCTTAGACGTTATCAGATCATTTGTCATCTGAAGAGGAGTACATCGTTTTTCCATTCCATGAAAAATTACGCCAGTCCAAAAGGTGAAAAATAAAAAATTTGTACTCAGCAAGGGGTCATCATATACAACAATAAGTTTTGTGTATTTCTTCGATTGAATAACGGCCTGAGGACTGGATGACCGTGAAGAAAAAGGGGTGAAGGTATACATGCCGTCTTAGTCAATTATTGAATTACACTTTCGTCATGAATTTTCATACTAAGTACTGAAGAATGTGGAATTCCTAGTGTTCATAAGGATCTAGAAATGAGTATTCTGATGATCGGTCGCGTTGTGTATGTGCTTCTCGTGTCGTGTACATCGGTGAATGTATATCTAAACATGTTTACATCGACTCTGAACATAAGGCCAACCTTCAAACGGGATCAAATTCCTTTGGATACTTTTGCTGTATACGTGAGCTGTTTCTGTCATTAATGTTACTTGATCAAAATATTATACACGGCTGTGTTACTCCATAATGTGATTGATTAGCGAGTATACAACCTGAATTATAATTTTGGGAATAATTCTCAATTTTTTTAAAGTTAGTTATGCTGTAAGATGATGGTTGTAAAATTTGTCATCATGTAATTTCCAACAACTTTATTGATAGTACATCTATAGGTGTCAGTGCTCTGTTCATAACATCTCATCATGAGACAGGGTTTAATCCCCGCTCCGGTTATGATAACCTTCTGTTTTCAACCGTTGGCGGGCCATTTTCCACCTCGTTCACGCTGTTGACTTGGGTTCCAGCTAAGAGCAGATATAGAATTGCATTTCGAATCGTTTGAGACTAAGAACTTTGAGAAAATGATCATTTTTCGGGGAGGCGACATCTATGCCTTTACGAAAAGAAAATTCCTCATAAATGATTCAAGATTTTTATAAACATTTGGTCATTAACAGTTGATTTAAAAATTGTTTGTTCTTATGAAATACTTCGTGCCAAATGTACTCTTCTCGAGGATTAGGTGATGCGAAAAAAAACTACGAATAATGATCCATTTCAATAAATAAATAAGATGGTTTGCATTAATGTTACACCTGAAATTCGCCATAAACTCCTGTATGCATTTTTAAGAATGAAAAAAAAAATTATCATTGTATATAACTACTCATTAATAGGGTTAAAACGTACAAATTCTCCTGAGGCTCTGCAATGTTAAAAGTGGAACTTTTTAGCTCCTACGAATAGTTAATTAACAGATGCCGAGGAAACAATGAGTGGCTTTCTTTCGATTTGTTAACAATTTTGAATTTTGTAGTATTAGAAAATGGTTATGTGGAATGTGCTTCGAAACAATCTCTCTTAATTAAACCAAATTTTCATTTATCCATCAATTTCCATCGATTCACACTCCAAGAACGCAATTCTTGGTTTGTTACAGCTGATGCATGATACAAATAGTTTTGATTGCAGGTGTGTATTTTTTTGGTAAACATTCACATTCTTCCGTTCCCAAAAATCACGCTCTCAACTCGTTTTTTTTTTCTGATTTTCATTCTCACAGATCTTGTCCATTTATTCGCCAAAAATTTAACACAAATAATAACTGTTGGTCCAAAAATTATTCACGATATTTACTATCGTCAATGTCTGATTGATATTAAATACAAATAGTTTGAATTGATACGAAAACTGATGATAAATTATTACAGAAAAATATTGATTATTCGTCTCCTTGCGCTGCCGGAAATGAAAATAAAAATAAGTAACTTGTGAATATTTTTCTACAAAACAAAACTTTGGTGCATTCACCGAGACAAAATAAACGATGCAATAAAAAATCAATAATAACTTCCACTGATTGAGCTATGGTGTACGTTTCAACAAGTAAAACACAATTGACCAATGATTTTGATAGAAAGCCGAAAACACCGCAACACATCTGTACAATACGATTGACTGAAGCCGAATAATGGTGTAATATGATGGCCGATGGTCGTGGCGGACACGCTGACCAGTCGGCGGGCACCCAAAGATTCTTCCTCTATCAGAGTTAGTATTCACAACGCCGCTTCACGTACTGTAGGAGCCACATCCCAGGTCGGACCATTCCCAAACATCTGCGGTAGTGGGAGATGAAACGAATCCCCCTCTCTCGCCTCTCAGCTGCTTGTTGGAGTCGGAGGGGAAATGTTTCAATTTTCGTTTCGCAGCAGGCGATTTCACGCAAACGCTCCAAAAAAGTTCACTTCAAAAAAAGGATATACTGCTGTTCAGAGGAGAAGAAATCCTATAACATCCAGAAGCGAACGAATTCTCTGTCGTATACAGAAAAGTTTGGAGCAACTCAAAGTTAGTCGAAAAAGCTTTCAAAGTGAAACTTTCTTTTGTTTCGGCGGGGCAGAATCGGACCGGAAAGAGAGAATAAAGAGCAGGTTTGAATAGGTTCCATGCTGCGTCACTCTCAGCGTGGGTGCCACGGCGGGGCTCGTGTGTAAGAGTGACGGGAGTGAAACACCGCGGAGTGGGGAAGTATCGATCAGCTAGACCAAGCAGTCGAGCTGACGTATTCCATAAAGCGCGTCACTCAGTTTCTTGGTATACATTATATGTACGTCATAAAATATTTAATTCACGCCACACGTGACAGTTCCACTTCTATCGCGCATGGCGTCCGACGCACCAAGAATTCTCTTTTTGTGAATTGTTATCTTGGGTCCCAAAAATCGAAACATAGTGCGATTTACATGAAACAGACATCCAAGAATTTTCCTCATGAGCCTCTCCTCCGGAGAATTGACATGTCGCCTTTCAGAGCATATTCAATAGCAATTTGCTCCTGCCATGCACTTTCCCGATGAAGAGTACGCACATAAAGTACAACTTACTTATTCGAATGCCTAGATCCTTTCGCTTTTCCAGTGGAAGGTGTCGAGAGCCTCAGTGTCATGGATGAAGACTTAATCGATAATAGTATCGAAGATATAATCGATAGTAAACGAAAGTGATGAAGGAAATGATAAACAGCCACCAGATACCATGCAAAAGGCAGAAAAGATGAAGGATGATGACTTCGACGAACTAGAAGATGAAATACTTGAAATTCAAGATAATGGTGAGTCATCAACTGATGAAGGTGAATTCATATTTTATCAAGAACTGACGAAGGTTTGAAAAAAGGTTCTTTTAGAAGGGCTAAAGGGTGAAAACAGAGTTAGCCTTATGAAAATATATCCCCGAACGGGGAATCATCCTATCATGACCCCACAACTGAGCCCAGAGGTGGAAACTACTGTCAAGGAAACAGTTAAAATACGGCATTAATATTTATCAAACGAACAGGATTGGTGTGGAGTGAACTCGTTGTCCCTAAGCAGGCAATCGAGATCATATCCGATGAACAGAAAGAAAAATTGATAAAAAGGAACTGTTGACTGCGTTAATTGACTATGGGAACCTAATTTCTAAGTCATTTAAGGTTATATCAAAGTAAGAAAAGTATTTATCTACTCTGGACTAGATAAAAAAGCAAAAACGATTTTGGTGAAATCTGAAACCAACGAATTTCTATTTTGCTCTAGTTTGTCAGATGGAATGAAGGCTGCAAAATCTGTGAGAAAAATCGGTCTATCTTGGAAACCTCAAATGCCTGAAAAAAAATCGAATGCCAAGCCTCCGTCAGGTTCGAACTGGAATATCCCGTCTGTGAGGGTTGGCAACCAACAACAGATGAGCTAAAATCGCAGATCACCTCAGAGAGTATTTCACCAAAACAGGACCCACGAAAAAAGTCGCTTAACGCATCAATTGTAAGCTTGGAGCTAACAGTCGAACCAGCAGTCCAATAAAACGTCATCGAAATAAATCAGGTGGGTGAAATAGCAGTATACACTTTTCAGGTGAAAGATGATTGGAAAAAATGTAATTATGCTTCAGATAGCTTATGTACTATTTCAGTCATGTTTAATATTGAGTTTGTTCAAGTTCGAAGAAATCCAATATAAAAATGGGTGAATGAAGAGGAAAAATATAAAAAATATGAATAAATCCGATAGATAATTTCAAAACAGGAGTAGAAATCTATATAAAAGTACGTGCAAACGGGCACATCATTCTATCCATAGACGGCCACCGCGTGTTTTTCCGAATCGCTGGTCACGCACATACGTATGAAGCAAAAATACACTATTTTTCATAAATATAGGTATGCACTGCACCATCAGTTGAATTAGTCGTGAAGTGTTGGCCTGCACGATTGGTTAAATCAATCATTTGCAGGAAATAATGTCATGGAGGGGCAAGTAGGCCGATGATACCCGGAGTCGACCCTTTCTCCAATGTGACTCTATGAATTGTTCCTACGATGATTTTAAATGACAAGTTATTGTTTATTTGTATAGGAATATTATTTTGTAAGATCTTGATACAAAAAACACTCCAAAAGTAGCAATTTATAAATTTTTGTTTCCATTCCGAAGGAAGTGTCGAGAAAAGGTTAGAAAGTTCTATGTATGATGTTCAGTTCGGCACAAATTATCTCACGGCCAAGTATGCTTGGAAAGGAACATACCTGGATTGAATAAAATGAAAGACATGTTTCAATTTTTGACTTTCATCGTGGTGCAAATATGATACGGTCGTTAGAAATGCAGTCTTCATTATTGGAGATTGGTCAAGTATACATATAAGGAGTATTATTCCGTTTCATTGAATAATCTCCAGCGGACGAAAGATATATTTGTCCATCTACATACGTACGCATACCATTATGATAATCAACGTGATCATTTTGGCAACGTTGCACCTATAGTCCTGAAGTTACTATGTTGTATGCGATAGTCAGATTCAAAGCAGGGGCACCTATCCAACAGTCTACAATGTTCTCTGTGTATTTCCAAGGTTATATCTCGTGAAAAAAATCAACGATAATCTTCGTAAGGGAAGTCAAAATCCTCGTTTGTTGAATAAAATAATGGAGAGAAAATTACATTCAAGTGAACCATTCTTGATCAATAAAATAAAGAAGCACATTGTGTGTGACGAGGCGTTCTGTGGTCCTACAGAGAGTTACCATGGAGGTGAAAATTGATAGGTTTTTGTTATTGAATAAATTATTGAAGTTCCTCGTATATATTTCGTTGCAAATTGCATTATTTCCCTATGCCAGTCGATCGTGATATCCATTCGCAAGATTAATGTGTGAAGTAATTGAACCCAATTTTATTGGTTGGAACTAGCTCATAATTAACCCTGAGATCATTCGCTTGTTATGAATTTTTGTTTCCTCAACCCGAGTTCTCAAATCTACCCTCAACATGAAGATTTCATACATGTATTGGTTGTTGCGAGAACACTATTGCAGATCCTATTCCTAACCTCAAATTGATATATGTAATGGTATATGTAATGAGGCCATAGCCACCGATTTGCAGGATCCCATGTACTGACCGGTCTAATCCCCGACCGTCATAAAAGCCGGAACCCATGGTGCGCTGGCTCTCCCGATTGCCACTCTTATCGCAGATCTGGACACCTCTGAATTATACATATTTGTTTGCATCAAATGAATGTATATTTGAGTGATTTCTTATTAACTTACATTATCAAACGGAAAAAAACTTCTTGCTTCCCGCACTTTCTATTGTATCGCTATAGTAGTATTGCTAATTTAGCAATTCGGATTGCGATTAGTAATAAAGTATTTGGTATTTTTAACGGTACGGATATATGATTACGTATGTTTGGTCATTTATGGCATGAGGTTGCAGCACCTCATGACCACCCAAGTAGTTTGACTCAAGAGTCACTCAACAGAATCAATTGGGCAATCAATACTCTTCGACACTAATGGGCAAATATGAGCATGCGCTTGCGCTGAGTGGCAACGTAAGTGTTGTTGCTCTTCCGTCGGCACCGTGATCTTATCCAACGCGTGCATCGCATCCTGCTATTCTCCTGACCATAGTAGCAAGCGCACGTGTTCTACTCGTTCCGTCGTTAATACTCATCAATAAATTCTTAGTGAAATTAATCAGTGTAACTCATCGTAAATTCAGTGGTATGCTCATCGTGTGAATGTATCAGTGAATAACTCAGTGCTGTGAACAACTCAGTATTGTGTGACTAAGGAAACTAATCGTTGCAATTAATTTCCGGTGTGTTTCACCACGTGGCGTCGTACCAGTGGATGGAAAGTATTGTATGCATTGGGTGAAGTAGTGCCGATTGGGTACTCGTGTGCATTGTTTGAAGCGACTCAATTGTACAACTCATTATATAGATATTAATCATCAACTCATTTGTGAGATTATCATATACAACTCGATAGTTCTTGGTTGACTCAACACGAAACATTCTCATCACGCGGTCACAGATTATATACACGTTGCGTTGCTCATTAAAGACTGCGTGGCCTTTCTTCATCTCAAGTACTCGTTTTCCAATCTCAATACTCATCATAATTAGTGCAACTCAAGTTACACTCATCAACTCATATCATTGATTCCAATATTATATGTTCATCACATTCATCATCGAATACTCTAATATAATTGATTCAACTCAACAATTAACTATCGATGCGTACTCGAAATAAATACTTGTGATAACTCGACGATAATTCAACTGTGCCTAATTTGTTATTGTGACCCGATCCAATTTATCCACGGCAGCTATTATCGTTTTAGAACATCTCAAACAACGTGACAAATTTGACATTCGTACATTACAGTTATAACTTTTCTTGACTGCTGGAATGCATATATCTTATCGATGTACCAGCACAGATTAATCCACCAGTACTAGGAGTTAATGTTTTACGATAGCAGATGAACGGATCACAATGGTAGCGATCCGCGCGTGCCGTGTCAGTCGTAAAGTACCCAAAGCATTACTAACTTCGAATACATTCAAAATTTTTGCAATGTAGTTTTTTGTTCTCCCTTTTCTTTTTTAATTAGCGTACATTTGCGTAATCTTAATTAACAAGCATACATTTGCACCTAATATATTTATTATGAATGTATTCCAATTAACTTTCATCTAGTCCGATTAAGCAGGTTTCACAAATTAACTTATTTATTTTCAATACTATTCACTTACATGAATTATTTCAAGTAAGTTTCTACATTATCGTTCCACGACTGATTTGATTGATTGCTGCTATGGTGGAATGATATCGCTCCTGTAGCAATACAACCTAAGGATTCTCGGATCCTGACTTTAGCAATACGATGTAAGGAAACAAGGTTTCGCTATGAAAGTATCACGGTAATAACGATATGGTTTCGTGATGACAGCAAAAATTTTTCTTCCGTTCCGTGTAATTAATCCTCATACTGTAAAGATCTAAGAATTCCCGAGCCCTAAGACAAGTATCCGGACAGCTCAGTGGGTAAGGCACCTGGATCGATTTTGCGGAGGTTATCGCCGGTTCAAAGTTTGCCTGGGGCAAATAATTTCCGTCAGGCTTTTTATCAGAAAAATATGGTGAGTGAGAAAGAGACAGGAGAATCATTCTAATTTCGAAGATTTCCAGGTCAAATTTAGACCATTATTTGTCATTGCATTGCATCCGTCTTGCCGTGACGTAATCGCAATGAAATTGAATAAATCTTGTAATTTTTTGACACTTTTGCAGATGATTTTCACGAGTTTCAAGAATAGAGGAATTTATTCGCTCATATAAATATGAGTCAACGCAATCGAGATTCATACTTAGCTGAAGTAATTATTATATTCGATCCAATGGGCTACATTCCAATCGCAAAAATATATCCTCTGTCTCAATGAAAAAACATTTTGACTCAACATTAAATTTATTGGATTAACTGAGTATTGTTCTATATTATCAGTTTGTGTACATCAAACTAATACATGAAGTTTGTTTATGTCAAACAAATCATTGATTCCCACAGCCGCGACCGCCAAATTTTGCTGCATCAAATATTTTTTCTTTGAATCGATTATTTGATTTTCAGTGTAGCTCTTACGAATCATGATTTACGTGTTAAGTAGCGCCTCGTTATTAGTACATGATGAACCTCATATCTCAGGGATTTTCGAGAATCTCCGAAAGATGCAGCCGTGTCTCGGGCTGAGTATATACCCATTCGATAGCATTCATCGAAACTCATTGACTGAGACTATATAATCGCGATAAATTAGGATCCTTCACACCACAAAACATCAGATTCCCTATTTGAATTTATTTTTGATTTTGAGTATATGAGATGGGGACTTTTACACTTCACTCACTCACAGCTAATGCGAATCCAGTGCTCGACCATCTCCTGGATGGTAAAATCAGCATCAACACTGATTTTATTTCATGCATGACACCGATTAAAAAAGCGTCGGAGTTCTCAAGTAATGAAGAACACGATAATGATATGCATCAAATTGCAATCGGCAGCTTGACGTACTAGAAAATTTTGTAACGATATACATTCAGAACGGCTGTCAATCGAATTTTTCTCCGTATCACAATTGTGATTGGCAATTTCATTATTTCTTTCCCGTAAAATTTACAAAGCAGAAAGTCTTTCATGATAATACGGTCAATCTTTTTTACTCAATTTTAAATTATTCATGTGAATGTACGATTATAGACAAACTTCCATTTGATGCTAACATTCGATCTTAGAACAATTTGATCCCGAAAGGAATTTGAACTCCTTTTCCACTCGTTTTTGATTCCAACATTAATCCCTTTCTTCGTCACAAAAATATTCAACTTTTATTTATATCAGTAAACTCCAAAGAATAAATCCCAATATATAGTAATATGCAAAATAACTTGATCATTTTTAATATTCATGATAATAAATGGAGTGCAATCCCACGCGGATAATCTACATCGGGTGTTGCTTCATTGTATCTCTTGATCATATTCAATATCCTACAGTCATTATCCCGACACTTTTTTTTTATTTACGACTTTCAAACATTCCTTTTATTTTTCAACCACTATCTCTGTTATCTCTTGATTCATTTTCTGGCGGTATATTCCATTCCTACTCCAACAGATCTATCTCTGACTCCTCATCCAGGATTCAACTATTCAGGATCAAATCATTCTAAGATCAAATGGGGCCGGGATTGAATGTCTCCATCAAATTTACAAGAATTACATATAACAGGACAAGTTCACCGGTCACGGGTGACGCGACCGGTGTACCTGTTGTAAGGTCACAATCGTCTTCTTTGCGCAAGAAAATCTCAAGTTTGAATCATGGAAGAGATTCAATCCGAAATAATCAAAAATCCGGCTAACTCCTGACCAATTTATATTGATAGACGTGATAGTCCAATGCACGCTCTAGAAAATGCGGGTATGATTTTATTTCAGTCGATTCTATGGTGTATACTTTAGATGTTGGAATCAACACTTGAATAAATGATTAGTAATAATCTCAATCTAAAAAAAGCATAGGCTCAAAATGCCTTGAATAACCACAAATAAATTCCTAATTCCACACAATATTATATCTACGTGAACTCATTGTATCATGGCCGACGGTATCAACTACCAATTACACTGCAAATTGTACTGTGCTATTTCAACTCACGTCTATGTGTTGTTCCCTACCTAATCTGAAAGCATTGTAGTCATTTCTAACACACTTAGAGGTGTATTAATTTTCTGTAGTCATTTTCAGGAGTACCAACAGTTGCGTAATATACCTTATTCTGAAGAGAGAATAATTCTTTCAAGTGAATATCTCAATGAGGATTCTATTCCAAAACATGATATAGCCTTTTTTTTCAACTGCTTACATAATGATAACTCTAGAAGGAAAGTTACTTCACAGACAGTATGAACACTATGGAGGTTATATAATTTTCCTATCAGTGTCATTCTGCTATCATTGTCGTCGATGGCAGGTTGAGTTTCAATCCATTCTCTTCATAAAATGTGCTGCATAATGAAAAATAAGCGTGAGTGGAATTCAAAAACTGCTTTGCTGTAGCAGTTAACGCCAAGTACTAATATTATGTCTTAAATTTTGTCATACCAAAACTCTGCTGGGAATAAGTGGGCGACTTTGTCCTTCTTTTCCTCGAAAATGTGTGGGACATGATATGTTCTATGATGTGCATGCATATGTCAGCGATCAACGAAAGGAAGTCAACAGTTTGATCATCCTGAGAAACTTTCCTGCACATAGCAGTTTCAATTTGAGGAACCTCCTCGCGCGTATACTTTCTCTGAACAGAAAACTTCAACTTTTCGTTGTTCCAAGTATTAATTTTCTCTTGGATTCAATTATTGCGTAGTAGTATTATATTTGCTCGCCACGAAGTTTAAGTATCTACGGAAACAATACCTCTGCCTCCATTTTATATTGATCTGGAAATAGCACTAACTGACCCGATGTACATCTACAACTTTATGCATGCCTTCTATCACTATAATTATTATTATTATCTCACCATATTGTTGTTCGGTGAAGTTGGGATTCATAAGAGCAAAAAAATATTGCGACATTTAACACGGAACGCATAAATTAATTCACCTGGTATCGTCACGTCTAGAAGATAAGCACGTGCAGGACTCTGACATGCATCAGCGTCAAAGTCAAGCAGAACTGTTCCTAAAATAGTGAAAAATATTCCCCACGGATGTGAAGATGCTGGAACAGTAGATGCACTATCATTTGATTTTACTGCTGAGACGCGATGTCCGAGTGGTGCTGTGTAATTGGCCAGCGGATGTGGATCGCCGAATGTATGGCCCATTCTTTCCCCATTCGGTACTAATAATAATCCTAAATGTCAAAATCATAATCAATTCATTTTCACAAATCTATGAACTAAAACAAGTCTGTTCTGAATATTTGCTCGTGATTCAGAATTATAGTTTGAACTATATCTGATAAAACTCAACATTCCTCAATGAATAAAATGTGAAAAGTAAACAGTTTCATTCGACATTACCAAGCAGAACACCAAGAGCAAGGATAATGATGAATGGTCTCCTCCTACCAAATCGTGAACGACAACGATCGCTAAGGCTTCCCAAGATAGGCGTAACGAAGAAACCCACAAGGGGACTCAAAGCCCATACCAAGGTCATGTGTTGGTGGTCAACGCCAATTTTCAAAAGGGTCGGTGAAACAAATGCTGTCTCGGCTGCGTAAGAAAATTCAATTCCCATAACGGCTGCTGATACACGAACAAGTTCACTGCGGCTCTTCTCCCTGTTTCGGGATGGAGAATAAATCAAAATAGAAATATGAATTTTCAAGGATTAAGTATAATTGTGAAACATTTCATACCTGTAAACATGCGAGAAATCTTCGAGTGCTGGTTCCAGTTTAGGTGGACCACGTAAATAATCCAAGACACCACTGAGACCTTGGTCTCTTGAAATTTGGCTTCTCCATTCGCGTATATTCGAAATGCTCTCACTAACTTTGTCGCGAAATCCATGTAGACGCCCAGTAATTCCTTCATAATCATGCAATTTATCCACCATAATTTTAACACGTTTGGTTCAAATTATCACAGCTACTGTAAGATTTGAGTTACTTCCTGAATTGTTCTTTCAGTGTCCAAGTGATCGGCGATACTAGAAGAATCTTTTTTCGCACACCTTTCGATAGAACCATACTATTTTCACAATTGTATTGATATTTATATTTCTATTTTTTTTCTTTCCCAGTTGATTGAATACGGAAATAAATATTTCGAGTTCTGTTTTATGGAGTTTCGTAGATGTATGTCGTTATGTTGAAACTTCCATCTCTATCACAAGTTCAACCACCACAAACAATAAACTGTGCTTTTAACGGATAATTGAATATGTAACTTTCCGTTGTTAGAGAATTTAAATATGCATAATGTTCTTCAATATCATCAAATTCATTGACACTATATAATTCCACGAAAAATTCAACACTTGTTATTTATAAACAATATTTAAGTTCACCCCATCGGATTATTCTTTTGGCATTTCACTTATTCTCTATTCCAGAGTCACCATCTAAGTTTTTTAGATAAACAATGTTGACTGAAACGAAGAAATGTAAAATGAATTGCAAGCGTATTTTTAAATATTTTAAGTACTCTCAATCTTTCGTCAAGTGCAGGGAATTTTCTGTTTTCCACAGCGATATTGCTCGTTCAATGTTCAGCGCTCGACTGTCAGAGGCGACGGGGCGACTCACCCTTGTACACATTCAAGGGGGATGAAAACGTTGAGCAACGAGGAAGCGCTATGACGTCACGGCGTCACGAATCGGGAACTCCAATAAGTCAGCAGCCTGATATTCATATCTCTTTCATGACAACGGAAATATGGTAGAAAATAGCTGGAGACAATTGTTCGACGTATCGTATCCAATAGGAAACCCAAATGTACTCTCCTTCGTTCCATTCCTATTTTTGCCAGCTTGCAATAAATAACTTATCGATGTGGCTATTGAAGATAGAAATGAATGTGGATATGAGTGCGTCGCATGCTTGTCCGTGTACTGCCTGAAATGCAATTTCCTGTCTGCATGTTTTGAATGGCGACTCGGGAGTTGATAACATTTTTTTCAATCAACGTTGATGGGCTATTATCGTTTGCTCTGAATTACATTATATATGTATTCATGTCAATCTGGCCGTATTTGAATCGAAAATTTTTCATTTTTCATATGTGACAAAACGTCTATGAATATATGAGAAAAATGTGGTTGTGACTGCAAGTCATCATTTTAATATCTAATACTGTCCAAATCCTTGGGATTTCCCGCTTTGATTTCCACACGATTTTTTGCATCCCAATCTGATGTTCCCCTTTATGGCAATATAGCTGTGATAAAGTTGGAAATATGACATACTTCTTAGCTATTATAGTTTAATCCTGTTGAAAATTCATAGTTATTTGTAATTACAATTTTTGGAGTAACAGTTCAACCAGATAGTTTCTCATTTTGATTACAGATGGGTCTATAATATACACTGTATATGAACGCAGACAGTCGCAAATTCGTTCTAAATGGCGGTAAAACTTTTTCTGCGCTGCCTTGTTGATAAACCAAAAACAGCTGTGCTGAATAAGGTGACACCAAGTACGTGATCGTGGTGATTATCTAAAGCAGTCGCAATGATATTCTACTATGACTATGCTTCAAAAATATTTCTGATCGTAATATAATTCATTATGGTGCCACACACATAATATGTTCGAAGTGCGACATGCGATGAATTTATGCGTATCTAGTTCTTTGTGTGGTAAAATAATTTTATGGCACGGAATTTTCAAGAGAGTAAAAAATACACATAAGTTCGCAGATAACTCCGATAGTTCGCGCACGTTCAACTGAATATCACAATTAATGCCTCCTATCCGAGATCCGTTCCGGCTCATATTTATACGAAAATTGTATATAATTTTGACATTAACTGACTAAACAAATTAGGAAATTTTCTTAGTCAGTGCATGCAAAGTGAATGCCGTCATTTGAATGAAAATTGTCACATTGAACATGGATTCGATTGACGTTATCGACCTTAAAATAACATTTATCTTCCATTCACGTGATCTGTAGGGTTTGTCAACGTGATGAAAATCACCGCGCAAGGCTAGTCTTGCCGAATTTTTTGGTATGATATTCTTCGAACTAATATTTGTCTGAAAAAAATCTGGTGGGAAATGAACGTGGATCCAGGAGGTCCAGGTTAGAGTCTCTGTTCTATATCATCCATTTTTTTTTCTGGAATTCTTCGAGTGAATACCCCCCCCCCCCCCCCCCCCACACCGCGATCCCATTCACCCTTCCCAGGATTGATGAACAAGAATGTTCAACATTCCAAATTCTTCCAAAGCTGAAACAAACTGCTCTTCACATGAACCACGGCTATCTCACGGCATAACATAATCGAAGTCCAAGGATTTAATTTCAATATGTATTACAATGTATTCGTAAATAATCCATTGAACATTTGTGGATGTGAAATATTTGTTGGTGATACAATAAAAACGATGAGAAGCGGATGAATTAATATTGGAATGTAAATAAAATCCACATTGGAATGTAGAAAACAAGGTTATGATTAATTAAGAATTCGATGAGATCGCTTTCTTTCTCATTTTATCATCACAAAGAGTTAGGGAATCCACGAGGAGCACGTTAGATTGTAACCTGTAACCGAATGAACATATATACATATGGGGTTTTCCAAAAAAAAAATGAAGTTGTACGAATGATGCCAACATTCAAACAGTCGTATCTCAAAATTGAGTGCGTGTATGAAAAATATGGTAATGAAATTAGATCAATATCGGATGGGGATCACAACAAAATTATTGACGGATTTTTCGGATCCTCATAGTAGCGATTTTTGGACGTTTTCATAAGAAAAACATGATTTTCATCAAAAACCTATAGTTTGCTTTTCTTCCTCGCTCAAAATTCGGCTTCAAATTCTGAAAAGTTTAAGCCATCGTCGAAAAGGTTAACTTTCTTCGTTTAGGAGTTACTATTATCTTAGTGTTGTAGAACAGCGAGTATCCGAATGAAAGAGAAGTGTTAACATGAAAAATCAATCGTAGAGAAATATATTCAATAAGTGCATCAAATAATGTTCAACAAGTGACTGTCGATTTATCAATAAAAGTTTGTTTCATTTCATAATCTTGCATATTTGTGATTCTGTCGATGCTGAATATAATTTTGTAACTAGTTTACCACATTTATAAGGTATTACCACAGTGAAGTCCGTGTTTGCCTTTCACTCTAGCTGCTTCAGAGGAACGATCACTCGAAAAAGATTTTGACTCTTCGTATGCACTAGTGTCAAGATATGGAAATTTGATATATGCGATGTTTCCTGAAACCCATTCCTATAACGGTGATGGCGTCGTAAATTTTTTGTCCGCTCGCTATTGTAAACTCGCTCGGAATGCCAAGCGTTTTATCGGTATCATAGCAAAATACCTTCGACAAAATATCCTGTGCAGAAATATTTTTATAATAATATCCGTGGACAGAATATCTCCACAACAAATTGGATTCGTTGTGAAATTTTTTGGTGACGAAATAATTTGGTGACAAAATATATTTTGGTTTAATTCTCACTTTAAGATAATACTTAGTTCAAGAATAACAAATGTTCGAAATTAAAGTTAACAACAATATCTGATGTATACCATTATTGATAATCATTTGGTATTGTATTGGAATTGTATAATTGTGAGATCGAATAATATATTATCTCTGATATTATATGTGCTTTTATTAATTTGTCATAGAGATATTTTGTCGGAGGATATTTCGGAAAAAATATTTTGACGTGTAACATTTCATCGTCTCAGCGATACCGTCACAAGGGTCCTGGCCATGGGCTGTGGAGACAAAACGCCATTAGGCACTTGCTCCGAAGTCTTCAAAATGGTAATATAAATTAGAGCATTTCTAAGAGTTTTCGAATTGTAATGGCGCTCCTTCTGAGAAGTCATATATTTTCGACAAATTTGGAATTGTGAATTTGACAAAATTATTAATTTCTTTCGAATATTCATCAAACGGCAATTGCATCATGACTCGTACAATCTAATATTATCACTAAATTTCGATGCTCCAAGACACTATGAAGATTGTTATATATTATTCCAGTGATATCCAGGCGCTGCACCTTGAATAACATAGGCATAATTCCACGAAAAATCGTAAACAACGACGCATTCGCCATGTTTAAGACTAGTTTTTTTCTAACGAAGGTACAGCGCTTGTGGCTGCAATAAATGCACGCGCTAAACGTATTTTTGCCTACTCACAGACTTTCTCGACAAACGTTGCTCTATCTCCAACCTGCTCTAAAAATTGCATTCGCTGCTTCTTCGCCCACTGATTGTATGACATCCTTTCTATTGCATTTTCATTGAAAATATCGGATGCCGCTTTCTACAACCAGTCGGTGAAATATTTCTCACAGACTAACTCAGTCCCACGCAATGCGCAAGAGCGAGACATTTTCCATTGCATTTACTCGACATTTTAGTGATTTGGCAGCCCCCAAATACTTGTAGCTCTCAAACGAAGATCCATCATATCTCGTTCGATGGTTCTAAATTTTACAAAATTTGAAGCCATATTGAAAAAGGAAATGCAAAAAAAAATGTTTTTTTTTTTTTTTCGAAAATCATGTTTTTCCTATAAAAACGTCCAGAAATCATTAATAAAATGATCGGAGAAAATCCGGAAATAATTCTGTTCTACTCCCCATCAAATTTCATCATCACCATATTTTTCACACACTCACTTGATTTTGAGATACAACTGTTTAAATATTGGCATTATTCGTATAACTTCGTCATTTCAAGCATACATCAACAGGATTGGACTTTATAAAACGACCAAACAAAAAATATGTATCTTTGCTTCTCCACGAAGAACAAGAAAAAAAATCACGAGCTCAATCGGACGACATGACCGACGCCATATTATGTTTATTTTGCGTGAAATATTCCATATAAATAATGCTATACGAACAACAGTGCAAATGTTCTCCATAGCGCACGGCGACTCATGATGCGAAGAGAGATTGTGGGTGCGTGGTGATATACGAGACGTTCTTCTGAGCAAGGCAGAATGAGTCACGTTATTACCCCTACCGTGATCCACCCCATTCACATACATTCAAATTCAGGAAGAAAATGCGAACCTAAGGGCGAAAAGTATTTAAATCAATTTCTATAGAGATGCTTCCTTCACCATTATCATGACCTCTTACATATCAGCACATGGGGGCAAACAGTGTACTCGAATCTAAATCTTCATATTCCGATGACACACACTGGACATGTATAAAGTACACCGTTCAATGAATTTCAGAAACCGAAAACTATCTTGATTAAATTAACAGAATAATAGTAGTGATAATGTTATGTACTCCTAGGGTCCTGAGGGTTTAGTTATTATATTTAACGAAATAATTTTTCTGACGAAAATAATTGTGCCCTAATAATACACTCAACACATACGGTCTTATGCACTCCGACCACCTTAAGCGGGAGGAACCATCCGAACCAGTATTTTGCACTAATGACCAAGGTATTGAGTAAAATGTTGATGGTAGAAGAAATAGAAGTCGAACGGGAATTTTATCTCGATTGATTTACTATTTCATTTTATTATATATTTTTAATTCACGAATGTGACGTTCACCTCATAAACAATTGCAGTACATGTTTTTTAAGAGGGACCAGCACCTGCGACTTAATTTTTATTATCTTTGAAACTGTTACGAGACAACTGGGAGTGCACTCCTATAATATTAGTATTTCACTGACTATGACAAGATTCATTGGGCGTATTATTTATTCTTATTCTATCCTTCTCAATGAAACAGTATAATGATAATAGTATTATAATTCAACGTTAACTAAAACAATATATAGTATCACGAAGCCGATTATATATTATGCGATTTATACACGGTGATATATAAGATACTCCAGCATGAAGATGTTTATGAAAAATATTCGTTGTCAATTCCAGTCACAATCCTAACAAATAATGAGAAAGTCCAATGGCATAAATTAAATAGGCAAAAATAGAATTGTTCCTAACAATGTCTTGGTAAGAATTTCTTCTCTATCAATCACTCAGAATGAGCTACTCCATTTCAATTGAACAAGATGAAACCCTAACTCTGCACTATCAGTTCTCTAGCTATTGATATATATATATTTCTTATGCTCATGTTTGCGTAGGCTCAAGGCTAACGTCATATTGGAAAGGCATCGTTCCAACTTATTCTCAATTTACATCCCCTTTTGTTTACTCGAAAACATATTCGATCCGGTACCACGTGTGTGCCGATGATGCCATTCAATGATACGTTATGGCAGACAATAAGACATGATAAGACCCATATTCATTTTCCAACTGTATTCAAACACCCAGTCACTATACGTATGTTTTTTTCTTTCATCAATAAAATGTGAAGGGAAAATGAAAGGGAGAAGTATATCAACTGTTGCAATGCAGGAAAATGGTCGCACGGACTTCGGTCTATCAACTTTATTTCAGGATGAACAATAAGGCATCGAAAACCAATAGACTTTTTACGCTGCCGTCATGTCACTCGAGCAAGTTCTATTTTTTTGCAAGAAATAAAGACTGATCAATATCACTCTCTTCATGAGAAGTAAGGGTGAATATTCAAATACATAGTGAAATTACAGGAATGAAACAATATTCGAATTGTGAACGTAGAGAAGAGATGCAATTTGGAATCAAGTAATATGTAATAATAGAATCGCATCCCATGAAGTCGATGACAGTCGAAAACAAGTGAATCCAAATAAATTTTATTGACTGTACATAAATGAAGTGGAATTACTCGTCCCAGTAATGAGCGACGCTTCGTGAAATAAACCGAAAAATAAATAGACATTTCAAGTTTATCTGATCGAACATCAGCAAATACTATAAACACTTCAATTCAGAGATAAACATGAGCACTGTCGAATATTTGATTGATTCTTTTGTCGAATGCAATTTAAAGCCGGAAAAAACTCAAATCTCATTTCCGAAGATAACAAACATTATCGGTTGAATGTTGACATACAAATTTATTTATTGAAATTAACTGTCGACATTTCAGATACTATCATTACAATCAATTTTCCCCTCGCAAGATTCTCATTTTCGCAATTATGCGGATAGATTTCGGAGTTGTTTCCGAAAATGTATGTGCTGATCAATTTAAATGGAATTTCAGTGAACCAGTGGCTGCGATAATGTGCTATTTTAACAAAGTATACAATTTTGATTTGCATATTGTTATGTTGATCTTGATATTCATTAATGCACACTACATATGGCTTGCGTGAATTCCCAGAATTTCTTGACAACAGCATGTATTTGATATCAGATAAAATTATTGTCTGCACAGTGCAAGTGTAGTGAGTTATACATGGAGATAATTTTATTTTTTGTTCACGTTTCAAGCTTGTACAAATACTGTCACAGATACATGGAACGTGTTATAAGTTATAAATATATATAAAATCGTAGAACACACATTGGCGCCACAATTACGAAAGTATATATTCATGATCACGTGAGATTCGTTTTTCGACTACTTCGTAAGCCATTGTTTATCGACAACAAAAGAAATTCGGGTATATTATAATACATGTATATGCCAAGTATGTCAACTAGCAATTGGGCTATCACAATTATCATTATTCATTTACGTCCCAGTTGATGATATTCATGCTTACCATGTTTTGGAATATGTTAAAAAAATATATCAAACTCTTACATAAATATGTCTTCATGCAATCAGACATGATGCAAGATTATTTATTATTTCTTTCATCATAATAATTTATAACTTTTGATTACAGGGTGTCGCGATTACTTTTTCACTTACGTTTCATTTCTTCATCACATAGTACCATGTGTCGGACCGACGGGAAAGAGATAAGATGTACAGGGAGAAAAATTTTCTTTCCATTATTAATATATTCTTCCAATTATCATCGTATCATTAGTTCCTCCCATGTTATTTGAAAATGAATTTTTCGTGGCGATATATATATATATATGTATATATACTGATCGTTGGCAACAAAATTGTGAACGGATGCGTTTTTCAAGAAACAGCCAAAATGTTATATCAACAAACATACGCACATGTATGTTTGTTGGTACTGCGGAACAAAATAGGTCTCACAGGTGCTCAACTGGCACTCAGTTGCTGAGATATATAGTTAGCCAGAATTAGAATCAGTTGCCCTGACACTTACTGACGTATAAACACAATACTTCCTTCTCACTCTGCATCAGTATTAATCTTATATACCTATCATACTTACTCAACTATACTTTTCGGAATATACCTATCTGCTTTTGGCAAATATAGCATGTTCTTACCCTTGGCTTTCACGTGTTCTAATTAAAGTCGCGGCGTGTCTACCAACGTGTACTGAATAATTTTCTATTGCTCTGTAATAAAATGATCGTATTCTCAGACAAAAATACTGAACAAAATAAAATAACAAATCACGCAAAAAAACACAGGCTTTCGTTATCTCGTTAATTTATATCATTGTTTTGTGTGTGTGTGTTAATTATTCGCATACACAAATTTTCGTCACCCTGTTAAGAAACCTAATTGTGAAATAACAAGTACGAGAATGAAATATTCATGTGCAGTTCATCGAGGAGTGCATATTTGAGATTGAGATTAAATGAAGGAAGGATCATCGTCATCCGAAATTAATATAAGTTGAAGAGAAGTTGTTCAAATTAATGAAGGATATTGTAGGTAACAGGCGTGAATCTGCATACAGAAACGAGGTCGGATGCTGTAAGTGGTTCAGTTTTATTAATTATTTTATATTATTATTTTTTATTGTCCCAGTGTCGACGCAAGTACAATGAATATAAGGAGGAATGAAATTGACAATTGAAATATATATATATAGTAATACTTTGTTAATGTATATTCAATGGCGCTGATGATCTTGAACTTTGTAAGTTCAAGTACACGATCATAATTCTGATTCTCATACAGTGATAATCGAATGCTTGATTAATGCCCAAATTCCACGCGATGAATCTTCTGATTCAATATTCGGAAATAAATTAATAAAATTTTTCCTTTCTATCCGATTGAATTCCACTGAGATAAACTAAATATAGGGACCATTCCGAGTATTGATGATTCAGAAAAATTCCACTTATGATTAAGATAAAACCATGCGGTGCATTTATCAACACATGAAATCTGGTAGAACTCGATTTCACCGGTTTTATTTTATTGCTCAAACGTTAGAGTTCTATTGGTTCCAATTAATCGAAAAATAAATATAAATTAACAAATATATACATGATTATGATGGAGTATTGAATCGCTGATTTGAGGATGCTATTGCAGTTAGTGCATGTTATTCTACGTGTTGTTGGAAATGAGTGAGACGAGTATAATTATTTGATTTGAGGGATACGATGGGGAAGAATAAGTTGTGTTTCTCTGTTAATATTTTCCTCCATCGTATAAAACGTGCCTAATATCATTTGTGGATCACCTCTCAGACAATGACATGTAGCTTCCTCATCACGTGGTTCAATGATTCATAATGAACCATATATTTATTTACTTGTGTATGAACATTTGTATATGTGTGTGTCAATATATATGCACATTAATCGATTTTGCGATCGATCTCGTCGGGTATGGTCTCAAGTTATCGGTAGTCCATCAAATCGATAATTCTATATAAATAAAATATATTATTGATTGATAGTGAAGATGAAATACATTTCAACATCACATCATAATCGGTGGTCACAATTGTTTTAAGTTGTGCACAAAATGTCGTGGTACATGGAATATCGTTGCAGAGGAATAATTAATCGCGATAAGATGATTAGTTGCGAAGATTTTCGGAATATCTACACATTGGATTTCGTCACATATTATAATAATTTTTTTCGTCTCTCTCAAATCTATTCTCCACACAGATTTGAATGATTGCTAGTCCCTTAATGGCACTGTATCTCATCATCATATTTATGAGAAGTAATGAATTCCGAAGATAATATTCTGAACAGATACATGAACGTGAAATGGGAACAAAGTTATTGCAGAATATTATTTCGAACTCATAAAATATAAACATAGACGAATCAATTTGCATCATTCTTTTCAATTCCAATCCCACGTAAACGTGCTCATTGAATGATGGAATCACCCAATGATATAATGCTCCGATTGGCAACACTATTTCTGCAAATTTGTAACTTTTTTTTTTATTTTTGTATACATTCGTTTATGTCTGTACAATGATGGAAAATTAATACAATTGCCACGTCAGAACTCTGACTTGAATCAAATAACTCTTTCGGCATTGGACTTATTCATTCCATCACAATATATATTATTGCGTCATGGATAGCATTGAAATTCTCCTCTTTTCTTTCAAATTGCATTCACATAATGAATAGCCTCGAATTAAAATTCTTCAATAAGTATTTTCCTCAGAATTCCATCCATTTTTCTTCTATTATACATCAGGCTTGTGACAGCATGCAGACTAGCTAGAAATATCTGGAAACATTATATATATATATATATATTATATACGTGGGACATAAATCCATCGTATCTGAATGATCTCAAACATTTTTGCGATAATCGTAGAACTCACCAATACAACGGCAATAATAAATATGAACACGACCCTCTCTTTGTTTCCTTTATACCTGAGTTCGACCAATGGTCTAGAAAGATTACAAAAATTCTGAATATGTGTAGAGGGAGTAGATGTGATAGCAAAGCGAGGGCTAAAACTCAATCATATTTCATTTCAGCGCCAGTGACAAGCGCCAGCGTCAACATATCAGTGTGTGGATCGTAATCTTTGTCAGTATTTACTGTAATTTCAGAAGTCACGCGAAACGTTAATCCTTAGCCTAATAAACAAATAGAAAAACAACACACATTGTCATTGCCATATAGATGGAGAAGCGAGAGAAGGGAAGTGAAAAAAAGGTGGATTTGTGTGAGGTTGTTGAGTGTATCCAGCTGGAGACATGAATTTTGCGACGTGATAAAATAAAAAGCCACACAATCAGATATCGTTCGCGTGAACCAATAAGCGTGAGGAATAGAGTGCGGTGAAGACAAAACCGTGGAGCGCGACGAACAATCCGACATTGTTTTACGATAACTAAGTGACAAACCTAATTGTCATAGTGCAAAAGTACTATCAACGCAACATTTAAGACGGATCACAGTAGTATTGCCGAACGAAGCCATGGGTAAGCCTAAAATCTAAATTAGTTTTGTTCATTCTAGAAAAAAATAGAACAAAATTTTTAATTAATTTTGTGTTTGGCCGCTAAATTGATTCTATCAATCCATCATCCAATATTAGGGCTGGACTTCCTGGCTGATGGAGGTGCTGACTTCGAGCATGCCATCAGTGTCACTGGTAATTATCAAGAACATTTTCTATTGGCGACTTCATCATCATGTTTCCATTGCATTATTTTTTTTTTTTATCAGAAATCCAATTATTTATACTTATCGTTAATTGACTATCAAATTACTATTGCGCAGAATCATTCTTTCACAGTGATGTAGACACAATGTCTGTAAGGAACAAATTATTGAAAAGTTGAAGGGAAGAGATGGTCATTATTTATTTGGGAAAGTACGAGAAATTGTTTATTTTTCATTTACGTGGAGATCAATGAATTGAGTTAGTGAGGTTTGTTTCATGATGATGATGATGATGATAAACATAGTCGCGAAAGCTGTTCGGGTGCGCGCAATAACAATAATTTGTTTGTTTATATAACATCACTATAATATAAATGCGTGTGCCTCTGCATGGAAACTTTATATACATAGCATTTTAGTCATAAAGTACTGTTAATTGATTATCATAGTATTGATCACGTGAAAAATAACCATATAGATAAAAAAAAAACATAAACAGAGAGGTCGTACAAACGTTATTGTCATGTGTGGCGTCCCATTTTACTTTTATTCTCTTCTATACAGTATCACATACATACATACATACTTACATTCATACATACAAACATACACAAACTCATATACTATCTCAATCCCGTCGTAGCTGAAAACATATCAATTAATTCATTTCTCGATCTCTATCATGCCAGGATGCGATGCAATCAAATAAAACAATATTACTCATGATCCACTCACAATAGCACGCACAACGCCAAATTTTTTTCATGAAGATAAATGAAACGACAAATATATTGAGCTGTCGGTATCACATAAGTGATTATGTGGGACATTATCGTTGGACTTTTATCGGTATTTAAGTACTGTATAACAATTGCTTCGAAAATAATGGCAGAAGAAGAGAGTTGGATCAAGGAAAATTAATAATTATCTTTCATTTGTACATACAGGCTTCGGAAAGTTTCACTTCATGCTATTGGCTGTTTGCGGCCTCATTTACATGGATACAGCCATTGGTGTGACCATCATATCATTCGTTCTTCCAGCAGCACAATGTGACCTTCAAATGGACTCAACTGCCAAAGGATGGCTAACTGCATCGCCCATGTTAGGTAGGGTTTCGGAAAGAAAAGACTGGATTTTCATTTCATTATAGTGGGAATGCTGCAACAATTGATCAGGAGAATATCGTGATTTTTCTTCCCTCGAATTTTCATCATTAAAGATAGAAAAATTGACTTAAGACATTGATAAAGACAGAAGGTAGGACAGAGGTTCATGAAAATTTCTCTCAATTTTCATTCGACGAAAATGTTGGAGAAACAAATTATGCGGTATCGAATACAGACCAATTCACTAACTTCTTGGTTATGATGAGCATAAAATCTCAGAATTGATTGATCGGACAGAAAAATGAGCCATATTTCATTACTTCCGTAATGAGGTCGCAGTGGCCGACTTGCCGGAATTCGATTTTTGCGTGTGATCAGTGTTTTACTTTCGAGACAGTTCTAAAACTCACAAAAAAAAATTGATGGAACCTCCGATGCGAGGGAGTCATAGCTCGAAAAATAATTGTTCTGTTCGTCACAGAGAATTGTGTGAAATGATACCACCTTCGATGAGATTTTTCATGAAAGTTCCACATATATTTATATAATATAAAAATTCCACTTGATTCCCCTAAAAAATTACGGTTTTCCGACTCATGACTCACTTTTTACCGAGGTGTGATATGTGCACTACCGTGCGTTCAAAAAATCGAAATTTCAAAAACTATATATATTATGTGATTAAAATCTGATCGTACTAGAAGACAAAGCGGTAATGCCTCGGAAAAATGCAGCCTCCTCTCAATCTTTTGAGTCGCTAGAGAAGAGATGGGAAGCGCGAACACGTCACTAACTTCATATATAATACTGTGTATGGACATGTGTAATTATATATTCTTGAATATATGATTATATATAGCTGTATGTGAATATATTATTGAAAATGTCATCATATATGAATCCATATATGACTATATATAACCATATAATTTAGCATATTTTTATATATGATATTATATATTATTATCAATTGAAGATTTTTCTTACCTAGCCGCGGTCTCCATAAAATTCAAATGATTTCAAGTGAATAGCTATGAATGGTTTTCTCGTTTACCAAATTTATTTTTTATTCGAGAGCACTCCTGAAGGATACACAATAGAAAATAATTTTCCATCTATGTCAAGATCATGAGATATTCGGGACTTGGAAAGACGAACATATAGCTGCCGAATACTTTTCTATCTTGTATTTTATTTGAATACCGGAGTTATAATTAACCGTTAATTACATGAAAAATTCGCGACGGTTACTCTCGTTTCTCGGTTGATTTTACTCATGTCCTTGCCTTTCCTTATTTGTTCAGCGACTAACTTTCATGTAATTACCAACTATGCGTCGTATAAAAAGTAGTGAACGATTCCCGTGCCGATGGAAATGTCTCACTCGTCTGGTTGCTGTACCCGCCTTCGACTGGTGCTGCAGTCTCGAGACGAACTAATCTGGTGAACTTGCGCCGATCATTACCGAAGATTCAGAACATTGGCCGCCCACTACATATTATATGATATTCGCTCTTCACAATTTCTTGTCAACAAGAATAGGTGGTCATTTTTATGCAGGTGTATCTGACATAGTGTCATTCATTGTTCTTAACAATTCCTGACACTTTTCTGGATATGGAGTGAGAAGAAATTTGTTTCTACGTCCAGTCAGCATAGCCATTCAATTTAGAGAAGAATTACTTGAGGATAATAATGGGAGAAAGAACCGTGCAAGTCTCGACAGTTAAGCCCATGAAAGTGACCTAGAACATAAAAACTATCGACAGTAATGCACGAGAGGCCATATGAGAGACTTGTTATCAAAGTAATTGGCTTAAACATCACATCCGACACATAGAGTCATGCTTAATATTGGAGGCCGAATAAAATTCATATCATATTTTTACGGTATTGTTTTTATTGCGAGAGAATACGTATTGTTTTTTCATTAACGTCTCTCAATTGATATCTTCCATTTCAATTTAATTGAGATTTCGCAATTGAGCATTCAACTGTGTTGCCAAACTGTAAGCGGAGTCATTAGTGTGTCGTATTGCACCCAGATGAAAATATATTTCATTGAATATAGGAATGGTGATCGGATCATACATATGGGGATGCCTGGCTGATACGAAAGGTCGCAAGGTCGTTTTGATTGCCACATTGCTGATGGACGGTATAGTCGGTGTGATTTCCTCGTTCGTTCAACACTACTGGGCTTTCTTGATTCTCAGGTTCTTCAATGGATTCGCGTAAGTAATCTATCGAGTGAAAAAATTTTCAGTTCGAAACAGGGAGTTATAATGTTATTGCGCAATCACAAATCTTTATCTTACACTGGCATAGAGAAGTTTCTCGGACGCATTTGCAATGATTTTTCGCGGAGTTCTAATGATTGACTATTGGAGAAAAAAAAAACGATCAAAGATATTGCATAGAACGACGGATGAGTCCCGTAGATACGACATTGTATCGTGCATATCAAATCACAATCTCTGTGGGATTCTTTCCCATTACTGTACAAACTATAATGACATACTTGCATACTAGCAATATCCGTTTGAATAAGTACCATTATCAAATAAATGGAATATTGACAATATGTGAATCGATATCTTACATCTCAGATATACTTGAAAATTTATTTACGTAACTTCCGCGTTCATTTATTTCAAGTTTCAATAGCGATGAACAGAAAATACACTATTGTAATGTGGGTTAATATACAGACGATTGATTGCTCACTCTTTTCAGTGTTACTGGTGCAATGGGAATTTGTTTCCCTTACCTGGGCGAATTTCAACCGACAAAATATCGCGAGAAAATTCTCTGCTGGATGGAAATGTTTTGGACAGTTGGTGTGATTGCACTGCCATTAATTGCTTGGTTGATTGTTCCACTTGATTTTACTTACACATCCGACTCCTTTTATTTCAAATCATGGAATCTCTTTGTTGCCCTTTGTGCTCTACCATCTCTCACATTGTCTTTATGGCTTTTCGCATTTCCTGAGAGTCCGAAATTCTTGCTAGAGTGCGGTGAGACCGACAAAGCTTTGGAAGTATTCAAATGGATCTACGCACAAAACAGTGGAAATGATCCTGAATCTTATCCAGTAAGTTAAAACTTTTTGTTTATCAACCAGTTTGTAAAGAAATATTCATCAAACAGTTTTATTTTTTGATTTTATGCAGGTGAAAAATCTACAGGAAAAACCAAACCCGAAAGATAAAAGTATGAGATCTTTGAGATTACATAAACGAAAAGATTTAAAAGTTCTTTGTACTGAAGTTTGGGAACTTACAAAAGCTCTTTGTAAGCCGCCATATTTACGGAATACTGCATTAGCATGTGCAATACAATTTGGACTCACCAGTAGCTATTACACGTTGATGGTATGGTTTCCCGAATTATTCACCAGGTAATGGGGATAATTTCGTATAATGTATGAACTTTTGATAAAGTTCCAATCAAAATATCACTATTTTCTCGTTTTTTGTAACACATCAATATTCTCTGTTTATTCCTGAATTTTTTTCGGTTTTTCTCTTTTCTGGACATCAAATATATATCCATATACATATAAGCTAAAAATGTTCTATTCATTTTTAAGATTTGAAGAATTTGAAGTTGAACATCCGGGTGAATCGACATCGGTATGTATTGTTTCACTACCTGGTAATCAAACAAATTCAATTGATTATGGATGTGATACAACAATTGCTTCTGGCGTTTATCTTCACACTGTGTACATTGGTTTGGCATGTGTGCCAGGCTCAATAATACTACCAATCTTTATTCACAAAGTTGGCGCCAAAGTTTTCCTCAGTGAGTATTAAACTGCAATGATAGCTCACAAAAATTTTGTGCTAAAAATCGAATTACGGATTGATATTTCGAATTAATAGATGAAAAATCAATTGAATGCTAATTATTGTTGATTTTATACACAATTTGAACATTTTTTTGCAGTCGTCTCGTTAATAATCTCTGGTGCGGTGACCATTGGATTCTATTATGTTGTTAATTCCGACCAAAATCTCGTTTTATCATGTATATTTGAAGCACTCACCTCTCTAGGAATTTCATTAGTTTATTGTGTCATCGTCGATATGTTTCCAACTAATCTGAGGTATTTCCTATGCTGAAATGAATAATCAACTCTTGTGGATTTGTTTTCACACAGGTTGCAATATTTTTATTATTTTATTTTTCAGGGTGATGGCTGCAGCGTTATCACTTACAATGGGAAGGCTTGGCGCACTCGTTGGTAATTTAATCTTCGGCTACCTCATTGATCTGGCTTGCGTCGTTCCAGTTGTAATATTTGCAGTATTTTTATTCAGTAAGTAACGAAAGGAAAAAACGATATTCTTTTTCCTGCTGTTATGGACATTCTATTTTTGTGTTAAATCCATTTCTTTTTTCAGTATGTGGTTTACTGTCCATCTTGCTCCCGAGAACTGGCAAGGATACTCTGGATTGATTGTAATCCACGTGGCTGATTTGAATGAAATGTATAGAAAATTACTTGTTATTCAAATAGCAGATCTTTGAATTTCTAATGTTTGTAATCGTCGTGTGAATGTGTCCAGACGAAAGCACCAAAATTCACAAATGTTTGTACATTACTCTACAGATTGTGTATGCAACTTAAACAAAATTATGTAGAAAACTCAAATTGATGTACAAGTTCTGGTGGCTCCCGCTAGTGTGATACTATTCATAAATAAGTATTTATTCGCGACGAAATGCGCATATATGTATTTGTTCAGTGTAATATATTCTATCGAGTGTATTTTTCATTATTATTTTCAATTGATGTGCGTGTTTCATGTCTTGCATTCGACCGTTCATTATATTCTATATAAAATTCCTGTGCACATTCACATATCGACACTTGCGATATCAGCGATTTTAAAGCCGTTGTGTAATCTCGTAGTACGACAACCCAAGACGGACTTGGTCCCGGGGCGATGAGCTAGAATTTAGTGGATCGGTCATCGTGGCTAGTCAAGCTACCATACCATTGCCGATATTGCCAGTAGTTGAAGAAGCAAGGAAGTGTTTGGACTATTCGCGATCTAGCTATCTCCTAGTCCTCGTGTCACTCTTAAGTCTAACATGATGTGGTCACTGTCTACCCATTATCTGCGATACCATTATTCAAAGTGGCGCTATTAGGAGATTGATTTTGAACTTGTAGGTCCAGGCGCACGCCGAAACTAAAACCGAAAAATAGTTTAGTTGGGCAAAAAATATACCGGTTTGGAAAATTGATTCAGATATACCTATTGATAATTTGTCCCAACAACAAGTATACGAGGTTGCCGGAAATATTTTATGAAAATTTGTGAAATTTCGAAAATTGTGTTTGTTCTCATAATCCTCCTCACGCATCGAAAAATAAATCAGTTAGAACAAAATTGTATATGAATTATTTTGTAGAATATAAAATTTTCTACAAATAAGATCATGGCGACCCACTCCTGACATCTAGAGGTCGGTCGTGGGAGGTGCCTAAACGTAGGCATCAGAAAGACACGATTTCAAGTGCTGTGCGCGAGTGCGGCTGCCACCCGCATAACTAATAATTGAAAAAGTAAATTGCAAGATCGTGTGTAAATTCTAAAAAAAATAACGTAATAACTAGACAATACGTATAAATTTTATCCGCCATTCCGGACGAATATCCATACATAACGAATTCCAGTTTCCATTTTCTCACGAACTTTGTGGCGCTTCCAAATGCCACCTATCAATCGGAGTATTTCCTCGTTTTTTGCCATTTATACGTTTTTTTTGTCCTCTGACGGTTTTTCCATTTTCATTCTAATCTTTTGGGTAAAAATAGGGAAAAACAAAAGAAACTGATCTATTTACTGCAATTAAGAGTTGAAGAATTCTAGAAAACACTCTTTTGCAACTCCAACATCTAATCATAAGCGGGAAACTACCTGACTAGCCGAAAAAAATTTTTTTCCACCTGTCGATGAAATTTATTACGCACAATTTTCAATAAATACCTCCCAAGTAATTGTTATTTCACCATTAAATCGGCTGTATACATTGTGGAACATTATGTAGAGGTTTTATACAAAGTTTCTTCAGAAAATGATAGTGATTATTAAACATTAAAGAACCGCAAAAATTAAAATAAATGAAAATTCCACAATGTTCTCAACTGGTGTTCATTGTCGATTTCATTTTAATTCATTTACATTCTTGAATCTCGAACTGCATTATAATAGATTTAGTGGATAGTAACGATAGTAACAATCAAAAGAAATTATTTTGCGTTATCTTCTATCAGATGAAGATGCTGAATTTTATGTATAAGTTATTGAGGTCGAATGACCTGCTCTTAACCGTTTCACGTCACAGAATACAAACCCTGTTTATAATTCAAATAACTCGCGGAATAATAAAAATACTGGAAAATAGTAAGTGGCTTTGTCGTTAGTGAATTTTGTTTTGGAGTAAATAATTATTCGTTCAATTTTTCCGTTTTATGAGCTCTATGACTGCAATATGATAATAAATAAATGTATCGAAAATGTTAGAATAAATGAAAAAATATATAATTGAAAAATTTGTGGCCGAATCTGCATTTAGTCATTGAAATCCAAGAAAGTCTTAGATGTACTGGAAAAATATAAGCAACATGAACAAACTGTTTATAACAATTTATTTTCTTGAATAACAATTCACAAATAACAGAAACAGTCCGAAAGTAACGCCAATTAATAGAGTAGGTGAAATTACGTAGGGATGAATTGTTTTGCTTCCACTCACAAGAAGACCCTCAGACGTGTGGTTCGGGGATTTCAATGGTTTTTGGTGAGGTGGTAGAGGGGCCCAAAGGTATAACAACCACCAAATATGTGGGTCAACTGGGTCCTCGTTAAAAAGATATTAAGGACCAAAGTATGGTAGGTAATTCATATGCTAAAAAAATTCCTATTTAAGTCGGTAACTGGCCGTAGCCTTGTGGTAACGTGCTCGCCTTCGGAGTCTCTATGATTTCAGGATCGAGACCCGACAACTTTTTTTTTTCAAATAAATTATGACAATATTGCGTATAATTATGTTTTTTCGTAATTTTACGCCATATTATGCTATTTTTCGTTGTTTTATCGTTTTCTCCCTCTCTCTCTCTCTCTTTCTCGGAGAGGGCTCTCTGCTAGGCTCGTTGACCGTTAGGAACCGAAAAGGGGCTGTAGAAGGTTCATGAAGGTTCGGTATAACGGACGCGTCATTTTTAAGCAAACCGTCGACAGGATTGGACGTGTACACGACAAAAATCACAAACTTTCAAAAAATATCATCAAGTGTTAAATTAAAAAAATGGATCCACATCCTTCGAGTAGTTTTTCTTACGTATCGGAGGAAAAATCCGAAACAGTGTCTGCAAAAGTTTGCGAACAGAAGATAAAAGATGCTTACTGTTATTGTGAAAAATTACTACGTGAAAGTGATTCAATTGCTTCGGAGCAATCATCCTTTATTTCGTCGTCGACAATAGCGATTGGTGAAGAAATTTATACGCGCAATGCAGAAATGATTGAAGAAAAAGTTCTCATTGAAGATGAGGAGCTTATTTTGAGGTATGAAGAGGATTCGGAGGATTTGTGCGAACATTTAACCGAAAAATCGCAATCATCTGACTCCGACGAATTTATAGACATAAAAAAATCGAAGATCACAGAGAAACATATTCCATTGGACGTGAAAGTTAAAGTTGTGAAACTAGCAAAAGAGTATCCCAATTAGAGTTTGGAAACTTTACGGGCAAAGGGTTCTCGTTTATTGAAACGAAAAGATGTTTTAAAAAGATGGGAGCAAGATGTTCTGCATGAAGGATCAAAATTCGACAAATATGCGGCAATTAGTACATGGACGCATGATCGTTTTGTGGAAGCTCGATCGGAATTTTACCAGGTAAAATTTCGTCATGAAAAAAAAAGCCAAATCGACGATTTCCATTTTTTTCAAATAGAAATAATCTAATTTTATGTTAATACAGGGTGACAACGAGAAATCTACAGGAATGGGCCTTAGCAGCCAGTATCAATCGTCGAATTTTGATTTCAAAGCGTCGCAAGCGTGGGTAGAACGTTTCAAAAAAAAATACGGGATTCGACAACGAAAAATGACGAAATATGTAAGTCAAAAAGAAGTAGTTTCGACGAACAATATCTTGGCCACGGCCGATGAATTTCGAGTACAAATAAAATCCGTCGCGACAAATTTTGATAAAGAATTCATTATAAACACAGATCAAATGGGTTGTCAGTATCAATCGGTTTATGCGCGAAGTCTTGCTGAAAAAGCGTCAAAAGCAGCGATTGTTAAAAAATATGACATTAATAAAATAACGCATTCTTACACGGCTCAATACGGAATCACTATGTCTGGCGAATTGTTGCCGGAAGTTTTTTTGTGCATGCAAAACCCGACGGGAGAATTTGGTCCGCGTATAAAACAAAAGGTTCAAAAATGAATGAATGAATATGCAAATGTCGTTGTTGTTTGTTCAAAATCAGGGAACCTTTCAACATATTTATTTGAAAAATATTTAAACTGTGTAATGAAACAGTATGTGAAAACCGAAAATTTTCTATTGCTCGTAGACTCATTGGGGGCCAAACAAATCCCATGATTTATGATGAGATTTTTTGTGACGAAAATGATTTGCCCAAGTGTACAGTAAAAATTATTCCTCCGAAATGCACATCGATTTATCAACCTTTGGATGTTTACTTTCATCGGTAAGTTGAAAGTTTTATTAAAAAATTACAAAATTGTACGTATTTACTTGAAACAAAACGGGAGATCGCATCACGGGAAGACGCAATAAAAATTCACGCTTTGATACACCATCAATTGTCGGCAAAAATGTTCAACAAAATGATAAAATACGCGTGGTTTGCCTCAAAATCGTCAGACGAGCGAGAATTATTCGACAACGTCAACAATGTATGTTCCCCGGTTGATCATCTACAGTCACAATGCGAATGTGGAAACAAAATTTTGATCAAATGTAGCCGGTGCAGACAATGCCTGTGTTTTGTGTGTTTTTACGACGAATTTCATCTGAAAATTTGTAAAGATGATAGAAATGTATGAAAAATGTACATTTATACATTATATACAAAATAATTTATAAATTTGCATAAAATTACGAAAAAACATAATCTTACGCAATATTGTGATAATTTATTAAAAAAAAAAAGTAGTCGGGTCCTTAATATCTTATCAATGAGGGCCCAGTAGACAGGAAATTAGTAATTTTTCAAATAAACAGTTTCATTTTTAACTACAAAAATTTTTTTATTGAAAAATGTCGATACGTCCTGAATTCAGTGAAATGCCGCAGAATTAATGGTACAATAACTATTAATGGGAAATTGTTTATAACGAATTCCGTGAAAAAATGGGGAAAACAATTTTTTTTTCCGCTAGTCATGTAGTATTTTAATTATGGTTAAATAATAAAGTTGCAATAAAGTGACCAGCACAATGTTTTGACTTCTCATTACAATTTTTTTTCTAAATATTGACGCGGAGAATTTGGATGACAGTGAAAAAATAATATACCCTCGCTTAGTGGACGAAAAAACCTGCAAGTTATAAAAAAGCAAAAAATTCTCCGGTTGATAGGATACATTGGGGAAGGCCTCAAAGTTGGGGAGAAATAGAAAACGAAAATTGTTATATAACCGTCATTACTATTTTTTTTTCAATTAATAAAGCGCACCTCCCACGCCTCACCTATTAATTGAAGCGTAGGATTGTCGTGGACTTTTTCGTAGGAAATTTTGTGCTCTACAAAATATGTTATGCGCAATTTTGTCCGGGCTGGCTTAGTTTTCGCTGGGGAGGGGCATTCATGAAAAAAAATATACCTCTTGAGCATTTGTCCCAGTAGTTTTGTTTGGGAAAAATGATCAATAGGTACATCTCCACCAAGCTTTGATGCTGCTATATTTTTCACTCAACTATCGTATTTTTGGGATTAGATTTCGGAGTGCACCTGGCCTATCTTAATAGACACAGTACGTGGTGAATATGATTTTGTATGTTAATTCCAGAGCTCCTAAAGCTGTGTCGTCTTTATACTGCACTTCATTACGATGATGTGATATGATATTGGAGAGAGCAGAGGATTCACAAACACCATGAAAAGTTGGAGATTTCCGCCTTTCGAAAAGGATAAGAACGTCTCTCATCTACAGTCTTATCTAGATTAGCTGCAATCTGTTATTACGTCCTGATGGAATATTTGTTTGATTATTCAAGTCACAACGGTAGACGAGAGTGAGACTGAAGAGACGAGATTCATTTGAAGTTCGACTTGGATGACGGCCTTGAGATTGTTTGATGATTCCAATGTAGACGTACTCACAAATAATTTGATTTAAATCGCTGTTCCGAAAAATGGTTAGAGATCGTGTGCTTGCCACTGCTATGCACAGGTGAATGATTTGGATGCTGGATGATGTGGTAATCTAATTGATTGACGTTGATGGTTCAATTTGTATTTGTCACTAATATATTTGTTATATTCACCTATGAACTTGCAGATATTGATGACAAAAGAGTGATGAGACGAGCGTTGGAGCCGCTTTTGTTTTTGTTGTATGTGTTTGTTGGTTTCGTCATGGATGATCTGTCTCTCATTGGTTAATTTGGTTGCATATTCCGTGCATTGCCCTCAGATTAATCTTGCAATTGAAGCATTTGTATCAAGGAATGTGTGGAAATTGTACACTGTAGCGGATGTCGATGTGTGAACGTTCAAGTTCAGTGTCTTATAAACAATTTGTTATCGTTGAAGGTTAAAGGAATGTCAATATTGCAGAATAGATTGGCGAATGATTGCCCAATCCAAGGTTAATAGCTTATAACCTAATGAATGTTCATTTGATATGATCTTGAATAAGATAGTTAGTTAGCATTATTTTAATAATTTGATGGGTGTGTGTGCGTATATATATGTGTGTGAATTTCGGAATGGAAAATTGGCAATGGCGTAACAATATCAAAAGGACATGGGCCCGGTTTTATGAAGGATTATCATGATTAGCTAATTTTAACAAGCAATGGCGGCTGAAATTAAACTCCCCACCGAAGTCTGAAACTGTAGCGCCGCGCAGTGCCGTTGGTCGCCACTACAGTTTGAAGCCTCTTCAAGTGCAGCGAGTTTACCCTAACCTCAAATATGTTAATTCCGATTATGGAGTATTTTATGCAATGAGATGAAGAGTTAATTCAAAAAGTGAGTGAAAAGTGAGTGAAAAGAATTGGGTGAATTGTCTCGAGACTCTGCGAATTAACATTTTTTTAAATGTCATCTTCGGAGAGTGAAGGACATGACGAGCCTGGTTGTCGAAACCGTCGTGTTATCAGCCGGCCTATTAATCATTTCATGGAATTAAATGACTACTATTTCGAGAAACGTTATCGTGTGACGAAGGAGGGGTTTTTATTAACCCTGGGAAGGATTCTCGATGGTTTGCACCAACCTTATGAAATGTATTTTCTCGCTCATTTGTATAATCCATTTTATTGTAGTTTTGATATGATAATTATAATTGTTATTTATTCACCAGATTTATTTCACACATCATATCATTAATTATACTTTTTCTTGTAGAAATCGGCGAATTACTCCAGTAATTCAATTGCTCACAGCCTTACGTTACTGCGCAACAGGGTCATATATGCAAGTCGTCGCTGAATGTGGAAAGATTAGCAGATTTTCAGTTTGAGCAATTATACATCGGGTATCTCCTTTGATTGCGTCTCTCAAAGATGAGTTTATTCCCTTTCCATCGACACAAGAAGAATTCAGACGAGCACAAGCGGAAACATTTCGGATTTCGGCATTTCCCCAAGTAGTCGCTTGCCTGGATGGAAAACACGTGCCAATCGATTCATATAGTAATTATGATATTTTTGCCCGTACAGCACTCGCCCATCGATAATCTGACGACTTAATTGAATTATAATATGTGCCATCATATTAACGGTGGGCAGAGTGTACGATAAGAGTGGTAAACAAAAAGCCCCAATACACACTGAGAAAAGAGTTCCTTTATAATTAATATTCTGATCAAGTTGTTGTTTTTCTGAAAAGTAAATTAACTATTAGTAAAATATATAAGAGGTTAATATATCTCGTTCTTGATGCAACTAACACTGTTTTTCATTATATTCAAGACAAACAAACCATATATTTGGGCTATTATATTTGATGCAAGTAAATATGAACGTGCATCACATATATTTCAAAGCTTCGTATAAATATGAATCACACGTTTGAGTTGAATGTGAAAATATTTCTCTCAAACGTTCATATATTAACAGTTAATGTATCATATTTGAATCAACAACACACAGTCTTACGCGTCGCGCTCCTTTGTTTCGAACTGAACGGAAATAAAATTTTCGTCAGTCGTCTTCATTGTGAGTTATTGTCGTGTGTTACCCAGTGCTACTTTTATACATATCTACCTGAAATGGAAACATTATTGACGTCATGGGGATTTCCCTATTATCAACTTTTGAAGGCAAGAATAATTGAATATTATAGTCAAAGAACATGGCTATTTCTTCTTCTTATGTCACGAGTGTCGTACAATAGGTTTTAATAGCCATAAGAAAGCATATCAAGTCATGCAACCTTGTGAAGAATCCCGCTATACATTGGTGCCGTTAAATTGGAAAACTTTCATGCGACCAATGGCTTTCCATATATCAAGTGATGGTCCTTTTTTCATATCTAAAAGAGATTTATAATAATTTTATTCAAAATGTTAACCACGTTGTACAAAATATATGTATATATAAATCGTTTTCAATGATGAACAATGAAATTGCGTTTTCATGTTATTGGTTGTCTATTCTCATTAACTTTATACAATTCATTCATTGATATACATATATTTGATTATTGTATACATGGATTTGCCCCTTCCCACTCCAAGTGATTTGGAATAACATCGTATTCAAATTCAACGAAATACGTATATTGTTTATACCTACTATTATTCGAAAGTCAGAGGAAATCAACCATATATTAACTGTTAATAAATCGATATTTGTCCGTAGCTTTTGGTATGACTTCACATAAATATACGATTTGTTTGTGGCAAACAAATATTTATTTCGCCATATTAACTTTATCATTTACTAACAGTTAATATATTATATTAACAACAAATATATCGTTTTTTCAGTGCACCAATGTGCTCAGAACTCAAATATTATCACTGGGCACCTATATTAAAAAGACTACGTAGCCGCGATGATACAGTTTTTGCTTCAAAATTTGACGACCCGTATTCGAATTCTTGGACGATGAATTTGTTTTTTATTTGCATAATTTTCTGCATTTTATAAATCAAATATTAACACATCTCATGTGTGAATTTCTATTTTTAAACAAAAGAATATCTATCGCATGTTTATTTATTCAATTTTACCAAAAAGTTTGTTTTCATTATATAGAATTAATGCAAACATTTTTACATCACAGAATAGACCTGAAAAAACTGGTGAAGCGATTATGAAACATACATCTCCTCTAACTATGTGGTTATATTCATTCAAGCGCATATACTGTTACGTCCTGGATGTAAATTCGAGTAGTTAATGATTCGAATGTTGTTTCCTTCGCAACGTGACAGTTACTTACATTAATTAATTTTGATTAATCGTCCGAAAAGGTATTGGGATCGTTGCTTGCTATGCCGCGACCCGCGGTTGAAGTAAAAGGGATAAATTTGAATGAAGTTAACACACACAAATATAAATGGTTCAATTACGTTACGTTTATTGATATTGTTCATTCGAATTACGTAGCACAATGTTACTTTTCACTATATAACAATGATCACTTATTTTACAGAGTCTCACTATCACTGGTTATTGTCTCTATGATTGCACTAAGGAACCAGGTTACTGGAGTTGCGACGAGGATATTGATCAGTGACTAGTGAGGATTAATTATCATAAATGATTGATTGGTTTCACTGTTTTTAGGATGAATGCCACCATGTGGATGACAGTTATACCGGTCACTTCACTGAACTATTAGTCGATGATAAATAACAACTTAATCGCGTAAACGCACGTAAATGGTGCTCTTAAGACAATTATAAAGCGTTAACTGACTTCTAGAGCAACTTCGCCGATGGAAATAAAAACGTTGTAAATGAAGTTACTGGTTTGCTCGGTGGCAATGAAGTTGTTGTATTGCTCGATGGCGTAGACGTTGTTGGTTTGCTCGGTGGCATAGGAGTGAAGTAGTAATAGCGAGAGCTCGGTATTTAATAACTGCGGAAAATCCGCGTCAGCAATTTGGGTCCGTGCGGATTTATTCTAATTGGATGACTTATTCTAGCTGTTTTGATTCGCTATTAATTATCTAACTCTCCATCATTGGACAGAAGGTCCAATGGTGGGGTGAATCTCAACTCTAGTCTAAAAAGCTGACTTGACGATTTGTTTCTTTCTCACGCGATGGTTAAATGGATTCTTCCAGAAGAGATAATGTACATTTGATATTACATGCTAGAGGTGTAAAATAACAATGGCGTAATGGTATTTCTTGGTTTTAAACAATTTAATTCGAAGAAATATTATTATTCCTATTGTTTAACGTGTTCTTATCATTAAACAATTAATTCAAAGGAGTTCATATTCTGCAGCGTTGTTATATTCGTTTTTATATTGTTTCTCACGAGTGTCTCAGGTGTGCCTGCGCGGTCGTGATGAAAGAATATAAAATGCGTAACATGAGTTGTTGATGGAGTGAATTACTTAAAGTTCCCAAAAAAAAATATGTCTGATAATTGATAATATATATAATTTATGTAAATAGTAGTCGAAAAAGGTCACCCAGGAACTAGCAATACTTTGGCAAAAAGTTTGGCCGAAGTATTTCCAACTTGGATCGGTGGTACACAAAAAAAACCATGTAAGACTACCATATATAACTTTTTTTTAACTTCTAGCTGAAATCATGGCAGTGTATTATATATTATACAATTGTTAGAAAAGAAAAAGTGCGTATGGGGATCGAAAGTTGTTCAATTAATTGACAAACAAAAGTCCTGGCGCCACGGCTGTGTACCCTGATCTATTTCATTGCATTGAAGTTATATTTATACTGTAAGCGAATTTGTGCATAACACTTATTTGTTTTTTTTTTTTTTGTAGCATTCGTATTTGGGGTACAGTAGTAGTGGCCGTATAGCTGGGTCATCCAAGTATAAAACCAAGGTTTACAGCTGATGGCGTCCGCTGATATCTGATCGGACATTGAGTCGATAAAGTGGACACTTTGCCCATCTCTGATGTATACTCACTGACGCCACTATGTTTTCGTCATATTTCAAGGAATCAACACGAACTTTTTCATCAAATTATATTAGGTATCTTTTAGAATGCCTTCGACATAGTATGCCATGACAGTTTCAATGTCAAATTGAGAAAAGTATCTCTTCAGTTAATATTATGCAAAATTTATAAAGCCTACCATTCTGTAGCTTTTTTGTCGCCATCATTGAAGCTTTTATAAATTGATCCTCAGCTAATATCATACTACATTTACATTTTTCAATCGCTTGAAATAGATGGGAGCAATTATAAGTTATATATCTGAAATGATTTTGACAAAGTGATCATTGAATTTTCAAAAACCTGCAAATGCATTGGAAATGCAATAAAAAATCTTAAGAAAAAAAAAAATAATTTTACAATTAAACGAAGCATTTGAAACTTTTCATCATGGTACTCAATAAAACACCTACTCGAACGATCCAACACGTAAAGTCCTGATTTGGAGAAAAAAAAAATGAGTGAATGACACCGGTTTCGTGTCGATTTTTGTACATATATTGTGAGAACTCGAGTAGAATATGAATGAAAACAACTAATCTACAACTTGGATAACTGATGTTATTGTTGAAATGGCAGATTGGATCGTTTGTAACTTCGAACTGGAATGGAAAAAGTATAGGAAGGTTGAAATTGTAATAGAGAAAGAAATTTATAAAGGGAATGGCAAAACGGCGAACCAAAGCATATGATGAAACTTATACAATAATGAGTTGCTAAGGTATTGATAATTATCAATGAAGCACCATCTAGCGGTATCCTACAAAGAATAAACATTTATCTGAGAAGGCTCAATAATTTTACAAATAATTTTTTTCTTTAATTTTTGAGAACAATCCTGATGGCAAGAAAAAAAATCCCAAGTATAACCATTATAACAAAGATAAACACATTTATAAGAAATATAAGCACAAATAAGTAAAACAAATAAATATATAACACAAATAAATAAAATTGAATGTAATATGATATATTTTAAGAAATAATATCCAACATTCACGAATATGTAACATTAGTTTCAAAATATTTAACATTCATTACAATCAACAAATTAGGACCTTTTTCTCCATCCCTCAAATATTTATCGCAATATCGTTGAATATATCCATTTACTCTCTTTCTGTTTTTATTATCGTCTTTTTTTGTCCATCTATGCCCACTTGGTCCTCTGTCGCTTTTTTTTGCTTCCATACACACACACTTTTCCCCCATCGAATTTCGCTCCCTCCCTTCGCTCCCCCATCAATTTCGTACTCGTTACGGCTCTTGCTCACTCTCCTGTTCTTACTCTCTCTTCTGCACTCGCTCTTTCGCCGACTGAATCCCCTGCTTCGCACGCTTCTGTCCTGCAATATTTTAATTACAAGTTCTTGTTTTTTCATTACGAAATTACTCACCATTCCGATCATCAAGACTCAATAGTAAATAATTCAAATGAGAGAATCCAACAAAGTTAAGGGGAGAAGCGGTTGAGGGAAATTAAGAGTGTTTTCAATTCTCTCGCGTTCAATCATTCATAAGTATGGGCCTTTAATCGTTGTAATGCCGCTGCATTTGTTTGGCTGTACAAAAAAAAAATTGAATTGCTCGGAGGATCCAATTTTATCGATACAAACAATTCATAAGGTCGACTATATGTTCACGTGCGTTATACTATATATATAAGTTAGATAATATATATTATATCCTGAATTTACAGGTGTATCATCGATAAAAATCTTTTCGGCACTAATATATTTGTTTCTTAATTTTTGTTATTAGTATCAGTAGATAAACAAAAGTGAAAATGAATGTCAGCTCTATTCGAACGTGCATATACTTAATGAACTTTCTCGCAATATTATCTGCGGACGAAATTTCGCGAATATATATGGGGTGAAATGTCAGCCGATATGTAGCCGCGTCACCGAAATTACGGAGGGATGAAACGCTTTCTTTTACTCAGTTATAAGATTGACAATTTTCAGATAGACAGATTGATTTTTATCACCAAATAAATTTCTTTTTTAATCTCAATATGTTCTTGCGTTGATGAGAGGTAGCGGATTTAATGGTTCAACATCAATTTCTGGAAAATTTTTCACTGAAAATTGTTTATAAAAAATTTCTCCAACAAAGGGAAGAAAAAAATTTTTTTTACTAGTCATGTAGTTTCACGGTCACATGATTGGATAATAAAGTTGCGAAGTAGAGATTTTTACAATTTTTCAACTCTTAATTGTAACAAATGTGTCACTTTTCTCAAATTATGACCCAAAAAATTTGTTAGATTTCGCTACGTAATCGGTTTTATGTGGAAAACGCCGTTTTCAGAATTTTAACAATTTTCATAAAATATTTCCCATAATCCCCCAGCACTTTTGTTTGAAACAAATGACAAATAGATAAATCAACCCCAATTTTTCATACTGGTATATTTTTTACTTGCGATTACAGAATTTTTCGGATTATGGCGATTTCCGCTCGGCATTTGGCCTACCTTTCAACTATATGAAACAGTAGTTGCAGAAAAAAAAATATTTTGGAGGTCACAATTTTTTCATTAAATAGACATCCGAAAATTGAAAATCGGCCATTTCAAAATTGATGTGGTTTATTTATTACTCAACATTTTCATAAAGAACTTCTTTTTTCTTTTTTTTTAAATGAAGGTATCTCAATAAAACTTCACGTATAAATAGAATGTATGCAACAGTTCCTGGAAAAATTTGTTCATTGCTTATTCCATAACAGGAAAACGATATACTCCGGTTTAGGGAACAAAAAACCCCGATTTATAGGACACCCATGAAAATTTAACACGAATATCGAATGACTTCCATTATATTTCGCTTGGCACGTATAGTTTCAAGCAAGCGATGTTCTATGGGATAGAATCTATCCATAGTAGTAGAAATATATGAAGTTTTCGGAAGGCATTAACCAAAGTCTATAATGAAAAAAGTGGTAATACCCAGGACGGAAAGACGACCTTTTTTTTCGCGTATAGGCAGTTTTCAATATGTAGTAAGCACAATGCACAAATGGCTTCATAATGTTGTGATGAACCAAGTCTTTGCGGGGCCCTGTCGGTTCAGAAATTTCTATGACACCACCTTTCATGCATAAAGAAAGTGGAGACACAGTCCCAATACGACTATACAGCCCTGATGCGCTGTCAGTTGAGCGGCAAACGGTACACGACTCGAAGTGATGCTCTGTATAATTTAGTGGACAATCACATAAAAGTACCAGAAATTGGACTGAAAAATGGAAAAAGTAGTGAAAATATTAGACGCTATCATTTCAAGAGGAATCTGCGATAATTGGCCGTCTCACAATGCGAAGTTGATGAAAATATCGCGCACAAATAAATATATCACGATGATAACATCAGGCTATTGCACAGCATGGTAAGTAAACTCCCAATAAAAACATAATATAATTCATGCTTATCGGAATATAATAATATTCTTCTAAATCCTAGTATTTTAATCAGATGATTGGTTAGTAAAAATTTTGTTTGCAAATTTTGATTAAAACCGAGATAGGGAATTATGCTAAATTGTTACTGACTGTACCGACCACGTCAGAGTCGGTAGTTGTATCCTGCAACTGGTAATACCCAGACGAGAACCCGATGTAGATGGCAGTACTTCGTTGACCAATTTTATTTTTATTCATCAAATGCGAGTGAAATCCTGGGCGAAAAATGGTGTGAATTCGGCGAAAGAGTAGTATTACACATAGGCCCGGTTTTATGAAGGATAATCCCGATTATCTAATCCTGACAAACAATGGCGGCTGAAATTAAGTTCTCCCACCTTGAGTCCCTTCTCCTATCGCACCTGGTGCCCCTAACTGCGCGTTGGACGATTTTGGGTACTACTGTTTATAATACTCAATAATGGGAATTAACATATTTGAGGTTAGGATAAACTCGCTGCACTTGAAAAGGCTTCAAACTGTAGTGGCGAAGAACGCCACTGCGCGGCGCTTCAGTTTCAGACTTCGGTGGGGGAACACAATCTCAGCCGCCATTGCTTGTCAGGATTAGCTAATCGGGATTATCCTTTATAAAACCGGGCCATAGAAATAATATATCCAGTCGAAAATAATTACTTATAACATCCACATGATTTGATATGTATATGAAAAACTTTACCTATTTTGTACTGTTGCATGCACTATAACTATGTTTATCCCCTCATTTCAAAATTTGACCGAAACCACCTCCTCCTTGTGTATCTATGACTATAGTACTTTATTGTAATTCTTGTACTTTATATCATTGTATCGGATGAATGGATTGATAAAATGATTTTTTCGCGAATTTTTCAACTTTGTTTATTTCCTGAGAAATCATCAATATAAACTTTTTTGATATCGGCACCATTGCATCAACCAGTAATTCTCATGCTTTTCCTGTATCTGAGACGATAGATTCTCACACTTTCCGCAGCAGATCTACTGCAGATTCTGCCGCCATTCTAGCTCCATGAAAAATCATAGGAAATGTGTAGCCTGCTCGCAGATGGATAACAGAAATGCAGTAGAACCTGCGCAATTCTGTTACAGTTCTGCCACAATTAATTGTTAATATAATTGGACTGATATTGATAAAAGTATTGATGGCATTCACCTTTCACTGATTAATTAATAAATTCCATTTTGAATCATATATATTCTATTCTTATTGTGAAATCCGGGGAGAGAAATACAAAAACTAACAAGCTAATTTTCTTTATTTTATATTTTTCTATTTAATGCAACATCTACTATCGATGTATCTAAAAAAACATCGATAGTCGAAACATCGACATGTATCGCCCATCTTTAGTACCCGGCAAAGTTTCTGAAGTTACTGCAGCACGTCATCATAATGTTTATTGTAACAAAACAAATCGACAGTGAAAATATAAGTAAACTTTGTCGAACATGTCTCAGAGAAGACGAAGAAAAAATGGTTTATTTATTTGTTGGACCAGCAGGTTCATCACTTGCTGCTAAATTGAGATCCCTTTCATGTTTAGAGGTTATTATATTATGCATAAAATAAACTGAAGTTAGGTGATAAATATTATAACTTTCATGCATTATTATTAAAATTTCTGTTTGTTGATTCATAATATCACTATGAAACTTCATTCCTAGTTCATAATACGGATTACGATATTTCCATAGAATCTATGATTGTGCCATAAATGCTAAAAAGTTATTCGATTATTTGGAACGGAAGATATATCAATACATCTATAACATAAATTATATATCTATACCTTCATAATTGATATTGTTACAATTATTGTCATCAATAAATATTGTTACCCATACATCGCGCATTGGGATGGATTAAGAAAAAATGCATACATGTAACAAGTTTGAAGGAATATGTACTCGCTCAAATAGATCATTTTTTATAACAGGGAAAAGCTTGAAACCAATAAATATGACAATCATATAATTTTAGTTAATTACCAACATAAGAATTCAATGAAAATTTTTTTTTCACACCGAATCAATTCAAATTAATCGTATATAGGTTTGGCAAGGTGATGGATTACCAGAAAAACTTTGTGAACGTTGTGTGACGAGAGCAGAGTCTGCTCTCTTGTTTCGTGAACAATGTCGAGCTGCAGATAGAGCACTAAGACAAGCAGCATTGAAGGTATTCGTTTCATTACCATCTATGTTGCATTTGTATGATATTAAAATATTTGTTAATGTTACGAAAGAAGCTTTAGCGCCTTCTATCAGGTTTCAGGACTCACAACTTATACAACGGTGTCTGGTTGCAAATTGTATCAGCAGAATCGTGGTTTCACACCAGTACAGAATGCAAAAAAAACATTGAAGTGTGGTGAATGTGGTGCTGTATTCATGGATCATAAGGAGTTCTGTGCTCACAGTCGTACACATGGTACATTTACTCATGAAGCTACATCGTTGCCACACATGCACATTGTCGAATCTCAAAATGCATATTTCAATGCTGAAACATCGTTGAATGAATCAGTTGTATATAATAATGACACATCTACCATGTCACATTCAAGGAGGACAGATTTAATTTCACAACATTTGGACAAAAATAATAGACCAGCGTGTGCACTTCATTGTCCATTATGCAATCATACATTTCCAAATAGAAATCAATTGATAAACCATAATTTTTCACATTGCACTGATGTTGACGTATCATGTGACAATGATAGTATCGAAACTGATGAACATTGTAATGTAATTACAGACCATTTGGATTACTCACATACAATTGATTTAGCACATTCTGGCGAAAATACGAGCCATTCTATGACAATCCCGCGTATGACGTTTTCAGAAAGTTCCACGTTACACACATCAATGACCCTTGAAACAAATGATTGTAATAATCGTGACATCATTTCGAATGGTGATGCGTCGATATCTGCTGGAAGTAATCAAAATTTACGATTTTCACCGTTTCCCAATGAAGGGCAAAAAAGTCGGATGTCAAACGACACTGAGACGTTAAGCCGCAATAATGAAAACGTTAACAAAGTGCGAACTGCAAATCCGGAAAGTACGCCATGTTTACATGTGCGCAAAATATATGAATGTAACAAATGCACAAAGGTGTTTACACAAAAGTCAAAATTAATTACTCATGAATTATTTCATACTGGTGAAAAGCCATTCATATGCGGAAATTGTGATAAAGCTTATGCGTCAAAGAGTAAATTAAATGCTCATATGAAGTTGCATACAAGAATGGATGTACATCAATGTGATATATGTAAGAAGGCATTTCCATATCCGTCATATTTATTGGAACATTCAAAAGTACATAGAACAAAGTCCAACGATGATGTCGTAATTGATATTCCACTAAAGTCAAAATTTGAATGTTCAACGTGTAATAAAAAGTTTAGATTGAAAAAAAATCTTAAGTCTCATATGAAATTTCACATTGGTGCTGGTTTGTTCAATTGTGAGATTTGTGACAAATCGTTTAGCGAAGAATACAATCTAAAAGTTCATTTGAGATGTCATAAAGGCATTAAATTACACAAGTGTGAGTATTGCGAGAAAGCATTTAATGAAAAAGGTAATTATAAGGAACATTTGAGAATTCACACGAAAGTCAAACCGTTCACTTGTAAATTGTGTGATAAAGCATTCGCGCAATCTAGTCATTTGAAAAGTCATCAGGCTTCGCATAACTCTATCCGACCACATCAATGTCGATTATGTGGCAAACGTTTTAAACTCGTATCACATCTGAAACGACACACAAATTCGCATACAGCAATTAAAACATTTGAATGTATGGAATGTAATCAGATGTTTGCACAAGCATTTAGTTTGAAAAGACACTTGAAACGGCATAGTGAAGCCATTGTCTATCAATAGTTTCATATCACTTTAGATATTGTTTGGAAGAGAATATTGCGAAAAGTCACGAAGTTTACACAACTCTAAACCGAATGATTGAAAAACCTTTTTTCAACTACTATGTTGGAATTATTACTATGTTTACGTGTGTTTATTTTTTATAATAAAAATGCAATTTACAGCACCTTTGTATATCTTCTTTTATTTCCACATTTAATAACTCAACAAGGTTTTCGTGATAATTTCCAATCCTTCGCGAAGTTGTTCCTCAGTGATAACAAGTGGCGGGGAGATTCTCAACAATTGTCCATGTGCAGGACGTGATAGTAGACCGTTGTCTCTCAATCTTGAACATACGTCCCATCCATCAGCAAATTCTTTATTAATCATCAATCCGCAGAGTAACCCGCGACCACGAACTTCACTCGCAATATCTTTCGGTATTTTAGCCAATTCCTGTTTAACAATTTTTCCAAGACGCTTAGCATTGTCAGCTAGTTTCTCCTCTTCAAGTATTTTCATCGCCTCTAGGGCTACTGTGCAAGCCATTGCACTACCACCAAATGTACTACCATGTGAACCTGTATCCAATGTCAGGATAATCTGGTTTGAAGAATTTAAAACAGTAAAAACAAACTATTCAATTGAATCATTCATAATTCGTATTGAAATTGATTGATCTTACCTCGTGACTGGAGAGAACCCCGGATACTGGATACATCCCACCAGAGAGAGCTTTCCCCAAAACCAAAATATCTGGCGTTTGATTTTCATGATCGACGGCCAATCGATACCCGGTTCTACCGAGACCTGTTTGAACTTCATCAGCTATCCATAGGACATGATACTTGTCACACAACTCCCTAACACCTTTCAGATAACCATCCTGAAAATGTATATTCCATAGTCTGTTTATTATTCCAAATACAAGAATTATATTTCACGTCAATAATGTGATCATAATCACCTTCGGTATACGAACTCCAGCTTCGCCTTGAATTGGTTCAATCATAAATGCACAAATATGCGGATTGGATTCCAATATTTTTTCCAGTGCGAAAAGATCATCATATGGAATTTTTCCGAAATTCGGCATTAACGGACCGAAGTCCCTGTAACATGATGGCTCAGTCGATGCCGATGCGGCTGCCAATGATCGTCCCCAAAAATTTCGTTCCGCAAAAATTACAGTTGCTTTATCACTCGGAATTTTTTTTATTCTATATCCCCAACGCCTTGCCAGTTTGATTGATAAATCCGCCCCCTCAACACCTGGGAATATAAACATTCATAATCGATTCTACTTGATTTAGCACAAAAAATGCCTTTCCATACCTGTATTCATTGGTATGAAGCGATCAAATTTGAATAATCTTGTCAAATATTCCGCAAGTTCACCATGCATCTCAGTGTAATAAGCTCTCGATGTATGGTGAAGTTGTCCACACTGATTACGCATTGCTTTTACTAAACGCGGATGACAATGACCTTGATTACACGTAGAAAAACCCGCAAGGAAATCTATATATCTGTTGCCATCCATATCCCACAAGTTAGCTCCTTCACCCCTATTCAGCACGATTGGTAATGGTTTGAAATGTTTTCCACCATATTGATCATCGCGACGAATAATTTCTTGTTGTAAGCTACTAATTAGTCTATTTTTTAGTTTGTCACGGCACATATGTTTCACGCGGTGCATAGATTGAATCATTTTTTTGTTTTTGATTTCGGAACAAAATGTACGAGATAATGAAACGAAAAATTGATGGATAACTACAAGCGCCAATTTGGAGAAAAAGGTGAAATGTCGTCCGTGTGCGATGCGTTCAAATATCCAACTGATGTCGCAGACGCAGAGATAATTCTCTTTTATTTATAATCGGGTTTGCTGCACGCTCTTCCTCTCTCCAGTCTCCCTCACATGCCCACTCATTTTGAAGTTTTCTAGATTTTATAATCTTGTTTGCTAAAAACAATTTACTTTGTATACATATCTGTTGAATCATGTACACAGAAGATGTGTAAAGAACAATTAAAAAGATTGATGAAATTTTATAATTTATCGTAAATATGAACATTTAGTTATCTCTGATAATGAATTGATGTTGTGTATGTGCAATGGCTGCTGGAATTAAGATACGAAATATGATGCAGACATTGGCAGATAACAAACAATAAACTGACGCCAAGTTTCTCCCTGTACCATTTGCCCTGAGAGCCAGATTTGATTATCATTCATTTATCGATTCGAAATTAATACGATTACAATCGAATCTTCGTGACTTATTTTTGTTCAATAATTACAAATATTTATTATATTAAATTGCGATCAGATCAATTTATTCTTGTTAATCATGCCGGGTAGATCCCCTTTTCTACGAGTTTCGTTTGCTGACAATCAGTCGGGTTTGACCCTGTGCCAAACATGATAAAATTTCTTTATCTTCTACGGCCAAAAAAAAGTCATATAAATTTTATTTTGTTTTATTCGTACATGATACTTGGCATACGAATGAAAAATGACATCGAGAAATTGATCAATTATGCATATCATGTGTATCCTATATCTATTGTAACAACGAATAGACTTATTATGTAGTTTTGATAATAAACAAAATCTTGTTCTTATTCTTCATGATTGAGGAGGACTGTAGATAAAATGTCGATGCATTCTTGAATTTGCAGCTCGGTGATAACTAAAGGTGGAGCCAGACGTATAATATGCCCGTGTGTAGGTTTAGCCAACAGTCCATTGTCCCTTAATTTCAAACAAATTCTCATAGCATCGAATCTTTCATTGATAACAACAGCATTTAGAAGACCTTTGCCCCTCACTGATGTAACAATATTTTTTGGCAATTTACTCAGTTCATTGCGAAATATTACACCGAGTCTTTGGGCATTTTCCGCCAGTTCTTCTTCTTCCACAACTTTCAATGCTTCTAATGCGACTCGACATCCTAATGGATTGCCACCATAAGTCGAACCATGCTCGCCCGGTTTGATACACAACATTACTGAGTCATTAGATAATACTCCTGATACAGGATAAAAACCACCTGATAATGCTTTGCCTAAAATTAAAATATCCGGTTTGACATTTTCATGATCGACGGCAAGTCGTTTTCCACATCGTGCTAAGCCTGTTTGGACTTCATCAGCAATCCAGAGCACATTATGCTTCGTACATAATTTCCTGATGCTCTTCAAATAGCCATCCTGAATACAGAAACGAGAAAGAATAGAATTTCCAGAGAGAATGTGACAATCACAATCTTTTATGTGACAACAACATATTATTCTGACGTCAACAGAAAGAATGATATCAGATAAGATTATGAATTCAAACTCATCCATGTATTAAGATTAATATCACTATATTGATTAAGAGTCGTTTCAATAATCTTTGAAATTCCTACATCATATTTTTTTACCTTCGGAACAATTACCCCGGCTTCACCCTGAATGGGTTCAACCATAAACGCGCACACACGTGGATCTCGAAGTTTTTCCTCTAATATTATCAAATCGTCATAAGGCACTAGATCGAATCCAGGCATGAATGGACCAAATCCAGAGTAACTCGTTGGATCCGTACTTGAAGAAATAGCGCTCAATGTCCTTCCCCAAAAGTTTCCTTCGGCAAAAATAATTTTTGCGGAGTTTTCTGGTATTTTTTTAACATTGTATCCCCATTTTCGTGATAACTTGCACGCTGTTTCGCCACCCTCCACTCCAGTATTCATCGGCAGCCATTTATCATAGCTGAAATGCATCACAAAAATAATTGCTATATCATTTTGTTACACCGAATTTTCAACTGTTAATTTTAGAATGACTGAACTCACCCAAATAATTTCGTGACATACTCTTCAAACTCGCCAAGTACATCAGAATAAAATGCACGTGATGTTAAAGTCAATTTTTTTGCCTGCTCTATCATTGCATCGTAAATTCTTGGATGGCAATGGCCTTGATTAACTGCCGAATATGCACTGAGAAAATCGTAATACCGTTTTCCCTCAACATCCCACATGAATACACCTTTAGCCCGGCACACTGCAGCAGGCAATGGGTGATAATTATGCGCCCCATATTTATCCTCCCTCGCAAAAATTTCCTGCGACGTTAATGTACGTCCAATATTCATTCGATTTCCCGAATTATGATGTGAAGCAAAGTAATCAGACGTTTTGAAAGCGACTCTCGTTAATGATCTCATTTTCCTATTCCTCCTATAAAAACCCTTTTTCAAAAAGTGAGTGATTCGATTGTTGTCGTTTCCCCGTAATTCTTATTAGTTATCGATTATTTCAACTAAGCCCGACTTGATGTTAGGTTTCTTTGCTGTTTGAAAATTGAAATTTAACTATGCTCGTTTAACTGATATAAGTGAGTGTGTCCCGACGTGCATGACCCGGATAATGTAGAAAGTAAGACAGTTATATTGCAGTGTTGATAAAAAATGAACCGTGAAAGTTGCGTATGCAGCAATATTCTCAACTTCGGTTTTTACACTAAACAACGCACCAGTGTGTGCATGCAAATAGAATACAATTGCGAAATATATGTAGATAAAATTCTATGACCGTTCGTTAACCAAGTAACTATCAAACGTTGCTTGACAGCCAAATGAAAAGTGATCGACTGAATTGATGTGCAACTTAAAAGTATTTACGAATCTTCCTACTTTCTGATATGTCTGCGGAATAGACCGACTATTATATATTGTCGCATCATCGTACCATATAAACTTCTGTCTATAAGTGTTTGATAATATTATCATTAACTGATATTATCATTAACTGATATAATCAGATACTGATTGTTGTCGATTTAGTTGTGGAATACGATACACAATTTGGTGTTCTGTTAATATAAAACATTCTCTTTTTATTTCAAAGCAATTATTCCATAGCATCTTGGGGATAATAATGGATCGAAGAATTTTATGAGAGCGACCTTTGCGCATTTTCGACTTTGATACAAATACACGGCTCTTTCTAAAACAATTGCAGCTTCAATGACAGAGCCAGCATGGATACGTAACAATTGGAATAAATTCATCCGCCATTGTTGCTCAATATATGAATCATATAATTGTTTCAACTGTTGATCCGATGGTATTTTATCCACTTCAATTCCAATTTTTGTCAATGACCACTTGGCATACACAACGAAATTGTCCATTGGCGCACGCCGGCCAATTCTCACACTGACCATCCCTGAAATTTAAATTATTACAATTTGCATCTGAATGAAAAAAATTAGGTAAGCACGAAACTCACCGAGCGACTTTAAAAGCACTTGAAGCACAGCACGGTAAAACAATGATGGTGATTGCGATTTATTGTTCATTGACATTCTTTCGACTGATTGTTGTGCCAACATCCGCGCATTTTTTGTCATATAACACTTTTCAGTCAATGATTCTTCGGTTAAATGATAGCAACACGATACAACACAAAGAATACTCAAACAAGACGAATTCAAAAATGATTTCATCATTGCATGAGCTAATGGACCGCATGTATGCAAACCAACAAGAGTAAAATTATCTTCAATATTGGTGTAATTGGGGAATGATGATCGTACTAACTGTAGATAATCCGTCGTGTCATCGATAAATTTGACAGAATATTTTACCTAAAATGCAAAGGAGAAAATTGAATGTTTCCCACATATTTGATTGTATGTAGATAAAAACTAGGTATCTCACCGAAGAAACTGATTGAAGTTTCGTCTTGCTCATCATTTTTTGTCTGTGAATTGCGCTATTTTGTCGTGATTTGCATGAATCGATAGCCAACACTGGGATACTATAATTTCGCGATAAACTTGTAGCTAAATACCCTTTACCAGCACCAACATCAATGACCAAATTCGAATTAGCTTTTGTCAGATAACCAATTACTTGTGTTAGAACATTGATCTCGTATCGCTTCTTATCTTTCATGAAATCATCATGCGATTCATTATTTCCCTCCACACTTGTCCAATCAAATTTTATGTGAGGTAGAAGCGTTGATATTTCCTCAACTTGCAAAACATCCGAACTGTTTTTTAAATTTAAAATATTTGTTTGTTCGATGAAGTTACTCAATTCATTATTAATATTGTCGGAAAAAAGTTGAACTGTATCCAAATTTGTGTTTCCCAATCGTTCTAATGAATATCTGAGTTTCGAACTCAAACATTTCTCCCATAAATTCTCAGTGATAAAATCCACTAAATGACAATCAACCAATGATTTGTTTTCATCAATAAATGATAAACATTTTTCCAAATGACTTTCATATGGATTCATTTCTCTTTAGTTGTAAGAAAAAACACAAAAATATTTCAATAGTCAATTCAGAAGTCAAGTTTCTCCGCTTCACGATATGGCAGATTGATTTTAGTTATCGAACACAATTTAGTGAATTTGAGCTTTATATCCCTAAAAGTTTGTAATATGTCTATTACTTCTCCATTTTTTTTAGGAAATTTTTCGATGTCATCATGTAACTTTTGTGCTTGCTTCAGAAGTTTGGATGATAATAAATATTCATTATCAAAGCAATGTTCAATCACGCTACTGTAATAACCAAGTTGCGATGCTAATATCCAAGCTCTATGATATCCGAGATGGTAACCTTTCACTGGTTGATTTTCACCTGCGCTATAGCCCTCTTTAAAGCCAGTCTCCTTTGCTTTATCTTCGGCGAGCAATATGTGCTCGAATACCTCATTTATATCCACATCGCCAACTTCATCCGTCATGATTCTGATTCATCTCAATGTGCTTCGAAAATTGTACGTACAATATAACTATTTTATAATTTTGGATGAGTTTATTTGCATCAATTATCTTACACATATGCACAACATAGATTGACAATGTTTCCTTTCTTCGCCTCATAAAGCGCCAGTAGAGCCCAATCTTAAGGCTCGGCCGAACCACTCCATAGATGACACTGTTGATGTCTGATTTTGCTCCACAAACCACAGCGTGAAAAATGAAATTTTTCCAAAAGTATTATACACACATTCTAGCTCATTGCAGTCTCAACGATTATTGCTAGGATCGATAATGTGTGAATACTTGCATAAATGAAATAATTAGCAGATGATTATAATTCTATATTTGACAAATATCGCTAGGAATTATAATGACCTATATAATTATAATGGGTGTGTTTGGCCGAACTAAGTCCTGAGTATACTAAGTTAGTCACTCAGTCGAAACAAATTTTTCCTCTATGCGGCTGAGTTCAGCCTGTTTCGGTCTGGACACACTTACTGACTGACACAGTCGCAAACTTCGTCACTCACCGTTTCCAATTTTCAGATGAAAATCTTTGCTGACACTAACGTTGTATACTAGGTTATTATACATGTACTGGATACTTATGCTGTCTTCGGCTTCGGCCTCTTCCATTGTACAATTATGAATGATACGTAATTTTGTTATATTTTATAGAACTGTTAATCTCCTTTGTTTGAATTGAATGCAGGTTACGGTAGGTATATTGCAGAAATTAAGATGGCGTCACAGCTGAGTGGCTTAGTATCTACAGAGTGTCCCGGCCGAAAACTTAGTTAGATATTCTTAGTAACTTACTTTCGTTGCTCAGGACTTAGTTCGGCCAAACACACCCAATTATCTTCTAATTATTTCATTGATACAATTGTTCACACATAATCGATTCATAGCAATGATAGTAGAGACTGCAATGATAGTAGGAGACTGCAATGAGCTATAATTTGTGTATAATACTTTTGTAAAAATTTCATTTCTCAGGCTGTGGTTTGTGAAGCAGAATAAGACGTTAATCAGAGATCAGTAGACTACTCATCTCTGCGTTAATAGTGTGTTCTATAGAGTAGTTCGACCGAACCTTAAACTCTCTGTAGACTATCGGTATATTTGTCACTGTTGCCTGCCGTATCAGCGGGGTGCTCTGCAGTGTCCGACTTGGTTTGGCTATCACCCGTTACACTAAGTGGTGCTGTGATCGACTAAGATTTTCTGCTGAAAAATTAGTGTTTGTTTATCACACCTGGTCTTAACCGGCCGCAACCATTTTTTATTAAATCAATGTTGATGAATCGGCAGTTCTTCATGGATAAGGAATGAACATAAATCAACAATCATAAACAATGCAAGGACAATTTGATTCGGCACGCAATAAATGAAAAATAATATAAACAAAATAAATGGGGGGCTGGGCGAGGAGAAACTGTCTTGGTGAAAATTGTTCAAAATGTTGAATATTTGCAGTCAGTGAAAGATAAAAATGAACTAACATTTAGCATTATCGATTGCATGACAAAAAGTTCGAACATATATTTCTATTGAAACTCAATAGGGGTTGAATTTGACAGAGCTAACCACTAGACGTCAGTCAGTCCGTCTTCAATGCTAAACATATTTCATTTGACGTTCTATGGTTTCCGTAATTCTCAGGTTTACATTGTGACATTCGTGTACACAGGTTAGCAAGTTTGGTAACTGATCGAGAAGTTGCATTCAGTCACATTCATCAAACGGAAACCGGCTGTAGATGGATTGGTACTCAGAAATTATACCGATTACAGTACGGCTATTCTCAGATAGGGTGACTTTATTGTCAATGTTTATACTCCATGTTGTCAATTCTGTCTTCCCTCACTATGTTCTGTTGCAAGTGTGCGTGGGTACTGCCGAATTAGTGTTATTTGTTATCGTGTACATCGGAGTGTTTGTGAATAAATACACAAGAGCTTGGATTACGCGATCAACAATAATTCAATAGAATAAAGATTTACACAAAAATAATAAATCATTATGTCCAATCATAAATACATAACAATGGTTTAATATGTCGTTACAAATATTGAAGTATCTAATGAGAAAAAAAAAACAATACTGAGATATATCCCAAAATGGAAGAAGATGCTGATCTCAGGGAGCAACTGTTTCACAATACTGTTCGAGAAAATATTGTGAGTATCTCATTTAATCTTGAAGAAAGTCAACGTACTGCATAACATGAATGTAGAGACTATTTCCAATAGTATTATTATTGAACACGGGAAGACGATTGAAACTAGTTCCATTTCCATATTTAGGACAATGGCCACTTTCAAAGAGAATACCAGTATTGTTGCAATTTCTACGCAGAAGTTGCGTTTTCATGAAAACTAGATACCTAAATACAATTAGAAATTCAGAAAATTCATGATTTTTGCTCATGGTCCTGTCGAACTGCAATATCTGATTCTTTATCGGGTTGACAATTTCTGAATGGGAAGTCAACATACCAAATTCATATTCTTCATTAAATATTGGAAAACAAACAAATATATGACCAATTATCCAGTATACATTGATTTCGCGTGATTTTGTAATCCAATGTGACGGAATTATATGAATCCACGTTTAAGTCGAACTGGAAAACTATACTGAATACATAGGAGTGAATGCGATAATGATACGGTGATACTAGCGTCATGCTCATACCATTACATAAAAACAATGTTTCGCTTTATCGCGACTAGTTCACTTTGTGGTTCAGTTTCAAGTTCCTGCCATTTATAAATAATGAACCCTCTTCACAGACAAGTTCCGGTTGTTCCGATTGCACCATTCAAAATTCAATCGAAACATGCAAAAAGTATTCGTGCATTTGAATTCGATGGTCCTGAACAGAATTCATTTTAGTTAATCCATATGTCATCAGCCTATCACGGAAAAAATCATTTTTAGAAATCCATGTCGAATATACAATAATCTCATTAAAAAAAAAATAATCATTATGCACAAATATGATGATTTTTTGTTGGGAGTTTATACAATTTTCATGTGATTTTTGAAGTTTTTGATGTTTAAACATTCATGTTCTTACATACATACAAATATATATATGAATGCAATGTGAACCATAATATTTAAGACTCCTACCCAAGGACTTTAATCACATTTCTTCTGCAGATATTCCTTCTCCTCTTTCTCCTGTTATACATATCAAGTTACGCACTAATTGCAAGATTCCGGCAATGGGATGGCGAGGATCATTTTACCATCGACGAAGATGAAGCCATGGTGTATAAGATCAGTCTTTGGCTTTGCACAGTTGCTTTGAGTGTGTCTATTGGGGCAACGTTATTGCTGCCCATCTCTATTGCCAGCAATGAAGTTCTCATAATTTATCCCGATAGCTACTACGTTAAGTGGCTCAATAGTTCTCTGATACAAGGTAACTGAAGTTTATGGAAAACTACTCATCGAGTACATTCAATGCATTGATGGTCACTGTCATCACAAGACAATTGATTTATCATTATTGTTCGTATATTTTTTAAGCTGTTGTTATTTCAGGTTTATGGAATCATGTATTTCTCTTCTCCAATTTGTCACTATTTGTTCTTCTACCGTTCGCATACCTTTTTACTGAATCTGAAGGATTTGTCGGATACAAAAAAGTGAGTGAAGCCCATTATATTTTCCCAACTATTGCGTATGAAAAAGTATCTCCACAATGTCATTGTTTGTTTTTTTAGGGCGTCATGGCTAGAGTTTATGAAACTATGACAGTTCTTTGTTTAGTTGGATCTCTTGTTTTGGGCATGATATATGTTCTTTCAGCACTAATAGATTACCAGAAATCAAACCTACATACAGTACTGAGTAAGTAGTTCAATGAAATCGTTTTTTCATACCCACATTTCTCAATACCAAAACTTCCAAGCCTTGGAAATATTAATAATAATAATAATAATAATAATAATAATAATAATAATAATAATAATAATAATAATAATAATAATAATAATAATAATAATAATAATAATAATGATAATAATAATGATAATAATGATAATAATAATAATAATAATAATGAAAATGCGAAACGCCAGATTATTGTCTGTAATTCCGAAAAGCACATACGGCCGTTTAAGTTGATTTTTTGAGAATAGATCGTTTTCAGCGACCAAATGAAAAGTTTAGAAGATGCTTTGACGCTTTTTTTCCGTTAACCTTTTGAACGATAAGCTGGATTGCGTCGTGAGCCGGAAAAGGCAGGTATAAAATAATGCCCAGAATTTTCCATTTATGTTGATTTGATATTTTTTGAGGATGGACATTGAAACGATGATTGTGAAAAGCACAAAATTCGGAATGAGGGGTCTAGATTTGTGATGACAATGACTCTTCTCACGGCTCAGTTGCGGCCGTGGAGGTATGGGTTTCCTTCAAAATTCCCCTCCATAACATGATTTTCATAACTCGCGGCATACAGGATATGACGGATATTTTTCCAAAATATCGTTCGGATAATGCATCATGAAAAATTCGATTGTTCGTCTGAAGATTAATATTGAACAGATGAAGGTACAGAGAGAATCGTCTGACAGAAAATGGCAATTTCTCCGTATCAAAAGTTCTCTGCGCTACAAAAAACTGTAATGAAACGATTGAATTAAACAAGAATGAAAATTAGTGTTACCAAATCTTCTCTACCGGTCAGTGGATGGAAGGATCCTACGTGTTAGAGAACATGAGAATGGAAAGGAGTATGCATGTGGAAGATTGTGACGTGATCCTACCATGGTCAGAGTTTTGATAAGTATCGCGTGACTAAAAACAAAAGATCGTATGTGCCGGGAAATCAAAAATTGGAATCATAAAGATATAATTCCTTCCTTTACTTCATGTATCCAAATTCGCTTAGAAATCAATGAATGGACGCAAAAAAAATACAGGAAATCTGAGACCGAAAAGGCGTATATGCTCAAGTAGATATGTCCTTTTGACTCTAATTTTCGCGAAAATCAGGGTAACTAGTGATAAAGTGGCATATCGGCCAAAGGCTCATGTTTTTACATTTACATACCCCCAAAATTCATGAAAATAGTAGAATCGGATTGAGGCATTTTTGGCGTTTCAATAGAAAAAGATGAGGTCATAATTTCATAGATTTCTTGAAATTCACATATACAAAAAATGTGTCAGAAATTTGCAGAATTATCGTAGCCGTTTTTGTTTTTCGAAAAACCCCATTTTCCACCGCCATTTCAGTACACTGAAAAAACAGTTTGAGTCGGACGGCGAAATTTTTGTATTTAATCGCAATATTCATTTTAGTCCATTCGTAAAAATGTAGTTCAAGTCTATTCACAAAGCTTTTTCTTACCGCAAGGAAACAAAATTATCTCATAGAAGACGTATGGTGGCGAAGACAGATAATGAAGATAACCTAACCTCCATTGTATCACCCCAAATCATAAATGATCGAAATTCATTATTTTAAGACATGAGATGAGAAAAGTCAAGTCCTAGAGTATTTAGAATTCCACGACATTTTTTTTCATAAAAAATCGTAAAATTAGCAAAATATTGTCAGATTGATAAAATAAAGTTCGTTACCTCCAAATTTCAGGTGTACAAAATGATACACGTCCTCTCTGTTTTCGTTTACTTTTTTCATATAAACAGTAATATATAAAACAAAAAAGGAAAAATAAAAAATCAAGTATGCAATGATAAGTATTTATTCAACTATCCAATTTTAATTGACCAATAAACTCTGATCATTGCCAAAAATGTTGAAAAATATGCATTCAGACGTAACAGAATTATGAACGTGAATTTGGAGATTAAGTTATGACGAAAGCCAAATACATTTATTTGCCTAAACTCACCATGAAAACTTTTTTGATATTCAAATATCCATTAAATTTCAAATTAAAGTTTTTCTTTAATAAGGATGAGCACATGTGTTCATAAGCGGGAAACATATTTTATAGTATAGTTACCGCAACGCTACTATAGTATCGCCGGTAGGAGTTTCTCTTACGGTAAAACTAGGGGTTTGGTTCTATACAAATTTTTTTTCAACCAGTGGAGATACGTATTCTTCTGGTCGGACATGTACGAACAAAAAATGTAGTATTTCTGTCTGACTCAAACTATTTTTTCAGTGTAGTCGTGAGCTTTGAGCATATTGATTAAAACTCTGCCATTTTATCGAACAGCAACACAACAAAGGTCCGCCGCGATTAATAAAAATCACATTGGTCGGGTTTGAGGAACGAAAAAGATATTTTTTGCGGCCAACCGTACATTTCACGAAGACGTTATCAAGATGAAGGCTTCTGATGAACTTCTGTTGAATTCCACAGTTTTAAATATTTTGGAAGAATATTTGTAGAAGTTTCCGTTTGAATATTGGGGGTACTTTTGGTTCTCCATTAATTTTCGTATGTCGAACCGTGTATTTGAAAAAAATTTATGAAGAAGATGCATATAACACCGATGTCTCTGAGGGGATTATAATATTCAGAAGAAACGTAGAATCTTCAAACATTTTCGGGGGATGGAAATATATTTTTGACGATTTGTAATAAGTTATCGCTGCCGAATTCTCCTTACTTTCTCTAACTTTTTCTGTTTGAAAAATATCGATGAATAAATAGTCTCTCTGAGAATTCAATCCCCGAAAAACTTATATTTCACTTTGGGTAGTGTTTCGACGCTCATACCAAAGTATACATTGACATAAACGGTTTAGGTCTATATGTCATTTCAATATTATTTTTGGCGATCGAAGAACGAAATGAATCTTATGAAAACGCATCCGATGTCGGCCAATACGCTCTTCTGCGTTGATTATTCCCCGATTGGTTATCCAGTAGTATTGTGGTTATGTTGCATTCATCTGCTCATTGGGTTAAAAGAACTGAACAAACCTTTCTGGCATAGACGCGTAACGAATCAACGTATAGTGGCTCATACGAAACTTTGCTTACAGTTACGCGATATCAGATGACGATTGTGATGGGTTGTGGATTCATGACCTGGCCTCTGTTGACACCTCTGTCAGTGGTGAGACTACCTCGCCACTGAATTCCCCACAACCATTACTTATTTTATATATATATAACTTTCCACTCAAAATAAAAATAAGATCAGCAGTTTATGATCTCACTATGCAGATCCGTCAGCTCTTCGCCAAATATTAGTATTGCGACGATTTTGAAAACTACGGAGACGAGCTTTGGAATAAGCCCCGAATAAAGTCATTCCGATTTTTATTGACGGGGTTACAATAGTTCGGATTCCGGTCATTTTCCGATTAGAACTTTCTGTTCCTGTAAGTCTATCTGTAATACTATATTCAGACGTTATCTGTATACAGTATTATAACAAATCATATACTCCAGTTTTTCAATTACTTTTAACTATATTATTTCCAGATTTGTGGAGTTATTACTTACCGTTCCTGTATTCTTGCATATCATTCGTCGGTGTGGTTTTGTTGTTACGTAAGAATTCTATGTATAAATGATACACATTACGGAGGTGTGAGGATTTTTGTTCCAAATACTAAACAGTTCTTTTTAATTACAGTATGTACTCCTGTTGGATTTGTCAGGCTTTATGGTGTTGTCGGTTCATTTCTCGTTAAACCACAGTTTTTGAAAAATTTGGATGAAGAATTCTTTGCGTACAGGCTAGAAGAAGACTGTATCAACAGAAGGTTAGCTTGTGAACTATGACAACATTATTTTTTTATGGATACGATATACTATTGTTCAAATAAATTATTTTGAAGGATCCAACATGCAAAAATCACAGGTAATTATTATGTTTCACCGATGCCGCTGTCACCACCAGCATATGTAATTCTCAACGATAATGAGCAACTACTGAATCCAAATCCGGGACTAATGTGCCTTAGAAATGGTGAACTTCAACGGGGCCTCCAGCATAGATTAGAGGATGTTCAGGAACGAAGAAGAATTCTGGATCAACAACGAGGGACTTGGTGGGTCAGAAGAACCGTAGTATATCCTGTCGCGATGTTGGTTCTTTTCATCTTATCAACAACAACTGCTTTACTTGCTGTGCAGAATACATTAGAATTACTTATCGGCATCAAAGCCCTTCCACTGAGTACACGGGTTAGCTAAATGAAAGAACTTTTCATTTTACAATAATTAAATACTTCTAACTCTGCAATATTGTCATCGATCGGATAAAAAAAGTATCATATGATTTTTCAGCAATTTACACTTGGAATTAGCTCACTATCCAAGTTGGGTCCAATAGGAGCAATTGTAGAAGTTGTCGTTATCCTTTACTTAGCAACAACAAGCGGTATCGGGCTATATGGACTCCCAGGTGTGAGGAAAGTCAGACCACATCTTCACTCGACTCCGCTCACACATCTCATCGTAAATTGTGCGCTGCTTCTTGTTCTCAGTTCAGCATTACCCCTTCTTTCGCGGATATTAGGTTTGTATTGGAACGGAAGCGCTTTGGATATCATTCGATCTTAACCAGAATATACATTTTTAGGTATGACAAATTTCGATTTGCTAGGTGATTTTGGACAGATAGAGTGGCTGGGTAATTTCAAACTCGTGTTATTTTATAACCTCACTTTCGCTACAGTTGCCATTGCTTGTCTGACTACGAAATTTACTGCTACTGTACGAAAAGAAATATATAATAGACTTCGCAGTTGTATAGTAGGTATATTCAAATTGCGTGACACGCATTATGCTGTCGGATCATTTTCGTCGAAAACAGACTAGACTGATTTTTATATAATTGATAATGTAATCGCAATATAAGCCGCAAAAATTATGGTTTAACCAGAGTCCTAGAACCTTCCTTATGGTACTATTTTATTAGCTCATTCAGCGAATAATATTGTTCTCATGTTCATGGAGTATAAACAAAAGTATGGTGTCACCACCTGCGAACTACGCGCTCAGAATCATCCTTTTGTGATAACAATCGAATCATATCTCTACTACCACACTGTACTATCAATTTCTGACGAAACACCATTGATTGTGATGTGAATTGTGAATGGTTTGTAGAATGATAATGATCACTTAGTCAGTCTAATTTTCTAGTATTGTAAATAATATAATTATGTAATTGTTATCAAATGCAAATTTGTATGTAACCATTGTAAATACGGTAAATTTATTATATTGTCCTAACTCCATGTCAAGATTGTATGATTCATTCATTGTCCTCCCCTTCACCATTGTATTTCTCAGGTGTTTCTATTAATATCCAGAAAGAATTGATCAAATTGAAACATCTTATCTCCAATTTTGTTTCCCTTATCTGTGAAGTTTGACATGGTTTCTAATTAAATAATTGAAATCCAATCATTTCCCCAACATAAATATTACAGTTACAATTTGTCATAGGTTTGATGTCAAATCGCGCGAACATGCAAACGCCATCTCAAATGTACAGCGAGAAGAACCAAACAGAGACAACAAATATGATATATGAACCCGGAAACAAGCAAACGAGTCCGACAAGTATGCGATACTAACAAATTCATATCAGTATGGTTGCATTCACGCTGCCATGCGTGCAATTTCCGCCTGATAAATTGGCAACATGTCATCGAATTGACAACATTTTGTAATATTTGTGAACAAAACCCAGAAGGAAAAGGGGATCACTGTGCCGTGCAGTGACACTCTCGATCAGCTAATCCTAGAGTTTCTCGATTCGGATTTGACAACATAGTCCAATGAAAACCACGAAAAGATGGTGAGATGTACTATGAATATTGTGTCTGTAGAGACTAACTCAACGTTGAGCAACGTTGGACACGTTTACTCAATACAAAGGAAATCTAACCTCATTCTTTGTTTGTGCGGAGCATGGAGACTAGAGTAAAGGAGTCCAAACTCCCTATCCTAGCCTGTATGCACAAAGTTCTTTCAAGTGGTCGCAGAAGTGTAGTACTCAGTTTCACCACAGACCTCGCTAGTGTTCCTGAGAACCCATGATATATAGTAATACAAAACTGCATATAATAAATAAAACATAAATAATATTGAATAAAGCACATATTAATGAAACAACTCGTGTTGTTTTATTCACATGGGGTTATTATATAATAAGCACATCAGATATAATAATTATACAATAAGTTCAACACGAGTTATTTTATCATCGAAACTTATGATTTTCCTGTTATGTTTAAAATTATAGCTAATTATAATGAAACGCGAATAAAGCGATAAACCAATCGAACAAACCGGCAAGCCTATAATTAAACCTCAAGCGCAGCAATTCTTTAAATATTAAACAATTATCCATACATTTTAGTATTTTCATGGCCAAGTGGATAAGGCGTCCGACTCGTATTATGCAGGAATCGAGTTCGATCCGCGATGCTTACATTTTTTTTATTTTTTTTTATTTTTCAATTTTTATAAGTCTCTCGTTAATGTTTTTATTATTCGGACGTGCGTTACTCTGTTTCTGTACAACAATAATAATAATAAAAACATGTACATGCAAGTAACCGGGCGAATGCAGGAATATAGGCTCTACATCAGGAATGGAAAAACTGCGCTCTTTGCGCTCTTCTGAGCTTCAAGGAAATATGATGTATTCACTGCCATTAAGTTGACCATTTACCTGGGTTAATCCAGGTATACTACACACCAAATACGAATGCTATCCAATAAGTCGGCCCCACTTACAAATCTGCTTACAACTTAAATATAACTTCAATGCAATAAAATCTATTGGACTACACAGCCGTAGTGTCAGAACTTTTGCGTGCCAATCAAACGATCAGCGTTCGATTCCCGTAAGAATGTTTTTTTTTTCTTCAATTGTAAGATATGGGATATTTTGTATTCTCGTATGCATGAATTTATCGTTTAATGAAACTGTACTCCACGAATCGAAAATACTTGAGGACATCAATAAATGTATGTTTAAAAAACCCCTCATCATTTTTTTCGATGATTTACAAGCGTTAAAGTACAACAAATAATAATATATCGATAAAATAGGCCATATCAAATGCTAGTTGAATTCATCTCATGGCAAACGTATACAACTTAAAAAATTCATTCAAAATCAAATATACATCATTTTTGACTTGATTTTTTAATTCGCTAGTAAGAACTATGCACGAGCACAACTGAATTAATAGATGACCTCCATAAATACTCAATAATAGATTTTGAGAATTTTTGTTCCTCCATGTTTAAAAGTATGTGTCTTATGATACTCGTTCACAAATGGAATATTAAACAGGGAAATCATACGAATGGCTCTCGATATGTACTTCCGCCTAGCATATTGAGTGACCAATCGAATACAATTTGTCAAACGTTGAACTAATTATCGCTTACAATTTTGATGTGAAATGTTTCATTTGTGAATAAATATTCGTGTACTCTGTGATTGCATTAATTATATGTAACGAAGACATTGTTTGGTAGAATTCAATAAAAGAACATACGAAAGATATTCTTGCGTTTGTAAATATCGATATTCACTCATCAGATATGTTAATATTTTATTCATTTCATGCAGAAAATTCCGCGAAAAAAAAAATATTTTAATCGTCCGGAGATTCGAACCTGAGTCGTCGTATTGTGAAGCGGACACTGTGTCATCACAGCTACGTAGTGCCTTGGACATAAACTCATAAAATTTATATTTAAGTTCTGAGCACATTGGTGTATTGAAGTTATTTGTCCATTACATATACCTATTTGTGGGATACCTACGTACTGACCCTTATAATCCCCGAATGTCATAAAACTCTCGGAACCGAAAAAAATGCTTGCTCACCCAGTGTACTCCGACTTTCGTTAATTCAAACACCCCGATATATATGCATCGTTGTGCATGTAGAAAGTGAATGCAGTCTTGTATTACTATATATTGTGGGTTCTCAAGAACACTAGTGACGCCTGTGGTGGACCTGAACACTATATCTCTGCGACCGTTTGAAAGAACTATTTGAGTAAGGAGTGTCGACTCCTTCTCTCTAGTCTCCTTGAGCGCTGCGCAGCGCTGCAAAAAAATCATCTCGGGCAGAACGCACCCATTCTTCGGTTGCGCCGACTATATTTATACCTCTGTATATTGCAATACAATTATTTTGAATTCCTGCCCATAGTGGCATTGAAGGTAATGAAAAAGCCGATGGTCTCGCCAAAGAGGCCAAAACCAATGGAGCCGTTTTAGAAGAAAAAATACCACATACTGACTTATATTATCATATTAGTCAGAAAGCAAAAGCTGTAGCTGAGAGAACTCTTAGATTACAATCCAGTTATAATTAATGCTCATATTATTTTAGATACTATTACAACCCTACTGTCAATCCGTGGTCTGTAAATCCACATTGAGAAGGGAAGCAATTGTTATATTTAATAGAATGAGAGTAAATCATTTTAATTGGAATTTTAGTCTACATTGAAAAAATATTGTAAAGTCACCATTATGCCCTTGTGGCAGCGGAAGCGTGGACATTTCTCATGTATTTTTTAAATGTCTTAGATTCCAAAAAATCCGTAAACCCGCGATCAGAACTTTAACTCGGCTAAAATTCCTGCTCGACTTTAATATAATATAAGCAAAGCCCTCTAATAGAAAGTGCCTTATTTTGTATAATTTTTTAAAGAAAGCAAAACTCTCCATATGAATATTATATACATCATTTAGTCGTCTCGAATATCATTTAAATTTAAATTTAAATAATGAAAAAAAATGAATGGAACGTATTCGCGCTCGCGCTGTATGAAGAAACCTCTATAATACATACACTACACAAATATATTCGCTACATAGAAATGCTCTCAGTAAAGTAACGGCCGTATGGCCAAAAATGAGTAGAGTCTACTCATCTGTGGTATGGCGATTGAGTCAAGTCGGCTACAATTATACAATATAGCCTTTAATAAAGAAGGACAAGAAGTATTACAATACACTGTGTATAATACACCGGAATACACGTTTGGAGCTATGGCCACATAACCAGTGCCTTACACGGAAAAAGAGAATGCCATTCAATGTTGATAATCGGTCGTAATAAAAAACGAGAGATATACAACGTAAAATTTTGAAAATGATGAATTCTTTCGGTCGGCGAATTTTATATAGGTTAGTTTATTCCAAGTCTCCATTTATACCCCACTCCAATATATATTTTTTATATTTAAGTTTTTGTATTACCATTATAGAGATCTTATTGGACTAAATTTTGTAAGCAAATTACAATCGAGTACAACCAACGCAACATCAAATTTGTCATTATCAGAAATTACCGTACCACTGAAAAAAGAACGTGGACCGACAGATATTCTCCGTGCACTTGAAAGAACTATAAAACGTGATATAACAGCACCACGTTATACATATCATGATGATCCATTTTTGATACCAACCTCAATTGGGGCCAAACGTATCTTTGCATTATCTCAAGAATCTGGACGTAAAACTGCAGTGTGGATTCGAGAACAGCACGCCGATTTATTCCAACATCGCGTTGCAGATCCAATTATTGAATCATTTCTACCGAAAGCGGTATACGAAAAAAAAGAAGATGTTAATGAGAATATTCTAAGGGATACGATATTGGGTGGACATGTAACTGATTCGTTAACAATTTATAAGCTATTAGACGAACAAACAACGATTGAAACGAAACAATCATTATTGGAATTATTATGCTACTACAATAATGCACAGCCCTTATCTCCAGATTTTTTGGACGAGAATTGGTTCAGAAGAGACGAAACACCGCTTAGTTGGAAAACTTGTTCAGATACCGAAAAATTATTCGCATTTTTGAAAGAGCAAGACATAAATATTGCCACCGATGCTTATAATGCAATGATTTGTGCTGCATCCAAATATTTAGAGGTTGATAGAGCATGGGTGTTACTTCGAGAAGCTGAGGCGAAAAACATTCCATTGCATTTAACCACATACAATCACTTGATAAGAACAATACCAATAAAAAAAGATAGCACAGAGTCACAACGAAGCTGTTTGATCGATATGTTGGGAAAAATAAAAGAATCGGGTATACAACCAAACACTCGTACATTGAATAGTGCATTGAAAGTTACATCTTCGATTCATCAAACACAATCAGCACGAGATATTTGCCGCTCATTATTCAATGAATTCAAACGTGTGGGTATTGAACCTTCATTGGCATCTTACTATTATGCATTGAAAATATTCTATCGTAGTGGTGAGCAGAAGACTTCATTACTAAATGAAATTCTTGATGAAATAGAGGGACGAGAATTCAATATTTGCGATAGAGAAGACACTAATTTTTTTTTCCATGCAATGCATATCGCTGGGAATGTATTGGATGATCCAGTTATCGGTGATAAAATACACAGATTACTCTTGACCGGAAAGAATTATGAGTTCCTCATTAATGCACACAAAGAAGATATTTATTACCGCAACTTTTTTCTCCTTCAATTGAGAAATCGAAGTATTGATGAATTTGTTGAGAGTTACTACGACTTGATGGTACCGCATGTCTATTCACCCAAGCACAATGTTATGGATGCAATTTTGGACGCAACTGCAGCTAATGATCCAGAAATTAGTACGCCATTATTGCCGCGATTTTGGAGCCACATTGTTCAACTCAATTTACTAGAAAACGAAAATATTGTTGCTAAATCATTGAATTTGATGCGAACACAATGCAGACCCACAGTGGATTCTCCAATCAATAAAATGTTTGGCAACGCTGCTTGGACTCTTTGGGAGTTTGTCATGGTAAATAATTACTAAACAATTTTTTTTGCATCAAATTCCACTAAATAGAATTTAATAAAATTCATTTCCTATTCATTAGTTCTTGATCGTCAGAACAATGCGTACAGTTTGAATTTTCTCATTGAATTTGTGTATCAATGTTGATTATAAATATTCGTTTTACATTTCCCTAAGTAGTATGCACAGACAAAGCGAATTCAGTCCGGCCATTGGAACGGATCGGTACTTGGTGATGTTGCAGTTCTATTATTCAGAGCTCATGAATTTGAAAAAGGCGCACATATAATTTCACATTTATACAATGAACGAAATTCAATTGTTGATATTCCGCAAACAGCGCAGATTGAAGAATTACTCGAGACATGCATATTGCGCGGATTTTCCGGGGCTGCTGTGGTAAATATCAAATTCACCCTACGTGTGAGAGAAAATAAATAACACAAAAAATTCAATGTAAGCGCTAATTATACAATTCTACTGTCATTTTAGGATTTAGTGCATTATTGCTTTGAATTCAGCATCGGAGATGTACCTATGATGGTGCAGGAAGTATGGCAGAATTTACCACTGAATGAGTGGCAAGAAAACCGTTTGAAGAGTTTAGTGGGGCCAGATGTATTGAAAGTCTTGACAGCGGAATCCACATAGATCAATAAAATCAGCAGGATCCCATTTTCTATCATTATTATTCATGAAGTAAATGAAAAAAGAATATGGTGAAAACAAATTCATAATTCCCGAAAGAGAAGCTCGTAATAGTAGCCAAGAGATGCGTGTGAAAATGTTTACAGTTTTTAAAGGGGAGAAGAGTGAATATATGGATATTCCAATCAATTCATAACTTTCCCAAGATTATAAAAATCAATTCTCCCAATTGACGTGCATCAATGTCCTTGTCCTCTGCCACTACACAGTACTCCCATACGTTTAATCAATTAAAGCTCTGTCGAATTGAGTGGGGAGATAATATCGTAACCCCTTTGCTTGTTATTCAAATGCTTATTTCCTGCTGCATACGCATACACTACAGTCAATCAACTATAAGTCCTATACAAGCGATGTTTTAGGTGCTTTAGTTGAGTTAAGAGGCGGACGAAACAAACGCGAGAATATCACATTGGTCTGCCAACATTGTTGAATAAATGAATAAGTAGAGAGGAAAAAAGGAAGCTTCGATCATATAAAAAATAAAATAACTTTTTCCTATTTGATAAAAAATGGATAATCAGTTGGAGAGTCGACGATTAAGTCATGATTTTGTGCGCAATTTATTCGCCAAGGATGAACCAGATGTTGAAATAATTGAAGTGAATGAGGAACCAGGGTCGGGACGCGGTGATAATTATACATCGGTGTTATATCGATTGCAACTTAATGGTCGTAAACGATTAAAATCACAAGAGTGGATTCCATGGTGTACCGAACTAATATATAAAATATTACCAGAGTCAAAAGTACGTCGTGAAGCATTTAAAAGCGAATCGCTGTTCAGGAATGAGGTTGCATTTTATACAAAAGTATGGCCGACATTAGAGAAATTGCAACCAAATGGTCGGAAAGTTTTCGATGGTGTTGCGAAAATTTATGTTGCACGTTCTGATCTCATTGTTATGGAGGATTTGAAAAGACGCGGATATGTTATGGCAGATCGACGTGAAGGTTTAGAAGTGAACCAACTAAAACTAGTATTGAAAGCATTGGCTGGATTTCACGCACTGAGCTTGACGCTCAGAGAATTGAGGTAACTCTTCTAATGATTTTTTATTTATTAGTTATATACACCTTATGGGCTCGATCTTTCGAGAGTAATTAGATGGAATAAGAGTTTTTTACGATACTTATATTCAAAGAACTATTCGAATATTGAGCTGTAATATCCACAGATGAGTGTTTGTTCAACAGAGGACATTGGCCTTATTCATTTTGTAAAGAAAAACTTTTTTAGCAGCGTATGGTACGGTAAGGTACGGTAATGCCCATATTCAAAGTCAAATTTTGGGTTCCGAATGGTAACGAAACTTCAAACTTTGCTTAAACTGCACGACTTGAAGTACGGACACAGCATTTGGAGCTCAAAATCTGACTACGAATACAAGCATAAGTCATGTCAGACCGTTACGTCTAACGTCCGACCCGGTTACATTATGTAGGATAAGGCATCCGTGATCGTTAAGGGTCACATGAAATCAGGTAACATTTCAAATATCACAACCATTATATGAAGCGATAAGTTCGTTTGTTCATATATATTGTGTTCCCAAAACGAGTATCGTCTTCGTCGTAGAGTTTTTCATGTTAAACAGAAGTTCGTGGTTGATACAAAATTTATAATACCCTGTATGTGAAACATCACAATTATGACTTGCACAGTGTTCACCAACTGCAAAATGTCTACTATATAAAACGCTAGAAAATTTCGAGTTATAACTCTGGTAATGGTGGTGAATGCACATGCGAACAAATATATTTACTTGTATGAATAAAATATCAAAATTATGATTTAGATATGAAACTGAATGCCCGCATCACATTAATCATCAATGGTCTTATCTCAAGTAGTGGTTGTTGAACAACATTCATTATGACGAATATATTTTGTGGAAGAACCAAACGTCGATAATATAGGTGCCAAAGGTGGAACAACCATTATCGTAAGAGGATAGTCGAGAAATGAAGCACAATAGTCCAATAAATTGAAAATATTCGCATACGGGGCAACGATCGAGTGACAAACACAGCTTGATCAATACGTTCACGTTCAAACACTTTCGACACTAAAATAAGTTCGAAGTATTAGCGCATTGCAATCGAAGTATCGACGAAATTAGCTATGGCATCATTTACATAATATGGTTCAATGGTATCTTTCTATCAATTTCGAGTCGACAATTCTTCTCAATGCAGTTTATTATGAAATTGATCAAGAGTCTTTGCAATTAGGTAATTTAAATAATGCCGCAAACAAGTCTGCCGACACTCGCGTAACGCCTTGTACTCCAAACTTATCACAGTGGTGATAGGTTTTGAATGGGGGCAGAAATTAAGTTTGATGAATATTATCGAAATTATCATAATATTGAGAAAATCAAAGTAGAGGATTTTCGTACCGGAGAAAAAGAGCTAGTATATATATGTGTATAATATGATATAGTGTTAACAGCATATCCAAGCTGCAGTTGGTTTAGGCCCTGGGTACATGTACGATCTCGAAGAATCTTTCATCTATTCTTATCATTAACATCTTTCTAAATACTATTATACGAATGTTAATAAAAATATCATAGAATACTGTTTATTATAAGATGAAATTTAAAAATGAACTTTCTCGATTCACGTGAATCCCAACCACGAATTGACTTCCCAGACGACGAGTTTGATATGAGAATTAGAAACCGAATGATGCCGCTTCAATTGACCAACATAGCTTCACATGTTGACACCTACCAAAATCCACGAACATGACTTTATCGTGTTGCCGATTGATCAGTCTGTCATTTCTATTTCTTTTCGTATCACATCGACGCCGAATCCATGATGAACTGCAAATTTGGTATTCGAGATTTGGTAAAGATAGCTATGTGCAATTCGGATGTCTTTAGTGAAAATGAGTATTATATGAGTTTGCACGAGTTCTAATTCGGTTATTCACGAAATTACTATTCGAGAGATTGGGAATGGGTCTTCACGTCAGAACTGAAGGTTCAATTATATTCAAGGTAACGTTTGGATATGATTTTCGGTTACAACGGAATTGATACTTTTCAAACGATGATTATACAGTATACTAATGAAAAATCGAATAGATTGTTCACATTTATTGTTTTCATTCTTCTTGAACATCCACTCTATGCGCTGATGTACCATTTTGAATGGACGACACTCCTCAAATATCGCAAAGAAAATTATTTTTGAAGAGCGACCTCCTCAAAGACGACATGAAATAAATCTGTGATACGTAATTAATCTTCAAGGCCGGAGACTTTCGACCAATTCATCGATGAGAACAATAGTGATTGCATTCGTGAAGGCTTATTTCGTGTCGAGAATGAAGATTGGTATCGTCCTTATTATAGTGTGGCAGCAAAAAATGCAATAGCAATGGTGTCAGAAGCCTTGCCTGTTCAATATGAACACCAAAGAAATGATATTATTGGAAAATTTCGTACATTTTTACACGAAGACATTTTTTTTCGTACAATGTGCAAAATAGCATCCGCAAAAGGACCATTCACAGTTTTTTGTCACGGTGACTGTTGGACAAATAATTTCCTCTTCTCAAATGAATCTGGAAGCAATAATGAAGTATGTAAAATAAATTACTACGAATTTGAGTTTATTTTGTAATATTTTACTCGACTTATTTCTATCCTTTAGGCTGTTTATTTCGTTGATTTTCAATTGATGCGTGTGGGTTCTTTAGCATTGGATTTGGTTAATTTATTGTACTGTTGCACTTCGGGTGAGGTGAGACAAGCGCATATGACGTCGCTACTTCTTCATTATCATACACACTTGATGGGAGCATTGACTACATTAAATCCTGATCGACCGGCACAAGCGTCATCTGATATGTGGGAATTGTAAGAATGTTTATCCATAAATGTTCGTATACTATTCTGGTTTTCTTTCGCCATTTATGTTACAGGTTAAACGATGAAATGCGAAGATGTGGACGTTTCGGTATTGGATTGGCATTAGACATTTTACCAATAAGCACGTGTGATAGCGATAATGCACCAGATCTATATGAATGCGCTGATGAAAGCAATGAAGATGGTGGACGTAACACACGTGGTCCACCACCTGGTGGAATTAAATGCGCACAGTTAATGACTGATATACTTCTTGAAATGATTCAAAGTCGTGCGCTGTAATTTTCAACCGTGGAAATAAAAAGTGAAGTTGGCAGAGGTGAAAAACTAACAACAGACCCAATTTTATTTTCTTCATTATATCTTTCTTCTTAATAACCACATTGTTTGTTATACTTGCAAAACATTGTATACGTAGATTACTCATTTATATTCAAATACTCGCCCGCTTTCACTTAGAATGAGAGAAAAAAAATATAGGCTCTAAGAACTAATAGTATCTAATAGATATTACGTTCTTGAACGTTTTGTGTCACAGATAAAAATAAAGGTAACAGAAATTGAAAACGGCGGCTCCGATGGCTATGGAGGTCGAAAAAAACGAAGTGCCATCTCGAATTGGATGAAAAATGTTCTTGTATGTTAACTGTGATTTTTTTCCGCAAAATTTGCGCAATGTGAAAAAGCTTTATAATATTACGAGGAAAAAACATGCACTGAAAGAAGGGGGGGGGGGGGGGGGGATTGCATGATTATCTTGTTATTCAACTTGTAACTGTTTTTCAAAATACTTGTCTAGAAATCTTAAATTCGGAAAAAAAATTTAATAAGAGTAATTTAAGTCATCTGTGCAGTGTTTGATATAATGGTTAGGAACACCGTTCTATTTTGCTCTTCACTAGGAAAGGAAATACAAACTTAGTACAGAAATGAGAAAGAAAATTGTACTTCCGTTTTCGAACTAATATCGCGTTATTATTCCAGTCGATTCAATTGTTTTCCTCTTATTATATCAGTTCAATTTCAACGCTCCGCCCTCCATAACTGCATTCCAATTGTGTATACCGCGAAAATTTGCTGCATAAAAAAAATCTCAACCTTTTTCGAAAAATCGGAAAAAGGGTTTTCCAAAAAAAAAGGAGGGAAAGGCATTAGACAATCTGTTGTGATCACCACCTTTCATACACATTGTCCATTCGCCTATTGTATATGCATGGACTACACACTCACACAAATACACCGCCGGGCTCATTGAGAGGAAATTTACGCTTGCTGCGGGGGGGTGTGTGATGTCGCAGGTTGCGCCTGTGCTTGTGGACTTGGCGGCTGTTGCTGCGCTTGTGCTGCCGGTGGCTGTTGCTGCGTTGGGGGCGTTTGCTGTGCATTTCCTTGCCACGGTGGATGTTGACTCTGTTGCTGTTGATGCTGTTGCTCTTGAGCCAATCTCTGATGAGCCTGCTGTCGTGCTCGAAATTCCGCAGCTTTCAGTTGCTCCAAATGAAATTGTTGTCGTTCAGTAATGAGTTGCTGTCGTTGATATTCTAGTCCTTCACGTTCACGCTCCATTGTCGTCTCCAATTCCTCAAAATGTCGTAATTTTATCTCCAACTTTTTCATTTGCGTTTCAACCAGCAAGGCGACCAACGACTTTATCTTGCGTTCTTCAACGGCTGCCAAATGTTTTGCTTTAACAGCAGCAGCTGCTAATGCAGCAGCCGCAGCCGATTGAAGTTGCGCATCACGAACTACTTTATCCTTCTTTTCCTTTGCTTCTATATCTTCTGGACTTTCAACAACAATTTTTGCTTTGCTTTCTGTCTCAGGTTCTTTAGAATCAATTTCCATTTTTTCCGCTTGATCAACACGTTGTTCACCATCAGTGCCCTCTTCTTTCTTTGGCACGACTGCAGGTGATGAAGCTTCACTAATCGCCGTATCCTTTGGCTTCTCAGTTTCATCCTTTTTGCCCTCAGGCGTCGTCGCAAGTGGTGATGAGGCAGCACCACCCGGTTGCGTGCTTGCTACAGATTCCTCTGGTGGTTCAGGTGGCCCTGTACCAGCAATACCTGACTGTGCCAATCCCGCCGAGGGGTCGAATTTACCATCAGCATTAGCACTCGCTTGAACATTGCGTAAATGTTGATCCAACAATGCGGCCGGCACTTGATCTTTAATTGCAGCAAATTCTTCCATTGCTGCTTTTGCTGCACTCGCGGCGACTCGCGGATCAACAACAGACGCTAAAAAGGCCACTGTACTCATTACTGGATTACCAGCTTTTGAAAATGGCACTGGTTGATATGCCAATGGGCCCAAACCCTCAGGACCACTCTCTTCCAAATACGGATCCTCGATTGGTAAACGCAGAAAATGTAAGATACATTCGTCTTGTGTACGCGAGCCAACATGCTCACAAACTTTATTCCAATCGTCTTTGTGCAATTCCAAACCCTCGAGTAATAATAATGTTTCTTGTTCAGTCCAGTCACGCGTTGCACCAGCTGCTTGTTTATTCTTCAATACTGCTGGTTTCCTTGCATATTGATCGAGCTTCAATCCAAAATTGGTCATCGCGCCGATTGGTTTTTCTTCTGTTGAGACAATTGGTTTTTTTTCAAGATCTAATAATGCTTTTGCAGCTGATGGTTGTGGTGTTTTGGGTGGATTTGGATTGACCGGTGCAAGACCCGAAGGCGTATCGGATAACACATGAAAATGTGATGTAGGTGGTGGTCCCATTGGTGTGGGACGTGACTCAGCATCAACTTGATAATTAATTAAACCCCATTGTTCCAAAAATGCATGTACACGCATAATAGCACAAACATCACCGGCTAAATTACGTCGACACGCTGTTGATGTTATATATTCAGTGGGATTCAATCGATAAGTATCTATCATAAAATTACGATATGCCAAATATATTTCAGGTGTCTTAGATTTGTTTTTCCCATTGAAGAATTCCGAAAGTGCACGTTTTTCAATTGTATGAATTGAATTGTAATCAAACCATGCTGAATAACTCGGCACTACGATATGATGTGTTTGTTCAGTAACATTGTCCTCGGGTTCGTCTTTGCCGCTTTCATTACTATGTTCTTTGCTTGTTTCACGTTCTTCACGATCTTGCGTACCCAGTGAACCCTTTTCACATTCAACTGGTTCATCCAGATCCGCCATATTGCCTGATTTTATCGGTTGCAACTCGTTGTCTTGTTTTTTATTACCTGATGCGACACCACTGAAACCAGTTGACGCACTTCCAGTGCCAGAAATTAGTGGGTTTGTAGGATTAACAATAACTTCAACGATTCGCGGTTCTGCAGGTGGATCCTCCATTCCTTGTGTTAAATCTTCTTCCTCATCAATGCCACCGCGTGTTTTTTTTGGTGTCGCTACAGTGGTACTTGCTGTCGCCGATGCTACTGCTGCTGCCGATGATGATGATGATGAAGATGCGCCACTAGCAATGCTAGCTGGCCCACGGCCGCTCTTACGTTTGCCAATTTTTGGCGGTGGACTGGGTGAACGTTTACGTTTTTGTTTTTTGAGTGAAGCCGGTGGATGTACTGGTGGTGCCATTAAGTCTTCAACTGACAATCTGTATCTGTGCACACGTTTTTGTCCGTTATCATCGACTTCATAATCCTCCTCGTTCATCCATTCATTGTATTGATCTAAATCTGATGCCCATGTTGTTGAAACTTTGTAAACGGTTTTGGGTGATGGACTACTAACACCGCCTTCAGGAAATTCAATTGGTAAATCAATTGTTATCCATGAATCATAACTGTCTGGAAAATAATACCAATGAAGTAACACTGAGCGATCACGTCGCATATAAGGGCGCGCATACTCCTCATCTAATGGATCAACTGGTGGATAAACAATGTGCGTCGCGTCCACTTCATTTTCTGCTAAGGTACCCTGATGACGTCGGATAGAATCTCTAACTTTTGCAGCCGTCGCTTTGTCCACCTCTGGTTTAACATAAACACACGGTACCGTCATGCATCTATTTTGTATCAATGCACGTTCAGTTGCCATTAACATTTCTATAGCACGATCTATTCGTGAACTAGACTGAAAAAATGAATAAACATATTTCTTAGTTTATGGAATAGTTCCTAAATTAGAATTTAAATAAATTTGTATAAATCTTTTCTTTTTAAGTACTTTTCCGGCCGGAAAATCGAATCTTCGCCATCCTTGTTCATGTTTGAATCTGTAAGCCGTAGCGAATATGTGGCATAAGCCACCACCCGGCTTGAAATCCAAAAAACACTTCATCTGCATTGAAAAAATTAAGGGTTGTGAACGGTAATTTTATTTTGATAGATTTATTTTTAGTGTGGAACATGAAAAATACATACTGGGAGCCTAGTCATCGGTGGTTTTGACACATTTTTACCAAAATTGTCCTCTTGGAATTGTATTAACTGTATAATTAATGAAGCCAAGCTTTTATTCGTTGGTGGGTCAGTTGTAACATACTGAAAATATGAATAACATTAATAATATCCATGCAATCCATAATTTTATATATTTAATAAAAAATTACAAGTTATCATCCAATCGGACCCCCCCATTTCGCAAAGTGTCTCCAAAGACCCTGAACAAAATTCTAGTAGTGGCCAGACAAAGATAAAACGATGAAAAATGGAGTTATGAAAATCAACATAATAAGTAACCTACGATCCAATTTATTATTCAAAAGTTTGAATATGAGTTCATTTAATAATAATAAAAAAATTCGATTGCTAACGAAATTAATGTGTCGTAAATTGTTATTAAAGTTGGAAATTAAGCTTAATGGTAGTTCGGGACGCCGGTTTCAATGCTTACTTTTTTGCAATTTTTAAGAAGCCACTGCTTAACTCCATCTAGTTGTGCTAGCACCTCAGTAGACTCGAAAAATTTCGCATTTGGTCCACCGTCCTTTTTTGGTCCGAGGGTCATCATTTTTTACAGAATTTCATACACTAACATTTAATGTCGAGACACTGAGAAAACGATGCCACTCCGGTCGCAAACATCTTACTCAACTGAAGTTGGCCACATTGCCGCATTTGTCATGCACATCGATATCTCGATATCCCGGGTTCGACTTGTTACGGCTCGTCACCACTACCAACAAACGCGTGGTTCTGTCTGGATGCACGTAGGGGGATATGTTCCAGTACGTTTCAGTAAGCAGCGCACGGTTGCGCAATGTGCGGTAGGGATTGGCCATATATGACCACGATATTGTTGGCAAACATGTTTGGAAATATTAATAAAAATTTAATCCAATCATTTGGGTATCATTTGGAGAAATTTGGGAAATCACTTTCATAGTTCAGAGAGCAATACATAATTAATAATTGATTAAAAACAATCAAACATATAGTTGGCAGATGAAATATTCAATTAGATTTTTGTTGTTTTTTAATCAATTGCCGATCATTTGGGCAATTCATTCCGTCATATTTCCTTATTTGGGAAAGTATTCCTTCTCTGGAAGTATTCAATTGATAATTCTTCAAACATCTTTGGCATTTAATTGCGAAATCATTCTGAGGTATCCTTTATCTTATCGGCTGCCGATAATTCCATGAAGTATGTTCATTGAAAGTTCATAGTACAAGGCGTACAAGAGTAGCTCTTCTGGAGTAAATTTCAAATTAAATGTGACTTGGATCGATTTTCAATTATAGTCGTCCCAGCCCAAGAATGGGCTGCGGAAATTTCTCAATTCCATTCGGGTACCTATCGAATATCAGCTTCCAGCATGTTCACATAGTCCAACTGGCCAAAGAGTTCCCTTTGGATTCCGGCCCGACTCAGTCATCCCCATTATGCCATACTCAGTCGCGCACATGCAAGGAAGTTAGTGGGGGAAATGCAGAGTAGGGGTACTTTAGTTGAGCTCTGTTTCGAAGGGAACTCTTTGGCCAGTTGGATCAGAGATGATTCCTTCAATCCCGTTGGAGAATTTATCAAGCACGCCACACGACCGCGCCGAGAACAAGTTGTCCTGCCTTCAATCTATACGCGTGCGCGAACATTGCAACGCAAGCGCAGCGACGCAAATATATGTATATATACATATATACAACAAACAGTTTTATTTAGCATGTAATCTGATGAATTGAATAATAACAAAGATTATTATTTAAATAATAATTATCAACTATGTATCTCAGATCACAGTATTCTCAGTACAGAGTTCAAATCAGACAGCCGCCAATGGCGCTGTTACGTCCCGGGGACAGGTCGTGAGTATTTTTCAAGTTGTAAGTGAATATAGAGGCGATGTTGACCAGGATGCCACTAGTCGGTGCGAGTCTTAGTTAGTCACTCTCTTCACTTACCGACTGTCCCTCACAACTCTGATATATATAGGTATATGTTCGGATGATCAAGCCCGCTATGCGCGGGTGAATTTGAAGAAGATTCTCAAAGACGACGTTGTAATTTATAATTAGTATTTTATTCGTTTTACTAGTTTTACACTGGTGTTATTCTCAGTTTATGTTCTGATTTTATACTGTAGGCTTATGCCTAAAATTCTCAAGAGCGATTATATTTGAAATATTAATAACTGGTTTCTTCTGAAGTTTCTGATTTAGTTTGGATGTTCTTAGTAAGAAACGCGAGTCCGATGTTCTTCAATTTTAATCAATTAATTCTGGATGGATTGGATGGGACACAGAATCTTGTCGACTCGAAAAAGTAGTGCGTCTTGACGAATTTGAATTGAAATAGTAAAAGGTAATGAGAGCGTTTTCCTATGCGCAATACCTTATATAGTATTCATTGACGCGTAATTGATAGGAAAAAGGGGGGTGATAGAGTTAGGCGTCTTTGCGCTGGTCCCGCAAGTTTTTATCGGTGCTACGTGATTGGGAATGAGTCCCCAATCACAAATAGCATGATTTTGTTTGTGGGCCCACGGTTTCTCAGAATTTGATAATGGCTCTTGGGAATCTTGGCTATCTTATTTTCTCTAATAAAACATGCGTTCTCGAAGACTTATTGTTATCTTAGTTTCTATATTAATCTATGCGTTCTCACGAGAAGCGTGTTGTTATCTTATTTCCTGTATTAATCTATGCGTTCCGAGGGGAACTTATTGATTCAGCTGCATGGGTAGCGTTATTATCATGGGTTGATTCATTTCCACCCTTGTTTTATAGTATATTGTTTATCGCTTATCGTTTTAGTTTATGTGTAGATTACTTATGCTTAATTTGTATTATTTTGTTGATGTAATTTATGCGTAAATGAGTAGTTTACGTTACTGGTTAATGATGTCATTTATGCATAAATATCCTATGAATTAATTATGTTGGTATTGGTTGGCGATTTATGATATTGGTAATTTATTACAATTGTTACTCATGTTAAATTACTTAATGGATCTACACTATATTAATGATGGTTGTAATATATTTACTAGTTCGTGTTGATTATATATGTATTCCTTCTTAGTTTCTGTTAATTACATATATACTTGAATTTATAACTTCGTTTGTTAGTTTGGTCTTGGTAGTGTTTTCTGAGATGTAGTGTATATCTATATATGTGTATATTTCGTATTTCTACATAAGTTTATTAGTTTATGGAAAAAAATGTGTGTGAGGTAGGTTGTACATGAATCTATTTTATCGTCGTACTTTCGCTCATGGTAAGGTAGGTATCAGTTGGTAGAACAGCTGTAAAGATGATACGGGGACGTAACAGCGCCAATCGCACAAACATCACGCGGTTAGGGGAAAATGAATAGGGGAAGGGACTCAAAGTGGGGGAGCTTAACACAAACCGCGCCAGCTAACTAAGGCCCGTTTCGGAATTCACGTAGGCCCAGTTTTTTCAAGGATAAACCTAGTTAGTTAACTGGCGCGGTTTAAGTTAAGGACCCCCACTTCGAGGCCCTTCCCTTATCTATTTTTCCCCAACCGCGTGATGTTTGTGCGATTGGCGCCATTGGCGGCTGTCTGATTTGAACTCTGTACTGAGAATATTGTGATCTGAGATACTTAGTTGATAATTACTATTTGAATAATAATCTTTGTTATTATTCAGTTAATCAAATTACGTACTAAGCACTGTGCACGTGTCAATAACGTTGCAAACTTCACAAGTTTAGAGACAATTACACAAAAATCACTCTTTGTTAATAACTTGATATCACTGCATAAAATATTTAACACTTTGAATTATAATATTTGAGGTTATGATGAATATGCTGGACTTGAAACAGGCTTCGAACTTCTGATTAACGCTACTATGCGGCGCTAGTTTCGGGATCAAGGTGGGGGAACTTAACTTAAACCTCGCCAGTTAACTAACTAGGTTTATCCTTAAAAAAAACTGGGCCTTCACCGCGGTTAGTTAACTTCCCCCACTCCTCCGCTAGATGATGTAGGAGTAGTGTAGGGGTATCATCTCCTATTTCTTTGCAAGATGGTGTCAGAGCATAGGCACAGATGGCGTGATGAGAGTTCGATAACCTTATTTTATTTTTTATTAAAACGGTACCTTTAGTGATAAATCAACCGTTTCTGATATAAAATGTCTTGAATATCGTGTTCACATATATATCGATTCTTTCTAAAATTTTAAGACAGATTATTCTAATCGTGATAATCAAGATCTTATGAAAAGAAAAATTTGATTATTTGTTTCTGTTTCTTTTTTTTATTTCTCACGACAAAACAATTAATAGTACCGTTACAAAATCAATTTTTATTTATCCAACAGGTTACATATGAGCATTTTTCAATTATTATCATCTCACTGTATTTCTTATATCTTATAACCAAAATAATCATATACTGCTTTCAGGATTTCAGAGGTTATGAACGTGCCGATGTATTTTCAAAAATGCTGGGTCCATCTAGCAAGGAGTAGGAGAAGATGGCACTACATCATCTAGCGAAGGAGTGGGGGAAGTTAACTTCAACTTTAACCGCCGGCTAAAGTTAACTAATGGCGGTTAAGCGAATTCCGAACCGGGCCTAACTAGGTTTATCCTTAAAAAAACTGGGCCCTAGTAACTTAAAAATTGCTTTTTGCGCCCTCCCAAATTACGGTAGCGGCGGAAGCTCAATATCAATGCTTACGCTGTGGGTAATGAAGAAGACGGCCGAAAAATCATAATATTTCAGGACCGATGCAGTGGAATACTGGGGGGGGGGGGGGGGGGGGGGCGTTCTCAGGGCCCCCGGAAATTAAGAAAATTTCAAAATTTCTGATTTCTCAATATCACCGCTTGATGTATGCGTGTAAATTCCAGAATAAATGTATAAATTGCATCTTACGGCACGGATACGCAGATACAACATTAATTCTTGCGATTCCCAGCAATATTATTATCATATACGTATTGTTCTGTTGATGGCTTTATCTTTTACCTGTTTATAAGAAGTTATATGATAATAGTATATAGATAGACATCTAATGGGGTATCGAAAACTTATCAAGAGACGCGGCTGCGTCTTGAGACAAGTACATTTAATTAAATTTCCCGCCATCCCGCCATCCCGCCATCGTGGCCATCGTGAATAAACAAAAGACACGGCCGCTTTCTTTTACTCTAAGAGACGAGGTTTTAACGTCACTTTTGAGAAACATACTATTATATCCTAAGGCCCAGTTTTTTTAAGGATAAACCTAGTTAGTTAACTGGCGAGGTTTAAGTTGAGTTCCCCCACCTAGATCCCGAAACTAGCGCCGCATAGTAGCGTTAATCAGAAGTTCGAAGTCTGTTCCAAGTCCAGCGTATTCATCATAACCTCAAATACTCTAATTCAAAGTGTTAAATATTTTATGCAGTGATATCGAGTTATTAACAAAGAGTGATTTTTGTGTAATTGTCTCTAAACTTGTGAAGTTTGCAACGTTATTGACACGTGTACAGTGCTTAGTACGTAATTTGATCAACTGAATAATAACAAAGATTATTATTTAAATAATAATTATCAACTAAGTATCTTAGATCACAATATTCTCAGTATACAGAGTTCAAATCAGATAGCCGCCAATGGCGCCAATCGCACAAACATCACGCGGTTAGGGGAAAATAGATAGGGGAAGGGACTCAAAGTGGGGGAACTTAACTTAAACCGCGCCGGTTAACCAACTAGGTTTATCCTTAAAAAAACTGGGCCTAAATGATTAAAAGTTTTGCGGTTTTTGTTTCGATTCCGCTATTTTTTATTTTTTTTTAACTTCCGATTGCGATAAAAATCAATCCTGTAAGTACAGGCAAACTGAGGATATAATTTTTCCGTTTTCGTGAAAGTCTAGAATCATTGCACCTAGTTTCTTCAGTCGCTTGTTTCTTCAGCCGCTATACTTCTTCGTCACTTTCCTTGAGAATAAAAAAAATGTGTGTGTGCGTGTATATATAAAAAAACAAAGTTGATATCACTGTATTCGACAAAAAACCACCGGACAATAAATATTTCGTTACTTAATTTGATTAGATAATGAATATGGAAGCTTCGTATGAGTTTTATTGTAAAAATTGTGTTGTAAATTTCTATGGTAAATATTGTAAATATATTTAAAAAAATATTCTATACAAGCTATCTATATAGCGATTCAATCGGTAACGAATTAAAATAATATATAATACAAAAAGTCGTCAAATCTGCCAAAAAAAAAAACCAAAAATGGTGTACAAAAAGGGAGACAAATACATTTATCCCTACCACAAAGCTGTTAAATACAATCTCGACAATTTGTAAAAGACTGAGAAGTGATACAAATAAAACCATATTATTACAATCTCGACAAAAAGTCGTCAGTCAAATCAATCAAGTGTGCCAACTACATATACTATGCGTACTGTTTATTATTGAGATGAGAACTTAAAGTAAAAAAAAAGGAAAAAGAAAAACGACAGAATTTTTTTTACTGTTAAAAAAAATAAGTTAACAAAAATTCATCGATAAAATTAAAAAAAAATATATGTATACTTGGCACGACATAATCGGATATACGTTTTTCTTCTCTGACCACTCGCGCCAAGTATACATATATTTTTTTTTAATTTTATCGATGAATTTTTGTTAACTTATTTTTTTTTTATCAGTAAAAAAAATTCTGTCGATTTTCTTTTTCTTTTCTTTTTCTTTCAGTTCTCATCTCAATAATAGACAGTACGCATAGTATATGTAGTTGGCACACTTGATTGATTTGACGCCTTCTTTCGAGATTGTATTTAACAGCTTTGTGGTAGGGATAAATGTACTTGTCTCCCTTTTTTTACACCATTTTTGGTGTTTTTTTGGCAGATTGAAATAACAGCGATACTAAAAATTATAATGATGATGTCCACCAATTTCTTGGTGTACTTCTGTACTGAATTTGATCCGGCCAAATTTTTATGGTTGTAAAAATTTTGAAAATGAGATATTGAAGAAAAACCGTAGTTTGAAAAAAGAAAAAGATTTCTCGGATTCCTCATTCAGTTCATGATTTTCAAGAACCAATTGCATGTGAAGCCATTAGAAATACTTATCAAATGTTTTTCGCAATTCATAACAGAATATCACATTCATTATTTTATTCAAATATTGAAATAAAATCGCTCAAAAGCAGATAATTATAACTAATTATGTGAAATGCTATAAATAATTATAATAATGTTTATAATTTTTCACATCTAATTTCTATATTCTATAAAACTAGTATATATATATATATCGAATTCTATATAAATACATAAAGCTTATTCTGATCCTATACGGATCTCTATGGAATTCTGTAACAATGCATCAAATTATATAGGACCATATAGAATTCTATAAAGTTCTATATGGGATCAAAATAAATTCATATAGCCTTAAATAGCACGCTATATAATTCTATAAAATTATTTTTACTTTGGTATCTTCGCATATTTATTCTAGATACACCCTAGCGGGACGCAGTCGATTCTTCATCATCGACTTATACAACCAGTTGACTGCCCAGTTGATAATATTTTTTCATCGACTGTACGGTTGAGCAATTTGAGGCAGTCGACTATAAATTAAAGTGCATACATGATGATATAGTCTCTCATTAAAAGAATTTGAGAAATTCATGTGACATAAATCATAATTAGTTCCAATTGTAAATTATTATAATGTAGTTATTAATGAAATATATTCAAAAATGAATTATTCTAGTCCCAAATTGTAGAGATTCAGTTCCGTCATTTATTGTTGTTGAATTTTCTGTAAAAAAATTCCTTTTCTTGAGACAACCACGCTAATTTCAGACTTATTTGTATGCCGAAAACAATATGATTTCACTGTTGATTGTTAATGATTGGTGTGTATTTTGGTTCAGTCCCAAATTGTAACTAGATATGTGTTCACATGTGTTGTCGTTTAGATCGATAAGAATATCCATTCAATAATAAGCCATACTATATCCACATCTTATAGGTCACTAAGTTCGGCATCCTTGGTGGCAGAACATCGTGCGATCTGAAAGATTGAATTGAAATTTACCGACTTCCAAACTTTTCACTTCAGTACAACCGGGATAAATGCGCGCTTGTGCCACTAATCTGTTTATGATCTAAGTTTGATGGTTTTCTCATGTAATGTCATCGCCTACGAATTATTCGAGACCTTCGCATGATAAAATATTTGCATGTCTCGTGGACAATTACTTATGGTATTACTTTTATCAGAATTATTATTTAATCGGCGTATTGTTAAATTAGTTGCAATTTGACGTTGTTATACTCTTATCACTTACTTTTTATCAATAATTATTTCCGACGATTCTCCGTATATTATATATTTCTTCACTTAGCTATCGAATTTGTTTATCTTCACTCAGTTACTTCTAATTGTTATTCCTATATGAATGCGAAACGTTCACTTAATTTGGCGCGTGGCACATCGAATGCTCTAGCCTCTACCAAATAGTGAAAAGATGCATAAAATTTCTCGGAATATGCTTTCACTACAAAGCGTTTGTTTTTTCCACGGATCTCACGTTACAAAGTCAATAATTGATGAATTAATGGAATGCACAGATATAGTATTACAAACACGTTACGCAACCGTTGAGTTGAAAAAGACTGCGCGATTTATGCTAGTTTCAAATCTATTGTCTGTTCATTTGTGATGCTTTGGCTTCTCTTGAATTTACTTTAATTATATTCCGATATTTTATTCTTCACAATCATTCGCGTTTTATCAAATTACGACCAAGATAGTCATTTATTTTATTCATTATGTTCTTTTTCATTTGTTATTTTCATATCCGAAATTTATCATTTTCATATTTCATATTTAAAGTCACTCTGTTATTTTATCTTTCACTGTATTTATTATTCTTTTTTCCAATATGTGCAATTTTTTTTATCATCATGTTCTAAAATTTATTCTTTTTATTTTTCACTTTTTTCTCTTTTGTTCTATATTCAGTTTCATTTTCCTCTTTTCAGTTTTTTTTTTGTTATTTTATTTCATAATCACTGTCATTTTTGTTTTATTATATTAAAAATTTTTTTTTATTGTCATGCACTAAAATTTTCCCATATTTTTTTCAATTATTTAATTTTTTTCAATACTTTAGGTTATCATATTCAAATTCAACTTTTTTTTTGTAATAATCTATTTTTTCACATATTATCCAACTTTTTTTCTTTTCTACATGTAGTAGGAAAAATCTTCGTTTTTAAAATTTGTTTACTTCTCTTTTTTATTCATGCTCATTTTCCAGCATTCAATATTAAACAAAAGTTTTGTTCATGGGTGCGGTGGGACAGCACGAATTGGTAAAGAAGGTAATGCCATACCATATATCATAATAAATATAAATAACATGTATTATATGATATTCAATTTTAAGCCCAAATGTAGTGTGAACAAAAAAGAAAGTAATGAGCGAATGTGTATGTGACTTGTGTGTTGTGTATGTATCTCGTATGCATGCGTGTGCATGTATGAATTTTTATAATTCGATTGAAAAAGTGTGAGAAGGAATATTCAATTCATCACCAAATTGATCATTACTGATAGTGATAAATCATTGAAAAAACCGTACACAATCAATCGAAATGTTTACCATAATTATTTTCGTATAATACATATGTACAATCAAGACAAGAGAAGAAACGCACGAACGTCTCTATCTTCCTCTCAGTGCCTCTGTTTGTCTATTCTTCTCACTGATATGTAAATACATGAAACAATAATTTCAATTGTGAACACTATTCATCTCATTTTCCTCCAAGTTGACAATAATATTTTTCAATTTCCGATCTTCGCTTCCAACTTTGTCTCGACGGGGATGCAATCCTTAACTTGCGATGGTGACTGTTGATGTGCATAGAAAAATCGTGAATCGTACGCTGCATGCATCGATGGAGTCGGATTAACATTTACACTTATATTCATCAATTGCAAGTCGTTTATTCAATTTTTCATCAATGTGAAAAAATTTATTTTTATTTCTATACCTCTTGTGCAACTCTGGCTGGGTGATAAGTGGGCATCCAACTGTTGGATACACGTGTTGGGCATTACTGAATATTCTTGTTAGACAAATCTTTGGGCGTAAGAAAGACCGAACATTAATCGTTGGGACTGTTAAAGAATCCAGTGGTGTTGTTGGAGATTATTGGGATGATAAGGACCGTAATCGTTACGAGATTGAATTAGTGCAAGAATCAATGAAGTAGCCACAGCCACTGAGAGCAGAAAAAAATAGCTGATGGTTTCATTGGTTTTTTAATGTAGATGCGACATTTGGTTGGCGATTTTTTTTTCATTAATTTTTGTGATTGCGACTGTAAATATTTTGTGCCGTCAGGATTTATACATTGGATATCATCTATGAGACTTCCAGGAACCCATGAGACGTTACCAATGGGATTGAGAAAAATGTTTTATAGTAAATGTATTGGAACGTAATTTTCGCATTTTGCCACATCCATTTTATATATTCCATCGCCAATTGCATCTTCATATTTTTTTTGATCAGTCTCTTTCGACTTAATATCCTTTTTTTTTTTCGTTAATTATAATTGTGTTATAATTAAATATATACTTAACACTAGATTTACCGCACCAGTCATTTTGACTGGTTTTCCTACGGTAAAACCAGCCTTTTCGAAAAGCGTGGTATATCTAGTGTTAAATCTGAACGTTTCTCGCAAGGCTTATTTCATCACATATTTGATTTTCCTCTTGTTTTACATGTTTTTCACCCGTTAATTGAGGAGTTTTCGATGTATCAATCAATAATCCAGACATGATTGTATGTTCATCGTTAGATTGTACATTTCGATCAGCTGGAACAACCTGAAATATTGAATGAAAAAACGAATATCAAGAATTATCTATAAGAAATATGACAATTAATATTGATTAAAGTGATTGAATCCTGGAAAGAATAAAAAAAAGATTTCCTAATGTTTTTACTGCGCCATGGGGATGCATATATTGAAATATCTTTCGTATTGTTTTTAATTATTGGAAGAACTTTATCCAATAATTTTATGTTTGACAGCAAGTTGAACAGCAAGCTAGCGTATATATAGATATATAATAACCAGCCGATGCCCCGGCTCCACATGCAAAAGATGGGTACTGACTAGAAATCGCGTGACCACATTTTGAATTCCGCAAATTCATGTTGGCGCCATCTATTGGATTTTGTGGAACTGAAAATCATGACGAAATGGGTGTGTTTGGCCGAACTAAGTCCTGAGTATACTAAGTTAGTCACTCAGTCGAAACAAATTTTTCCTCTATGCGGCTGAGTTCAGCCTGTTTCGGTCTGGACACACTGACTGACACAGTCGCAAACTTCGTCACTCACCGTTTCCAATTTTCAGATGAAAATCTTTGCTGACACTAACGTTGTATACTAGGTTATTATACATGTACTGGATACTTGTGCTGTCTTCGGCTTCGGCCTCTTCCATTGTACAATTATGAATGATACGTAATTTTGTTATATTTTATAGAACTGTTAATCTCCTTTGTTTGAATTGAATGCAGGTTACGGTAGGTATATTGCAGAAATTAAGATGGCGTCACAGCTGAGTGGCTTAGTATCTACAGAGTGTCCCGGCCGAAAACTTAGTTAGATATTCTTAGTAACTTACTTTCGTTGCTCAGGACTTAGTTCGGCCAAACACACTGAATGATTGATTGACCCTTTGTGAGCGGGGCGCCGTTTTTGAGGTCTATATTTTAATTTTTTTGATAATAATATACTTTTATCGTGTTCACTGCAGTAATTGACTTGGTGGCTGACCTCTTTCCCGGGTACTTATGATCTGTGAACAATGGGAAACACGATTGCAAATTTGTGCACTCACACATCGGCGAGAACCATTTTGTCCGTGAATCCCACATAAGTGGGGCCAGCCGTCATATAGATTCGAATTCTCTATTTTTCGGATACAATTTCATTATCTGAAAAGTAATTTTTCGATAAATTAAACGGGGCGTCTTTTTGGATTCAGGTAGAAGTAATACCACAAGTAATTGAGCATAAAATTTTTGTTGAAATAGATGCACAATTATCATTATTTAAGGGGCGTGAATGAGTCAGTATTGAATTCATGAGTTCATGTCATTGACCAATCCCGACAACCACACCCACGTTTGGTGCGCCCTGAAAAATAGTCTGTCATTATTGCATCATACTAGATAATTGAATCTGAGTAAAACTATAATCCATCCAGGCAAACGGTTGCAGGAGACTGTATATACACAGGATACTTGAGTCATCACGAGACATGCAAATATTGTATCATGCAAAGTTTTCGTATAATTCGTAGGCGATGACATTCCATGAAAAAATCATCAAACTTAGATCATAAACAGATTAATGGCACAAGCATGCGTTTTTTCCTGTTGTGCTGAAGTGAAAAGTTTGGAAGTTGGTATATTTTGATTCAATCTTTCCGATCGCGCGATGTTCTGCCACCAAGAATGCCAAACTTAGTGACCTATGAGATGTGGATAGCATGGCTTATTATTCAATGGATATTCTTATCGATCTAAACGACAACTCATGTGAACACATATCTAGTCACAATTTGGGACCGAACCAAAATACACACCAATCCTTAACAATCAACAGTGAAATTATATAGTTTTCTGCATACAAATTAGTCTGAAATTAGCGTAGTTGTCTTAAGGAAAAGAAATTTTTCACAGAAAATTCAACAACAAAAAATGACGGAACCGAATTCCTACAATTTGGGACAAAAAATAATTCATTTTTGAATATATTTCATCAATAATGACATTATAATTATTTATAATGGGAACTAATTATGATTTATGTCACATGAATTTCTAAAATTCTTTTGATGAGAGACCATATCATCATGTATACATTTTAATTTATAGCTAATTGTCTCAAATCGCTCGATCGTGCAGTCGATGAAAAAATATCATCAACTGGGCAGCCAACTGGTTGTATAAGTCGATGATGAAGAATCGACTGTCCCGTTAGAGTGTATCTAGAATAAATATGCGAAGATACCAGAGTAAAAATAATTTTATAAAATCATATAGAATGCTATATAGCTGTATATAATTTGATGCATTGTTATAGGATTCCAAAAAGTTCCATAGGATCAAAATAAGCATTATGTATTTGTATAGAATTCTATATATATATACTTGTTTTATAGAATATAGAAATTAGATGTGAAAAGTTATAAACTTTGTTATAATTATCTATAGAATTTTTCATAATTAGTTACAATTACCTACTTTTGAGCGATTTTATTTTAATATTCGAAAAAAATATGAATGTGATATTCTGTTATGAATTGCGATAAGCATTTAATAATCATTTTTAATGGTTTCACATGCAATTGGTTCTTGAAACTCAAGAACTGAATGAGAAATCCGAGAAATCTATTTCTTCTTTCAAATTACGTTTTTTCTTCAATATATCATTCCCAAAATTTTTACAACCAGAAAAATTTGGCCGGATCAAATTCAGTACGGAAGTACACCAAAAATTGGTGGACATTATCATTATAATTTTCAATATCGCTGTTATTTTAATAAGTTTTTGATATAACTTCTCATAAACAGGGAAAAGAAATTATCAACAGAACAACACGTATATGGAAATAATATAGCTGGGAATTGCAAGAATTAATATTGTATCCGCGTATCCATGCCGTAAGATGCAATTTTTGCATTTATTCTCAATATTACACGCATACATCTAGCGGTGATATTAAGATATGAAAAATCTTGAAATTTTATTAATTTTCTGGGGCTCTGAGAACGCTCCCCAGTATTCCACAACGTCGGTCCTGGAATATTATCATTTTTCGGCCGTCTTCTTCATTACCCACAGCATGAGCGTTGAAATCGAGCTTCCGCTGCTACCGAAATTTGGGAGGGCGCAAAAAGCAATTTTTATGTTACTGGATGGTAGAGCCCAGCCTTAAGGTAATCCTATCGCTTCACACTGGTCATACCACTGATCATACTTGAGACTTGTATAATTGACATTTTTTACATATGCTAAAAAAATAATTTTCAATAACTGTAATTTTCCATATGTAAACTATCCAATGAACGTTCACATTTAATTAGAAAAATGAAAAATATGTATTCCAACGATTTACGTAGTATTTCTAGATTTGATATTCGGAAAGTTCTTTCTCCATCTCTTTTGTTTAATAATTTGACAGCGAAATTTGTTACGCCTGATGTGATTTTTTATTTTCATAACCTTTTATAGAAATACTTGTTTTTTAATTTTCACAGGTACATTTTTCAACTCAAAAAATTAATTTTTTTGTTTAATTATAGCTGCAACTCACTACATTTTAAAAATAGTGCTTTCCAATTCCGCATTATCATTAAGGTGCAGCCTCATGCAGTCGCTCGTCGCTCGTTTGCAGCGACAAATCTGGTCACGTCATATGTAGCGACAAAGCTACAAATGTTGAGCTTTGTCGCTGGGATAAGACAGTGAGCGATACAAGTCGTGTGGTGCTGTTTAACTTCTTTGATTAGTTACTGTGAACAATGGATTCAGGCGAGGTAAATATTTTAGAAGATTCAATTAATAAGTAAAGTATGGAAATATACGTTTAAACGATAATTTTGTTTCTTCATTGTACAGTTTTATCGAGATTAAAAAGTATATAACTTTCCAACCCCACTTTCTTTCAAAAACAGTTTACAATTAGATGACAGATATCAATGTTTTGTTTTTTATACAGTTGTTAAAAGTTGTCTATACTTGCGGGATTTGTGAGACAATTCTCGAGGACTGGGCGAATCACCCATGTATCGAGGGATATGGTCGTATGCTCATGGATGACAACCATTATTTCTATCCGATGACAGGTAAGGAACATTATTAGGCCTATAATTATGCGTGCCAAAGATGGAATATGTGTAATCATGTAAATTTCTTTCTTGATAATTCTCTAAGATGATGGCACTGTAATACGTCGAAGCCGAGTCGCCGATGATATCGAAGTTGTGGTCGAGGATGACGAACCCTCAGGAAAAGGGAGAGATAATGTCTGCCACAATAGACGTTAGTACATTATCGTTATTATTATTATTATTATTATTATTATTATTATTATTATTATTATTATTACTATTGTTATTATTATTATTCGCAGAATCTTCAAAAAGCTCAAGGAACCGAGCACCACCGCAGGTTCTGAAACGGCCATCGCCCGCTAACCGCAATGGGAAGCTGACGGACGTAGAAATAGAACTTCTCATTCTTGAAGTAGAGAGAAGAATTTCGTTATGTAACTTCTCTATTCCTATAGAAGAAAGGAGTAGAGAAATGACGTCCAAGTTGTGGGAGGAAGTCTCGGTGGCACTTAATGGTAAGGAAAATTAAGATTTCCAATGTTAGCCCCTTTTCCAATTATATGTGAGGATAAGGATACGGCTAATTAGCTTTTGTTTACGTATGGCTAATTACTATTTGTGTAAAAAAAATTTGTTTCCTTTAGTCCTTTTCTCGAATGTTCTTCTATATTTGCACCGTTCCAGCACCGGCTCCTTTTCTAGCACTCCACTTCTCCAATCCCTGTATCCCTTGTTCACCACCTTGTCTACATTTCTGCATTTCTCTATTCTTCTTTCACTATTCCCCTGACTCCTATCTATCCTATCTCAGTCTTTGCCTCCTTGAGTCATATCAAAGAGCTAAATGTGCATTTATTTTTGCGTGTATCATAATATTTTCTTCTCTTTCATTTCTACAGGAAAATTGAGTGCAGATGATGTCAAAAAAAAATTCAAAAGTTTAAGGGATGTGCACAGGCGCATCATTCACGCAGAGCAGTTCCCGAGCGGTTCTGGACGTGCAACGCCAAAAGAGAAATGGAAATTTTACGGCCAGACGGAATTTTTACGGGACACCTGTCTCATACGACCGTAAATTTCTTTTTTTAATTTAGTTTGATTTTTATATAATACTTTTCACATTTTATATAATATTTTAATGACTTAATTTTACGTATCTTTTGAACAAATGGAATCGATTTAATTATTGAGATTCGATCATTTTCATTTCATGTAGAACAAGCAGTAATGTCAGCCGGCTTACCAATGAGGAAGAGGATCGGGATAAATTAAATGCGGCCGTAGATATAGTTGACGAACACGTTAATGAGGAAGGAAGGTAACCAAGTCAACTCAATCCTAACTCAATCCTTACAGATTTCCTAAATTTTCCCGATATTTGGATTGTCAATATGAATTAATTATCATTGTAATTCCGTTTCAAAAAAATCAGGTATCCAGTCAAGTAAGCGGATAAAAAGACGTTCCATCAGAGATAGAGGAGCGGATGAGTCAATGGTCGTTCTTAACCGTATTGCCGATGCAATGTCAAGAGGAGAACCAGTGCCTGCACCACCTCCACCACCACAAATGGATGATGTCGATGGCTTCTTAGCTGGGGTGGGTGTTCACTTGCGACGATTACCACTGTCGGAACGTATGGAAACCGTCATCGGAGATTTTGAATTTGGTGCACCAAAAATGTCAGATATTTGCGTCACACACTTAATTCGCTAACCGGATCTTCTTGTTCCGTCATTTATATAAATTATTTATACAAATTCTTGTTCCTTTATTATCAAGAAAAAGTACTATTTTTTTAAGACTGTGATAATCAAAAGAACTGAAGTGAAAAAAACTATTCATGTTGACTCATTTCATAATATAAGATTGTTGAATCAATAAATGGAATAGTTTTATACTGAAATAAAAAAAAATTATCGTTGTCGATATTTTTGGCACCATCCATCCCTGTCGTTCCTAATTTGAAATAAATATAATATTTTAATCAATCATTTATTATCAAATTTTTTTCCCATAAGTGTGTGTGTGCGAAATTGGATATTTGGAGTTTTCTGGTATTTATTGGGTTTGTTCCGGTTTGGGTTTGCGTTTGGGGACTTCTTGGGATCTGGGTTCCTTTCAAACACATAGAAATACAACATTTTGAATAAATCCGCCCTATAAGCCTTCCAGAACTGTATCCGAGTTGTATTCAAGTTCGCAAATTATAACAATTATACAAAATTTTATTTGTATAGTACAATTCCAGACAATTAATTATAATATTCAATCCAATATTTTACAAAATACTACATGAAGGTTAATGTATGTTTGTAGTACAATACCAGAAAATTAAATAAAAGAACAAAAATACCAAAAACTTATTTTAAATACGATTGTATTGCCATGGCATTGCTCCTTCGACATTAAAAAAATCGCAAAATTCATCTCGAACAGTAATAGCAGAGCGACTGCTATTATTTATTCCTCTACATTTACCATCTCTAAGAGCTGAGTTGTTTTGGACTTCCGCGCTTATACCATTAGATACATCGCTATCATTAATGTTCGCCGGAATGTAACTCCAATTATGGAGACATATAATTGCTTCAATCGTACTTATAATATTTCCCACTGTGCCTTCCATAGGCTTTTTCATTATTCTCCACTGACTAACCATTATGCCAAGAGTATTTTCGATCGTTCGTCGAGCACGGCTTAAACGATAATTAAAAATATTTTTTTCTTGATCCAAACCGATTCTACCCGGGTACGGGCGAAGTAAATAATCTGTTAATTGGAATGCCTCATCACCAACTAGCACATATGGTAAAGCCACTCCATCAACTGTTAGCTTTGCTGGATCGGGTACACTTAGTTTTCTCTTTTCGAACTTTTGGCCCATCTCTGAATCACGAAAAATACTACCATCACTACGTCGACCGTAAGCACCAATGTCAACGAACGTGAACGAATAGTTAGCATCGCATATAGCAAGCAATACGATGCTGTGATGATTTTTATAGTTGAAATACGATGAGCCAGCATTGTCAGGACACTGCAACAATGATGAAAGTTAAAAACATAAACATTATAGACTTTTCAAATTATACTATTACCAAATTATGTAACTCGTGTACCCGAATTTGTATATGCTTCCCGTCAATGGCGCCAATACAATGCTGAAATTGCCATTGCTCTTCGAACTCATGAGCAATTCTCAGCCAATCAGACGTGTCGAAAGGGTATGGGAGAACTTCCTTCTTGAGACAACTCCAAAGTGCTCTGCACGTTTCTGCAATTATGTTCGCTGTTGTTGTTGCCCTTACAAGATATTGGTAGGATATGGATGTGAAACAGTCACCGGTAGCTAAATATCTGTTGAAAAATTGTATTTAGTTTAATGTTTGTAATCAATGGTTAAGCTGGAAAAATTCACAATCTTACCGTAGAGTCATTAGAAGTCGTGCGGCAGCAGGAATAGGCTCCCGCACTGCGTTCTGTTTTATTATGAGAGGCCCAACTAAACATAGCAGTTATTCGAATTGAGTCGTTGACATCCGCAAATAACTTTCAAATTTATCGGCGTACGAGAAGAGTGTGGGAAAAACTGCTTCAAAAAAGCTATGTTCCATTCGTAATTTGTATAATGGGTGAACCCAAAAACGTTTTTGAGTACATTTCTTTTCGTTTTTGCGCAACAAGATTTCATTCACCACAAGAACTGCTAATACTCTTTTTCGCCGACTTTTCTGAATCCGTGCTCTGTGAGCAATCTGTTGACACTGATCAACCCACTTTTGATATTTGTAAATAAACGACATCTCGTCAATTTCCAAAAGAGAAGAAAAAATTTTTATTTTTATTCACTCCGATTTCTTTCCGTTGTATCACTGTCACAACTGTCACTAAAGACGGTTAGGAAATCACCTTTCGAAATCATTCCTGCAAGCAACCATGTTGCGCTGCTGTTCACGCGGCGTTTGAAACTACATTTTTGAGTCGCGGGAAATTCAAAATAGGGTCACGTGACCAGATTTGTCGGTGCAAACGAGCGACTAGCGACTGCATGACGCCGCACCTTTAGCGTATCGAGTTTGAAACGCGGAAAATTTGGTCTGATTTCATAGATGTACGTTGACTAATTCAAGCCGATATATCTCTATTAGTAGACGTTTAAATAATAATAACATTAATGTTTAATTCACTCACTTCATTTTCAATTTATACTAACAATAAACACACAACTATCAATGAAATACAGCCACTACACAGTTGAAAAGTAAGGTTAAAAATGAAATACGTGTAGAGATTCAAATGAGTGAGATGAGGTTAGGGTTGCAGTCAGCTGTTTCCTTGCTGTCACGTCTCTTTATCATAACGAGATTCATCCAATACCGGAAGTTCAAGTTTAACTTGATATTACATAAAAAATAGGCCGATAAGCATAGTTTTTTCTAAACGCATTGAATTACTACAAGTGTTAAGTATGTAAATCTGATTTTTTTTAAGAATCTGACGGATTCCCACCATTATAAACACTTTTATAGCGACCGGAAGTTGGGTTTTCGTATGTCGTCTTGGAATTCCTTTACAAAAATACCCAATTTTAATAATTTTTTGCTCTGTAATTAGGTCAATAACCGACCTTGAAATTTTGCACAGACGATTATAAATGTATTAAGCAAAGCATAAAAAAAAATTATGAAAGTCCTATGGATTAAGACTTGGTGATAGGATTACCATCATGGTCATTATTTGAAATTTGGTGTGTTCGTTCATTTGGATTTAGCATCGGCGTTGAAGAGTCGAACATATTTGAAAATGGCGCTAAATCGTGTCCTTCCACAACTTGTGACTGATTTTGTCCTTTTTCAAATGGTCATATGACGGTCTTGTTACAGTCAAGTAACGCGTCACATTTTCGTTTACATCACTGATTATACATAACATGTATATTGAGACACGTCTACGAAGTATAGGTTGTAGGCTGCATTCAAACGACGAACGATTCGTCGTTGGTTGGTCAGTTGACTGTAGTTGATTTGGTTCTAGCTATACTTCGGCACATGCGACGATGGTCGCACTGTATGAGTATACTATCTCGCCATTCTTGCGCCATCCTCCTCTCTGTATTCCAACTCTCTGAGTGTAATGTGTGACTGAGTCACACCACCAATTCGTAGTCCATCCACACGATTCACACCACATACCGTATAGTTGTTATATCGTCCGTCATATTCCCTGCTTGAAAGCAAGGTTGCGACTTGCGAGAGTTGGTTTGCGCGACTAGTTGTTGCGACGCAGGAAGAGAGAAGGTGCAGTGTGTTGTAGATTGAAGTTGGATCTTTTTTTTGTACGGGGCTACTAGACTAGTACTACTAGTAAAAATTCGCAACGAGGAAAGGAATTATAGCCGGCCATGGAAAAACGAATAGAGCTTGAAAAACGTGGGCGAAATCCAGCTGAAGTAAGAATAATTACTCCAAATAAATAATTATGAATAATTGCTTCTTTTTCTTTTTTTTCTTATAAATAATTAAACGTGACTTTTTGTGTATCATGCTGCGGGTGTGTTTGTTATCACCTGTAACTATCTAGTGATAACCAGCATTTGTTTGTTTATTTATTATCTATTTTACTAATATGAATTCATTGGTCTTTGCAGAGAAAAAAAGAGAATGAGAGGGAGTGAGAGTGTGAGAAAGTGGGTGAGTGGGGAGGGGGGGGGGGGGGGGGCTAGTGTGTGGAGGCGAGAAGGAGTGAGAGAGGAACGATAAATAATCGTGTGATGGATTTGGGAGAAAAAATGTCTGATGTAAGTTTGTCGATTTGATGAAGGGAAAAAAGGGTATATATGTAGACAGGGCAACCATATATCACATTGTGAACTGAAGACTCTGCGTCCGTGTGTCTAACATTTTTTGGGGGGGGGGGGGGGGGGGGGCAGACAAGGCTAAATGCTTCTCGCAATGTGTCCCATAGCTGATTCCACTTTGTATATATAGTAGGGTATTTTTGGATCATAACGAATAGAAAATGTTTGATAAATACTTTCATTGTAGTTTTGCGGCGCGAAACCGCATGGCATCGTATGGGAATGATGTTTAATCGTGTGATGAATATCCCGGAGAAACTGAGAGGGAAAGATGCTACCGACACGTACAACAGCATAGGCACGGCGTGTTATAATTCCACTATGGTTTTTCGGGGGCAACATCGGTCTTTGTTGCTCGTACAAATTGTTTAATGTCCATAGATTTCACGTTCATCTGAATTAGAAACTATATCACTGATATCTCCATAAAGTTGTATACAGATACCTACAGGTTTTCGAATTCTCAAATTTTTATGCGTATCAAATTCCGTAATGTCGTGTACCTGGTTTTCTCTTGCTCAGTTAACCATTTTTATTGTAACGTCTACTATGCAAAGCAATGTCATAAATACATTGATATTGAGTGAATAGAAAAGGCGTTTCAGACTGAGTATGAAGACAACGGATTGAGCATTTCGTCGAAAAAAAATGAACAAATGAATTTTTGGATTCCGTTCTACTTGCCACGCGATTTTCCTCTTGTTATAGCACCACAGTATTATTTAATTCAAATCGTTCTTCCAATAATCAGAATTGTCATGCGGCAACAGGAGCATGCAACAATGAGGCACATATAAAAAGGAAAGTAGCGAATTTTATTAAAATAGAATAAAGCGAGAGTGGTGGTTTATGTTGTATTCGCAAAACTGTCTTAATGAAATAATCAATAAATGCACTTATATATTAATTCAAGCACACGATGGATTCAATAAATTGAATAGAATTGTGATGGAGAAGACAGCTTGCTAAAGCAAAGGAATTACCGAATCGTTATTCCGTATTTTCGTTAATTTTGTAGCAGATGGAAACAAAATCGCGAAAACGAAAAAATATTTAAAGTAGATTAAGGCAAACAGAATCAGACATGATTGATATTATATCAATATATATGAATGGATTGTCGTGCGCTGAAGTGCATTGGGAAAATCATCGTTTTCGTGAGCAGAAGCTAATTGCACTTTTGTAACAAAGATACTGACATTATAGACATATTGTCCGAAAATGCGAGCACAAAAATTTGTCTATCGGTATCTTTATATTCAATATGCGAAGTTATGAGTTTACAGATGGGCTCAATGTGCACTATCATAAATATACAAGTGATTCAATCTTTCTATCCATTTTAATTGAAGAAATTGAATGTCAAAGTTGATCAGGTTTGCTTCGTCTATTTATTTCTGGGTATCTATTGGTTGATACATCAATAACTATCATATTAATAATTACAAACTCATTACTTTTATCTACGCAATTTGGGCCATGCAAATTTGAGATAGGAAACGGAAATTAAATTTAGAAGAGAACTCAATGCTCATTCTAACGTCATATTTAATTTCAATTCCACAGTATCACATGTTTCCGAAATGTTGATTTCACCATCTGGCTACCATTTCATAATTTTTGCATTTAATAGAGAAATGATGCGGGCGAAAAATGAAAAATAAATATCATGATTAACTAATTGGGTTATTGATGAATGGATTCATGAAGTGCGACTGAACATTTTATTTTCATAGTGCGTAAGAATGTCACGCAGGCCCACCACTTGAAATTTTCATTCGAGTCTAATATAGAGTTAGCCACACTCACTTCATGTCTGGGGTTAATAGGCATGTTCATATTGATTTATGTTAACAGAAAAATTGAAATAAAAACGTTGAATAATACACCTAACGTGTTTGTTTACAAAGCCACGTTATTCTATAGCAGCTTTTATTCATTCTTTAGTTACAATACAAACCGAAATTCAACAATGTTTTCAGAATTTTTTATTTATTCATCTTTTTCTCAAATGGCTGATGGAAAAATTGAAGCTTTCCGCAAATACATAATATGCAGCGAAGTGTCATGTCCGCTGTATCGGAGCAGCTTCATAGTGTGTTTGGAATGTGCGGTGTGTTTGGTGTGTTTGGCCGGTGTGGCCACATTGGGACGAGTCCATTTTGTTGGGCTATCCGCCATAGTAGTTGGATTTCTACAACACACGATACAGGGAAGAAATTATTTTTCTCAAATATGATATATACATATACAAATTATTCAAAATGTTCGGCATATCAAATCAATGAATTGTTTGCTTCCATAGTGCAATTATTTATTATTTCCTAACATGAGCATCTAAATTCACAACGAAGTACTTCATTTGAAACAAACAAACTGACGAGAAATATGCGTGGACATTATCCAATAGGTTTGTAACATATGCGCCGTTCACAGTGCCGCAACCACGTTGGGTGCCGACGTTATTATTATTTCACGTATGATAAACAATTCAGTGTGTTATTGTATGTATATATTGCTTACATCCAAACATATGACATAATGAGTTCAATCATGACAAATAATACAATACATCATTTCTAGATGAAAGACATCGGTATTTGAATTAATTCAAATTAAGTAAACTCAAAATCTTTAGTTTAACCAAGGGTCCCTCGAGACGACAATACTAAAAATAATTTTCTAATCACAATGATGTAACGGTATAAATATTTATTCACTCAAAATCGGTGATAATAGTATCGTTCATTTGAAGGGGGAAATCTGCAATGCGCATTTCTAGATACGCAAATATAAACTATATATATATGTGTGTTTGATGCATGTATCTAGTTCAAAACACATCGGGTGGCATTTCTGCCATCGATCGACACCTATGCACAATGTAAAAAAAATTTTTATATCGCTACATCGAGAGCTTGTAGTTTAGAGACCTTGAATGAATGAAGAGTGCACACGACTGGAGTGTATACATGTGTTGAGCCAATCCAGTTACGCAAAAAGGACAAAAAACTGATTAGGAATAGAAAAGAAAATCGATAAACTGTGTCGCCTTCAATCGATATACATACTCAATTTTCACATTATTTTATTCCATAACAATCTTTTCTTTTCCTTGTTAATTTCTTTGCTTGAAAAGATAAGGTGTTCAAGATCCTTTTATTTAACTATGCCTTCACTCATTAGCCGCCTGTATGAACCCTTTTACCTTTCTCTCAACAGCCACCTTTCGTTCTGACAAGCACTACCTCTCTGTCTCTCTCTGTCTATCTCTTTCTCCCTCTCCCTTTAAAGCGATCAATAGAATATCAGCAACATCTCTTAACATAGAGCTCATCGTTCATTAAAAAAAAATGAATGAATTTTTTTTCGTCACGAAGTAATTTATTTTCATTAGCAACACAGTGAAAATTCTATTTTTGAAATTCTTTCTTTTTTATGAAGATATTGGTTATAGATATCTATATATGTGATTAAATTATTTTATTACAGATCACAGAGTTTGTACTTGACAATTGTCGGAGTACAAATATTGTAGGTCTCACAGACGAATTCGTGGCATTGGAATCGTTGAGTTTAATAAATGTTGGTCTCACGAGTCTCAAAGGATTTCCTGTACTACCAAATCTTCGAAAGGTTCGTTCAAATATATTTCATCGAATTCTTATTGAAATTATAATAGGAAAGTCATGAATTTAATGATTTCTGTATTGTATTACTGCCAATAGCTAGAGTTGAGTGATAATCGTATCTCAGGTGGTTTGAATCTTTTACTAACAAGCCCAAAATTAACTCATCTCAATTTGAGTGGAAATAAAATCAAAGATCTTGACACGCTGCAACCATTGGTAAGAGATGCATTATTAACAATAAATAATGTTTTTATCTTCATAAAAAAAAATCATGAAAATAATTTATTCTTGAAAAAATAAATGTATGTTTTATATTTACAGAAAGAATATAAAAATCTCAAGAGTTTGGACTTATTCAATAATGAAGCGACAGACATGGATAATTATAGGGAGAAAGTATTTAGTCTTATTCCCAGTTTAAGATATCTCGACGGGTACTACAATTATTTTCAAGATCACGAGAAAAAAGTTATTTTGGGTATGATGGAGCAGTTTATTAATCGTTACATGGTTTTCAGATTTGATATGGATGATTGTGAAGTTGATGATAGTGAAGGGAATGAAGAGGGTAGCGAGGATGACGAAGTGAATGGAAATGACGATGGTGATGGTGATGCCAATGAAGATGACAGTGAGGATGACAGCGACGAAGTTTCGATTGACGACGATAAAGAGTTGGAAGAAGATGATGTTTGTTTAGAAATTGTATACAAAGATGATTTAGAGGTGAGAACAAATAATTATGTTCAACATTAATACATTGTGGAGAAGTCAGAAATATTTCACGTTCTACTCCAATTTTTTCTTAGAATGATAGTGATGAGGAGGATTATGTCGAGGAAGAAGAGGAAGATGATGATGACGACGTTGATGACTTTGATCAAGAGGAGGAGGACGGTGATGTGCAAGGTTTGTTTATAAGATTGTTCTCCACAAATTTCCGTTTCATAATTTGAGAAACCGATAATTTCAAATGTAGTATTAAATTCATAGTAATGACGTAGTGATCATGAAAAACATTAATCACCACAACCATTACGTATTTAATTTCTCGTATGTATATTTTAATTTTCAAATGCATAGCAATAAATTAACGTATTATGTGTGGTTGTTTGCAATATAGAATCGTCTCCTGCACGGGGCAAGAAGAGAAAACATGAAGACGGTAGTGAGCTGGGAAACTAGACTACTTCTCGGCTAAAAACAAAAAAGAGAATATTATTTTTTTCTTTTTCTTTGATAAAAGTTGAAGAATAAGTGTAAAATTCGTATATAAATATTAAAAAATAATTGCGCCGCAGAGTGAGAGTAGAAACAGCTGGGAAATCAAACATTTATTGACCGACCAATATGACAGACCCTACAGTTAGTGTGACTTTATCAGTAACAAAAGAAATAAGAAAAAATGAAACAGTGAAAAAATCATTGACTGAGAAATTGTCTGTGCAGCATAAAGAGGAATTCAATCATTACAGAGGGATGACAAATTACTAATTCAAATGAGATGAAATGAATGATTCAAGAAAAAATGATGTGAAAATGAAATTTAATGAATAAAGATGAATAGGGCCGCATTCCAGTTGGACCAACACGTTTCAGTTATGCTAACGATATTTTATATAGAGTATATAGTTAGAGAATTAGAAGTATTGCATTGAACGACGGGCGAGAATTGGATATTGAGATGAAGAATAAGAGGAGGTAAGAATAAAAAAAACAAAAAGCGCGGAAGACAATAGAATAATTATTGGCGGAGGATTTTACTCTTGAAGGAGCATATTTGTCTGTTAGCTCCGGTCGGCCAAAGGCTGGTCATGCTGGAATGCAGCCGTCGTTAATCAGTAATAAGAAATTACATAAGTTACATTTTAAATACATTATTATTGTACCATGAGAGAAAATGAGTATAAAAAAAAACAAAAAAAAAACACATGAGGATCAACTTTTGTACAGGTTCACACCACCATAATATGAATTTGAATGTGCGAATCCGCTGTGCAAATACATATAAATTTTTGGGACAGAAAATTGATGAGTGAAGACAAAAAAGGTTGAAAGTGAACAATTTGAATTTGTATAAACTTGTATGTGCTTCAAGCTTCTTATTTGAAATAAGACACATTTGTCTGATCAGATAACCTTAATTGTTAGAAGAAATCCATTTGGTTAAAAATTAATTTTTTTTATGAATGAAAACTGAATCAAGCTAATCTTACTTGCTCGGTGATTGGATAGTAGTCAGAGAACTTCTTTATTAATTAGCAGTACACATGAAAATTATTCTCATACAATTTAGGGGTCTTAAGCATTGAATAACAATTTTATTTCTCAAGTCTTTTTTTAGAAAATTGTTTCAAATTTTTCGTTTATCGAGCACAATTATTTTTGTTTCATAATATCCAATTCCTTTTTTATTTTGTATTAGAGGAATGAGTAATTGGATACAAAAAATGACACCTCAATATATGTCTGCCGACGATGAAATTATTATGAATATTATTAGAATTTTCTGATGTTTCCTCTTTTCTAATTCGAATCAATATACAATAAATAATATTGATAAATGAGAATGAGTCCAATCATCGACATATCTTATGAAACACGTCGTTATGTTTAACATCGGCCAAATTATTTGTTTTGTTGAATTTCTGTCCCAAAGTTTTCTCATTGCGCTAATCATATTGTCGAATGTATAAAAACACTGTGGAGTAACAGAACGAGTAGAGAAAAAAAAAAATGGGAAGAAAGTAACCGGTATCAGTCATTACCGCCATTAATTCACGATTATTATTGGATATATATATTTTGTTTCAATATAAAAGTCAGAAAATATCAAGAAAATGCGCATCATTTGCGCGACTGTCAACAGAAAAGTAAATTCAATTATGAAGCCATAATTATCGTATTCAAAAAGATAAAATGTAAAAGGCAACCGGCGTAGAAACAAATGGAGAGTGTGAGGTGAAAATGATTAAATCGATTTTAGTTGCAATGAAATAGAGAAAAAAAAGAGAAAAGACTGGCCAAGTTTAATTGCTGCTCCCAAAATCGCAGCTTTGGGTAAAGGAAGTTCGGTTGCTTCTCCTTTCAACCAAGGATCCGTTTGTGATTCACGTGTAGTCAAGTACTTCACATTAGTTCCCGTATATTTATGCATAGGAAGCAAGTAACTTGAAATCTATTAATCTGGTGTCAAAAACGGTTATATACGCATCATTACAGGATGAATTAAACGTTCTTACACATAGCTGTAATGGTGAAGGTATACTATACATAAGAATACTCAATTCACCCACATCATGCGCTGCTCCGCGGATTCCTTCCATATTTTACTAATTATGTCTTATTCATTATTGATCAGTGAGAAAAAATAGTCGTCTACAATTTCATTAGAATTGAATTTCTTTCAAAATTGTATATAGTTTTTCATGTCAGATTTCGCGTTGCTTGTATTTTCAACTTAATTGAAATAAGGTAACAGTGTTTATTGCTGATTGATTGTGTATGAATGTGTAACACATCATTGTTAGAATTTTGCCTACAGAATACTGAGAATTCCCTAAAAAAAAACGTATGATTCTACCTATACAATCTCTTGTTTTGGCGGTACTAGACTATATTGGACATCAGCTGCGGCTAACAAATTCACTAACATTGACTATTAAACAAAAACAAAAGCGTACCCCGTGTTCCTGTGTATGGGATGTATGGGAGTAGAATCGAGACCGTGAGAATGTAATGAGAGCGGATTGGTTTTATAAATAAATGGAAATTGCAAAAAAAAAATAAATAAAATAAAAAAAGATAATAACAATTATTAAAATAGAGTTTATGACCTGGCACGATCTTAGCCCCCAGATTCGTTATGTCCTCATCCAATTTTTCCAAGACTGAAACGCAATTTTATACTTGCTACCATGAGTTAATGGACATGTGCAGGTTCGGATGAATTTCTTTGTAAGATTTATCGTGAATTTATAACATTGTAATTGTGGCGTGCGTGAAAATTTCGCTTGATGTATTTTTCGAGTAATTTCGCAAGTGCTGTGGCCCAGAAGTAAAATCAATGTCTCTTCCCGATGACGGTTTTCAAGATGTATTTAACATGCACTTTTGTTCGTCTGCCTTGGTTATTGAAGGCGAATTTTTACCATACATGAGGAAAAAGTTTATTCATGATAAGCAGTCCTTGTTACAAAATACGGGAGAATGATTCATTTTCGAATGTTTGTAAGAAAAAAAAAAACGCCGCAAAGTAATTCATATAAAATTAATTCATCCAATCGCACATAACAAAAGTTAAGAAATTCATTTCTCAGCTAGATGGGTTATATTGAATGAGTGCCGTTGGATATTCTCAATAAGCATTTCGTGTTAGCGGTTAATTAGTGAATGTGTCCAGACTCGAAGAGACACCGAACATGAACGCTCCGTAAGCGAGCATCGCTGATACGTTTCATTCCGATGGAGAGTGCTACCGCACGAGGAGAAGATCCTATCAGCGAAAACCTCTTACAGATGGCTCATGTCTCAACCGGACATACTGCTTCATCATATGGAAAAATGAAACCTGCAGGTGTGTGCTGCCAAATGACAATGATGGCGAGAATTCGAAACGATGTGGAAAAAAAACAAAAAGGACGAGACAAAATGGCCGCTTAAGTGTGTCGATCATTTTCAGCAATTTTCAGTATCTCTCGACACTTGCGACGGTGCACTCCAAATTGTTTGAAATACGTTTGGTCTTGCTGTATTTTTACAAGAGACCACACAAAATATTCGATCGTAGGATTTCGGTCTGGATACATAGATTAAAAGAAGTTTTAGTGGATTATAAAGTTATTTCATATTTATAAGTTCATTGTAACTAATTGTACCACGTGCGCGATATAATGGCTGAAAGTAAAGGTGCATTAATTGCCAAAACAGTGCAAAAACATGCGGGCAGAGCTAAAGAAAAGGTAACTCGATTTTTCTTTTTTTTTCAAATAAATTATTAGATTTCGATACTGTTATTAGAATTTCCATAACCTAATTGTTCGCCATTTCTCTACGCCTCGGAATTAATGCGGAGACGAGAAAAAAAAATATGGATAAGTCGTACAAAGCAAAAGTCGTCATTCTAATTTCGTCAGTATTTTTCGATAATCATTCGGTGTTATTTGAACTTGCTGCACAGTTTAAGACAGTTTCATTAGGAGTTATGATCAATGTTTGAAATGTTGCTGCCTGTACAATATTCATGAACTTTGCTCCCTCATAGTACTGTTGAGATTCTGATTGATGACTCGTCTTGTCAGTCAACTTCCTTTCAATCCTGGGCCGCGGTTCGAATTGGAAAAAACTATTTGGCAATATAATTATGCTAATATTTATAACATATTTCTGCTCTGAAACTTCAACTTTCAATGCTTGTTTAGCCAGTCGGTACAAGCTAATTCCAAGCTAATGCGATGAAAAGCTGGGGCGTATGCGCAAATCGCGAATTCATTAAATTAACGGGATGAAAACGACTCTTTCATCCGCAGGGATGAACAAAACTTCGCTTTAAGCCCTGTTAGCATATCAATTATTTGTCTATTCAATTATATATTAAATGTAAAAAGAACTTCATACACCGTTGACCTTACATTAACTTGCTTCGATCGACTTCAAACATTGAGAGTTGAAGACACAGATTTTATGATAAATATAATGAGTGTAACGGGATGAAATATAAATGCAGGCACGGGTGATGTAAGCCCTCGCCTCCGGCTCCGGCATACAACGTCTCCCTGGCCTGCATTCATATTGTTTCAGCTCTTGCCACTCAATATACTATTCTCCCATGATAACTTCATGTAGCTCTCGTTGTTAACATTTCGTCGACATCCTCATTGTGGCTCTTGTATGGCAACTGCATTCCTATTTTCCGATGCTTCCCGTTTCAACTAAAATCGATTTGAGGTTATCAGCAGTATTTATAATGTTGTTCGAAATTTTTAAAATGGTTGAATGTCAGGGTGGATGGTCTGACAAATAATTGAGTTAAATTGCTTAATGCTCATCTGAAAAATTGGCATTTTCCATTCCTCTCCAGCTCACATCTCTGAAGGTATCATCGCCCATGAAAGAAAAACTATGTCACAATATTATGTTTTATAGCACAATACAAAAAGACGATATGTGGAAAATTTCGATTTTATAGTTAAGAAATGAAGGTCTCTGTGAAGTTTGCCTATTTGATTAAACTTAAAAAAAAATCCAGTATTGTCTGCAATTTTTTCCCGGCTGTCGCGCCTTCGCCTTTTGTTCGTGGCTCGAAAAATCGGCCAGGGGCAAACACCCTATGCCGAATAGTTATCACTCTTAGTTTTTTCGCAGTTTTTATCGCTTATCAATATCGTAAGCCGACATCTCTTCAATCTCAAGCTGGGGCACATTTGAAGACATATATTTAATGATTGGAATCAATGTCCGTACGGTAATGTGGGATGGTTGAAAAGGGATCATAGTTATTTCCATATCTCCCACGACTTGATATTTTAACGCGCATAGGATGACTGGTGATATTTGTACTCCATTTATTCTGGGTGCTCTCAACATCAGAATCTTCCATGTGTGAGATGCACATCAACCTTCCCCGCGCGTCTATTACTCTTCATTCTCGAAAATTCTTTCTGTCATCTCTTTCACGTTCTCCATTCGTGTTCTGCGCGCAACCTTACATAATTGTCGAACTCTGTGTGCACCTATTATACAGTCAGAGTTTCATTTCAAATGACAATTACTTATGCAACTGTGAATGGTTGTGTCAATACGGGGGGGGGGGGGGGGGGGGGCACCGCAAGTTTACATACATCACGTGTACCTACTACACTGGGAGATTATTCTTGTTTCCGATGCATTATCTCCAAATTGTGATGATGTAATACCACTGAGTTTGCAATGGTCCAAATAAATTTGTGTCAACCATTAAATTATGAATGTTTATTCGGATAAAAGAGAGGGGGAAAAGGAGAAACTATACAATTTGTTTTTCAAGTGATAGATGAAATATAATACATACGGTTTTCCGTGAGGAAGACTCGAAATATATTTGAACGCCCTCGTACTGGCTCTATTCTAATTGTTGACGAGAATTTGGTTCGTCCAGTGCCAACACAAATTTGGTTTCGTCAATGAAATAGACTACAATTTTTCTGGTGGGCGGAAAACATCCCTCGGAATAAGTAGGATTTTTTTCCGAAAGCACTACGTTCGTTTGGAAAAGAAAATGCCGAGAAAATTAACAATAATTTTCCACGGTTTACATCTTTGTGACATCGCTTCCTCTACTATTCTGCGCATAGTACAAGTTTGCGCACCACACCATTGATGGATAATCCTCATTTCACTATTTACTTTTTTCATGAAATCACTTCCTTTACTATTTTGCGCGAAAATACTAACAATGAACCATAATGAATAAAGGCGGATCTTTCACAACACGTCTATCGCTTGGATTTTTTCCGATGGGGTTTTTTCCATATTGCTTTCGTTTCAAATCTTCCAGGAGTGTGAGTAAGTTTTTCTCAAAAAAAAAGTACCATTTTTGTATATAGCAATTAGTACATTAGCACGAATGCACTATCATGTACGCCATGCCATTGGTCGTCATTCGAATTGTATATAAATACAAATAGAAAAGCGTGCCGGATGCGTCGTAATGTGGATTAACACGGCGAGAAATGAAAGGAGATAGAAAGAAAATCAGGTAATATGTGTCACACAGATTGTTCGTGTAAATCATCACAAAAATTAGTGACGCCATTCATGAAATGAAAAATGTAATGGTCACTTACTCTTCACATGGGAATGTTAGTCAAATGAATAAATTGAGAAAAACAAAATTCATGAATTGATACAACATATAGAAAAAATACGTTAGTAACATGATTATGTTCAAATTTTTTTTTCAAACCTAAATTCGTCGTCGAACACCACTGATGGTGTGTCGTCAATGTGCCGTCACGATGGGTGATCCACCCTGATGAAAAGTGAAAATGTGCCAGGCGGTTATAAACTTCAAAAATGTCTTATTTTTACTTTTATCGTGGCCATAAAGTTAACCAGGGATTTCTTATAGGAGCAAAAAAGATAAGAGTGTAGGATATTGAGTATCTAGAGAACCTATCACTGATTGTTAAAGTGGGAAGGAAAATGCCACGAAATTGAAATATTCGAAGTGTTTTAGTGTTTCATCAACGATAATACATTGAGACATATTATTTTTTCAAGATTTCCCAGTTACTTACTCATGTGATTAACATATTTTCAATTTTTATACGGATTACTTCCACAGTTGATATTTAATAATTATGAACAGACAAACGATGTGGTAGAATTTTTTGGGTCCTTTCCTAAGGTGTGTACCGTCACTGCATTCATCTTCTCCTCTACATGCTGCATTCATTGATACCAAATCTGATTTCCTTGTACTCTACATGGTGATTTGTTTCAAAAATTTTTCGACAAACGCGGCGAAACATTAATTTTATATGCTGTCAATTTCATGTTATTGGCGTGGACCTCGTGGAACTCAGCAAGGATCTTAAATAAAGTGATAGAGTCTTAATGAGCACGATATGGTGCATGCCATAGAATGACAAGTGAATAAAAAGTTGTGCGGCAATAGATACAATGTTGTTCAATACAACTGTTGAAAATGCAGGATGGATCTCACCGAAATATGAATATAGATTTCAATGATTCTTGCCTCTATTTCCAAATTCAGGAAGGAGAGTTAGCAATGTTATACATAGAACCAAGACTGAATCAAGTATTCATTGTTCACTTATTCCCGTCTGTAGTGCGATCCTCGAAAACAAACCGAGATCGAAATAACGTTCAATTTTCATGGCTATTATTGGAGTCAACCTGTTGTCAGTAAGGCATACCCTAAGAATGACTTGAGGGACAACCGTTCTGTTAGAAATGGACAACGGTTACTGATTGGTATAAAGAGATTGAAAATGAGGTCATTATTTGGTAATCATGATTGGGAAAAGTTCGAATTCGATGTACGTAACGACGAAAGAAATGGTTTGTTGCTTCAAATGATCCTTGTTCTGGGGTTGTTTGCATCCGCGTTCATTCGAAAAGGCACGAAACTTGTGGAGGCTTACGGAAAACAGAGGCAGATAACGTCAGGCAACTCCAATTCATCGGAGTCAAAATTGTTTAAGGCGACTGTGACTGTTCTTCAGACCCACAATCAGAATATACGGACATGACGATAATTTATCACCCAAATCAATAAACAATCACGAATTCTTGCAATTGAACTAACTCTTTGAAAAATATTTGGAGGCAAGGAAATTGTTTTCGAATACCGTACAAACTCTAATCTACACGAAGAGAATGATCTAATAAATATGAGCATGGATTCAAGGAAATATCACCGCGTTGTGGACGCGTTGTCAGCGCAGGTAAATTTACATATAACCGACGTACGGTAAGATTTTACGCTTTAATTTTCCATGCAAAATTTCTGTGCAATTCCTTGCGTAACGGACTGACGTATTGTGCAATATATTGCAGTTCATATATTTGTTACAATAAGCTTCGAATAACATGTAGATGAATTGGATGCCGTAGTTGTGCTTCGCTAAAGAATCTTAATATATATATGGCGGGATGGACTCTCCCGTCTTGCAGACATCAATTTTATGCAATTTCTCAACAATTTAGGAGAGTAGATAGATATATTTGCATGATTCTTCGCTGAATTGAACACGAATAATATGAATTTGGATAGAAAAAAACCATATATTATATATAGGTATGAAAAGTCGACAATGCACGTAAATTCTTTGAAAGTGATGTTGAAGTTTCTTTTATGCTTCTCAGAGGATAAACATATTTTTTCTCAATTGTTGACCAAGTGCGTCTCGACCGCGAGTTCCATGCGGGATGCGGAGTCGCACAATTTCGTAGTGTATCTTCGGACCACCCACTACCCTTTTATCTTTGAAGTAGGGTCATCACAGACTTCCCCGCACGAAATTTCACGCCGTACATAAAAGGTCATATACAGTTTTGGGTTATCTGTCATTACTTTCAATATAAAAGAGAGTTTTTGTGGAAAATTGCCATTCTCTGCACGTGTAATCACAAATGAAATTTGTTTACAATAATTAAATCATTTATTTCGATATGGCCAAATGAATTTCCTAATCCTATCAAAAAAGCTGTATATTTGAGTGAGTTGCTTGTATCAAATGACTATTTGTTTATAGTTAACAAATCATGTATTTACGGCAAATTGATACCAGATTGAAGGGAATCCGGATATGTTTTTGGCAATACTGAATGCTCATTTATGTGAAACAAATTGTTTGATTATATTTAAATAAATAGTATTTCGGGTCGATTCAATCATAAAATTAATGCAAATAATTCATGAATTCAGGGAAAATGCGTGCCATACTGAGTGACAGAGGAAAAGATATTAGACTTGTATGTCAATATAATTTATTAATTTGTAAATTCAACTAAACCACACCATTCCTTACAATATCATTAGCATGGGCCGATACATACACTTTTATACGCTTAAAGTAATTTTTTAAGTTTAAACTAAATGCTTACAAAATTAGGATGTCGTTGATCGGATTATCATATTAATTTCTCATTGAACAATTTGTGTCTGGTTAATAAATATTTCTCAATACATGACAACTCAGTACATTTCTTTGGTATAAGCAAACACTTTTTTCAGTGTGCATTTTAACAATTTCTAACGGTTTTCTGAACAATTCCTTTGCACTAACGTTCGAGAAAAGTATCCATCGGGCTCAATTGCGGCTAGATGCGGTGGCCCGATCGCACCGGAAATTATACACGCAACTCTTGCGGCACAGTAGCACATGTTAATGAATTTTACTGTCCTACACAATAAAACAGAATTTGTTGACGATAAAATTTCCGTTGTTACACGGAAAATTTGGAGTATTTTCACAGCAGAATTGTGTATGTTCATAAGTTTCAGCGTGTTACACGGTAAAATTTATGGAGTTCCACGGGAACGTTTACTTGATAACCATGAAAAGTCCATAACATTGCCATATTGCCCCCTGGTTACCGCGCATAGCCCTGTGAAATTTACTGTTCCATTCGTTTCGTGTATCATCAAATCCAATGATACTATGTTCCAATATGAATAATAATAATGTGCCAGAGTTGTACGGTATCTAATCGACGATACGTAGGAGTTCTCACCATCGCATCGAGTGTGTGTGGAAGAAGTTTTTAACATTATGTCTCAACGTGTGGATGCTGTGTGTGTTGGTTGTATATTGCACAAACATATCTCGTCGAACCGGTCTCTGTAGCATATTGCCTCTCATAATGTTCCCAATACTCACGCACATGTAGATAAGTTTTTCTGACAACCCTTTCATAAATCGTTCTAGCGTATTATAAAAAACTCATGTCTATTTTCATGGATTTTTTTCTTCATCACAGTGAGAACGGTATACCACTTTTCGAAATTCATTTTTTGTGAGAGGGTATATACATACAATACATATAAAGATAGACTGATTCGTCCGTTGGGTGTGCGTGTAATCGGTTCGACCGGGACAAAATTTTAACGATAACCGGTTTGCTGCTATGCAGGTTCACATACATAACATTGCGTCTGTAAGTAAATACATCAATTGAAGAGCCTTTGGTATCGGTTCTAAGTATCAATTGCATTTTAAAAATATATTCCGTATAAAAAAATGAATATTGGAAATTGAAGTTGGAAACAATTGATGACTTATAATTGATATTTTTTTGTTTCTATGGAGAAGGCATGAAAGTGACAATTATGAAAGGCCGTATCGGTCTCCAACAATCATCACGAAAGCATGTACATGTTATACAGGAATGCCATATCGCCAATCATATCGGAATTTTCTCCGGTATTCTCGTATATGTTAGTATAAGAAGAATACATAGAGAGGTGACAGCGTCCAGCACGGACATAATAATGATGATTATTTTGTTTTTTTAGTTCGAATGTAAATCCTATCACATGAGTCGGCCGGAATCATTTGGAAAAAAAGGGATGGAATATTTTCCGTTTCTATCATTTCACAAATTTAATTTAGAAAGTGAAAGATGAGTCAGGATTGAATATAAATTTTTATAGACAACTGACGAATCTTGCTTTGAGATAGAGAGAACGAGAAAAGAGGAGTCCATTAACTATGTTGGTTCTTCATGTTGCGTTTATACCTTTCAATACGCGCTTCCCGTTACTATTCTCGTCTTCGAAGTTCCCGGGGACGTAAAAATGACTCTAGAGCCCCGCGCGACGGTCTTCGGGCAAATATATCTGCGAGGCCTGCTAGCTGTGCGCCAGTTACTCTCCTTCCTCGTTTGCTCACGCTGTCTCTTCTATTATAAAATGTATAGAGACAACGTTTCAAAAGTACGTTCAGCAAGAGTAGTGACCAACATTTCTCCCTATTAGGTATGCCACGCTATATATATACATGAACATATGCGATGGCCACGCCTCAAAGTCCGCACATAAATTCAGAATTAAAAGACTTGATGAGTAGAAAACATTTTTTTCTATATATCTATATTTATATGTAATTCATTTCATTATCCTTCGCCATGAAATTTATGAGCGCTCACGCTGATGGGCTGCAGTTCAATTATACGCACAACGGCCCTGTATAACATCCCAACCAAGAACAGCTTCGCTGTTGAAAAGGGGGTCAAGTATACACCCGTGGCAATTTTATGAATTGAACCTCATATCATGGCATACACGATTTTGTTGTGCGAAAGGCTGAAATCGAAAATTCATGCCGAAGATATTTGTGGTACAAGCGAAATTCTACTTGTTAGCGACATGTTATTTATTCCGAAACCGAATTTTTGAAACGTAATGATGCTAAATGAATTCTTAACTGTAAAATGAGATAGTCCAAACATCTTACATTTCGATTTTTATACTATCGCCTTTCCACATTTCAGTTATGTGCCTAATCAAGGATATATGTATACATATGTATATATGCACAGTTTCGAAAACAATTAATTTGTAGGGATGGAAGAAAACTCTGAAAAGATTCGGGAAAGATTAGAATTTATATATCCGATGAATGGAAATTATTTTAATTTACATTGTCACTTTTACTTGTTCTCAAAATGTTTACTCTAATTGACATAATATTTATTCGATGCACTCCACACTGACCAGATGATAGACACTACGTCGGTCATTTTGAGTCAGTGTGTGTTTGTGTACTGACGAGGAATTTGAAAAGATATTCCTGAAGATTGTGGACTCATTACACCGAGGATCTGCCTCCTGTAGGCCGTCTTCACCGAGGAAAATTTTTGGACCATACAGTCAACGTTTTTATCTGTAAACTTCAGAACTACTACTGAAGGAAGATTGGAATGCCTGAATAAATAACGGCCAAAGTTCATAAGATATTTAGAAGTGATATGAAGTTTTTCGATTTCGTTTCAAAACTATTTTTTCGGACAAATGTGTCCCCTGGGCGTGCAAGCGTCAATGAAATTAATGGTGCAGGAGGGAGATATACCTGTTAGACGGTTATATATGGGGGTTATCGGGAGGAGTTTTTTGTCTCGTGTATGCTTGTAAAGTTGGTAAATAAAGTTTCGATTTCTACAGACTGAACTCTGCAGTCATGTAGTTCAGCAAAAACATTCTTAATCTTCAATTTCAAAAAAATGTTGAAACAGAGAGTTTTGAACAGGGAATTAAGCTTCAGAGTCGAAACAGAAATAAATCAAAAACAGGCATTCTACTCGATTAATCCACAATTAATGTTTAGTATCCATATTTATTAATGACGCGGATAATTTCTTATCAACCAAGTATGAACGATTTGACTGTTTGAAATAGTATAAAGATAATTTCTTCGTCATGTTCCTGCATGTGAGTTTGACAACGACGAAGATGACGACGATATTAATGTTGGCCAGTTTCCAGCAATACGGCTCAGTTTAAGCGTATATAAATATATTCAACAAAGTTGCGTTTACACAAACACGAAGAATTTTTTTTTTCATACCATTACATAATGATATTGACGATAATAATCATCAAAAAATATACGTAGAATCATCTTATTATTGGAGAATAAATCCAACGGTTCAGTCTCTTCATTATCCTCATATTTCAATGAGAAAAATTTATTTTTTTTTCAATCCAGCAGACAGAGTGAAAGCAACCATATATAACGATGGGATTGTTAAGTTTTCATTTTGTACGGTGAATATAAGTGCTGCATGTTCTCATACTTCATACTGATGATCGTATCGGCATTTTCGTAATATTCTGGAACTGTTGGGGAAAAAAATATACATAGGAATTTCTTTTTAGTTTTTACAAATATTTCCGAAATTTTTGTTCTCGATTTCTCTCTGAACTAAAATACATATGTTAAATATTATAGTAGACAAATGTTCTTCTCCCTCTTCTCATTCTGCTACCTATGCGTTCGTCAAACTCAGTAACGGTGAGCACATGTATATGTGACTGCACGAATAACATTCAACGCCGCTGACGGTGAGTGCAACTCCCGTTGTAAACGAAATGGGATTCATATGTAGGCAGGAAATTGCCAACAGCAGGTTGGTGACAGAGATGGAAGGGAGGACGCCGTAACGATGAGCTTTATCGGTGTACAGTGCTCCCTCCGTGACTTTCCTCGCTCAACTTTGGAAAATTTATGGAGGGATTCCTGGGAGACATAGAATTGAAAGAGGGGATAGATACTCCTCTCTCTTACCGCCGCTAGGTGGGGTTTTGTGAAGGAAGATGTGGAGGGAGAATCGTATGTACATATATGGAAATGCACACACAGGATCCACGGCATTAAATACACCCGGCATCATCACTTTTGAATTATAGTTTAATTCAATTGCGTCATTATTTGTAGGCAACCATCAGAACCGATTCGAGCTGCACAAAAGCAATTTCACAATCGAACGAAGATTGAAGGTAATTTCCAGTTTTTGATACAAATTGCTCGAAACGAGATATAGCCCAAATTGTAATACAGTTTTAATCATCATATTATTACGACTGGCGTGCTGCAAGTTCATGATGATAACTATTTAATATATTTGAAGATAGTTCCAAAAGTTGAATACTGAGAGATGAAAGGTCATTTTAGTAAAGTTGGGTAGAAAGTAGAGATCTCAATATAGCAGTCAACGAACGAAATTCCCCATGTTAACTTTCTCATTGGATCGGTAGGTGACGGAGAAATGGAAAAGTGTAAAAGGCCATAGTGGCATCAATAGAGAAAAATACCGGTACCAACGATTTTCGTCCCAATTGTTCAAATGATTGATAATTTTGAAATTAGAAAGAAAATTAGTTTCCCATTTTTCCACCCAGTAAAGGGGATCCAAAGAGTTTGGGAACGATTCAAAGTTGGTCGAAGGTAAATTTTTGTTTGTGCCGTTGTGAGTTGCAAAAAAACGAAAAATTTCGGAATTTCCTTGAAACAGGCGGCGAAAGTTTTGTATCTCATTCCAATGGTTTCAAGATAGCCTCGTGAAATTCAATGGTACGTTTCTTGTGCAGCATTGAATTTCCTATAGAAATGCTCTGAATGACCCTAGGCTGAAATCCATAGATGGACCGTGGTATGCGCCTGTGAGTGGTGCCCTTTCAGGAGTTGCGTGGACTTGATATGTAGGGCTCATTCAGATAACAGTTGCTATAACGGAACGTCAACCCCTTGAAATGAAATAGAAAACTTTTGCCATCATCAGAAATGTCCAGAAAAATTTTGGATGCGTGTTTCATGCAAATCGCGATATTTTTTGATTATTGGTATCCAAAATAATAAAACGAAGAAAAATTTCTTCGACCGACTTTGGATTGTTCCTAAACTTTCTGTGCGGGACGGAGAATTCTGGCGCCTCTGAATGTCATATGATTTTTTATCCTCCAAATAAGGGTGTAAGGTTTTTCTATTGGTCATAAAATTTCGCGGGTTTAAGGGGTCAGGAATGAAAAATTGGTACTTCTCAACCCTACTGAGAAGTGGTTGAATATAACAATAATTCTTGTTTATTTTCTAAATTTAATGATGACCCCAAAACTAACAGATAGTGATCAGACTAAAATTTTTTTCATCAATTTTAAGAGATTTTTATGAAGAATTTGTTATTAACAATCGATCCAAATATTTTTTTTTCTCATAGAATACCTTGGCTCAATGTGTAATTGAAACGGTGAATTGCATTTCCCAAAAAAAATGGTGTATTGCTGTATTCCATAGTTTCGGCACAGCTATCAGTTTTTGAGATGTTAGACATGAATGTCTCCTGGTTATAAATATGTAATATTTGAATTGATTGAAGGAAGCTTTCAATGTAGGAAAAAACTGATAAACGCAACTACTTTTCGATGGTAACCTTTTCAATTACCAATGATCGTTGATAGCAGATAGTACGGCAACGTTGCATCGACGTAGAAGTGTTGGCAAATTCAAAAATCCTTACACAAGACGCGCTTGAGTAAGTCGTGTAGGAAGAAAGGAATTCTGTCGTCATGTTTAGTTCTTACACAAGAACAGAATAGTTTAAGAATTCATTTTCGTACTTTGAAGTAACGAAATATTATGTTTATAATAAATTACATTTATACAACCGAAATTTGACAATAAGAATGGGAAAATATATTTTTTGTTTGAAACTGGTTGTAAACGGTTACCGTTACATATTTCCTCTTTCGGATATACACTTTTTCCATTTTTGAATTTCCACTTACGTATTCATCTTTTGCACTCTTTCACTCCAATTCACTCACCATCAATTGCACCACATCAATTGCAATACCCATATATGAATAAGTATCATTAGGACCAGCTACCAAATAATATATAACGTTGCCACAATTTACGCCATTTGTGTTAGGGGAGTTCAACAAACATTTAAAATATATGCAACACTTTTATTTAGTTTCTTTTATTTTTAAAAATATTTTCAGAGCATTTCCTATACTACAGTTTAAATGAATCTTAATTACGGTGATCTTTGAATTTTCACATTTTCGTTTTCGGAGGTTTGAACCAAACATCCAAAAGTTAACTAATAATACTTCTGGTGACGAATTTCCCACCACTGCCACCTCCTTAGAGGATCAAAATCGGGTGAATTTTTTCTAGCTGATTGATTTTAATCAATTCTATTATGCACAAGAAAATTGATCAATTTTGAGTGAAGAAGACGAAATGTATTCTCTCGTTTGATTATAGGAAGAGCACGACAAGAAGCCTAACATTGTCGTGAGCGTAACTTGTAGCATACTCCCACTATATGTCTTTTTTTCCATCTGTTTTGTTATAGAAGAAGGTTATGACCCAGTTCGAAACCCATACTGCTAGAGTTATCTATTCTCAGCCAGTTATCCGTCTCGACTTTGCACACTTCAGATTTTCTTTGTTGTATTTTTTTATATCCCTATCAGGCCGCGAGAGATGGCAAAAAAGCAACGGTTATGAAGTGTATTTGAAAAATTTTCTATCTAATTACAATATTGTGTTTTGTTTTCGAACTTACCTTCCAAGTCGCATTTTGATTGACATAAATGCAGATGATTTTGGATAAAATAGTTGCATTGAAAATAAATATCATGAAAAAGATCTGCATCCTCCCATCAGGTCCATTATACATTTATACACATAAGTTATAATAATAAGCCAATATTAAACGGTCGGTAGCTCGAGACTGATGCACAAATAGCATTTTTCTGACTCTGCACAGAGTCCAATCACGTTTAACTTCAGAACCAGTTTGTGGCTATCCGGGATAAGGAAAGCAAAGAAAAACTATGTTTGTTCTCAATTTTTCTCAATACGCCAACTATGTTTAACAAAATTATTTTGCCGCAAATTGTCAATTCCCATCAGCGCCATCATATCAATGTTGGAAGAGTGAAAATACTTGTGGCAATTTTTTTTCAAATGGAATATTTAATTGGTTATCACAAATCTTCAAAAGAAGTTATGTATCAGAGAGGATCAAATGGCGCTCTTGGCGCTCCCAGTGTGCTATGAAATTTCGGCGGGACGTCCGGGCCGTATACGGTCACCAGTACTACACACCAAATACGTGTGCTGTCCAATAAGTGAGCTTATCCACAAATTTGCTCACAAATAAAATATAACTTCAATGCATGGAAATGCAGCGGACTACACAGCGGTGGTGCCAGAACTTTTGCTCGTTAATAAGACGATTAGGGTTTGATCCCATAAGCATTTTTTATTATGCCATCAATTGTATAACATGAAATATTTCGTGTTTTCGTACGTATGAATCTATCATTGGACCAAACTGTATGGCACATACTTGTCCACTGCAATGATTCTGCTTGGAATTGAAAAAAAATTATATACAGTGGCCGTCCATGGTTTTTTTTTTGTGAACCACCGATCCAAATTAAGAATCTTTCGGGAAAATCTTTTGAAAGAATCGAACAACATAGTTATGGAGAAATGAATGTTTGAAAATCGTCTTATTAGTTTTCGCGGGTCTATTCGGTGATGCATAAACGTTAAGGTACAACTAATGATAAAATATTAATGAAATAGGGCATATCAAATACAAGGTAGATCAATTGTGAGTAACACAATTATATTGTTTGACTCAATCACGCGGCAAACATAAATATCAACTCAAAAAGTTTATTCGAAATCAAGTGTAAATTATAAAAAAATGATTTTTGGATATTCGTGAGCCTATCATGTGTTTGTTCAACAGTTCATTTGCCTACTAGACTCCTTCAGTTTCAAGTCGATTCTGAGGCCTACTAGTGAGACCATGTATGATCTGAATTGAATCGATAATTAATCTCCGTGAATACTCAGTGATGTATTCAAAGGGTTTTCCGTTCTTCCATGTTTAAAAGTATGTATTTTATGGAATATTTGTTCACGAATAGAATGTTAGAGAGGAAAATCATTCCAGTGGCTATATATATTTATTGTGAACCAATATATTGAATACCGATTGGATGAAATGTGACGAACTCTCCCGATGGAAGACGTCTACCACCTTCCCGTGGTTTTCATCAAACAGTATTTCGTAATCTGGCTGAGAGCAGACAAATACACTGAAAAAACAGTTTGAGTCGGACGGGGAAATTTTTGTGTCCAATCATAATATTGGTTCTAGTCTATTCGCAAACCTGTAGTTTATGTCTTTTCACTGAACTTTTTCTTACAACAAAGGTGAAAAGTTTTCTCATAGAGGGCATATGGAGAGCTAAGACAGATAATAAAGATGACCTAACCTCTTCAATATTATTTTAAAAACACTTTGATCAATTTCTTCATCTTAAAAACGTGGATTTGGAGGTTAAGTCATGACTGAAGTCAAACACGTGAGCGGGAAACAGATTTCATAGTATAGTTACTGCAACGCTACTATAGTATCCTCAGAAGGGATTTGAGTCCCACTGCAAAGCTAGCGTTTTAGTACTACAGTGGAATCTCCGAATTTTCCTACTATTTTCGTATCTCGTTTCTCCTTCGAGATGAGAAATACGTTCCCCCACTATGTATTCTCAGTAGATTTTTCTCTCTCCTTCTGCATCCATCCTTGTTTTCTGGCACATCACTGAAATATGCGCTAGGTGACAATGAAAAATAGAGAGAAGACAGAGAGTGAGAGAGAAATGGAGAGGGAAGGAGAAATGTGAAAGCGCCTGTAAACACTTTGTGATGTGCATTTTTGCTGTGATATTTGATTTTAAAGTAAGTAAGTTATAATGTCTGTGATAAAAAAAAAAAAGAAAAAGGAGAATCGACCATTCATTACACGTCAGATAAATACGTTAACAAAATAAGATTATGGAAGTACGGGTGAAGATATTGCAAAAAATTTGGAGGTTGGCCCATGCGCCGCCAAAAAATGGATAAAAAATAAGGATCCAATTCAAGCAGCTACGGAGAGAATGGATGATGGGATTATAAAGAAATTCAGGAGAACGGTCAAATTGCAAAATCCGGAAGTTGATGAAGCTGTTTGGAATTGGTACCGAGAAAAAAGAAAATTTTTACGCTTCAGGACAGGAATTTAGTTTCACAAAGTTCGTCATCTGCCTGCCTATAGATTGATTTCGAAATGTTAGAACAGCACTTCATTTGGAATGTTAAATTCTCACCTACGATTCGCCTATATTTTTTTGAACAAACTCTTTTATAGCCAGGGAAATACCTTAAGCACAATGAAAGCAAAAATCGGAAATTTGAGAAATTAATGAATGATAAAACTCTATTCGATTCATTTTATTGCAATTCATTTATTCATTTTGTTACTTGGTAAAATTGAACAAGTTGCGGACGATATTTTCATTCGACGCTAACTATGACTTACGTATATTAAAACTTACAATAACGTATTTCTTGAAACAAATTTTCTCGATATGGTTTCAATCATAACTGTAGCTATAATTGTCCGATTTTCAATTTGAAAACACCAAGATCTATGCAATGGCAGTAGCTGCCGTTTTATATATCCACCTTGTTACTTCCTGGAATTGAATATTTTTTAAGGGCCCGAATATAAGTAAAAATCTCGCCAAAATGACACTTCTTTTCTTGACACCCGCCATTTTGTAAACATTTTTTTTTTTGCAAAAAGCGGCTACATATAACGACTAAGCAGACTAAAATCGCAAAATACTACCTTTTTTCAGCCCGTCACAGTGTTGTCCTTCCTTAAGTAGCCAGGTGAGGGAAAAATCTGAAAATTTGATTCGCTGCTTGCACATCGAAAATGATCGAGAAACGACAAAATAATAGAAGTCTTCATATGAGAAAATCCACGACGATCCTAGTCTGAATCTCATAAGTGAGGCGTGGAACGTACCCAAAAATGTGCATCGAAACGGTGTAATTTTTCGGGTTGCGTGCATCTGGCCGGCAGCGCGCATTGAGTAAACAAAAAATTAACTTATCTGTAAGTTGGTAATAAGTGTATACGTTGTTACGTATTGAGTAATACACCTCCGGTGAAAACCGTTCAAGGAAAATTTCAGTGCATAATTGAGCTAATTCGGATCATTTTCTGATCTTTGAAGACCATGAGAACATATAAAAAATGCATTTTTTGGCGTGCATTTTTGAATGCCTCCAAAGTTTGTTGTGTTGATCACAGAATTCGTTCCCTCCTGAATGTTACGGGGAAATTTGCATTTATTATTGAACATTTTTATAACAATCAGATACAACCAAAAGTTTTTTCTCTTCTTCTCAATGTAAATACCTTGATTTAATCTATAATTGGAGTGGTACACTGCAGTTACTGAAAAAAATTGTGCATTGCTTTTTCCCATGAGTTTTTGTGAGTTTCTCTCCTTTCAATTGTTTGTAACCGTATACTTTTGTTTACTGTCAATGTGATTGACAATAATGAAGATCGATTCAGATATTTTTCATTGAGATAATGATTCTCAACTTGACATTACTCTTGGTATTTTCCAGTTATCCCATTATTTTCAGAAATATTTGAAGTTATATCATTGCACAATTTTTAGCGGCAGCCGCGGTGCACTCAATTTTATGTTCATCGAACTCTTTGTAATCATCGAAAATTGATTTCAATTGCGACTTTGAGAACCGCTTCCGCTAATTTTCCATGTGACAATATTCTCAGCGCAGTATTTTTATAATTATGACTCTCAACAGAAATTATCCAGAATGATGCCACTGCAAAATGTCTGATCATATAATTCTAAATATCTCGGAAAATAATGAGATAATTGAAAAATACCCGAAGTAAGTTTATGTTAAGGAGGTTGAGGCGGGCCGTCCCGCCTCAACCGAAAGTAAATCGAATTCTCAGTCGGAACTGTTTTGTAATTAATTATTACAAATGATGTTACGTTTGCGATATTTATTACTATTGTAAAGAATGCATATTTAAATCCTTCTTTATTATTGTGAATCGATTACTTCAATTTATTTAATCATTTCCAGTTGATCGATTAACTTTTGGATGCTTGGTCCCAACTTGAAGAAAAAATTATGAAAAATATAAATTTATTACAATTTATGATTTTTGAAAAATTATTGAAGTATATTATTTAAAAAAATTAGCGTCAGCAAAACTTTATAGTTTAATAATTAAAAAATCATGAAATTAGTTAAAAATCGTAAATTAGAATGAGGGAATTGAACAGTTTCCAAGCGGCAACGTTGCGAACAATTGAAAAGTTGACTCTTCTGACTCTCATATATATGTAGATATAGTATTTCTCCATGCTTGAGTCGGCTGCTGCAATAGTAATAAAGAAAAATGAGTGATGTACTATTTCATTTATCGAGATTAAAAATTAATACCATAATAACATAAGCCTTGGTTTATATTGATACCGTGATGTAGTGACAGATATGAAATATTTGAATTTTTCGCTACTTATTTCTAAATGCCGCCTCGCTTAGAAAAAATAGTTAACAGTTTAAAAGTAGTAATATTCAATATTTTTTTTTCATCAATTAAAAGCTTCCTAACCGAATTGGAAAAATCTCCAAAATGATCGTGAAATATCAATGCCTAACATAGTTAATTTTTGTACTGTTGACACTATTTGTTCATTCATTACAAAACTAAATGTGACATTTTCATGTGGAGTCGACAAGCTTTCCATAGAACTACATGTTACAGTCTCATTACATTTACAACTTAATAAGCTTTATAATCACCTTGGATTTCTCACAGAAAACTTTGTAATGAAATAATCGATTGGAAAAATTTTTTTTTAGATTTATTCCATTACTATCGCCTAACGCCTCAACCTCCTTCAGACAGGTTTTCTCGATGATGAACATTTGAACTGGTTTTCATTATTGTCAATCACACTGACAGTATGCGGTTACAAACAATTGAAAGAAGTGAAATTTGCGAAAAAGAATGGAAACAAGCAATCAACGTTTTCTCTTTTTTTGATAACTGTCACATACCGTTCCAATACTACATTAAGTGAGAGTCTTTCCCTGGAAAAAAATAACATTTGATCATCGTTTCTAACTAATTGCATATAAAAATGTACAATAGTGAATCAAAAATTTTGTTTTCAAATTACTGACTCTCAGATTTCAGGTCACTATTGAATAAATAAATAAGGTCAAAAATAATATTTGTCCCTAACTACACCTTCATGGGGTTGAAAGATACAAATTTTTGGTTTTGCACCTTTTTGTCTCACGAAATTTACGCTGATCGATAATCCGATATACGCGTGTTTAGAGGACCAAATATCCAAGAGAGAAAAAGTTCTGCGATCAGCATAACGGAATTGGGAGTCATTCAAAGTTGATCGAGGAAAGGTTTATTTTTGACATGTTCTCACAGTCCACAAAAATCGGAAATTTTTCGGATTAGCTGAAGTATGCATTGAAAATTTCTTTGAACGATTCGGATTGTAGGTAGATTTTTTCATACGTGATTCACAACTTCCAGATAGGATTATACTTTTGTTTATCACATGCGCGCCGCCCACCAAACGCACGCAACCCGGCAGACAAGTAGATAAATTTTTTACTTCTGTTAATATATTGAGAAAATTTGTACGCGAAGTTGGTCCGGCTGTCGACAGAGTTGCTGAAGAGCTTTGCAAATTAGCTGCAGAAGAAGAAGAACTAATTATAGAAAACGTTGAAAAACTGGAATCTAAGCTGTGATACATTCAATCCATTATTCATAATATAATTAGATATAATTTCCTGTCTGCACAGTTATGATTTTTTGTCAAATATGTCTGATTAAATATCTCAGGAAATTTACACTAATTTGGTAACCGTGACCAATTCACTCCAAGTTGAATCTACTTTTGAGAAAAATGACCCTGCACAATTCATTCCATAACCAATATCACTATCCTACAAAAACACTCTCCAAATAAAAAAAATCATGTACACTAAGTCATGAGAGCATAAGATGAGTTATGATAGTATCGACGGTTCAGGCTCAATAATTGAGTACTTGACTGAAAAATTCTTGACTTCAGTACACGAAATCGAAAGTGAAATTATGTTATTACGCCAAAAAAGAAAAGAAAACTGAGGCTGTCCATTGACGTTCATAGAAATTTCTGAAACTATGGAAACTGACTTAGGTGCTGAGTTAATAAATGAAAGTACTATACTGAAAGATGTTGGTTTCAATCTTCAGGTGTTGGTTGGGGACGAAGACAGCTCAACAATTACATTTGTCGCGGAAATAATAAGACAATTTCCAAGTTGACTGTGCTAGAATTGATCAGTTGATGAATTCTTTCAACTACGCTGCAGTGCTATGATCAAGGAAAATATGATGATACAGCTAGAACTTTGCTCACGAAACCTGACTCTGCACTTGGCCAAAATGAAAATTGGAGCGAATTGTGTAATTTCAATGGTATTAACAACGGGAACGAATTTTGACAAGTAGTAGATTCGCCTAATACTTTTCATCACGTGACCATGTTTAATAGAAAAGATCCGAAACGTATATTCATGATTTCTTCTGCTGAACCTTCGTTCCAATTCAAATATTGCATCCGAATTTGCAAATCTCAACTTTTTATGAAGAACCTATTGAATTTTTATGAATACTCAGGTGTCATTATTAGAATGAATGTCACTTTCATCAAAACTGCAATTCGGGTCCGAACGTTATAAGAGGATACATTTGAATTACAAATTTCATGGAGATCTCCCCATTTTCTGGCGGAAATTTAAATAGTGTGGATGTGAACAATAAGCTCGAAACCAAAAATGTGTCTGTTATCTCGTGTAAGGTAGTATATTTTGATTTGAAAATCGGCGGTTTCGAGATCTGTGCAGATACAACTGATTACTACCAAAACTAAAAATCGGACGCAGTTGAAGATGATAGCAAGCCATTTGCTTGACTGAGAAGATTGTTTTTGGGCCAACTAGTAACTTTTGTGGCTACACAAACGAGAAAAAAAAATAAATCGCTCTCTCGACACAGCCTAATATTTATATTTCGGGCATTTCTAATGGTCAGACCATGAACGGCATCTTTTCGTGCACGAAGGAGTCGTTTTGCATACGAGATTATATATATATTTATATGTTGCGTTACCTTTTTACCCACTTCATAAGAACTGTTGATAATTAATCAGAACATGCCAATTTCACAAATTCATAGTTTAATTACAAAGGTGTCAGCTGGCGACATTCGGTATGATTACTATCATTCGAAATTATTATCCTCATTGATATTTTATTGATATAAATACAGCTTCCACTTATTTCTTATATACAACATGGAAAAATAAAGATAAATATATTGATTGACGTATCCATTGATGAAGGCCGAAATTTCTTTATTTAACTTGTAAAAAGAAGCAAAATTCTTTGTATTTTATATCCAATGTTGTGATGGGTATTTAGTGTTATAGCACTTTCGGTTACATCGATAGGGAGCATCAGAATTGGCTTTCAGCAGGTCGGCCCGGTTCTTGTCCTGAGGTTGATGTCCGAACCTCGTGCCAACATTCCGTTTCTTTACTCTCTCGCCATTGCTGATAGTCGATTCCATGTTTTCTTGTAGTTCAATACTCATAGATGTAATGAAACTCAATAATCTGCCAAAATTATCGAACAAATTTGCCAACGCAATTTTTATTCATATAAATCTTCCGTTTGTCATAGATGGATAGATATTGTACGCTAACAGTCGAAAGAGTTGAGTCCCTATGATTACTTACAAGCGAACAATGGAAACAAACAATCAAACCTACATATATATATATCAATAATTTAACGTGTCTATATAAATTCAATTTCCTCACCTGCACCAACAAGATAAACAACATAACAGAAGTAGATTGTATATACATATTCTCAAAAATAAACGAGCTTGGAACTAGAGCAGAAAAAAACTGCATTATCATTTAAAAAAACATATGCGTCATAATTGGAGCCATTTGACTCGTCTTTCAATAGAACGTTGTGCATAGTTTCTATACTAACATATAAATTTCAAACTCCTATTAAAAAAATTCTTTTTTCGTCGGCATCATCACAAGCCATAGATAATCTGTCCTCCATTCTTCTTTGGAAAATCGACGTGATCATGTATAATGTAATAACAGAATGTGTGAAAAAAGTCTCCCATATTTAAAACCGGGTCGGATGCCGCGTTGTTGCACAATAATAGATGTGTCTCTAGCTGGTCCATTTATAGAATATCCAGAGGAGTTACGGAACATTTGGACACTACTAACTTTTCCACAAAGTTCGATAGAAGTGGATTGAATCGAGTCGCAATAATTACAAATTGTCGATACTAAAATATTCATCAATGTCAACCCCATTAATTGAAAATTATTTATAACAGAATGTACAAAAATATTTCTCCTGTCTGGAATGTAAATCGTCATCTTAAAATATTTATCTACAATTCATTTGCAAGCACTGATACTTGAATAGGGGCAGAATGTGCATGTATTTTATTCAATAACAATATGTCTCTTTCTTTCAAGATGTATTCACGTACATATGTACCGTTAAGTATTCAACATAACTCACAAACACCTGTAAGGGAAAGTCAAGGAATAATTTAGTATACCTACATGCACGGATCTATATATACACATATTTTATTCGATCACTCATGTGGAATGGCTACAGGGCGTCCGACGGAAAATGAAAAACAAAAGATACATAGAATATCGGATCTTATAACTATGGAATAAAGGAGAAAGATGTATCTATTCATACTATTGCTATTGGTTTTAACGTCTTTCTTGTTTGTGCGCAGGTGTGCTGATCCCTTCCTTATATCCAGTCGCCCTAATATCAAAACTGTTGGACAAATAATTCGCGGTAACTCGAAAGTAAGATCTCGAGCATTCGAGATATCGAGATTTAAGTGACATGGGGAAGAATGCGTCTGGCACTCTCCAAAAACCTAGTTCTTTGAATCATATGCATATCCATATATAAAAAAACGCATGGAATAATAGCAATCATAAATCTTTCATGCGAAATTACAAAATAATCGAACTCTAAATATCTCGGGAAATGAGTAGATTGTTGGATAGATTAAAAACATTTTTATAAGTTTAGATTAAGATATAGTGTAGTATAGACTCAACTACTGCTGTTGATGACAGTCAAACTGCACTGATGACAGCCCCTGTCATCCCGCATGTGTTTTCAAAACATGAATTGAATAGATAATCGTGAATTAGAGTGATTTGTATTTCGTTCATTATTTATCAACAAACAAATGCCCAAGTGTTTTAGATAATTGGAAGCTTATATACGGTCACGGCTGTATCGATTGAATCTTCTGAAGTTATGTTTTCGACGACCATTTTATTGATCTATCTGATATGAGTTATTGATATAACATATGATGCGAAGAAAAAATAACATTCATTCATAATACTCGATACAGCAGTGTTGAAGACTGCCATCTGATTGCATCTGTTCAGATGAAAACTAGTGCAAATATGTGGTTGAGAAATATACGAATAAAAACCGCGAGAGAAGATGAACATATACTCCGACACGTAATGTTTGATATCGAAAATATCGATAAACCCATTGTTGATTTCATCGGAAAAAAAATTGGATTCTTTTTCAGCAGTGAGACCGAATATGTTCAGTGTCAGATTATGCCTATCTCATCCGCCTCGCGTCAGGAAGTTGAATGTTATCGAACTATGTTGACTGCCCATAATCAATGTAGTTCTGGTAAAATGATAGAAATCGAAATTGGACCCTCATGGTTTGTAGGATGAATGGATCTCAGTTGATTACGTAGTTAAGACTATCACATATTTGGTTAATTAGGGGATTCACCGGATGATGTGCGCGATATTGCAGTTTAGTAATTATTATTGTTTGGATTCATGTTTCACAAACTGATCACCAATGGCTGTTGATTGTGTGATTCAGAAATTAATTACGACATAGGACCTATATGTCTCGAATTATACATGGTTATATTTGTAGCCTGGCCAGTCGTAGTTGTGTCAATATTTGAATAATGCGCATTTCGAATCCTTTCGTATGGAACTGACATATATAGAGCTGTAAATGAGAGGGAATTCATAGTTTGTGAACTTGGCACTGATGGGGTTCATCAGAGACCGAAACCAAAGGTAACTGATATGAAATGAATGAAGGGTTATTTACAGTTGATATTAATGGGTTAGTATATTGCTATAGAACTCTTTTTCCTATGTACACAAGTTGTGTCTAAGTGGAATTTGGAGTCTGAGTACCCGGTCAATTTGTTGATTACACCATCGCAGATGGAATATAATACTTTTTACTTCATTTCACTGAATTGAAATTTAAGATAACCACGTTGACAATTTTCCACGATAGTGTGAGGTACTAGCGTAGCGTGGCGAATGTCTTAAAGATGAATCTCCGATGAGACTCGAATATCTTGAAGCTTCACGCTAAGTCTTGGCGTTCTGTGGTCGAGGCAGAATATTCGGTGATGGATGGCTTGTGAACTGCAGGATTATTTGAACAAAAATGTTGTGGATTTCATACTCTCTAGGACAATTTTTGGGAGTGGACGGTGAGTTCACCTTAAGCTTTTCATTAAAAGGTGTCATATTGGCACCAAGGTGCTGCTAAATAAAAATGATATAGGAGTGATGTTCTGGGTAAAAAGGGAACTTTGATGATAATGGATGATAACATATTATCGTCCTTGGTGACAAATCTGAGAATCTAATTCAGGTGAAACTAGAAGTTGGATAACAATAAATGATGAGTGACGGAAATTCCTTATCTTTCATAGCAAATCTAAAAAAGTATCAAGTTTTGAATTTCTTATTCCAGCAGTTTTGAGTGCAACTTGATCTGAACGTTGAAAACGCATAGGACCATTATTTACGGTGGAACCGGGAATTAGACATAGATAAAAAGAAGTAATTTTTTAGGTCGTGGAAAGGAGGAATAATTTCGAAAGTTAACATTTATTTCCCCGCCGTCATTTCAATATATAAACCTAGAGAGCAATAGATAATGTCATACTGAGTAAACAAGCAACGCCAATTGTTGAATTTTCGAACCTAATTAACTAGCAATTTTCAAAGACATGGTACATTCATCCACATTGTTGGATCCTGAAGGGCCATAATATTCAATATTAATTGTATTTATTCAGTCAACACTTGAGGAAAAATTTTCGAATTAGTGAGATCACTTTTAACCCCAATATGACAGAGACAGACAGACATCGTTTGTACACCCGTCTTATGTTTTGTGACATTGTCAGAAACTGATTAGTAACAGTAATTATGAAAGTACTTTTTCCGCCTATTACAATACTTTTCTTATCGCCAAAGTGATGAAAAGTAAAACTGAAAGTGCCAGCTTGCAAACCGTGAATTTGTCCATATTCCATGAATATTAGATATTTTACTTGTTTCACATTTCATATAATGGTCTTTGTTTGAAAATAATGATGAATAAGCTATCAATGCAGCCATCCTGGTTATGAGAAAATCATGAAGGTTTGTTGTATTATAATTGTGAATAATCATTCTGATCATATGAAGCTTTCAGACCATCCAGAAGGTTATCTAATGATATCCATAAAATAAGATACTTCGATCGTACTACGGTGAAAAGAATTTTGGAAATTCATATTCCATTCCTATTATTTCCAGGACTGATTAATTGAAATTTATACTATTTTTCTACTCTTTTTCTTAAAGATTCATTTATAAATCTAAATTGGATCCTGTTGTAAATTGTCATAATGTAATTATTGATGAAATATTTTCAAGAGCGAATTATTTTCATCAAAATAAAGTGCAGGGCTCCTATGGTCTCTACAGCCGTATCAATGCCTCTCGTCTTATATTTTTTGCGAGCTCGTAATCGAGGTTGATGTTGGTTCATGAAATTATTCTTAAACTGTTACCTTTTTTGTGCTTACTTCCAAAAATCCCGATAATAAAGCACTCTCGCAACGTAACTCAATCTTGTGCATATGGTGATTAACTTAGAAAAAATCATGAACAAAATTATTTTTTGTCCACCATGGTAGGAATTCAGTTTCATCATCTGTTGCTGTTGGATTTATTGTCTACAAAAATTGATTGGAAGATATGTACTGTAAAATAATGATGCAATTAAAATATGACCACTCGACCCTCTTTGATACCTGATTATGATAACTATATGATTGTAGTGGACGAACTCCACCAATTAACGTCGAATTATTAACTCGATGGTCTTGCCAACAACCGGCGGCACCATATATTCTTCTTTCCTCTAGATGCTTACAGCTGTAGTTAAAAAAAATATTGAGCATCGACCAAAACGATGTATCTCAAACGTGCACTATGCAGCACTAACGAAAAAGAAGTACGAACTACGAGATGTTTTACACGGAGTGCGAAATATGTCCCTGTATGAGAAGAAATATGTTTTAGAAAGTATCACGAACCGAATTAGGGACGCAGTACTACCAATGTGGTTAAACAAGCATGTCATCAAAAGAATTTTTCTTTAATAAAGTTGTGGGACAATTTTTTTTAAATATCAGGCCCTGTTGGGAAGGTCCGATAGATTACGAAAAAAAAAAAAATTTTATATGAAAACGGTGTATTATTGACCCAGTAAATCTAGATAGTTATTGCCAGAAATAGTGATTTGGTTAGCTGAGAATCCTATCGGGCTCCATCAGTGGATTTGAGTCTCCGGGGGGTCAAATGCGAAAGAAACAGGCTTTTATTGAAAGTTTAGGCTTGGCAAGGTTTTAAGTGTTTGAATGGGTTTTTTCACACATTATCACATATCGGTACAAATGAATATAGCATCATAGAATGTGTATTGAAATTTACTTCAATACATCAGATTGAATATGGCGCATTTATGGTGCGATTCAAAACCAGTATTTGCTAATGGGTCCGCCATTCTCATGTATCTATATCCGGATTCTTCTGTGTTTGCCAGTAATGCAAAAATTCTGGTTGAGTGAGAATTTCATTATATTATATTGTTCAGATCAAAATCAAGAATACTGTTGCAAAGTACTTACTTCCATCTATGTGGATTTATCAGTCCATGCCTAGTTTTGAAGTTTTTGGGTACTAACCAGTATTCTCGGATATGATCATCTCCACCGCATCTGAATTCATCTGTAGTTGCTGAACAATCTGCGATAAAGTGGATTGGTTTGCTACTGGATTTACGTACTACAACCCTACCTGTTTTCATGAGAATTTCTTCACATAACATTCTATAGTATCAGTCTAGCCGTATAAGAACATTTTTGAAAAAAATAATAAATTCTTTGATCGATTTGTTCATAAAATATCGATTTTTAAGATATAAATTATTTTAAAACGATTAATGCGTGGAGGGGTACCGTGATTACATCTTAGCAGCGTTGCACTCGTCATGTTTAACGCGCTAAAATTCAAATCTCAGTGTTAGGTTATATTTCGAACATAAATATATTTTGCACAACGTGTAGTAGGTTAGGAAATTATTAAAAAGTAAACAAATTTTCTACGGTTTTCTTCAAATAAATCTTATTTATGAGTAGTAACAGCTGATAGGTAATTTATGATTCATATAGTTATACATATATATATAACAGTAATAATTATAACAGACAGATAAATAATGAATTATAATTAATACTCTCGACTATATATTAATCTAAATGATCGCATTGAGAGGAGGCATCATTATTATTCTCATCGTAATTTTTCGAATTGATAGACTTCAAAGTTGTATAGCGAGGGTACAAATTGCAAATAATTCTTGGGGTCTAAAAAGAAAATTAGAAAAACAAAACCTTAACGAACTCGATATTATTTAAGGTGGACATATTTCATGAATAAGATGAATTTCTTTTTATCTCATATCTTATCAATTGTTCTTTATTGATTACATATATTTTTTCATCAACATGGCATTGTGAACTATTAAAAAGAATTATTTCACTGAGGATACAAATGAAAAAATTTTTTTTAATAAATTCTTAATATTTACAACAATTTCGTAATTCCATTCATGAAAAAACGTAAAAAAAAATCTTCGTTAATTCTCAGTTAGCAATTTTCATACCTAAATGCCAAAAAAACCAACTTACAATTTAGCCTCTAATTCATCTATTTTATCAATGATAAGTTGACGTTCTTCTGCAGCCTTACGTCTGCAACTATCTTTTGCAGCTGCTTCTATTACTGGACCAATTTCACGTCTGTGTCTTTTATATAAATTCCATTTGATAGGAGGAATGTTCATGGAGGCAAGTAGTTTCTTCAAAACAGTGCAGTCAAAACCAGAATGAACAGCACCTTAAAATAATTAAAATGATTTTATTTATGAAAAAGAAGTACTATGAAAATTATTAGATATTGTTCAGTAAATAATTATTATTCTTAGAATTTATTGATAAAAAATTTTATAACAATTTACCCAGTACTACTTTAGTGTTGACATCTGAATGTTTAACCTCATTTTTCGTATGATGAATTTTACCAGTAGGTACTTTGATAATTATATTACATTCATCAGAACAAAATCAAAAATTGCGTTGAGCTCCAGACGATTTTCATTTGTAATATTTTCAAGAGAGAGAAGTTTATTGCACTTACAACACTTGTTAAGTGAAAATTATAAAAAAAGTCAGGTCGCGACTATTGTAACATTGAAAAAACATGAAAGCGGCTCTCGAGTATTTCCAAAGTTACCATTTTAGTGAATTTTCGATAATCAGATAATTTTGCTGAACGGACAATTGAGCGAACCGAGGCCGCCACTGGTCATTCTGATGCCACTTAAAATTGTTTAATTACATAACTCGAAATTTTTATAGAAATTATGTGATAATCGGCTAATACCAGCAGAGATAATGTAATGATGTCAATCGTTTTCTCCATAAATAATATTGCAACCACTTTTTATTATTTTCAATCATATTGACAGTATACGGTTACAGATAATTGAAATGAATAGAATTCACGGAAAACAATGAAAATAAACAATAAACTAATTTTTGTAAGAATTGGGACATTTCGTTCCCATCCATACATCGAATTATATTGGTAGAGGAAGAAAGGTATGGTTATTTATAACTGATTGTTTATAAAAATCGTCAGTAATTAAAAACAAAATAATAAATTTTTCAAAATACTAACTCTTAGTGTTCAGGTCACCATTTAATGAAAATATAAAAAAAAAGAATCTTGGTCTATAACTATTCCTTTATGGAGCTGTCATGTTTCGATTTTGTACCTTTTTGCCCCGAGAAGTTTCACCGAAAACCAATATATCCCTGTTCAGAGGACAAAAACCCTATAGCATTCAAGAGCTTCCGAAGTTGATGGAATAAACGATATTTTTGATTTGTGTCCATAGTCCCTAAGAACCGAATAATTATCTGAATTCGATCAAATAAGCAATGAAAATTTCTCAGGTCGATTTTAATTAAAGGTGAATTTTTTCGTACATTCTCAGACACTTTCTGATATGTTCGATCTTTTATTCATCAAATACGCACCGCACGCTGAATGCGGACAACCTAGCGAACTGTATCATTTTGATGTGCATTTCACTGTTTTATCGTATCTTGAGTAGTTTTCGATACGCCAGCGGCGTGATGGAAAAAAAAAAACAAAATTTGAAATTTCAATAAAATATGATGAACCCCGTATAATTCTACGAGGTATCCCTTCTTAATACGCCCCGATGAAGAATTATATCGTAACAACTACGGTGCTGCTCATCGATTTTCGCAGGAACAAGTCAAATAAAAACATGTTATGTCATAACTGGTGCAATTACCAATAAACAGAAAATTCTATTTCCACCTGTGACTACTAACCGATTTACATATTATGGAGAATGCATATTGAATCATATAGATTGAATACCTGTGATATCCAATATGCACTGATAGCCGCACGAAACTCATAGAATCTGGTCAATGCCTTATAGTAATATGCGGATAGGAAACAGTTACTCATAAGTTCCAATAAGTCCCCATACATTGTCTATCAGCAGCTTTTTGCATGCTGATACACCAAAGTGGATTCTTTAGGATTTCTATATGATACAAACCAGATTCTATCGGAGTTTTTTAACAGGGGGGTTTATGCATTGTATGTTTGTATACATTCAAGAATTTTTGATTGAGAAAAAATAATTGCCTAAACACTTGGAGTTGGTTTATCAACGTTAAATGAGATTGGGCTAGACTAAACACAATTACCTACTGAAGCTCATGTAATGACTACTGGGAGTAAGCAATAAAGAATTACTAATGGCAAGAAAGATCACCACTTATGTAAAATATACAAATGAAATATTCTCTTTTGAATTTAGTCCAATCTGCGATTGAACGTATTAACAGATCACATGTGCCTAAAAGACTTCCACTCTGTGAACTCTGAAAAAAATTTCCAAGTGTGTAAATTGTGTCAATATGAAACGCTAAAACATATAATCGGTATATGCTTGGTCTATGAGTGTTATAGATCCGAATTGAATCCGAAGATTTCATTTCCGAACGTAATAAAACATATGAATAAAGAATATATATGTGATATATAATTATGTATGTGACTAAATGTTCGAGGTATGGGGCCTTCGGTATCGCATATTGATACGATCCCATATTTGTCGTAATACCTTTTTCGGATCAAGATATTCAACAATTACAGCTCTATTAATATATAACGTTCGATTAAAATTTCGATATCGCTTGTACTAGATAATCACCTAAAAATAACTGTCTAAGTAGAAAAAAAATAGTTTGTCGAGATTCATATGGACGTGGTAGAGTGTACGATCCACCAAGCAATACTTTCTTTCATATGATTTTTTTTTTTTTCGCTGGAATATATATCGCGGTAACGTTATAGATTGCGTTAATTGAGAATTTATAAATTTTCGGAATTAATCTACTTTGTCACTGTGCTAAATACGGACCCTACATTACATTCATGTTAAGTAGTCGATTCCTAAGAACAATTAATAGAACGAATATTCATTGACAATTATGTAATTAACCATCGAAGAAATTTTCGAGTGTATCAAAATTAGAATTGTTTCGATAATATTACAATTATTTAAATTGCCATACGATGCGCGGTGGCGGAGGTAACATGAACTGGAGTAGTGTATGTAATAATGGTATGGGGCAGTATACACTATATGTACGTCTAATTTCCCAGACCGGGGCACATACCCGGATAGCTTAGTGGCCAAAGCGCCTGTACGGATTCGAAGGAGGTTATCGTTGGTTCAAACCCACCCTGGGGCAAATATTTTCGTTTAGACTTGGGTGATTATCAGTATAATAAGTGTAAATTTTTTGATACTCCCATGAATTATAAGCCAGATTAGAAGGCGACCCGATGTATACCGTCACCTATATCGATGTACCGATTGATGTTACCTTTAGTTATTCAAATACCTTGATTGTTATTATTTGAATAACATGAAAAGCAGTCTTTTGTCCAAAACATCCATATGAACTAACATTTTTTCATATTCGATTTCGCTCGTTACGTTATCGAATCTGCTTTGTGAAACGTAGAAACAGTTCTCAATCATGCAATAAACAATTTAAATTTTATATACGAGTTTTTAACATTTTTGACTGTTTTTTTTTGTAGTTTCTCCAAAACTTGGGCAAAGTTGACAGGACTGCGGACGACATATTTGATGAGCATCTACAAAATTTCACTCGACAACAGAATGCAGCTACAAGATTACAAAAAGAATTCAATAATTACATCAGATGTGTTCGTGGTGCGTATGACAAACTGGAAAGGAAACAATCCTAAATGGAATAAAGATTTCCTGAAATGCGATTGAATTTTGTAACGAAAATCGCGCAAGTGATATAAAATTGTCCGGATACGCCGAGAATTCTCTCTACATTCACAACATGCATACAGGGACACTATACGCACACACACACACACACACACACCCGCGTGCGCTTCGAAATATTTATTTATAGAGCGAGACTTAAATTAACACGTCCGCGTGAAACACGAGTCCATTTTAATACTTCTATGCGACGTGTGCACAAATTGAAGCAGGAAGAAAAAAAAATAATAAGACTAAAGTGGTGATAACATCCATAAAATAGGTGAGAATGCAACAATGCGTCGCCGATCCCTTATTGATTGATGGGAACCCCCCATTTGAACATACAAAGTTATTGGTATCATTTTGAATTCCTGTAAATTTGAATATGCAATGCGGGTATCATATCACATTGAATCTACATGTATGCTATGTATACATACCTATATGTTTATGGTTGCATAGTATATTATGAATATGAATGGTGTTCTACCTAGTCGACTCATGATCTTTGATAGACCCTAATTTGCTGTACTTCTCTGGCGATGAGAAAAATTATTATTGATCGCTTTGTATCTCCCGAGGGATAATAGAGCACAACACAATTTCATCAATCATAGCATCCACTGATGATAGTAATAATTTTTTATACTGATACATAACGTTTTTCTTAAGTTACAAGTTGGTGTAAGGAGTCAACATTGTATGATTTTTTTGGTAATAGAACATACACGTGTATATTCATATTATTTAGTCTAGCTTCCCCTCGACTATTTTGCGTATAATGTTTCTTCATATAATATACACATGATTCCTGTGGTCTCTAAATGCACCTGCATGTGCGGATGACATGTATTATCCACAAGACCACATTGGATCGAGTTGGCACACGTCGGCGCGAAAATATATTGTGAAATTTATACGACGATCGTTTATAACATACACAATTGATGATTAAACAACATTCCGTCAAAAGAATTATTGATACAAAAGTTTGTTTTTGACTCTAAATGAAATTCTCATTATTTCTCACGTAACCAAATCGATGACGTTATAAATCGACAAAAGGCAAATTTGTTGAGCAATCACACGTTTCGTATGTATATATCCATACTCAACTCTATCACATCTCTATTTGTCTGTATATTTTTCAGCGGTCCAAGCTGCCTCGAAGACTCTCATGGACTCGCTCAATGAGATATACGAGAGTCAATGGACTGGACACGATTTACTTTATGTCCAAGCCCAAAATTTGGATATGCTTTGGCAAGATTTCACTCACAAACTTGCGGATCAGGTCCTTGTACCACTCAACACATATCAATGTCAATTCCCGGAGATGAGAGTACGTATTATTAATTGATAAATATCGCACTACTTGCCATTTTATTGTGTATTAATTGATGTATCTACTTTTATTTTTCGTTCCTTCTTGGTGGACCGACTTGAAGAAAAAAGTGGACAAACGTGGTCGTAAATTGGTGGATTATGACGGTCAACGTCACAGTTTCCAGTCATTACAATGTAATCCAAAGAAACGGGATGAGACGAAAGTAACAAAGGCGAAAGAGTTACTGGATGAGGCGAAACGAACTTACGAACAACTCAATTCAGAATTGCACGATGAATTGCCAGCGTTGTATGATTCACGGGTATTATTTCTCGTTACAAATTTACAAACTCTATTTGCTGCTGAACAAGTATTTCACGTTGAAAGTGCCAAGGTAAATATAAGAATTAAGGACATTTTTGCTTTTGATTAAGTAACGTATTCGAATCTAGGAGCCGCCAACATATACCATTCTATGAACTTGAATTTTATAGTGAAAACGTACAGCTTAGATTTTTTCAGTTGATATAAATCGTCGCTTGAACATATTACGTTCAAAGTATTGCTAGGAGAAAGTGCATAATGAACAATATTGAAACAAAAAATTTCCTAATAAGCTCATTCCAAAAATGAATGTTAAAAAAATAAATACTCTTCACGGGTGACACCAATTTTGGTAGAAGATGAGACGTATTTGTATAGAAGTCGAATGTGCTGGGCTTTCAATTCAATATTTGCATTGGTTCCCAAGATTTCATGAGTACTGTTTAGAAAAAAATCGCAGCTGATCAAGTTCAACAATAGACATTATTCGACCTTCGTGCGGTCAACCAAAAACTCTCGCAACTACCATATTTTCTAGCTTTTCGCAATAAATTCTTCCAGGCAATTGTTCTCAAGCAATATAGACGAATGAAATGAACAAAAAAGTCGATTTGAACCCGATATTTACGAATGCTTCTTCGATTAAAATCATTAGACTGCACAAGGAGATCATTGAATGTCTAATCTTCGTCTTTTCTTTTAGGTTTATTCGGAGCTGGAGGCCATTGTTGATAAGTTAGCAAATGAAAGTCAAAGAGGATCGTACACGATGAAAAAAAACTCGGAATCACAATCACCAAAATCTCCAAATGCAAATTCATCGTGAGTTCCAAAACTTTGTTTTCACTTTCTCATTTACAATGATATGAATGTGTTAGGCGAGATGAGTTATTTATGGGATTAATAATATTTCACAGTTTGATAATCAACACGCAACCACCACCACAAAACAATATACCAGCCGGTAATTACATTTTTGTTATTATACTTTATATGCATCAAATGATACTTGCGAATACTTGAATATGCCCCTTTAGAAAAATCATAATGACAATGAACATCTAAAAAACGTTGTGTAATTCGCATGACCTGATATTTGTTTTTTTTTATCCGATTGTCCGTAAATGAATGACTTTACGTGAAATAAACGCAAGAAAATGCCTGCCAGATTATGAGTGTGGTTTTCTAATTTTTTTGTTTGTGTGGTTGTACGCTGCGTGTTACAGCGCACGAAGACGTAACTGTCGAACCAAGAGAATCATCACCAACAAAACAATTGAATGGCAATGAGAATAGTAATGCTAACAGCAATGATAATTCAATCAATAATCAAGATGTATCGCCACAAGGCTCGGTGCCACCTGTCAAACGTGTTGAAGAATTGTACGATATACCAGTAGGTGAGTATCGCAACTTTTTCGATTGAACAATAGTTCTGTGATAGATAATGAAAGAATTGAGATCTATCGAAATGCAGACAGAAAAGTTGAATTCAAATTCGCATTGAATGACATTGGTTATGGGGTCATCAGTCGAGGAATTTGTCATTGCTGAGTATTGATTTCTGCTTCATTCTTTGTATATTGATCTCAAAAATTATCAGTGCATTCAAATATTGATGTTGTTTAGTAATACACTAAAAATTTAATCTGATGTCATCCAAGAAAAAATAACGGATAGTCTGGGATGAGTTGAAGCATGTTTGATACTTATTTACTGATTTGCTTTCTCATTTGTTGATTTGTTTTTTTTTCATTCATTCAATTTTTCTATAATTGCCGAAATGAGATAGAATTTATGGTATATTTTTCGGAGAAAAAGGTGTTGACAACTACAATAAGATCCTATCGCTAATGCCGCATTAATTTTAAATGATTTTTAGACGTGGAATATGAAAATGGTACCAATTTGTCTCTAGGAGCGACAACGGATAATTTGCCACCAGGAGTTTTGTACAGGGTAAAAGCAACGTACAAGTATAATCGTGAAGATGTTGATGAATTGTCGTTTGATGTTGGTGAAATAATACGCGTTGTTGAGTATGAAGATCCAGAAGAGCAGGTTAGTTGTAAATATTAATATTCCTAATGAATCGAATAATATTTGAGAAGATTGAAGAGTTACTTGATTCTTGAGTTCATCATTTGGAAATGATAACATGCAATAAGTCGAATGTTTTCGCTACAATTCAGACTTTTATTTCATGAAATTTGCAATGAAACTCTTTCCGTAAAGCTTCCAAATTTTTCAATACATCTACTCAAATGAATGGATTTATCTTCCATCGAGCTACATTTAATTTTCTTTCATATTATTCTTGGTGATGATTTAAATTGTGGCAGGAAGAAGGATGGCTGATGGGAATCAAGGAGGGAACAAATGAAAAAGGAATGTTCCCAGCGAATTTTACGAAGCCACTGTGAGTTGATCGTCCATAATTCGCTGCGTACAACCTAATGTTCACAAAAGAGTAATGAAATAAGTATGACGGGATTGAACAGTGTATTTCATGAAGAAAATTACATCACTGTGGAAGAACAAAATTTCTTACTTGTTCATATGCTGCCCATGATCAGTATGCCGATGTCACAGTCCTTGCAATAATTTCATTGAGTATTCATTTTGAGTGAAAATATTGACAAAATAGAAGATTTTCATAAAGCTTCGACGGTGACATCTAATCTAAAAATCTGCGCTGATATATCAGGAAAAGGTTTCAAAAAACTACTTCAATATTGGTTCGGCCGTTTTGGAGGGAAAAGGTGTCAGACAAATACACAAACAAACCAATTGAAAATCAACGAACAGACAACCTCTTACCTGAAACCTATATACCAACTCCATCCCGTTGGGAACAAAAATCGTCCAAACTATTTGTTATACTTTGAATTAAAACGATCAAATGGTTCATAAGAAATTGTATGCGCAATCCCTAATCAAAATGCCTGATAAATTTTGACACTCCACCTATCGAACTATATAAAAATGATCAAAGTTATTGGGGGCCCCTGAAATCTTCATAGTGTTCATAGCAGCGTGTATATTGGATGAAAGGCAGAGGGAAAATACGAAATTGATGAATTATATGAATGTAAAAAAAAGATTCGAATCGATCTCTGGTTTTCTATCAAAGAGAAATTATTGTACATTTGAAAATAATGTTTCGCGCTGGAGGGTGCTGCGATTACATAAAACAGCATTGATGTGCCTTATAAACAAACCACCCAGCCAAACTGTTTGTGCCAATTGAACTTTCACTGCGTTTTAGATCAAGTAAAAAACATGCGGGAAAATATTACCGTATTCTATTCGATTTACAATGAAAAAGTATAGAAAACTAGAGAATAAATATGCATTAAGTACATGACTTACAAACGTAATTGAAATAGTGATTATAAAATTGGGATTTATATATATATATATATATATTTATGTATTAATGATGAACGAAATACATATTATTTGTGTGTCGATGAGGAAATGAACTGCGCGAATGATTTTCAACGAGGCACTGGAAGTGGAGGAAATCAAAAAATAAATACATAATATGAGATATGAGTCGAGGGCATCTCTCGTAAATAAAATTCAGAGAACAAAAAATGACAAAATAAATGAAAGGAACATATTAGATAATTATATGTGTGTTGGTCCAACAATTTGAGAAATCGTTCAAACGATGTAACAAATCTTTTCTACAAGTATTATTCTTATTCAATTTTTTTTTCCATTCTTTCAATATCATACTGCCGTCCAGAGAATGGCAGTATCTAGATAGGATGATGACAGTGGATCACTGCTTTTTTTTTGGACAACAGCATAAACACACATAGATATTCAAATTCATGTTCAACAGCAATTGTACAAAGATCCGTAATTTTGTTGTCTTTTTTTATATTATTCCGAAAATTGATTTTGTTTTATAAATTTTTTTTTCTTCTCACGATAATTAAGTTTGAACTGTATCATTGTATATTTATCGTGTGATATATCTCCATTTATAACGTATTTATTTACATATTGAGATGGGAAAAAGCGAAAGAAGTGTCGACTTCGGCCGCGAGCCAGCATGTTACAACATCTATATATAATTTGATGAAATTGTACATAGATTTATAAATTGTAAAGCGTATTTTATGACATAATTCTCGTGGTGGAAGAAATGGTGAACGATATAAATGAAGGGAAAATAAACTAGAATGACTGTTCATCTAGAATTCGATGAATAAAAATGTTTGACGAAGTGATTTATTACAAACAATCAGAATGGTTCAACCAAATTTAGAAATTGAAACAATTGGTGGCAAGAGTAAATGAAAAAAATTAATTAATGAGTTGGATAATTAATGTAGCACAACCTGTATCCACGCTGTAGGAACATAAAACGAAGAAATCATAATTTTCGTAACTGAATAACTTGATAAATATGTAGATTGAGGAGTAAATATTCGAGGACATCATTCATAGTTGTACCGATGCCGCTGCATAGGTCAGATTTTCAAGATATTTTATTTTCTCATTGGAGATATCGTTAGGGTTCTGCATGTATATGGATGAGAATTTATTCTCATCCATATGCACCTAGGACCCTGATAATTTCTTCGATAGAAAAAATTTCATGAATTTTCTCACCCAAACCTCTGTGTTTGAGAGCACCGATGAGACTTAGAGCCCTGTGAAGAACGTGATCGGTGACATCAATATGATCGATCATGATATTCATGGTAAGCAATTGAAGTGAAAAAATCCATCAATGTCAACGTAGAAAAATATTTTCGCATGAAAAGGAAAAAATAAATGAATCGTAAATGAAACATGTTCGATTACGCGTAATGAACAATTTAATTTCTAATGATGACATACATATAATACGTATAGAATAAGTAATAGATTATAGAAATAATAAGAGAAATGGGAAAATAAAAACAAAATGGATGTACGCTGTTGGATCTCGTTATACGCAATCGTTGGGACCGAAAATTTCCATTTACATAATTTAAAACGCAAATTGCTGATCCAAAGATTGCTTGTAATGAGATTTCACTGTTTAAACTTGATGGATGCTTCATCATTTCGGTATTTATGTATGTATGTATGTATGTATGTATGTATGTGTGTATGTATGTATCCATAAATGAATGTTTCTTCCAATTACAAGAATATTTACATTGATCTGAAAAATGAAAGTATGAACATTGGAGATTCTACTCTTTTTCTTAAGTACAAAATTGATATTTATAGTTTGAAGGATTGTTAATTCCACTGCTGTACTACAGGAATGAAGAAAAAATTCCTGCCGAGTAACAGCAATTGATTCTATATGGTATACCAATGTTTTATTCGGGAGAAATTCTTTTCTTCATTTAAAATACACTGATAAACGAGTTTAGCTCGTTTTTCGTCCAGAATTCGATGCTGCACAAGAGATATAAAATCCTTCGGACAAAAAAAAACCGGAAAGGTTACAACAAATTAAATGGAATCTTCGATATTTCAAATTTATATCAGTGCAATTCAGCGTTTTTGTAGTTTATCAGTGGATCAATCTATTGTTATATCATTTGTCATTTTTATGTCATGTTGTTTAATTATACTTGAAGCTATAAGTCATAATCGTTCTCATAATCATCGTAATTCTAACATTAAAGGAAAGTAAATAATATTAATACATTAATAACTATGTGTCTGTTTCCATCATTATATTTTTGTTCTGTCAACTGCCTCTAATCTAATATTACTAGATCACAAGATAACGAATCAGATTTATGTGAAAGTGATACCCATCAAACTCATTTTTACTTTTCGTAACAGAAAAAACGGGAGCCAGTAGTGAACTGGATGGAGAGAAAGCAAGAGAGAACAGCACATTCATTGGAAGAAAATTGTAATTCACGATAAAGTGGCCAAAATTACGACGTTAACATCAATTGGATATCGCACATACATCAGTTAGACACTATAAGTAATGCATATAGTGTTACATGCGATACGATAGCAAAGAATTTGCTAACAAAAAAATTACCGAATTCCTATACAATATTTCCCAATGCCAATATTAGACGTTATGAGAGTATCGTATTCACGTACATCAATCAAAACGCAATTAGTAAGTGGTCAAGTTAGTAAATCGTTGACGGATGATAGACAAGCAGCACAGATATAGCATCGATACATCATATACAGTTACTCTAATTGGCATAACTATTGTGCTCTCATAGTCTTAATGAATTCAACAATTCCTTCTTTGGGCCGTGTCGACCAATTCTTCTATCATGCTTACCTCAAATTTCATTTATGTATCATTCTATTATTTGTTCATTTCTATAACCATTAAATCCCCTTATTTTCTATTTTGTATCTCTCTTCAGTGATTTCAAGCTGGAATGCCTGAATACCTCATGGAAGCGATTAAACACATTACGATAAGGATAACGATTGAGCAATCAATTTCCCAATAATTATGAATATTCAAATTGATTGATAAAAGAGAAAAAAACATCCGAAACAATATTTATTCGTTTGAATGAATTGTCTACCCCCCCCCCCCCCCCCCCCCCCCCCCCAAATTGATATGCAGGCGGTACTGTGTACTAACGGACATCGAAATCATCGGTGAAAGGAAATAACGAAGATGTAAGAGGTGTCGAGAGACAACAAACTATGTAGCTTAGTATTCGATTTTAATTCTATATTCGTGGAGGTCAACGTGGATGTTTAAGCGCCCAGATTCGGAAAGAAAAAACAGGAGGAAAATGGAAGAAAAAGAAAAGCGTGAAGCCCTATCGTTGGCATAACAATCCTCTTATGAACTGACGCCAGTGGCCTGATCCATCTACATACAGGATCACGTGCAATGGTCACTAAGACTCATAATGTTCGGTTTAAGAAACTTAAAGAAGAGCTTTATCGATAGTATACGCATAACTTCAAAAAGAAACAAAACGAAAATATGACCTTTAAATGCATGATTCTCCATTTCAAAAATAGTCTCTATCATTTTCTAATCGTGAAAGATGGTGAATCGTCCATCAAATGAATTCACTTCACAACTTTTTGTTGTCTACGGTATGTGTTTGGGAGGCGCATAATAATTGAGGTGCAATCAAAACTCCCTGACGACGAAGAATTATTATTATTCTCTCAGAAGTTAAAAAAATTCATTTTATTATATCATGATTTTATTCTAGTTATTGAATTTCGGCAGTGACGACAAAAAATAAATAGCGAGTATAATGGTTTCGATGATATTCGAACTTTTAATTCCATTTTTATCAGCATTCATATAAAAAAAATGAAGTTCTCTAACGAAATAGCCAAAGAAATGTGGGGATTCGATTTTTCTTGCAAAAACATCAACTTTCCTTGAAAATTATGAAAAAATATAAATGTCTCAAAACATTCAGACTGATTTTGATCATTGTTGTTATTAGAGTTATTAGATTTCTTACATTAATAGCATAAGGTTATGCAATTATTGTCAATATTCTTTTGAGGAAATCACGATTCATTAAAAATGTTTGTAAGATGTATTTTTTTTCATGTAGGTTTTGATCAAAATCGACATTTTTACATTCAGGAATTGGTATAAAATGATAAATTTTTCAAACAGTTGCCATTAAAAATTGAAATCATTCATTAGGCTAAATTGAATTTGAATCGCGCGCTCAACAACATACAAGATGGGTGAGAATGGTTTCCGATTACGTCTGCGGAGATTCATTGAATATTCAAACCTATTTACACCCCTATCATTTTTTCTTCAGATTCATATTTGAGTATAACTGTACACATTATTGCTCAAGAAGAAATAAAGTTGAAAGGCCCGAGAGGAAGGAACTCGGGATGAGTGAGGGTTATCGTTTGGGCAGATTAGCGGCGCTACTGTCGCCGCATAAATTTCGAGACGGCCAAAAGCACCCGATTTCGAGTGAGAAAGCAATAAATACGAACACAATATATGCATTCATGAAGCGTGAGGATGTGTGTCGCGAGCGACAGTGGCGATATGAGGGAGATTAGAGAGCCGGCAGGCGAGTAACGACGGACGCCATCTTGCGATAGGCGGTTACTGTGGGGCACAACAGAAGCACTGTGTGGCCGCGGATATTTTATGCGGGCGAATAACAACACGGAACAAAAGAAAACATAGTGAATAAATAAATAAAAATAGATAAATAAACAAAAATAAACTGTTATACGTTATTACGTGCGCGTGTGTGAGTCGCATTCCATTACCACAATGTTACAATCAATTATTAAATAACTTGTGATATAATAGTAAAAAGGAAGATAAAGAAACGTTTTAATTAAATGGAAATAGGCTTTAAGTGGCGCACACTACAATTGTCGCCCAATGGATGGAAACAGGCCGGGATAATACGGTCGTGGCAGGGCAGTACCGGGCAGCATTAGGATCTAGTGCATTCGAATTCGTATTGGAGGTGGAAGCGAGACGAAAAACCATATAAATAATATCTGTTATTATTATTATAAGCTAATAGTAAAGACTGAGGTACATGCAATACGAGAGATTCAAGTTTTGTGATCGACAAAACGTTCAGCGACATTTTCAAGAGGGTTAGGAGAACAATATATATATATATATATATACGTATTAGTCATTTTTAATATATATATATATACGTGTGTGTGTATGTGTGAGCGTGGTGAGACAGAGAGAGTGAGTGAGAGAGAGAACGAAAAAGTTTGTAAGAGAGAGGAAGAGCTTTGAGAGTGTGCGCGCGAGATTTAACGAGAGAAGAGTAGAGATGCTCTAATGTACCCAAAGTTACACAAAACGGGGAGAAAGTGAGCACAACATCGCAATTTGTGCCAATAACGCGGAAAGGGGCAGAGGGATGGCGTGAGAAATAGAGAGGAAAAGCTACAACGACAGGGAGTATTCGGATGATATTCTCGAATTATACAACCAAAAAAATGATACATACTGACGTTAAGGTGTTGGGTGTTAATCAGTTTTTTGGCGTGTTATTTTATTGAAATTTGTCTCTAATTTTTCGCACGGGCTGTTACGTTCTCCGTACCTCCTCCAACTTTACCACGATAGGCGGTCGCAGCCAGGCAATGGTAGCGATTGTGGTAGTAGTGGTAGAGGCGGCCCCGGTACTTTGCCGATTTTAATCTCGTTAGCGGACACGTGCTCGCCGCGCGCGACCTGGAACCCCAAAGTACTACACATCATCCAAACACTCCTGGGTTTCTTTTATCTGGCTTCGTAAAATCTGGTTTGCACTAACAGGATTCCATCCAACACACATACACGAGCATACATAGAGAGAGAGAGAGAGAGAGAGAGTGATATACATACAGGCACGGAGGCACAAGGGTGAAAAGGAAAGGAGAAAAAAAACCAGACGGGGGTTGAATAAAAAGCCGGTGTAACATTGTGCCGGTGGACGATTCTGCAAGTTATTGGCACGGTGGAAAGTGCAGTGAGAGAATATACAAACAGCAGTCTGTAACAGGAAAAAAGTACGAAGAGAGAAACGACTGGGAAAAAGAAGGTGCGAATTCATGACAAGTAGTTACAAATAATTATAAAGATTGCATTTCCATTTTTTTTTTTTTTTTTTTCATCTATTTACTTCATTCGCCATTCTGTATAGACAGAATGCGAAAAGAACAATAATAAATATACTGGCAATTGAGAAGTTCCACTCAGAGACACCGAGTTGTTTTGCGGACATTGTGCGTTTGATGCTGGTGCTGATGATGAGTCGCTGGTGGTGCTGCTCGTCGCTCCCTCGCGTAGTAGTGTGTGCAATGAATCAGAGGGGAATACTCCGGAAAACGTGAAGGGGGGGGGGGGGGGGGTTCTACGAGTGCGGGAGAGATAAGTAGTAGTAAGTTAGAGGGAGATACAGAGAACAGTGGGTTACCACACCCAACCGCGCCACGGGCTAAAGCGTGTAAACGGCAAGACAAGGGAGGCGAGGAGGGTTATGTGAAGGGTTCGTGTTTAATACGTGACGAGGGTGAGCGACCTAGAGAGAGGAAGGAAGAGAGGAGACCACCGGGTGGTCGTCGAGGTCGTCCCCGATAGGCGGTTCGTGTGTGTGTGTGAGTGAGTGAGTATGTATATATATATGTGTGTGTGTGTGTGTTTGGGTGTGTGTGTGTTTGGGTGTGTGTATGTAGCTAACTGTGTTCATTTCGAGGCATTTTCTATAATATTAAATTCTTTTTCACTATACAAAATACCTATTCATCTTCCTTTGGCATGATTATTTCCATGAGGGCTGTGAATCGAATTATTATAGGCGGTGCGCGTTTGAAGACGTGTTAAATTTTATTGGCGGGTGAGGAAAAGGAATGGAGAGCATATAAGTGTGCCTGTTTGTAGGTGGGTGGAGTACGAATGCATGTGAATGTAGGTTTTATCAGCAGCAGCAACACACGAAATATATCCCTTTCTCACTCATTTCTAATTTGATTTTTCGCTGTTCGTCCTTAAGGGGATTCATCATAGTTTTCATCTGAATTCGAATTTCTTTTTCACATTGTTATATACATTCATATATATTTTTTCTCTTCAGTGATTGAGTGGTTTTGACGTCATTCCACGGATGAGACAGTTCTTCAGTAAAAAAAATTTCGATAACGTGAGAAACGAATTGTAAAAGACATAAATATTGAAAAGTCAATCAATTTTGTTTTGTTTCGAACTATATATAACTTCGATATAGAATTTGAAAGCAGTCAACAGTGTGGTTGTATTTGGATTTTTCATACAGAACAATATATCTTCATCGTGGCATCGAGATAATATTAGTAGAACACGAGGCAGCCGGGCAGCATTAGCCGCCGCCACCTCCTGGCTGTATCAAAAACGCTCGGCAGCCGCGAGTACAACTTAAAAGAACGACAGATAAAAAAAGGAATCAACAAATTCATATATTATATTTAGTCATTCAATCGTGTTCAATACGGATCCCATTTTGTTATTGTAAATCATGGCGTGCTGCCTTTCGGAAGAAGCTAAAGAACAAAAGCGTATCAATCAAGAAATTGAACGACAACTGAGGAGGGACAAGCGTGACGCGAGACGAGAACTCAAATTATTGCTTTTGGGTAAGTTTAATAAATTCTTCAATATTTATCAATTCGTATTCATTCACCATCCTATTTTACTTCTCATGCTCACATGGAAGATTATTATTCATAAGTTCTACAGTTGATATAATCGTTAGTGATATGACGTACTAGTCACATCGCATAATTGAATATAATGTGTAATACTACAAAATTTTTCTCCTGTTCATTTTTGTCGTATACTGCATGTTGTACAGTGCATAACGAAGACGTGCTATATAATATCGAGTATGTAATGACATGTACATGTATGTTTGTGTACACGTGTCCAACCGGCAATGTGTTAGCCTGACAGCTCGAGATTCAGAACGGCGAGAACTGGCCTTCGTAACTTTTTTCATTAGCGAGAAAATTAGAAGTCTACTCATAGAAAAATGAACACAAATAATAGAATGAGTAAATATTCTCTGTCCGGAAATATTTTCAATATTTCACCCTGCCGAATATATGAAAAATATTCATCTTCGGGTTTTTATTAGAAATATTGGGTTGGTTTCATCGTTCTGTCTTCTCATATTAGAGTTCTCGAAATACATTTATTATTATTTTTTTTTTCAATCAACACAATTGTTTCTGGCGTCTGGATCATTTGGTTTAATTTCAAAATCTGGCCGACAATACATTCGATGAGAGCAAGAAAAGCATGTCATATGTATGCCGATGCGTGTGCGACGCCCTTGAAATTATGATTCACGCGGGGCCGTGACAACAATGATTCCCCCTAGAGTCTATTCTCTTAGCGAATAACTCGTGCATACAGCGTATGTGCGATGCCTCGTTTCAGCATACCACCATTGATACCAATATCTTCTGGTTTTTTTTTCCTGTATCTTACTCCTTCGCTCTCGTATGCTCCTCACATGCAGTAGACAGAGAGTTTCGAATTCACGTACTGTCTGATTTAATCGTCCCATCACATTTAACGAAGGACTGACTTGAAACGTCGGAGAGATGGAATATGAATGAAAAAGAGAATTAATAAATAAAAGTGGTAAAAAACCGGAAGATTTGGATATCTGATTTATTTCTGATTCTCGTCATCATGTCATCTCATTTTGTATGTGATATTCTTTGAATTATCATCAGTTTTATTTATTCATCAATTTATATATTTATTTATTTTTTGATGTTTGTTGGTCATTAATGTTATACCATGTAAAAGGGTGATATCAATCTGTTCACGCGATGTATCGATCTGATTGACACGTGACCATCCGATGTCAAATTGACCCACCTACGTAGAGATGCTGTCAATGATAATTAATGGCCCATAATTATCCCTTTCGCGCGTTGGCTTTTTTGACTGATATCAATCCGGGAGCGAGCGAGATAACGAACACCACAACGCAAACTGGATAATAAACTATATTCTTTACTATAGAGAATTGAAATATGGATATTTGTTTGATGTTTTCTTATCATCAGTATAATAATAACGGAATTTATTTATTCTGTTTGACATTGCATATTATAACAGGATATAAACATAAATTCAATTCCCTCTTTCGTCACTCGAAAAGAAAATTACGGTGACGAACTCTTCAGTTATCGCTACGTAGAAAGAAATGTTTAAATATCGCTATGAATCTTTTTTTTCGTTTTTCATGATATGATATTTTTCTGTTTATAGTACACTTTCTGTATGCGTTTCAAAAAAATTGAACGTGTCGAAGTGGTTGGATTGTTTTGGGTATTTGAAAGCACTTAGAATAGAACAATGAGAACTGATGCGCCGGAGGGGTGGGGTCGATATGCGCAAAACTGCGTGCGAAGCCCATGACGAGTACAGTATTTACACGGTTAAATCGCGTGACACGATCGACAGTTTATTCGCATGAAACCGTTTCATGACCAGGCGATTGCTGCAGCAAAAACCCCGCACAGGTCGATTAACTCTTTACAACGAGATTCCTTCATCTAAATATATATATATATACATATGAAGAGAAGTTGAACGACAATACTTACGTTTTCCATTAAAATTAGGCCTCATTTGTTTTTTGTTTGTTTGTTTTTTTTTTTTTTTCATACAACTGTTCGTCTGTTTCGTGCATATCGATTTAGTAAAGAGTTATGGTTCATCGCGGTGATGCTGTACTTACAAACCACCCGCCCAATACACACACACGCGCGCACGCAAATGGGCGGGAAAATCGGCCGTACACATTTATTTGCTTTTCATTCAATAGTTGTTAGGCTCTCTCCTGATAAATGAGAATCAACCTATCGAAACCAGATAACAATACAATCATTCGTTTGTGACTGGATCCTCTTCAAATATTGATACATTTTCCTGCATAATAAAGGTCTAAGAAGAATCAAAAGCTATTTCCGTGATGATTCTATCGCTATATAGTATCACAATGTTTTTTTCGTCTTCAACTCCTGATGTTGACGAGCCTGCTGTAGAATCGCCCGATAACCTTTTCATCTGTATCTGCAAAAGTGCAAAATCATGGATGAATATTGGTGATATTGCGAGGGAAATATTTTGGTTTGAAAAATAAATTTCGTGACAGAAATTTTGTTTTCTTTCTTCCGCAAAATCTTGGTTATTCGAATTCCTAAAATCAGTTGGTAACTTTCCGATAGTTCTTCGATAAGTCAATTGTATATTAAAGGGGAATTGAAAAACTACAAATAATTAAATGAATCCCGCTTCATCTGATATGATATGGTACAGAGAAATACAATTTTCTCTGGGACATATCTCGAGTTGAAAAACAAAAATTTTTCACCCCAAAATTCCAATTCTAAGTTTTTTTTTCATTGGCATATGTTCCTGGAATCCAAAACATATCACCGACCAGATTACTTCAGGTCGAAGTTGGGCTGATGTTATTATTGAAATTTCGAAATTTTTCCTACCGATAAACAATCGGCTTATTGAGAAAGTATGGTTGAAAAAAAAATAGTTCTCGTGAGAATTCGCGAGAATTCAGGCTTTTTAACCAATCCGCCTTAGACGTTCAGGAGCTGCGAACAATGAGCTGATTCTCCCAAACTTTGTTTTCGATCCAGAGCATATTGCAGTACAATAATCAATCAACTGCCTATCTCAGCCCATTGGAAAATGCACCATACATGTAAAAATCTTCGGCATATTGATGAACTCTATCCTTTAGACTGAATGAAAATTATATCCTAAGGGGAGAAATGTGTTTTTGAGCCTCATCCGTTTTGGTGAAGGCGAAGTCTGAATTGAATGGTATGGGTTCTCTTATATTTCGTATGGAAAATTTCGAATACATAATTTATTGACATGCCAAAGATTCTGTTCTGTTTCAATAATTTTCCCAACTTTCATCATCGCCGTAATTTTCATAGAGCACATTTAAGTACAGCAAAAATTTGCATGTGGATAGTATTTTTGTATTAACCGTCACATGAATGTATTATGATGATTGTGATAGAACTGAAAGGCAAACATGATCAGAATCGACCTATTGTTTGAAGTAGAAAGTGTGAGTACTTTGGGGTGGGTACAAGAAGACGGAGAACGAAACATTGTTTTTTTGTGTTGGATAGCGAGTATGTCCGGCGTAATCGGGGCTTCTTAAATAATTATTTATGTCGTATGATGGTGGGGCGGAATCAAGAATGACTAATTTGTGTTTTCGTCTGGTTATATAAGAAGTCGAATTAGTCATCTCAACATACCCATACATACATATATATAAAATGATTGAAACCTCAAAGAAAACAAAAGTATTATATAATATTGTCACACAATCGAGAGTTGATTTTACTTCAATGAGACCATCAATAATTATTTTATCCGGACATTTCCATCTGATTCTTCAATAACTTATCAGCTCATCCATAATAATAAAAATAGATTGCAAATAAGAATCAAAATATCGAAAAACATTGAATAACCTCGCGAAACAACATTTCGATAGAATTTATTATTACCTCCCGAGAAATTGTGTTCATCGCTTCATACTCTAGAGTTGTAGGCGGAAAAAATAGTTATGAGGAAAGTAGACCGAAAAAACTCACTGAAAAAAATATTCCGGAAAAAATAGCCGGCTATTTGTATAATATTACTTACCCCGGTGTAACCCCCCACAATCAGTAAGTTTTTTCGGAATCATTTTTTCCGCGGCTATTTTTTCGTAGATTCCGCAAGGGTATGTATTACGAAAATGTGAAGAAATCGATGGTTTTTCTAAATTTTGACTATCTCTCCCCCTCTTATTCGCCTAACGAAGCAGACGAGAGATGCTTATATGATTATTTATATCTGTATCCGTGATTCTTATCTACTTCATCACTGGCGAAGTTGTCCTATACGAATATGTAAATATCTTCGCAGTTGAACTATATCCCCCGGTTTTTATTATCTCTATATTTACATTCATTGCATATTCAATATTTTTTTATGGCACTTATGACAATCATTTAGGCGCTGAAAATCCGGCCACGGAAGTCGGGTGATTCCTAATTTTTGATAATTGCAAAGACGATACTTTGTTTGGGAAATCATGCTATTGTAAGTGTTTGTTTTGATGAATATATTCCTCACGTAAGGGTTGAGTTCCTACTGCGTTGGATTTTCAGTTACGAACGTGTGCACACCGTGCTGAAAGCAATATGTGGACTTTTTCGTGTGTCATTCCAAATCACAATATTCACGTTCATTTGTAGTTGATTGGTAGTTGGCGCACCAATCGTCTCTGTATTTGAATTATTGTAGGAGTTATTAATTCATCGTTTTTTTATCGCCTACTTGCTATTATGCGTTTATTTATGCTTCGAGGGAGAAAATGTAATAAATTGGATTTGTGACGATTTGACCACTTGAAACAGGATGAAGAAAAATAAATTTTTATTTATATTACATGATTGTGTTTGGAATTCGGTCAATATGCAATTTTATGATAGTATCGAAACAAAGAACGCATGAAAACTGTAAACAAATTTATTAGAAAAAATATGACTTCATTTAATTTTAATCAGAGCTCACGAAGATTATGTATGAATGTAATATATTCCTTATTCTTAGTAAAATGGACACCATAATATTTTTTATCAATAGAAATTTTCCGTTTCCAACTTATTTCCATGTATTATCGTCACTTTCGATACTACTGCTAAGAATATTATGGAAAAAAAGGTCGGGCTAATGTGCACACATGACGTGCCTTCCATAATGATTTCAAAAACAGTGTGCGGTAAATTTCCTTTTATGGAAGTTCACCGCAAAAGTTTTGTTAATTTTCCTCGTAATAGGCCGCTGCATCTAGATGAACATGAATAATTAGCATGAGGGTGATCAAGTTGAAGGAATTACCAGATTAACCACCATAACAGAATAGTTCTATATAGTTGTGTAGAACAGTTCCAAGTGTCGTAAGTTATGTACAAATTTTACATGTTATAACATGAACTTTCGAACGAGGACAGTTTATGGTACTCATGTTCAAAATATACGAGTCGATGAAAAATGAACAAATGTGTAGTGCTGATAGGCTATACATATTCTCCTTCTCTCTATCTCTCTCCCTTCCTACTTCTGCCTGAATGCTAGTATATATATGTATTAGGCCCGGCGCACTCCGAATCTAAATCCAAAATATAGTTTGCTTGAGCAAAAACTATACCAATCCGAAAAATCGATACGGACATACATCACCCATTCGTCCCAAACGGAAGCGCTGAGAATTTGACGGAAATATTCTATAAAAATTGTTAAAATTTTGAAAACTGGATTCTTCCACATAAAATCCTTCCGTATTGAAAACTGTGCTAGTTAGAACAAAATTGTACCGAACCCATTTTGTATATCATAAATTTGTCATTGTACAGATAGATCCGCGACGACCGAATGTTAGAATCAATAGATGGGACGCGGAAGATCTCCAAACATACGCATCAAAATGGTACGATTTTGTCTGCTGCTAGCGTGTGGTGGCCGCGATGCGCTCAACTAACAATTGGGAGATAAAAACGTTATTGTCACAGAAAATTTCAGAAAAAATAAATACATGAACTAGACAGTACGAAAAAGTTTTCACTGCCAGTTTGACTGAATTGGCGAATGTTCTCGATTTTCGCTATTTCTAGGTGAAAGCCTATATGAAAAATTATACTCTAAATTAGACTCTTTCCATTTTTTTCATTTTCACTTCAACTTTTTGAGAGAAAATTCGAGATAAGCGAATAAAACACTTTTTTGCAACTTTATCATTTAATTGTGACCTGAAAACTAAAAGTATAGCAGAAAAATTTTGTTTGTCCATTTGTTGATCGAATTTTTTATAAACAATTTCCAATCAATGGTTCCCCGGAAAGTGTTATTGGAGCATTAAATTCTCTGTATTCCGCCGATTTCAAAACATTGCGAATTTTCAAAAAACAAAAATGATGTGATGAAAATTGAATTGTTTCATAAAAAATTATAAATATTATGACTGAATAGAAAATAAAAATCTATTCCGTATGCATTTTCATTTGCTCTATCCATCAAGATTACTCTCAGAATGTTCCCTCATTTTAACCGCGCTAAATAATTCCTTTTCTATGTTACTGACATTACAAACAATTAGATCTATTATAGCGATGTTTGAAATTTGAGGAAGCAAATATATTTAAATAACATCGACTGTTAAAACTAGTTTTGTACATTGTGGATTTTGCATCAATTTCCATTTGCATGTATGTTCAATGCCCAACTATCTCTTCCAACTTCAGAAGGAAAATTGAATAAACCCTAGTAACGTCTTCGCTTAGGGTTTTGGTCGAAAAGACGTACTTCCGCTTCCGCATTTGGTTATCGAAACTGACTATCATAGTTATACAGCAATAATTAATAATTACAAAATGAGCATGGAAGATGTCCTTTGTTGAGGTAGTATGCAGATTTCGTTTTTGTATCTTAAAGTCATAAGTTGTAAACTTAAGGGCTTGTAACGTTAGTAACAATGAAAAGGAATTATTGGGCTTCGTTGAAATAGATTTTATCCTCTGCTGGATGAAGATAATGAATTTTATGTGTGAGTAATTGCGTGCGCGAGGCATACTATTAACCATCTTTACGTTATAGAATACAATCCTAATGTTGACAATCCAAATAACTCGAGAATTAATGGTAATATTGAAGAATATTTGGAATCCTTTTCGTTAGTAAATGTTATTTACAGAAAATATTATTTACAATAAATGAGTTTGATTCCGATTGTTCTGTTTTAGGAGTCACATGACCGCAATATGCTGATGAATGATAAAAATATGAAAAAATTTGCAGATAAATGAAAGAAAATATACTTGGAAATTTTTTGGGACAATTTTTATGTGATCTTCCGATTCCAGAAAAATCTTAGATGTTCTAAAAAAATGTAAGCAATATGAAAAAATTGATTATTGAAAACAACAATGGGCAAATGACAGGAACAGTAGGAAATTAACTCCAATGAATGGAGCAGATGAAATTACATAGGGAGAAAACCTTTTTTTTTCTGTTATAAAATTTATAATTTCCAAATCAACAATTAATTTTTTTACAAAAAAAAATTTTTACAAAAAATATTGATGTGAGCTGAATTCGGTAGAATACAGAGAAGTCGATGGTCCAATAACAATTTCTAGGGAAGAAAGTGTATTTTTATCATTTTTTGTTCAGATTCGACTCAGAAAATTTGAGTGGAAATCGATAAACGATATACCCTCGTTTAGTGAACAAAAAAAACCTATAAATTGCAATCAACAAAAAATTGTCGGATTGATAGGTGATCCGAGGAGGGCCTCAAAGTTAGTGGAAGAATGACAACATAAATTTGTTATATATAGATGTGGAAGATCGAAAACATCTGAAAATCCGTTCAGAGTGACCGTAAAAATTTATTCATACTGTATAGTTGATACATAAATTCTTTCTGAATTTTTTCACGTCATTAACATTTTTTTTTCCCAAACGTTAGTTAAGCGCGATACGGGTGCCATGCGCGTGCGCAGCATTCGAAGTCGCACCGTTTTGATGCCTACGTTTGGGCACCTTCCACCATCACCTATTGGTTTTAGCGTAGGGTCGTCGCAGACTTTTTTCAGAAAATTTTGTGCTCTACATAATGAGTTATGTGTAATTCAGTCTTATGTAATTCAGTTTTCGATACAGAGGGCCTTTCATGAGAAAAAAAAAAAATTGTTATCAAAATTTTAATAACTATTATACCATATTTTCCGCAATTTACCAGCACTTCTTATAGGGAAAATGATCAATATCCGCATCAACTTTCAGATCGATATTTTGTTTGCTCAATTAAACTAATATTCGAAATTTCCAGTGAAATACCACGTGCTTAAGAATTTCACCGTGCTACACGGTAGAATTAGTGGTGTTGACGGTAGCATCTAAGATTTCACACCGTTAAATTAGAGGTGCTTTTTCTCTTTTACGTGCCCAAAACTTTCACCGTGTTATATAGGAATATTTGTGTGATAATTGTGTAAAATTTTGCAGCATTGACACAATGTCCCACGGTTACCATGCGAAGTCCTGTGAAATTCACTGTTTCATCTTTTCGGTGTGGATATTCATTTGGAATACTTTTTATTGCAGGAATTCAAGCATAAAGGTCCATATGTATATGAGAAAATATGAAGAATGAAATTTTATTATTATTAATTTACGCAGTTTGGGAAGACCGATTATCGTTCCACATAGCTCCACCCCTCCCTAATCGTCATACGAAGACTTGACCACAAGCTCTTTGAAAAGTAGTCGTTCGGTGATATAAAGTATCAAAAGTTTATCCAGAAGATAGCCGGCTCCGGTTTAAAATTATTTATAATTATATATACCCACAAATTATTATAATTGAGAAATGCCAATGCGATTAGTCGAAGAATACACTGATGATGATTCAATGAAAAGAAAAAAAACCGAAAGATTCTTACTAATTTTATTTTGTTTTTTATCTATGGCATGAAGATGGTATATGCATTTGGGCTGGAAGGTTTTATGTATGTATGTATGTATGTATGTATGTATGTATGTATTAGAGTGACAGTTATTTTGGCGATGAACGATTTTTCTAGCTCCAGGAACGTAGATCGTTTGCAAATATATAAAAAGTAACCGACACCAAATTTTAGCCCTTCATTTTAATATTAAGGCGTGTCTGTAACCCCTTACTTTTTCCATTTGAATAACATGGGCTTTTCGCATATTTTGAACAATATTTTTTTTGAAGGTCTTATTGTTTTCCGAAAAATCTGTAATTGTGCAAAAATGTTTATAATCATACACCCTTTAAGTGAAAAAAGTTTGGAAAAAGTCATAAAAAATTACATATTGGTTTTCATCCCTCAAATTTCACTGTTAGACTCTGAGCGCAGTGAAAAAATGGGTTTTTCCCATAATTTTATTGATTATTCCTCGCCAATGGGAACGATCTCCATCAGAGGGGGTGAAAAATGTCGACTTCCGAGTATCTCTTCCCTTTTGGCAATGCATTTAAGCAGAAACTACTTCAGTAATTCTGTAAGTGAAGGAAATGAATATATCAACGTTGAATATCGATTTGTTTTTTGGGCAGTGAGAGTATTTATTGTTACAACGAATATTGTTATTACAGCATATTTGTTGCAACAATATTATAAAGAGAAAATTAAGTAACATTAAATATCGATTTTTATATTTTTTGAGGGTGGGGGTAATTAAGAAAATGCATCGCGTATTAAAACATTACACATAAAAAAATAATCTCTTTTGAAAATACTTTTCCTGAGAAGAAATATTTTTTTTGTGCGAATAATTTTTTTATAAATTTTCTATTTACTTTTAGTGACTTTTAATATTTTCAGGGGGTAGGGGTGATTTTTAAAGATAATAGCTCATCACAATGCGATGGGTATTTAGTTTACTATTCTTTAAAGCCCCTTTAATGGCGATCGTTTCCATTGGCGAGGAATAATCAATAAAATTATGGGAAAACCCCATTTTTTCACTCTGCTTAGAGTCTAATAATGAAATTTGAGAGATGAAAACCAATATGTAATTTTTTATGAATTTTTCCAAACTTTTTTCACTTAAAGGGAGTATGATTATAGACATTTTTGCACAGTTACAGATTTTTCGGAGAACAATAAGACCTTCAAAAAAAATATTGTTTAAAATATGCGAAAAGCCCATGTTATTTAAATGGAAAAAGTAAGGGGTCACAGATACGCCTTAATATTAAAATGAAGGGCTAAAATTTGGTGTCGGTTACTTTTTATATATTTGCAAACGATCTACGTTCCCAGAGCGAAAAAATTCGTCCATCGCCAAAATAACTGTGACTCTAGTATGTATGTATGCATGTATGTATGGGCGTTTGTCATAGTTTCTATTCCAAAAGCCACAGTCGATTCGGATAAGATTTTATGCAGGGAGGTTTTTAGAATTTTCGATTTCGTGAATATTATTTCACTCGTGAGAGAGACTTAATAAATATATAATGAATCGTTTAATTTTGGGAATCGTGTTTCTGAACATCAACTCAACTCTGTATCGGAAATGCCTCACGATGCAATGAGGTAGTAAAGGACCTTTCTGGCAAATGATAGAATTTCCTATAAAAATGTCGGCGACGACCCTAGCCAAGGGTCTATAAGTGCAGCGTGGGAGAGTCAGCGTGTGCGCGCTAAAACGGTGTGATTTCTGGAGTTTGCGCAGACGTAACGGGCGGCACGTATGCAGCGAACAGTTGACATGAACCTCGAAGTCACTGACACAATTTCCTATGAATATGAATACTATGGGCGAGAAGTTGAGCGCTTCTGAACCGCTCATGGTTATTTCAAAACCGTGGAATATATATCATTCGTATGTTTCTGAATACCTCGGTTGACAATCGGAATTAGATCAAATCGCAAGAATAATCAGTATTATAAAATCTTTTTTTGGGTGATATTGATAGTGGGAACGTTGCGTGTCCGTGGCAAAATATGTTTATTTCGAACATTGTCACTTAAGTGTTAAATAATCAAAAATATCAAACTTTGTCACTATTGAGTTATCGTAGTGCAGGTGTATGAGACACGATACTAGATAATGGGTCATTCTTCGGAAAATCTCGCTATATTCGATGCTAGTACTATATGTAACCGTACAAAAATACGATAATCCTGTTCGATGCACTAAGCTTCATTTCCATCAAACAATTTTTGGAAATTTCGTCTTTCAATCATCTATTCTCCGCTAGGAAAAAATCATAATTTGAATTCTTTTTTCTAAACATTCTGTAATTAATGCTATAGAAAGACATAGCTATAATATCCTGAAAAAGTGAGCACCCTCACAATCATTTTCATTGGCTGCATAATTACCATCTCCCACTCGAGGAAATGACATCTTCCTCGTAAGAGCAGTTCAATGGCAGTTTGTTCCTATCTTTGCACTCTCCAGACGAAGAGTACGTACATGAAAAATTCAATCGAACACCTCGCTAGAATAGAAATACATGGATACATTACTCTCAATTAATTTAGTATAAACCATTGCTGGTTCACACTGTCGTACGTCTAGATGAGAAAATACCGCCACCACGAGACTCTTCTGAGTAAACAATATCACAATTCCAGTCTCGCCCTCATTCTCGAATATCTCTTGTAATTGTGCCATTGTCACATTTTCAAGCGAGTTTCTCACGCGTAAGAGCTGATATCACTTTTACTACACGGCGAAGAGTAATTTTAATTGTCGTGAGCCTTACCTCTTTTTTCTTTTTCCTTAATAAATTCGTCGGCCATATGACTCTTGGACATTAGATACTCATCTGGAAACTCATGCCTTACAAATGTTTCCAATACGTAAATATCAAACGCTGCATAATGAGCATTTTTCGCTGCGTCTCTAACAAGTGGCGAAACTAATGCGACAAAAGTGCAGTTGTCTGCTTTAAATTTTTGTCCTGAGATTCCATCTTTGTAGCTGATGGGCGAGCATGTAAAACCAGCAACTACTGATTCAAAATCATCTATTAATGATTACCTTTCTAAACCTCGCACCGAACCAGAAGTATCGAATGCCCAATTGTGGAATTGCGCTAAAAATGTCAATAGCTTGCCCAAAACTACTCGCAATAGATAGGTTATTACTCTCACTCGGTCTAAGTGCTCTCCGTGGTTGTTCGTCAAACCATTTGCGTCAGTTGCTTTTAGATCAACTGGTTGAATAGGATTGACGTAGCAACTGAGTTGAGTAGAACCTTTTCCAGCTGTGATTTGCAAGATGTAACAACGTGAAGAGAGACTTGAAGTTTCCGAATCGAAAAATACGATTTTATGTTTCTCTGATGTATACTCTTCAGTGAAAGGATAATCGTTTGAGAATTGTTGCACTCCATGACCACCAGCATTTGCATTACTACAGAGGTTGGCAGCATGTGTGCTGAGTAATCCACCGTTTGATTGAGAGGTCGCCCCTTCTTTTGACTCATTTTGGTGGCAAAACCCTGTTCGATCTTTTTTCAATTCAATCCTCTTCCGTTCGAATTCAACAGTTTTAGTCATGACCCTTTTACGTGTTCCAATTTTTAGTGCACGATTGGTCGTACAATTGCGGCCATTCTCCAACATTCAATTGCAACTTTTTATAAACAAGTTGAATGTTTTTTTCACCCACACTTTTTTCAGCAACGGCAGATGCAACTCGGAAATCCATTGACTCGCTTTGACTATAATAAAGAGATTTCGGAGCCTTTAGAGATATTTTGCCAAATTCAAGCATCCGTTTCCTTGGCTCGAAACGGAAAAAGCGAACTTATCGGAGTTCGTTGCTAGCTTGTTGAAGATTTCAGTGAGCTCAGAATATAGTGCGCGTTTTCCAACCCCGTACCAATCATTTTGTGACTATAATTTTGTGGGTCATGCTTGTATTGGCACCAAGAACTCGTCACACAACCGTCATGATTATCGGATGCGTATAAAATTTTCTTTAGCCCTTTTTTCAAATGATTTCTGTCCGATAATTCTATTACGGCATAAAAACTATTTGCTCGAATAGTGACTAGTAGCCGCTATATCGACTGCTGAATTGACTTCAATGACCTTAGCGCGTCCAGTGAAATTTTGACGACAATCGTGGTCGTTTTTAGGATAACCTAATAAACACATTTTGCACAGTCGATTCTCATAGTCAATTATGAGTCCGCTTTGTGTTCCAAGCATTGCTCCATAACCATTTAAGCGGTCGTAATTACGGCGCGAACCATGTTTCGACCAAGCTATATCAAACGATAGCATCAATCAGAGTGTATTGACAGCAGTGAGAAAATCTTTCGACCGTAAACCTATACATAATAAAATATAATAGACTTATTTCATTGCAATTTAAAGCAAATGCCAGTTAGGCATCCTGGACATGGATTTTCGTCAGCAGATTATTATAAAAAAAGAACAAACCTTCCGGTCGCTTTCTCCCATTTTCTCTACTCGTCGCTTCTGTCTCATTGGTCGGTGAATTCGAAGAATTCTCACCGTCGTTTAAGTCACCTTTGTTTGATTTACCACGACTGGAGTCTGCCTTTGGTGCCTCACTCAATCATCGGTGTTATTGTTGTTTGAATCACAATCATTCCTCTCATCTTTTTGTGGCTCATTATTTAATGGCATACCATCATTTTACTCACATTTTTTTTATTCTGTCGTAACGAAATTAAGGACGATAAAACCTTTTTTGAGGTCTGCAGCTTGTGGAGGTATTAATGGTAACGATATTAAATCAGGTATATTATGTCATAAACCTTTTCATTCGTACATGTTCAAAGAATCGTACATATTTCGTGATATGCAGGTGCATAAACCGCGTAGAATTACGTAAACCCTACTTCATAATGTCAATTAATCAATATTATTTATAAATATATGATTTCATGTATAGATGCATATATAGAAAAAACATTACAATGGAAAAACCATTCGAGTCGGACGGCTAAATTTTTGTGTCCAATCACAACATTCGTGTTAGTCTATTCACAAAACTGTATTTTAATCTATTCACTAAATTTTTTCCTACGACGAAGAAACAAAGTTTTTTCATAGAGGGCATATAGGAGGCTAAGACAGATAATGAAGGTAACTTATTCTCTGCTGTATCACCTCAAATTATTAATCATCAAAATTAATTATTTTAAAACATTATGAGAGCAGAAAAATCAAGTCCTAGAGTTTTTACAATTGCACGATATTTTTTTTTTTTATAAAAAATCGTGACGTCACAAAATATTTGCAGATCAATAAAACACACAAGCAACATAACCGGTAGATCGCATGCATTCATGCGTAACAGAATTACAAGCATGAATCTTAAGGTGAAGTCATGATTAAAGCGAAATTCATTTACTTATCCAAATTACCTTGGAAACGTCTTTGATAGGACAATAAATCCCACGATTTTAACTTTTCTTGCACCCAAATATCCATTAAATTTTGACTTAACGTTTTTGTTCAATAAATATGAGCACGTGTTCATGAGCAGGACACAGATTTTATAGTATGATTACTGCAAGGCTACCGGCAGAGATACGTACGTATCCTCCTGGTCGGAATATAGACGAACCAAAAATGAAGTATCCTCGTCCGATTCAAACTGTTTTTCCAGTGTATGTTTGAGAATCCACCATGATTGAATAGTCGCAATATCCAGATTATCGGTGTCGCAATTTCAATATCTCCTTCAGTTCTATCATTTTCGAGTCAGCACTGTCATCATCAAGCTTATTTTTCCTGTTCTTTCCAGCTTCGTGCTGAGGGGTTCTTTGCTTGGAAATATATTCCGATACTCTTCTACCCTTCCAGTAAAAGACATCAGAATTGGAAAAATTTGGCATGCCACACGAAAATATTCGCGCTATCGTAAAAAAAAATTAATGCTCACTCGATCACAGGTACAACATAACCTCACTTCATGAACGTAACGAGTCGTCTCTATTGACGTACAGCTGAAAGATCTGGCGAGGGTTTGTAGATCAAGATAACCAACCCGAAAAAAAAAACGCGGTGCAACCGAACCTTGCAGTCTCAATGTCGAAATTACAAAAAATTAGAATAAAAAAGAAATAATCATTACATATGTTCATATCGGACATACATCACTTGCATATCAAAATCACTTTGTTGTTACTGGAATACTTTTCGAAAAATTTTATAATCATATCGATTTCCACGTTGTAAGAGTTGGCGTCAGCCGTGGGTACCTTCAACCGCCCCTTTGAATATCCTCTCTCGTGGCAAGCTGATGATCCTCCTTAATACGATTTACTGACACGATGAAAAGTACCGGCAAGTGCATTCTTGTTAATTTTTTTTTTTTTCTGATAACTCAGATAGGATCTCAATGTGATTCACAAATCCGTGATGCATTGATCGTGATTGAAAACATTTTTCTGAAGATCCATTCGAATTTTCTCAAACGTCTGCACTTGAGCTTTATTTATAGCCACAGCACATGTTATCTTCTCAGAATGTCGTCCCCGCTCGATTGCAATTGGATGAACACTTTCACAACAAAGTATGATATGATTTGATTCATGAATGCGGTTGCCTCCACAATGTGGAATTTCTACAACTTTCGAAATTTTCAATTAACATTGAAACTCACTTCTTTTTTGAGCGGAATTTATAAAGGGAAAGAATCTGCTGTATTAAAAATATTCAAATATTCTGGTGAAATGACGTCAATAATACCACCATTATTACAATTCTTAACGATATTGACGCTAGTATAAACTTTTCCGGTGGACTTTGCCAGCAGTTCGGTGACTTTTTTTGTTGATATCCCCACATCAATATTCCGTGGAGGAAGATGATATTGAAATTGTAGCAAGATCTATGAGACGTTTTTCTCTATTCACTTCTTTTTTGTAATGTTTTCGTATGTTTTGTGACAATGACAATCCAGAGTTATAGAATTTAATCGATGAATCAACCATTTCCCTGTGTGCTGTTCACACCATAACGTAACAGGGAGCAGTTCTCGAAAGTCGCCCTCAAGAACTATCATACTACACATTTTCCTCGAAAAGTCAGATTATTAGTTATTATGTCCCGTAATGTCATGGTCACTAACACCGAAGCATATCTTCATGGCATCATCAATATTTATTCTCTATAACTTATCCATGCCGTAACATAGACGGGGGTGGGGAAAAATGTGGTTTCTTTGCGGCGGCGTGCGAATTGCTCAACCTGATGCATTGAGACGCTTCCTAACGTACCAGTACATTGTTTAATATTGCATAACGTATTAATACATCGTACGCAAACAATATTTGGTTCACAAAGCTTCATTTTCTACAGATTGACACATGACGCTTGACATGAATCGGTCTAAGAGAGAAGTAGACATACCAAATGCCGTGTAACCGGTGATAGCACTGGGAGGGGTAGTCGCAGCGATTTACGTGACTAAGACTGTACACACTATCTTGCCTCCACACTTTAAAAAATAACATTGCGTAGTGGAAAGGGAAGTTTTAGCTGGCATCCGTTTGGTTCATCCATGTATATTCGATTTAAAACTCGATACCTTTTTAGATTTGATACGAAAGGTGAGAAATTTCTGTCACTTCATTCATTGTCCAACTTACGGTTTTACCTGAATTACCGTTTTTATGCATTCTTCAACGTTTGAATAGAGTTTTACTGGAAACGGCTGGAGCGAAGAGTTTGGAATTCGTTACTTTGTTGGATCTGATATAAAAGATGTTGTGCAAATGTGGGGAAATGCGCATAGCAAACCGAGAATTGATCCTTCGTTTTAATGATTCATACGATTCCTTGATATGATGAACAGTACTGTGAAAGTCTATCGTTGTTAAATTTTTTAACGTTCAAATAGAGTTGTACAGGAAACGGTTGGAGTGAGAACTGCTAAACTCGATGCTTCTCCTTTTGATATCAAGAATGAGAAATTACCATCATTCATCATTGTCTAATTTCCGGTGATACTGTTCTTATAAGTGTCCAGTGGTTAAATCGTGTTTTACTCAAAAAAGCTGGAGTAACAATGTAGGGACTCGATACGTTCTCATATTCGTTGAACTGCCAGTTTATCGCAGAATATTGCTTTTATACGATTTTTGATGTTTCGATGGAGTATTCCAATCGCCTGATACCAAAAGCTTGTAAAACGCATGGAAATTCATCCTATCGACTTAGTGACACAGAATGAAAAATAGTTCCAACTGTCGAAACATCAAACATGGAAACCGATATTGTGCTGAGTTACTAAGCGTTGAAGATTTTCACATAGTAATTGTGTTCATCATACTGATTTTATAGAAAATATGGATGTTGAACATTTTGCTTTACACGGGGTTTTATCAATTGATTAATCATCAGAATTTGCGAATTTCTGAAATATCTGCAAAGTGTTTGATTTTCATATTTGTTGGTTTGTCTGTATATATTAAGAATTACATGAGTTCGAAAGTAAATCGCCCACTCAAGAGTTTATGATTAATACAATTTACTGACACGATGAAAAGTACCGGGCTATAGACTACTCTTGCGAAATTTATTTTGAGGTTATGTCACCAACTTTTATCTTTTCGTTCTTTTGGCGATACTATTTGATGAATATTTTTTGGTTCATTTTTTATTCATGTGTAGAATGAACCGATCGAACGATAGTGTTATTGATGTTCTCGTTGTTGACATACAGAATGTATAGGTATTTGAACAATACTTGATTACTCGATCTTTCCGAGAATAGTTAACGCATCTATATTCTTCTCTTATCGAACCACACTACCACAGCTAATCACAAGTCATCCTGTGTATCTCGTAATTTGCATATGTATGCTGAAATTGGCTGCAGTAAGATTGTATGATGAAACAAATACGAAGGTGCCATTTGATGGTTACAACGATAAGTTGGATGTATCACCATTTGAATTTTGAAATCTGGGTTTCAGTGTCAAACAGGATGTCCACTTTATAGTCAGTGAAAAGACGGATTTGATACATTCCCTTGATACAGTTTGGTCTCGATTGCGAGGTGGATGATGTGTGTTCAGTCTATACTGGGAAGTATCTAAAGACTTGTGGGCTGTAAGCTTGATGCGTCGTTTTCGAGGAAAAGTTTGTGGACGGGGACTGTCATTACAATCATAATGATTGAGAAATAATAATGATTACCATCTCTCAACGGCCTAAGAGCCTGTACTGCATGAGTCACGGAGATCGAAAACCCAATTTTCAATACTTCTCAACTTCCTGTACGATTCATTCTTCCGTTGCGAGCTTATTTAACCTCATTGCTTCGAGCCATTACCCATTTTTGGAAGAACTTTCATGTTTTGCTTGATAACGCATTACGTAAAGCCTGTCATCAATTTTCATGAAATATTGTTATTGTTCAATATATTTTAAAAATGTTTATCACACGAGAAAATGACGAGGAATTGTCAAACAACCCAAAGACACGGAATTTGATGTTCTAGCCCACACTTTGATGGCATCTGTTAAACACTCAAGTGATTGAAACTCACTTCAATAATGAAGTTAATGCAGAATGATTGTTCGTAGTGACGCGTATACCCTTCAAGTCCCAATAAGGCTTCAACCCTGGTGTACCTGAGTAGAGGGCCCAAGTAGCCTTTTTTGGATTCACTTTTCTAAAGTGGCCTATGAGATTGATTCCATGATCAATTATTGTACTTGTACGACGTAGTAATATGTTTCACAAAAATTTGTATGGAACACGTGTGCCGGATCCCAAATTATTTATATCTATTACAATTTTTTTATTGAAAAATATTCATAAATGTAATAGGTATAGTTTTGTAGACCGTCGATTGAAAAACGTCCATCGCGATGACCACTGCTGCTTGGAAACATATCATTTGGAGTAAAAAAATCGGACGGATTTGACTTCCGCATTACATTATCTAGTGCTTGAACAAAAGATTGAATAAAGTATTGATTTTTGGAAAAATGTTCGCAGTCCACAATGAAAATATCGATTTTCGGCGATAAAAACACACTTCGTTGAAAGATCGGGCTGCCAAATTCTGTTTGATGTACAATCATTGACAAATTGAAACATGACAATACAACGCTGCAGACAGGCGATATCACAAGATGTCACCATACTGTTTTGAAACAGATCTGGTTAGTCATGAAAGTTATTTTAATTTCTTGATTATTTCGATATTGGTCAGATTTCGACATCTTGGTTTCTAGAAATCTCACAATTTTCTAGTTTTTGCAGAACCGTTCCGACGCACCTCTGAATATTCGGAAAGGATCCACTGAACCAATTGAAAGATAAAGCCACTTTAATTTTTTATTAATTGATATGTAATCTCATGTAATACCGTATGAGTATGTAACCTTATTACAAAGATATCAGCATGGACTTATGAACCCCAAAACACGTGGCAACATAGCCAATGACTGAGACCACAGCGTGATAACATCTGTTCCTAATCTACAGTCTGTATCTTACGTGGTCACTAACATGCTATAGACTATTCGGCGCCCGACACAATTTGGGCCCTACCTACAGCCTGCCAACTCAGAAAAATTTATCGTGCGGCTGCGTTTAACTCTTCTTGGAGAAATGTCAAATTAGAGAATTTAGATATCAAAGAGTTTATTTTAGGTAGTAGTTTTAGTATATATTGACTGGTTTCTATTCTTCTTGGAACCGCGTGAAGCACTTCTTATTGATGGATTCACTCATTCATATTTATTACTCAATTTAAGAGATAATCAATTTCACAAGTATTGTCATAAAAATTGATGAGAAAAAACATACCTCTTCTTGAGATATAAATTACGTTCCACATCATTTTTTATTATCTTATTCATATGAAATTAGTATATATCCGAAAAATCTTAATTTCAGCTACTTTTAATTGCGATTGTACCTGCAGTACATTCAAGGAGGTTGGGACTTCACATGCGAGGAATTCACAACAACCGAGGGAACCTGTCCTTATACACAGGATACACACATTATACACAGGATCATTCTTTTGGTACCAACTGTTTGGAATGAATGGTTCAGATAGAGAAATTGAATTAATTGCAGAATAATTTTGCTAAGCAGAATCAATATATCACATGTATTATATAACGAAGATAACTATACCAATAAATACTACATCAATATTCATCGGTGAATATGATAATTTCAACAGTTCACTCCAATTGGTCAAACCTTATTGTAAGTTGACACGTGAGAATTCGAAAATGATTACATATCTATATAATGTTACGTCAAACGCCACTGCAATTATGGACATTTTTTCTTTCTTCATGTCACACAGCTCTGTTATCATTCATGTTGTCCCGATAAATCAAGAAATTTTATTTAATTGTATGCTATTCGGTATTGTATACCAATTTATTTTCAACTGCATCGTGACTTGGTGTTTTTTCACGGATATAATAGTTTCGTGATTAATTGTCAATGGCAGGGAAATTTTTAGATTCGATATCGGAGAGATGTACTTTGAAAAACCACCGAGAATTGAGCCTAACCGTGCCTAATAAATTGTCGTCACTTCATACTATATTTTCCACGATTTTCATGCTTATACTGTTTTATATGGGATGGTAATTTGGATTGAATGGAAACAAATCTTAATACATGTCATGCGTCAAACGTATTTCACAGCGAACTTTTTTATTAGTAATTTGAATCATTCTTGTCATGATCCATTCTCTCGTTTATTGCGGCGTATTGTCATACTCGTATATTCCACAATCATATACATTTCTACAAATTTGATTGTCAACAGATGTAGTACAATAACATTATTTAATAATACTGAGTAGTGCATTTTGAATGGACATATTTTTTTTTCTGGCCTAATACTGGATTATTAACTTATATCAGTTACAGGAATCATCCAAATTTCCCGAGTATTGATAATTTCAGAATTTACAATCACGTTCAATTATATCGATATTTTGAGAATTAATTCATTCATAAATGACAATAAATTCGAAATTCACGAAATAGACGTAATTAATCTGCAAGACTGTTTGGTGTTGATTTCAATTGATTCTACCGCTTTACTCTTCATCGCTTTTGTGATGCGAAAAGTATGGTAATACCCGGGAAAGTGACTTTCATAATTTGGCAAGAATCGACTTCTGACACTTTCACCATATATGAAGCGGTTGTACGAACAAAAGTCTGTCTGTTGATCGGTTGTAGCGTAGAGCGCATGATGCGAATAATTTGAAACTTTTCAAATATGTTGCGTGCGATGAAAAATGGCTGTCTGATGAAGTCCCAAATTCTGGTTTGACTGGAAATACAGTTTTTGCGCATTTTCTAAAGTTCAAATCGAGTTGTACTCAAAACGGCTGGTGCGGAGACTTTGAAACTCGATGCTTCATAAGATCTGATGCGAAATATGAAGAAGTTTAATCACTCATCATTGTCCATCTTCCGGTTTCCCCAGTAATATCACTTTTATGCATTTTTCAAATTGTTAAAATCGTTGCACTCAAAATGGGTGGAGTGAGCAGTGAAGAACTCGATGTTACTCCAAATTTTATGCGAGAAGAAAATTCAATCTCATTTATCACTGTCCACCGTCCGTTTCTACCGTAAAAAAAAAACGGTTTTCATAGGTTTTACAACGTTCGAGTCGGGTTGTACTCGAAATAGCCGGAGTGAGGATCTTGAAATTCTATACTTTTCTGAATCCGATACGAAAGATGACAAATTCCTATAATTAACTATTGTGTTACGTCCGGTTTCACCGAGAACAGCGTGAAAATTCTCAGATAGTACTTGGGGCCATCGTACTGATTTTATAGAAAGTATGGATGTTGAACATATTGCTTGACACGGAATTTTGTCGCTTGATTTTTCATCCCGAATTTCTGGAATATTAACGGTGTTTGAATTTTTTGTTCGTTGGCATTCAATATGAGTTGCATGGGTTCAAGATTAAGTCGTATTCTATCGAAACTGTATAAATTGAGCAAATGAGGAAATACGATCATAGTGTACTACGATCCATTTTTCAATTTGATGATTAATACGATTTACTAACAAGATGAAAAGTACCGGGTAAGTCTGCCCTTGACATATTCTTTTTATTTATGTACCGACTCCTTCAATGTCTTCGAATAATAAAACAGGCAAAATATCAGGACGGGCGAATTCTAGAGATTTCTTAAAATCAACATATGTAAATTTCTGTTAACTCTCACTCGTGTGATAGCAGCCCTCGTCTTCGGCATGACGATCAATTATTGCCCGTTCTCATAGGAATATGATATAACATTTCTTTTTATGCGGAAACTTCAATTTCCTCGGATCACATTCATTTTCGGCAGTTGCCATATAAAATACTATATTGTTCGGTTATGCAAGAAAAGTCTTGCTTCGAAAATTTGTTCTCTTACCAAGTAGCTGGTCAGTCATTGACTCGTAATTTTTTTTCGAGCCGTCCCGACGTTCTTGGTTTCTTCACCTGTAGAGAGTATCAGTAAAGTTCGTATTTTTGATTATTTAATTTCTGCAATTTAAATATTCAGAAATTACATGAATGTTGATTGATACTTGACTTTTTGTTGAATTTATCACACAGATTTCATGTTAACATGCAACGCTAGGTCTTCGTATTGATTCGGCATAACAATTTGCGCGGTCTGTTTGGGACAAATGAAAAATGTTTAATTTTATACAAATTTTGCGACTGATAAATTTTCCAATTTTCATCTGATGATAAAAACTACCTGAAAAATTACATGAATGAAATTTCATCTGATGAATCTACTTGCAAAATATAGTAACCTTGGCTCTTAGCGTGGTTTCGACCTCGTGTCAAATGATGCAACCGGAAGAAAGCCACGCTAGTTTGTATGCTGCCTATACGTTCTGTTTATTTGAGTACAGAAATCGTAACGTTTAATAGTGTAGGAGTAGGAGTAGGAGCTATAGGAGTATGGGATATAGCAAAAGAGGGGGTGTCGAATAGAAACAATACTGGGGCGGTGGTACAGTGGCCGGGGAGGCGAGGCGCGTGTTGGCGTTATATCGACCCATCCTGGTTCTTACAAGCGAGAGAGAACACGTGTGTGTGTGCCGGGGATAGCGTGATGTGGAAAAAATTTTGCTGGGGAGATTATGCTCTAGAAAAGTTCGAGTGATTTCCTTTTTTTTTCACTATCCTGTATGTTCTCATAATCATTGCAATGCAATCACAATTTTGAGAAATTTAGAGAATAGGTTAACTCTTCACCAATATAGGAGAGTATAGCAGGCACATTCGAACAGATGCCGATAATAAAATTGCAGAAGGTTACGTTCGACGGGAATGAGTAATGTATTTGAAATAAATCCATATTTGAAAATTTGTACAAATGCATAAGGGATTCTCCACAACTTGTCATGGGATTCTGCTCATCAAATACCAACTACCGTACCATAATGTCTATTTCAACACAATGAGCTATAACGGCATACTTGCGCATTAACTTGATCTGTACCCATCCAACGTCACTTACAAAGGCACGATGACTACAGCTATCTATACGCGACGAATCAGAATCCTACTCACCACAATAAATGCAATTGCCTGTAACCGCAAAATTACTGTGAATTTATCTGAAACATGCATGGATAATTATACCAAACCCTGAGTTTTAAACCTAACATCAGATTATGTTATTCATTAGTAGCTGAGATACGAACTCGGAAAAATTTTGCCACCCCGCTGGCGACGTTTTCATGACTTTAGGACATCCCAGCTAATAATAATGATAACGAAGAGGATACAGCATAGAGTGTCTATTAAAATTTCCTATATGCATTTATTTTGGATCTTGAGTACATATAATAGGGACTTCTAATTCACATGAACTTAGAGCTGATAGAAGTCCGGTAACTGATAACCAGTTTTATTGACGGTAAAATACCGCTTTGATTTTAGCACGGTGCAGCTCTATTTAGTCCACCCCTGGCATTAGACTTTTATCTATCTTTTCACATCTACACGGATTGGAAGTTTTTAGTGACGAATTAATAGACAATCAATACCATCTGTTTGAGTGAGTAATATTTTTGCTGAACATTCCAAGGGACTCCACAGAACGAGAAACTACAAAGTAATAACAAAGAATAAAATAAGGGCGGGTTAAGATCACAATGATATCTAGTTACGGCATACGAATTAGGCAACTGATCGAGAAATTCAAGCGGCTTGATGTCGAATCAAATTAGGATGAAAACTTTTGTTTAAGGATAATACCGGAAACGAAAATGTAGAACAGTTAGAACGTCGAACCACGAATATGCCGAAATGGATTTGTACTGAACCTGCAAAAGTCTGAATTTATATCTCAAAGTCCACATTAATCGTTACTCTAGATTCAGGTCCTGAAATTAACATCGAATAATTTGAGTTTTTATATTTTCTCGTATATATGTGGACCTTTATGCTTGAAGTCCGGCAACGAAAAATATTCAATATGAATCTCCGCTATTTTTCAAATAATTATGAGAGTGGTGCGACATGAGTGCATAACAGTCCCACCGGTGGATATTCATCTTTTCCCGTAATATTTGTGACAGAGATATCGAAAATGAAGATAATATATAGGAATAAATTGAAAACTACGAATTTGGACTAATGAAAAATATTATAGTGCTTGTTTTATTGGCAATAACGAATATATATATATATGGTAGATACTTAGGCTTCACAGTTATGCTTTAAGTTGAATGAAGAGATTTTTCTTTCAAACGTGAATGAAACTCGATTATTGTGAATCTAAATCGTTGCTGATAATGCTTAAATTTGAAGATTTCAAAATTTTCTGATCAAAGGAGGCTGTTATGATCTTTTATCACGAATTCTGTTTTGTTGTCTCCTGCTTCCAACAAGATTTGGAGGTGCGCTCAAAACGCCAATAATTTGGTTTTTGACAATGGCCACCTTCATCTTGGTATGACCAGAGAAAATGATTCCTTGGACTAGATCGATTCATTAATCTTTCACACACCTCATCTTTTCTAGATATCTTTAGTTTTCATCACTATAGTGATGAGAGGAGTATTGTAATACAGGGAAACCTCCAATATAGTTCGGGTCGGAGACCTGCATTTCGAAACATATTGGAGGTAGCCCTATAAAATCGTCTCCCCCACCGCAAATCTGCACGAAAGAGACAAACAGACGTTAGCGCATCGTTTCTTTTTCTGTCCGCGCATCAGAGCGACACCTGGAATTCAACATTTTTAGATTTGATACGGAAGGTAAAAAATTTTCATCACTTATTATTGTCTTACTTCCTGTATTACAAGAAATACCGTTTATATACGTTTTTCAACGTCTGATCAAGTTGTATTCGAAACGGTTAGTGCGGAGAATTTGATACTCGTATCTTCACTAGATCTGATACCAAGGAAAAAAGATATCATCGTTTACCATTCTTTGACTTGTCGTGAGAATTCAAAAACTCAATACGCTCCCAGATTTGTTACCAAGAACGATCATTCCTTACTATCGAACTGCGGGTTTCATCCTTTTAGACGTTTCAATGAAGTGTTTGAATCAGCTGATACGGAAAGCCCGTAGAACGGATTGAAATTGATCCAATCGACTTAATGATTTTCCCGGATAAACAATTATTGCAGCTATCAAATCCAAACCTGGATATTGATTTCGAGCGGAATTCCTAAGGGTTAAAAATTTCCACATGGTACTTAGATTGAAATTTGTATAGAAAGTCTGAATCTTGAACATACTGCTTGACACGGAATTTTAATGATCGATTTTCCATCCCGGTTTCTGAATTTCTGTAATATCTACGTGTTCGAATTTGATATTTGTTCGTTCGTTCGTTTGTATCCAATATATAATGTAAATCGTACGCTCTCACGAGCATATAAATTAAGCACATGAGGAAATACGGGCATAGTAAACCGAAGAGTCATCCTCCATATTGATGATTAATACGATTTATCGACACGATGAAAAGTACGTGAGCGAGTCGACTCTCGTCAAATTTTCTATCATAAAATCACTGTCACATAGTTACCGTTCTTTATATCGCCGATATTAATCAATTCGATAAATTTCAAGCTGTTCTCATCGATTTCAGACGTCGTTTCTTCATATTTCTTCGACGATTGGGATTTCGATTTGAGTAAAGTAGGTGCATTCGTTTCTGTTGTATTCTCTTCCCATTTTTCTCTTTACCTTTTATTTTCGACTTTTTCAATGTCGTCTCTGCTTATTTCGGTCTGAGTCGCAATATAGCACTATCCTCCGTTAAACGTTCTCAATTATCTTTCTGGACTCTTCGTATCTTTTTTGATATCAAAAGCTGTTTATTTCTTATTTTATTATTTCTTTCGCCCCCGTTTTTGTTTCCTATAGACCCGTACTTTTGTTTAGCCTTTACTTCTTCACTCGCTGATGGTCTTCTGTCGCTTTCTCCAGCAGTTGGAACCAATATTATTTCGAGAGCGTTCAATACGTCTGTATTTAAGTATCCTCTAGTTTTTTTTCTGATGTGATTCTTGTCCACGTTTAACAAATATGTATCTCAGTTTTCCAAACTTGCGGAAACTTATTGTCATCGATAATTCTGGATGACTGTCGTCATCTTAGAAACAAAAGAACTTCGCAGTTCACAAGCACGCTCGAAAGTATGCGTATTGATGACATTATGGGAATAATGTTCCATGGAATGAAATCAGGAAGAAAGGTTGGAATGGAGTCAATGCTATCATGAAGTAGTACATCGAACATATCCCAGAAAGTACACAGGACTGTGCGACAAAAAATGTTATATAAATTCAATGAACTATGACAAAAATATAGTCACGCCAGCGATATATATAGCCCCACTAGCCGCATGGCTCCACCTCACTTCAGTCAATTCAACCATTAATAGATATGGTTATATATCGGCATTCCTGTTGTATTGCTAGGAATTTATTAATGAATGAATCGTTGACAAACGATCATCATTGCATGAAAAAAAAATTATAGAAATCACAAAATTGGTAATACTGACAGCAGAGCGATAACGGAAATTTATCAGACAATTTACATAACAATGGACTGTGATGCATTTTGCCATGGTTTCAGGTTCCATCTATTCGAATCAAATCGAGAGTGTTCAATTGTATTACATTTATCAAAGAATGCCAATTATTGGATTGGATAACTCTAATCCGACTTGGGTCGGTGGAAATTAAGTCATTTGCGGCTGACTTACCGACCAATTATACAATAACCATTGATACGAAATTCTATAGCTGTGAGGGACTGTGACGTTTATTATTCATTTATAATGATGTGCCCCAATCAACACAGAATACAGCAGCCTATTAGTAATTTGGCTGAGAAGATAAAAGAGTTGAGGCTGGAATGTAGAAGTCCGAATGTAGCTGTCAAGGACTTAGAAGCACTCAGAAATGACTAACAAATACACTTTGTACAATGCGAAACCGACAGGACGTTTTTGATGAGTCGTCTCAGTGCCGTTGGACGACGAGAATAGAGAAGAACCAAGGAAGAGACGAGAAAACTTTTCATCATTTGAGGAATGGATAATGATGACACGATTGAAAATGTGGATGTATTTCTGTCACGAGTGCTTGACGTTTCTGAGAACGTGGAAAAGGTAAACTCAATTATCACCGAAGGTGGTGGAAAGTTTGGCACAGTCGTATCTATGTCTTCTGAATGTAGGACAGATAAGGTAATGGCAGTTAAAACAAAGAAATTGTTGAACTCTGAAATATTAATTTCGAACGATTTGACAGTAAATGAGAGAGAGAAATACAGAGGAAAATATATGCAATCGCAGTAGCTGAGCGTGAGAAGGATTAGCCTGTTCGAGCTTGCCACAGGGGATTAGAAATAAATAATAAATGATATAGATGGGATAATATGAAAAGCTTTGTTACAACCTTCCGTGACGATTCCTTTGGTGAAACGCAAGTCAACATAACTCATCTACCCAAAATATTGCAAGTAGACGTTGAAGAGCGCAGAAAGCAGATAGAATCAAACAATTAACATAACCAGGCAATCACTGAACAGTATACACAAATAATAACACTTAATGAACCATTCAATGAACATAATAAGCTTGTATTACAATGTAGTGAGAGTATAGCACCGCCAAAACCGTTATCATTATCTTGTTGGAACTTCGAAGGTATCAGTATTGTATTTAGCCTAGATTAGAATAATGTAAGGTGTTACTCCAATAATTGCATTGTGCTAGCAGTTACAGAGACCTGACATACAACATCGTTAACACTACGCGACAACAAAAAGGCGCGGGGGCCAGTCGGCAGAGGACTCGGTATCTTCAATGACCGTGTACACTTGAAACAGGTGGATCTACAAAACATGTGTGAAACTTGGATTAGCCTCCAATACGAGAAAAAAGACGTGCGTTGTAATTGTAACTGTACACATGAAAGATGTGTAATATGCTGAAAAATTAGAGTCTCTCAGGGATCACTGAGGAGAGATAACTATTGAATTTGAAGATATGCCAATACTGATTGGTGGGGATTTCTAATGCTTGGATTGGCAATAATAACCAGGTGCATGAAAGCTTAGTGGTACTGTTTGGACAAAACGATGGATATTGAGGAAAAGCGATCTGCAATGTGTAAAGCGAAATCTAAGGAATGTCTAGGTCCACATGGCATAAATGTGTCGTTCGACAAGAAACCCACCGAATAACTGGATGCGATACATTACTAGGCACTTCGACAAAATAACGCGTGGTGAGAAAATCCCGATTGGTTGGTACGAGTTCGAGTTCGTTTGATCTATAGTAAGGGTGATTAACTGGAACACTATAATTACAGAAGGATTGCATTGGCTAACACAATTGCAAGAAGTTCGCGTCTCTACAGGTGGAAAGACTTTGTAAACGGTGTGAAAAAAAAATCGCATAACTTCAGAGTGCCAAAATGGACTCCGGGAAAAACGTACATGTGATGACAATATTTTCATTCTACAATCGAAAATATAAATTGCATTATCGAAGCCCAAGGGGTGCTTTATCTTGCGTTTGTGGATTTCCGGAGAGCATTTCATTCAGTGTCTTACGAAATATTATGGCGCAAATTATATCAATTGGGGATAAGTACACAGATAATCGCGGTGTGTCAGAAATACTACTTGATTGCTAACATGACACTCAAATGGATCCGGATGAGCAAGTCTGAGAAATTAAATATAACGGAGGGTGTTCTGCAAGGTGATCCTCTAAGGGCCCTACTCTTTATATTTCTGATTGCAGATGTCGTCGAATTTTTTCATTGAGGGGTCGCTCTTACATTGAAGAAAAAATGGTTTCCCTGTTGTCGGCTGATGCCCTCACACTATCTACCAATTGTATAATTGATTTGCGACAAAGAATGGACACTCTATCCGGGTACTATCAGCTGAATGGGCTTGTGGTGGATACTAAGGAAACAAAGCTCATGATATTTCAGAAGGCAGGAAGAAGAAGCAAATTGAAGTCTAAAATATAGAACCCAGAGAACCGAAAGAGTCAAATGTTATACTTATTTCGGTGTCCCATTCTTGTGTCTTATCATTTCATCACTGAAGCCGGACTCACATTAGTCGTGGTATGGAAAACAATGTGTGTTACAAAAATGCAGAACCGGGCATGGAAACGTATCCTCTTCGAAACAATAGTGGTCAATTGCTTGCTATATGCAGCTTCAATCTGAATTGATCGTTTTTCAGCGGTATGCCTGCCAGCGTGATGTCACGCTAGCAAACATCCCATTTTTCCGAAATAGCTGAAACAAATAAATAAAAAACACTACAACTAATTAGCAACAAAATAGTAGCAAATTCCCCATATGGTCGATGTCGATATCGATTTTGCCCAAAGTACCTTCCTAGCTTGACGGACGTGGTAGCGTTTCGTGCCAAGTACACGCGCGCACAGTCGATATCACTTATGTAACATCCAGCTAACCCTCTAATATTTGCTTAGGAATTACTACAAATATCTCGTAAACTACTCTAGCTGTGAGGAAAGTATCATATTCTCATTTAATAATTCGCTCATTCATGTCTTTATTATTTTTCACAATGGATGAGACAGCTACTTTAACGACGTGAGGTTATAATTTGTTGCGCGCTTCTGCATTTAACGTTGGAACTTTTCGATGTGTACGTATAACAGCTGATGGTATGAACAATCTTTAGCATCCGCACACTAGTTTTTGATGTCCAGGTTCACTACCTGAGCAAATAAAGCAGTGTACGTCGATTCATGGATTTATACTCAAGATAACAAAAATGTCATGCACGGATACGCTAGCATTTTATCAATTACTTAGTGAATGAGTCAATGATTACTCAACTACAGCCAGGTGTAACTTCCGACTAATTATTGTGCGGAAGAATAGTGAATTTTCTGTGGATCGCTTTGGGATGATATATGAGAATTTCCACGCATCGGTAGGCGAAAACAGCTGTAATTTTGTAGTGCCTTCAGTTATTACTGAATATTGATACCGCGTAGATTATATATTTCATAAACAACTGTGTTGGAGTACTTCAAAATACATCTTTTCAGAGGAATGGCATGAAAAATGAGTATTGCGTTGTGTTACGTATTTTTTACACTTAACTGTGCAGAACTATAATAGTCATTTCATATTGATTGGCAAAATTGTTGAGGTAGAATGAAATGAATTTCTGAACGGGAACGCGTAGTGAAGCTCAAAAGCTTCAAGGATACTATGTACCTACAGTATGTTTTCGAATTCTTAATCCGTATAGATACGTCTTACACCGTGATACGTGGATAGAATTCGCTTCTCCCCTAGTGTGGCATAGATTTTTTTAGGTCGGGGGACCTTTTTAGTTTGTGAGGAACTGTGCCTTTATAGGCCGATCTTACATTCATTAATTTACATTTCATAAACTCTTGGAATCGAGGCTATACTTAATCGAAAGCGTTGTGTATCGCTGCACGGAAAGAAACTGGAATCAACAAAAAAACAGCTACGTTGTGAAAAAGCCGAGTACACGTTGATATTATTTCGGTGTAGTATGAATTTGCAAAAAGATTTGATATCGTTCATTACCGCCAATTATAATGTCAATTGTTCTCATTATTTTCTCGGCTGTATCACGCAAACACTTTACATGCGATTTTCTCAGTCTTCTAATCCCACTACGCAAGAGGATGGAAAACAACATCCAACCACGAAAATTTGTCGTTTCATTGCCTCTCCATACCCTTCATACATTAGTATTATGTATCACATTATAGCCTTGATCAATAAGTATCATGACGAGAGAAGCTCGCACAGATATACTTTGAGGTTTATTGATGCATACAGTCACGGTGTTGGCGTAAAATCATCGTTGATATGGCGTTCTGGTCACACAATAGTACTTAGCGCACACGAAAATAAAAAAAAACATTTGAACAAATCCCTGCACCTAACAAAATTAGATTTATGTAAATTACTCTCATTAACTGTGAACCATATTAATTTCTGACAATTGTATGAGATCTTATTCTACTCAGAATCGTTATAAATCAAAAAGTTCTCAACTATGGGCAATGAGTTATCTTGCGAATTTAGTGCACTCGATATGTCACGGAATCAATAACAAATGATACAGAAAAAATATCTTACGCACTGCAAATCCCTGCAAAATGAAGTTTTTGAGTTGGAAACGTTGAAACTTTTTGATACCTATCGATACCATTGCAGACAGTGTAATTACTTTCGGAACACTTATAAACCTTTCATAAATGACTGCAACGTTGCAAAACTAGATAGAACGTTCTGACGTTTTGAGTCGAAACACTGGATTTCACAGTACAGTAATTATTTTATATCTTATCACTTTCCTGCACATCACAATTTGAACTAGTTACGCGGAATTTTGTCGCCGTCGCGTTTGAAGAGAAGTGAATTGATCTGAATGAGAATGACCGTGTCATATTTCGCACTTGTTATAATATTATCATTGGAAATCCACCACAGATTTGACGATGTGTAGTTCTAATGTGGGTTCAATTTCGCTGGTCTTGGTTTTGCTCTTGTTCATAAGTGTTGTTGTTTTGGTTCATGGTGTGATTGCATCATCGTCCAACCGCCAGTATTTTCGGTTGAATTCGTTCCCATCACTATGGTCCATCTCTATAATGAGATTTGAGTGTTTGTATTTGTTGCTAATAATCTTCCTGGTCAAAAAGATCGTGTCACCACCACGGATGGAGTTTCTATTTCTTATTATTCGACACCATTTGAAATTGGTAGAGTCCTTTTTATGTATTTTATTAAAAATTTGATTCAATGATGGCAGAATATCTTGATCTATCTCGATAAGGAATTGTACCACATCATATGTTTTTTTTGTGGACGCAATGAGATGTAGCCATTAAATTTCAGTGATGTTTAGTTCAGAAATCATATTGTCCATCCACGTGTGGATTTCATTTCGCTGAACTTGGATCATAGCTGCCACACCATTCATAATTCCATTCACAAAATCTTGGATCCATGGTTTTGTATCGGTGGTGGTGGACCTTGGTAGTAAAACGGTGGGGTTGTTCCATGTTTTGGATCGTTCTAATGAAGCAGGCTTGCAGTTTCGTCTTTTATTGGTCTTACGCATGATATGCCAGAATTTATTATGATACTGAGCGTTAGTCTTTTTTTCCGTTTCTGTTTCTAATTTTTTGCGGTTTATCACTCTTATTGCGTGTTTGTAATATGGTAATGGAACAATTTTTTTGCTCGTAATTCAGGCCGCATTCCACACACCTATAAGCAGATTACAATTAAGAATTGCGTGTCCGAATCTCGTGCATTGAAAAAGTTTTTGCTTACCCAGTGGTTCCCAGCGAGCTAATTGGTAGGCTATTATTTGTAAACTTTTGTTTGTACCAGTTCAGCAATTTTATTGCCAACTGTCACTTTGTACTATGAAGTTGTGATGTCCGTTATTCTCGTCAATTGTTCTAAAACGTGCTGGTATAACCTTTGTGATGATGAGGTTGAAACCGCCCTTGATGCCGGTTAGGACCATTGATTTTGGCCGGAAGTGCTCAGGTGTGTGGGAATAAAGATGCATATTATGCTCAGCCAACATTAATTAACTTTTTTCGTATGCACTCATGTTTGTCGTTGTTAAAGCGATGTTTATATTGCCACGAGGCTGGTTCAGTCGAAGTTCGCCATTTTTTATGCTGATAGATTTAACTTTTATTATCAATTCTTTCATTGACGTGATTGTCACATGTACATAAATGGACATTACTGATGAGGAAAGTATTCTATTAGGGTCAAAATTTACTTTGCCCGATTTATACATTTCTTCATGTTTTGGAGCCTCCTGAAACCAAAAAACATGGTTTCAGCGTGTTGTCTGCCTGTCTGTACGTGTGTCACATTAGCCGAGTGATCTCGAGAATCGCCCAATTAAAAAAATTAGAAACTTACGATTCTCGTGCGGGTGGATGGAATGTAAAATTACTACATCAGATTTGGATTCGTCTTCAGGTGTAGCCAGAAATAATATGAATGCATGTTTTCCCATGCTGTAATTGAGATGTGAGCTGAACCGAAGGTGTCCAAATGGTTCACTCTTCTCACCGACTGCTTGCTCAGATTCCACTCGATGATCATGGTCATAAATTTAGATTTCATACCTGACCAAACTCTGGTATACAGCAAGCAGTCTGATACTCCAAATACGTATGCCACCCAATAAGTAAGCTTTACCCACAAGTCAGCTCACAACTCAAATATAAGTCCAATGCATTGAAATCTATCGGGCTATACAGCCGCGCTGTCAAAATTCTTGCTCGTCAATAAAACGATCAGCGTTGGATTACCACAAGATTTTTTTTCCCATCAATTGTATAATATGAAATATTTTGCATTTCCATATATATGAATCTATCATTTGACGAAACTGTATGGCACATACTTGTCCACTGCAATGATTGTGATTGGAATTAAAAGGAAATTGTATATAGTGGTTTTGCATGGTCATTTTTGTGAACAACCGATCCAAGTTAATAATATTTCGATAAAATCCCTTTAATGAATCGAATTGCATAGTCATGAAAAAATGTGTGTTTAAAAATCGCCGTACCAGTTTTTCTATCTCTATTCGGTGATGTACAAAAGTTGAGGTACAATTAATAATAAAATATCAATAAAATAAGCCATATCATATACAAGGTGGATCAATTCTTATCGACTATTGTATTTTTCGAATTCACTTTGAGACAAACTTATACAACAACTTATAACATTCAACCGAAATCAAGTATAAATCATGAAGAGATTATTTTTCGATATTCATTACACTCATATGTGTTCGTTCAACAGTTTATCTGCTCATAATTCTCATCCATTTTCGAGTTGATTTTGTAATTTGCTTGCAAGACCATGCACGGTCATGACTGAATTGATAATTGAGCTCCATAAATATTCAGCGATGCATTTTGGGATTTTCGTTCCTCAATTTTCAAGAGTATGTATTTTATGAAATATTCGTCCACGAATTGAATATCAGACGGTGAAATCATTCGAATGGCTATTGATATCTACTACCGACTATCATATCGAATAACCGACTGGATAAAATGTGCCAAACGGTTAAAAACATACTGGTCAACTAATAGAATTCATGTCAATACTCTCCACCACCTCCCAATCCTTTTCCTCTCCTGATGAAAGACGTCTGCCAACTTCCCGTGTTTTCGATCGAGCAGTATTCCATATACTGGCCGAGAGTAGACAAATTTTAATCTGAAATATTTCATTTGTGAACAAGTATTTATGTACTCTGTGACTGCATTAATGTTGTGTGATGAAAACACCCTTTTTCGTAGAATTGGATGAAAAAATGTGCAACGGATATTCTTGCGTCTTAAAATATATATTCATCCACAGGATGTGTCAATATTTGATTGATTTTATGCCGGACATTGTGCGAAAAGAAAAAATTAATTTATCGTCCCGGTATTCGAACACGTGTCGTCAAATTGAGATGCAAAAACTATATCGTCGCGGCTGCTTAGTTCCTTCAGTATAAATGCTTAGTAGTTATATTCAAGTTCTGAGCACATTGGTGTATTGGAGCTATTTGTTCATTACATATACCAATTTTTGGGGTACCTATGTACTGTCCTTTATAATCCCCGACCTTCATAAAGTCCCATATCCAAGATACGGTGGTTCCAAGTTGGTATGGTTCTTCACGAGAACTTAAAGTTTGGATATTGTTATCTGACCTTCAATCGCGTTTCCGGTTCAACCTGAAATGACTTTTATCTACATTTCTGCACGTTTTAACGAGATATCAACAGAACGGCTGGACAGAAATGATTGAAAGTCAATACGTTTCCAGCTGAGAACTCAAGAATGAAACATCCGTATATGGCATTCCGACAGTGGTTTCGGTCACATCGGAAATAAGGTTTATGTGATTTTTCCTGTCGTAAATAATATTCATATTGGGTTCCTCGCTATTGGTAATCGAGATATTCATGGAATCGTTGGAAATGCAGATCTTCAAAAAGTCTGTAATTTTCATGTATCCTGTGATTACATTTGGAGCTGAAATGCAGTTTTGCATTTCACCTCCAAAGACGTCTGCCAACTTCCCGTGTTTTCGATCGAGCAGTATTCCGTATGCTGACCGGGAGTAGACAAATGTAATCATTCAAATCGATCCGTACTTAACATTTTTTTGTAAAATATTCCATTTGTGAACAACAATTTGCGTATTCTCTAACATTAATTCTATGTAACGAAAACGCACTCTTATCTAGAATTTAATAAAAAAACATCCGAAGAATATTCTTGCGTTTGGAAATATGGATTAACTCATCAGATGTGTTGATATTTTATGTTTTTCATACAGAAAATTATGCGGAAAATAAAAATTGATCGTCCGAGGATTTGAACACTAGTTCTCAAATTGGGAAGCTAACATCATACCGTCACGACTATGGAGTCTGTTTAATTCAAATGCACAGAAGTTATATTTAAGTTTTGAGTACATTGGTGTATTGGAACTATTCGTCCATTACTTATACCTATGTGCGGGGTACCTATGTACTGAACATTATAATCCCCGACCGTCATAAACCCCCTTCCTACGCTTGTCCTCCGGATTACCTCTCGCATTTTTCGATTTGCCCACCTCTGCTCTACAGTTCCAAAAGATTAATGATATCGGATTCGTGTGCGCTAGAGGTTGACTACTTTGTAATAGAATTTCATCATGCTTATTAAACGTTTCGGTCGTTGCTAATAATTGTGGACACTGTTTACGGATTATCTAGTTGTGTTGCATGTTTGGTGCTATTTGCTTCCTGAGCTCTTCAATATTTATTTGCGATACTTCGAGTGGATGAGTTATGTTGACTTGAATTCCCATGAAAGGAATCATTATGAAAGGTATCGACAAGGCTTTTTGTCATTTATTCGCAGTTTCCTGTAGTCAGCGCTAACGTGTGATGTATTATTCTAGGCTTCCGTGAGATATTCAATATTTTTTATGTGGCTTTTTGTGCATATGGAATTGCGCATTTCCCGTACATGTGTTACAAGAATAATTTTTTCCCTAGAAAAATTAGTTTATGAAAAACGATTACTGGAGTGTGTGTATATCACCAATAAAATTGCCATCAGTATTCACATGAATGACATAAATTTGTGTGTCGGAAATATAGGCATTCAACTCATGTTTGTTTGGATTATAGATTTTGAACAATATAGATTCATGAACGATATCATGATATCGTCCTTGTAAAGAATTTGGTAATGGTAGCCTTGCCCTGTACTTTCATCACGTCAGTGAATCGTATTGATTATTTCAATAATAGATCAATGTCATTTTCAGGTGAACGGCGACAATGAAATCCATAATTGACCTAAAAATTTTTTATTCAAATGATGGCGATTTGCTTTGCACGTGAAGTAAATCGTCGTGCTCAAATGGCACTTTCAGTGCGCTCCCAGAAAGAGCCATGTGCCCTCTGCCATAAATTTAGCCGTATATCTGCTTTGACCAGGTATACAGCCAGCAGTACTACACACCAAATACGAATGCTATCCAATAAGTAAGCCTCATTGACAAATCTGCTCACAATTTAAATATAACTTCAATGCATCGAAACCTAACAGATAGTTACGTCTATTTGCGACCAGTATATTGAATGACTTTTTTTTTTTGGTCTAATCGGAAACTATTGTTTATTTAATTATTCTTCATCTGTAATATATTTTCATTCAGATCTATATAGATTTGGTTTAATTGTTTTGGTACTTAAAACTTAAATGTAAAATGTTTCATTAGTGAACGAATATTCGTGTAATCTGTAACTGCATCGATTCTATGTATCGAAAACACTTTTTGGTAGAATTGAATGAAAAAACATGCGAGAGATATTCTTGCGTTTGGAAATATTTATTCCCTCTTGAGATGCGTCAATATTTGATTTATTTTATGAAGAAAATTATGTGAACAAAAAAAATTTTTACCGTCCGGGGATTCGAATATGGGTCGTCAAATTGAGCAGCAAAAACTATCGCCGCGGCTGCGTAGTCCTTGGAATATAGATGCGTAGAAGTTATATTTAAGTTCTGAGCACATTGGTCCATGGGAGTTATTTGTCGACTACATATACCTATTTGCGGAGCACCTATGTACTGACCCTTATGATCCCCGACCGTCATAAAACTCGAAACCCAAGTAATGCTGGCTCCCCAGTGCGCTCCCTTATCAGTTGATCTGCGCATCCCTGATGTAAAGGCATAAAAATTTCAGAATTTTCCTACCCCGTTATCGTCAGAATCATATACGGTTCTAACAGAACCGGGAGTCAAATTTGATTGTGAATGAAAATTCACATTGTCGACCAGTATAATCGTTTATTAATTATTTCTACAGAGTTCATATTATTCACTCGCTCACTACTACCAATGATCAAAGCCAACCTCAGTGCCTATCTACGCGTAACTCTAGGTCTCACACGACTTTTAGAGGCTGCTTCCAATTACCACTAAACTTTAACAGTAGATTTCATGAAAAAAATTATAGACTTCTCACCTTAATGTTGTAAGAATCCAAACTGGTTGAAAGTGAAATGCTTGTTTTCATATTCTTCTTGTGTGAAAGCAACATCTGATTTGATGAAAATATGTAATTTTCGAGATTTTTCGGGATGGAGGTACAAGACTCATTTTTGAAAGGGATTATTTCCTCAATCAAGTCCGCTCGAATCTGACGAATTGTAAAAAACATTCTTTCATCTCGGACGCCCTGATACATGCACACATATATAATCTTCTTTCTCATCCACCTAGGGAATTTCCTCGCGCATATGCAAACCATGTGCGTTCCTGTCGCACATATGCACACTTCCACATTATGCCGTCTATTCATTATTTTCGAACCCATTATGTATGTAATAGGCCGTACATCTCCCACATGCGCTCTGTGTCTGTGTCTCACGCCTCTTTTCTTGCTCTCAATCAGAGTTTCATCTGATCTCGACATTTTTTTCTTTCTTTCATACTTCACCATGGTTGTCTAATTTTACAAGGTCGTTACTGCCCGTTTTTCTTCCTTTTTGGAGGACTGTTTTTGACAATACGTGCATAGGTCCCTACCATTTTTATTTTGCTTGTATTTCGCGAGAAATGGATCCCCTGGATTGAAACATATAGCGATGATATCTCGAGACAATGTAGCACCTATCCTATTACCTCCATTCATGGAGGATTTGATCACGCAAAAGATCAAATCGCGAAATATCGGTTCTCGAATTCTGCACAGCACACGAAAGAAGCACGCGCTTGCGCTCACCACTATCCTCGTCATCTACGAAGTGATTCGCAGATTTCAAATTTATGGATAACCCAATATAACAATATCATAAACTTGGGTTGATCGCTAATCATCAATAGATGGCACTGCACCTATTTGGAACTACGGAATACAGATGGATGTGTTGCTTCAAATGCTTGTTCATGAACATTGAAATGTAAGACAGAGAATGGTTTTTTTTAACCTTGAATTGTCAATCCTCCATGCGTTCATTTTTTTTTATTAAACAATGCACTTCCCGTCGTGCGGCCAGCAAAAGTGTGACCCAAAAGTATTGAACGCAATCAGTCGTTGTAGGTCTGAAAAATTCGAACATCTTTGAGCTATTGATGAGAAAAAAAACTGCTATAATCCCTTTTTTAAGTATGCAATATCTCGGAGTTTCACGATCTCACTCGTTTCAAATCATTTCCGAGTTATTTTTGGGTATTTTCTAAATTGAGAAGGGCGAATACAAGGTTAGACCCAGGAAAAAAAAGAGTCTTTCCCTAGTGTGAAATACGAGAAGCGACATTTTCCGATTCGATATTTTTGGTCATCTTAGATCCGTCAATGAGTGAATCGTGGTTTCACCCTTACGAGTTATTTGACCATCATTTTCCACATTGAGCTGGAGTGCTTGGGGCTAGAACAGACCGATATTGGTGAGGAGGATGAATTAGAACCTCAAGATGCTGGAGCCACCAGAGGTGCGCATAACGCAATTCGAAAAATTTGAGCCCAAATTCAAACCGTCATCAAAGCTTATTATACATCGAAATCATTGAATGAATTTACATTCAATGATGTGTGGTCAATTAATGAGAGTAAATAAGATACTTGGTATTCGCTTCGGCAAAAGTTCGAACAGCGATTCCTGTGAGTTGTACTAGATTTGTGTTCTTGTTTATCGAGTGGACACTACTCTTGCTTTCCAAACAGACACATAGAAATTAATCTTCGTAGTAAACGCCATTGTTCACCTCACGCCACGAAAATCTATTATACTCGAGAAGGAATTGAATCTTATATTTGCCTAGCCACAGAACAGCCGATCTGACTCGAACCTCGCCGCTATTCATCCAGATATCTAGTAGTCGGGTTAAATGTGATGACTCCGGCCAATCAATTTTGGATTTGGAAATCATAGCTGATGGTAGGGTAATAGGTATATAGCCGCTGAACGCAAAAATCTAGACATTCACTACTCAGGAATGACGTGTTGGCAAGTTAACTGTGATCGAAAAAAAATTGTTAACGGGTACAAACAATAAAAAAAAGATGTTTACGGGTGTGCGGCCTTCGACACGTAGGCAGTGAGAGGTGATCGTCTACTATTTTTCATGGGTGATCTCGAGTATCGAAAATCGATATGAGACGAAATTTTTCATAAAAAAAGTAGTTTTAATTTCAATTGAAATTTCATGGAAATATAATTTTTCTCATCTCGTGATTCCCATTGTTTTGAACAATACTTGTTTCTACCATATACAGTAGACTCTCGATAACTTTCCGAGTTCGGGGCTGACGGAAATGAAAATTCCACGAAACGGACAAGTAGCCAATACTCCCACCATCGGCGCTTCATGTGGAAGTCCAACTCTAGTAGCTGCTTGTATGTTATACGCATAGACTACGCATATGCGCGCATGCGAATCTGAGATAAGATTTGGAAATTGAATTGCAATGATTCTTTAATAAACTATTAAACATTACATGCCAACTAAATCGAAGGGTCCTGAGAGAATGTCGAGGAGCTATCTATATATATGAATTTGAATAGCTCTGTCTTTCACTCCTTTCAATGCCATCACTATTAGTGTGAATTGCACCTTAAATAATTTCATTATTGAAAAACATATCAGAGAATGCATTATCTTCATGATTTTCAATCTACTGCAGAACATTCAGGATATCATAAATAGTTACAGTTGTATGATCCCCCACAGACGGATTCCAAGCGGAATTTTCGAGAAGTTCTGATGGTAATAGATCCTTCCAGCATCTAAAAATCATTCTTACGGCGCATTGGCCAAAGTAGGTGTAGAGAGGAAGCCGTTTATATGGAAAGTTGTTGTCGCAGGCGTAATAACTGTTTTGTGATTCATTGAATTAGTTCTGGAATCAACACAACAATGAAAACTAATTAATAGATGCTGGTAGTTCGGGCGAACATAACCGAACCCATTGTCGCAGATTTTCTAGTGAATATATACGTCGGACGTTGCCGCATTTGCTAGCAAGTCAGTAACTGTCGTTGAAATCCGACATTACATGAAGAAAATTTTATTTCATTTTTTATTATGAAAATTTAGGCGAAAATTACTATTTTACATAACAGCACAGCTCAGCTTGGTATCAAGAATTATCGATAAGGTAGGAATATTTCTTAGGCATGGAAGGAAAATTTCGCAACAGCTTCGAAAATTTTACAATGCAGTATAGTAGTTGTTCTACGATTCACATCACAAACACAATTTCTATTCTTCGGCTACCATGCTTTCCTTTGTGACCACGTTGTTCACTTGTTGACGTCGGTTATACAAATGCGTACAACCGATCGTCGTAGAATCGCATATGAATGTATATAATGCGGTTTCAGAGAGAATTGTATGAAAAGTTATATTATTTTTGCCAACTTTCCGCCATAAAATTTTTCACCATTTTGCATAGTAATTGTTGCGTTATAACTTCATAAATGTCAAATTTTTCGAAGTAACTTTTCAATTGTATCTTGTGGATAATAAAATTTGCTCAAGTACACTTCAATGTAGTGCAGAACATTGAGTTGTCACACCATTATCATAATTATTGTAGTAATTTTTAACAGAAAATTTTCTACGCGTATTCAAGTAATTTCGATATAAGGGCCGAGTGGCGGAGTTTGAATTTCATTGTATCCATAACTATATACATATATAAATGTTTAAACATCTTAATAATAACTTTTTCGTCCAAATTCGTCTGAAACTATGCATGTACCTAGCTAATGGCTTTAAACACATGCTTGCCAAATGTGCCGAATTTTATGAGGATAGTTTGAGAAATATTCAATAAAGAAGTTAACACGCATTCTTATGGGATTCATATGTTTTTCAATATGAAAATGTACGAATTTGCCCTTTTCGTATGTTTAAAAAAGAGAGATTTGTGTAAAAATTGGAGGTACTATTCTTGAAATATCAAGCAAAGCACTCACAAAATTTCGAAGAGATTAGGAGCGTCATTTCTGCAAAATTAAATGATAAAGTATTACAAAATAGCGAGTTTATTACGACAGCATAAATATGGATTTACAACGTGGCAACGTCGCTCACGTAGATAAGCGCGCAAAATTCAAAAGTCTTTTATTCAGATGTACTGAAAGAAATTCTCGTGACTCAAAATGGCAAAGTTTGAGGTTAGGTGGATTATTGTCGTTACTTCTAAGTTTTTTGAATTTGTTTTAAACTTCGACTAATCGTAGTCGATTTTCATAAGCCTTTTCCGTCCATCTTGTTCTTTTCCAAATACGGGGTTTATTATTTTCACTCATCGCCCTAAGTTTTTTTTCACTCAATCGTATTTACCATTTCAACGAAAAGTCTAACTCCTATGAGTACCAACATAAAATCTTCAATGTTGCACGATGTATCGCCGTCAAGCAATAATAACAAATAATCATTTGGAAACATTATCTGAATATTTTCATCCCTTTTTAAGTATAAGTAATCAGAAAAAAGTTCATTTTCTTTCTTAATCTCTTTCATCAACGTCTATTTCATTTTTTTCAAACGCGTATTTTTTCTTCGAAGTGGGCAGCTGATGGACAAAAGTTAGTAATGTAACGTCATAAATATGTATTTCAGTATATACTCGATATTATTTAATTACCGAGCGTTTCTTTCAGGTGTATTTTACATACCTTTCATATTTGAGATTTCCAACTGAATTTCCAACTGAAATTCAATCATAAAAATTTTCAATGTCACTAACTTTTGGTTGAGACTGTATGGGGGTAACAGCCTTGATAATAAGCACAAGAGTGTGGTTTACATCATGCTTTTGGAGAAATTTCAGTAACAACTCACGCATAAGGACGAAACTTTGACTTCTATTTAGGAACCGTGAATAGAATAAAAGAAAATTAGTTTTTGGATGAGTTTTGGAATTCTGTCATTTTTGTGAATGCTTTTTATGAATATCAAGCCAATCTAATTATCAAGATGGCTATTCACACCGAAACTAGTTGCACAATTGAAACGAGAAATGACCTGGTTTTGGTATGGAAAAGACCGATCATCCCATCCGTCTTCACAAGATTCGAGCTCGGAATTGCATTGCTGAAAATTATATTATTTCAACCGTTCAATGCAAATATTGTCCATGATATATAAATACGTTCCTTTTCAATTCGATTAAAGTTTGGTTATAATTATTTTCTTCTGCAACCAATATTCTGAGTCCGTATCCTGCGCGTGATTAATGTGAGAATAAAAAACAATCCATATTAAATATCAGACACGAAGAATCCGCATAATGAATTAATCAATCAAATACATATGTATATTAGGGGGTTTCAAAAAAAAATTCTTTTTTTATTTTTTCTCAACTTACTGGTTGAAATGTTACTTTAGTACAAAAAAAAAAAAGTTCTCCAAAGGATATCTCAAAAAAAAATATTTAGAGGTGGCTCACGGTCTTTGTAATTTCCCAGTTAAATAACATGGGAAATCCTTTTTTGCTTGATTAGAATTTTCTACCTTTTTAATGACAATTAAAATCGCTGATTTAATACCATAATTCCATAGAAAATTTGACGCTCTACAAAAAGTTCTTTGGTAAAAAAAAGCCTTAAATTCAACTGGTAAAAAGTTATTAAGGTAGTACTACCGGTCAGAGAATTCACGTTCAGAATTTAATGAAAATTGGCATATTGGTTCATTATAATATCACAATTAACCAGTTAAATTCTTGGAGGCCTACAGAGAACTGAAAAAAAGATATTAATATATATATATAGATTTTTGCCTTTAACATTGATCCTTATGAGAAATCACAGACTTTATTTAATTTCACAAAACTGGACGTTCAGATTTCCATAGTTGTCGGATCAACGGAAAGAGAAAAATTTATTGAATATTGTGTTGAGTTAAAATTATAGCTTCAGAGCTTGTGATAAAAGTAATTAGTAAATAATTAAGTAAAAAATGCTATGTTACTGAAATGTGGCGACGCCGCGAGAAGGTTATGAAGCGCGCGAAATTCAAACATACATGAATATACGGTACGTGGGAGAACCAGTGTTATACACATTTTTTAGTACAAAATATAACATAGTTTCTATTATTCATAGTTACATAATTAAAACCAAGCAACATGTTACAAAATGAATAGCATAATATTAATCAACTTTAATATAAAGCATTTTTTAATTTTTTTTCTCCACTTTCAAAGTAATTGAAAATTTTATCTAAAATTTTTTTGGCTTCAGTTACTTTCACTACACCATTCTCATCTTTACTTAAAACTTGCACTATACCAGCATATTTATTTGTTTTATAAGCATCTTCGAGCAGTTCACAGGTCACATTTGCAGCAACCATTTTTTTTTTCTCATCCCTGCTGATACAAAATCTTTCAATACTTCTAACTCCTTTAATGCTTTAGGTAAATCTTTAGGAAATTTTATTTTGTTACATGCATCGTCGCAATTAAAAAAAGAGCTGAGAAAATCATCTGAAGTTATGCTTAATTTTTTGAGAACTTCATCCAACATAACTACGTCGTACAGAGCATCATGTGCTTTGTCATTATTTACCTCCAACTCTCTAGCAATATTCTCTAATTTATTATCACCTTTCTTAGTTTCACCAGTTTTTTTCTTAATCACAGGCAGTGAATCACAGTACCCTAAAATAATAGCATGGAAATGCTCTTTTAAAAAATATTGATCTAGAGCATTCATCAGGCGAGGATAGTCAAATGCACAGTTGTGAGCAGTACATATGTACCTTCGATGAAACAAGCTTAAAAATTCATAAAACCCAACTAATGCTTCTGATAAAGTCACGGTTATAACAGATTTACCATGAAGTACAAGCTGACCATGAACTAACCGTAAACCGTGGACTTTATTTGCTTCTTCAGATATTGCTTTAGTCGGCTTGATATAGACAGAAAACTCATATTGGTCATGCTTTGCCGCTATTTGAAGAATATCGGAACTTTTGGAGAAACTACCAGTTTCGAGATCAAAAAACACAAAAATTGGTTCCTTGCAATCTTGTATAGGGAAGACTTTCATGGATAAAATCTGATAGTCCTATGTTGCTCTCATATGTGGTACCTTCTTTGACTTCACGTTTGTTCTTCGAAGTAGTTTTATTTTTCTTTAATGCAATTCTTGTAGACTTGGGAGCTCGAGTCACAGAATTGGCGTTTTTTTTTTTTATGGGAGGTGTCAACGTCGCTACAAAATTTTTCACGATTTATCCCCGATGACATCTTTAAATTAGTAGTTAAATCGTTCACATATTTTTCCCCTAAATTCTTTTTACTTATTGCACATGTAAATCTCTCATCTTCTGCAGCTGATTTACTGTAGAGTCGAGTTTTTGGAGCTTTACTAACAATCATAGCATTCAAGCTCTCATTAGGATTGCTGGAAGCTCCGCTCACAAACTGACGACTTCTGTGCTAAATTATCAAATATTAGTTCTAAAGCCTCGAATAAATTACCACCTTTGAAACCATCACCAATATTTGTGTGCTGATAATTTTCTGGATCAGATTTGTAACTGCACCAGTCCCCATAGTCATTATGATAATTAAAAGCATGAAACGGTATATCTTTTATTGCTTTTGCCATGTTAATTACTTATCCCTGATTTCGAGATACTCAGTAATTGAAGCATTTTTTGAAATATTGTATCGCAGTACTAGTCAGTTTTTTGAAATTTTTACTAATTTTATATAATTCGCTTACAACACCTTTAGATGTGTGATTTTTAGCTGACTGTTTCAAAACTTCATGATCATTTACGGCTCTGACAGCACAAATAGAGCTGCTGTCGTTGTCAGCGATAAATATTCCGACTTCAATGTTACACGCTTTTAAAATTACATTATCTTTAGTCAAAAGCACTGCCGCATGAGGCTCCATGGCCTTTGCACTGCCCACGAAATACATACGGCAATCATGATCATTGAGCGGGTGACCACGATCACATTTAGTGTACTTGCGGTTTAATGTAATATATGCAATAATTTTTTTCGAGAAATATCCTATCAAAGCTCCTGTTTCCGATAAACTATCATACATTCTTTCCGTCCCTCTAGTAAACCAGCCCATGTCAAAAGATGCTGCAACGCGTACGATCTGATCGTCTGAAATTTTTTTGTTTTTTGTCTTGCATTTCATTTTTAGTTGAGGAAGGAAATAGGAATTTTTCTTGGTGGTTATATCTAAAAAGGAAAGAAATGAAAAATAGTGGCATATTTTCATATTTCATGATTTATTAACATTTTCAATAAATGCCGAAAATTGTATATTGATTGTAACCTTCTACCGGCGAACAATCAATTGAAAAAAAATTATTTATGATTGTATTTTTTAAAAATTTACAGATAAAAGGTTAATTAATATTATGTACAATTTCATTTCAAAATATTCTAAACAATAATCGTTGCACGGTCATTAATTTCTTATCTGGTAAATGATATTTCTAAAAAATTGTCAATATTCCAACATGAGACTATATGACATACATCATAGTTTTCAATTTGTCGTAATTTTCAATGGTTAATCGTCGTTCCTCTTGAGCAGCAGCTAGACAACTCTCCTGGGCCATGCTTTCAACACCTTTTTGACTTCATTTTCATGGGTTTTAAAATTTTTCCAATTAACTTGTGGGATATCCATGGCAGTGAGGATCTTATTTATGTGCGTGTTTCCGACGTCGCCATTCATAGAACCTAAAAAAATTACGCAAATAAAAGTGTTATTAATGTGGATAAAACTGATTATTATTTATAATCAACACTTTAAGAATTATTTTAATCAAAACAGTTTGATTGATACCTACCTATTACAAGCTGAGTATTAGAGTCATAATGACTAGCACGATTCGACACTGTATGGTGTTTATCAGTAGATGCTCCAGTTATTTGATCACACATCCTGCACTTCATGTATAAAATTTATGCCAAACCAAAACGTTTCTCAGACACCAGATCAGTTAGTGATAATAAAAATCCACAATGACTCCAGAACATATTTTTGGCTAAAGTTTCTAAGTGAATTATTCGACGACCATAATCATCGTTCGATTTGTTATCAATATTCTCATTTATTTCATCAACGTCGATTGTAGGGTTAGGTGGTGTGACATTTGCTTTTTTCTCATTTAATGCCTTAGCCAACGCTACTTGTTTTAGATTTTTTTAATACTTTTTTTCGGTCACTCTTTTACCTTTCCAATGAAGCACTTTTTTTGTGAGATTTAATGAATTTAACTCAGACATTTTAATAAATAGATACGTAACTAGTGAATTGAAATTGTAAATAAATGGTTGCGCATGATCTTATATTTTGAGTGAAACAAAATATATCTCTGTCTCTTTTGCTTTTACGCGGCGTTGCCAAATAAAAATAATACGGAGGTAAAATTACCCAAAGCACTAATTTGATACTTGTGGTAACGGTAGAACTACCTTAATAATCAAAGGTATATTTGTATGAAATTTGACTGTTTTCCAACTATTACCGTCACCAAAGTATGCGAATGAATATATATTCCATAGGACAAATTTGTACAGGATGCAAATCGAGGTGCGGACGATGCATTGATTGTACGGTACGAAATATGGTATCATAATCGTTATGTGATTGAAAAAAATCGTGTTCTACTTTATCATTTGATTGAAGACGTTATTACTTCGTATAGATTTGAACTATACCTCCTCTTAACAGACGATGATAATATCTCGAAAAAATGAAGGACTGTTTCAATCTTTTTGAGAATCATAAAAAAAAGCACGTCGGTAGTTTTACACAGCTCATAAGGAAACTGCCACAAACCTATAATGTTCCATAATAATACTCCAGTTTTTTATAGCACAATCCATGCGCTCAAAAGATGCTCTTCGTGGATTTGTAACACGATCTTGCTAGTGTACTATTATGCGGGCAATACTATTATGCACCCTCAAATTCAATCAATAATGCCCACCCACGATTCCATCTTTGACTTGTTGAGGTAGTCAGGTGGCTGGCTTCTAGTCTACTTGACCCTATGACTATATGGTATTAATTAAAAGAGTACGTTTTTCTACATCTCGGTAAAATTTGAAAACAATCTGACGTATACAGTCAGAAAAGCATTAATAATTGGATATTCATGAAATAGCACGGAGGCATCGGGAGAACGTTGAAAATGGGCCACTCATGGTATATAAATCGATCACGTTCACAGAAGTTGACGGTCCTTCTGCCATCGAAAAACAATATCACGATAAGAATTGAACTTTGAGATAACTTCCCGAAAGCTTCAGGGAAGTTATTAAACAAAAGGTCTGCCGTACAGTCATTGGAAAAAGTTCTAAATGAATCAATTTCTTGCATCTATCTCTCTCTCTCTTTCCTAGTCAAATATTAGAGAGAAATCATAGCGATTTCCTGGTGCCTAAAGTTCGAAAGTGGTAGTGAGATACACTCATTAGTCATTACCATTGATCAATCATGGGAATTTTTGGAAATATGAAGAAATTGAGATTTACAGAAAAATAATGTACAAAACAGAAAACGTTGATGTAATTTGGAACAAAAATATTAGTCAGAAAAATACATTTCGTTGGTATAGTACGCGACTAACACACACATAATTGAAGAAATTAATGGAATCGTGATATCTGATCAACTAACAATAGAACTCATATTTTATCCATGATAGTTCATAATTTCTTAATTATAAGTCATCCCACTACCTTAAGGGGGGCAATCGAAATAGACGCATGGAATGTAAGGTAATTTCGGGAATTTTTTAGAACAAGAGAGAATGCGTGCATATTATTGAAACTTCGACATTTATTTACATCAGTTTAGAACTATTTTGGCGATTTTTTTTTTTCACAAAAATATAAAAAAAGGCGGAAATATATAGCGTTGTATTGGGTAGTTGCCTAGGCTGCTGGACGAATTGAACCCATTCTATTGATCCTATGACAATGAAACAAAATATTTTTATGGTTTATATCCATAATTTGTCGGTGAGCCTCGACAAAATGAAATAAGTCAAAAATTTTGGAAACGAAACGCTTTTCAAACTAATTTTTCATATTTTGTCATTTTTGAAGTAAAACTTCCTTGGGCACGCTAGGCACAAATTTTCGTTATGCGTCACGCGTGACACAATTTGGGAGTGTACATATGTGTTAAGTAGTATACCAGAATCAGAAAGTGAACAGTTAAGGACGTTTCATACTGACAATTGGAGGCAAAAGTTTAACGCACGCTCGGGTCAGTTCGACTGCTGCTCGGTATAGCGCGCCATCATACATATACTTATACATATACACTAATACAAGCATATCTACACGGCGTCATCCCTTCCATGTTGCGACACGTTCAAAAATAACGTTTAGTGTGTCACACCAATACAACATTATAGAATCAGTCATTCATATAGAACGTTCACGTGGGCTCCTCGCTCGGATCAACGTCTATATGATTAATTTGAAAACGGAAAACAAACAATGAACAAGCTGTGAGAACCACGTGAGTTCAATTATTATTTTTATATTATCTTAACCTATTGGTAAACCGTGAGCACAAGTCAATTATATTCATTGCAGAGTATATATTATGGTAATCTTTCTTATTGCAAGTATTTTAAGTTAATAATATATAAAAAATAATATACCTAGGCCTACATAGTTTAATGATATATATTCAACTAATTCTTAGATTCTATGGTAGTAAACTTCCCATCATCAGGACGCCAATATCACTTTGAAGCAAATGGTGGTGATAACAATTTACCTGAAATGGTCGAAACGCTTATTCGAAACGTTAACCGTGATAGTAGATGACCAGTAGCTTAACGTATGCGAAAGTACACAGCCCGAAATAAGATTGTGATTCAATCAACAAGTGATTTTCTTTCAATTGTCCATCACGAGGACGATGATATTATATTAAAATATGATGATAGTTTAGACAATGTGCATGAATTTCTCGAACTGCTTATTCCAAACATCAAGTTTGAAAGTGGAAAAATAGCAACTGAACGAATGCGAAAGTACATATCCCGAAAAAGATTGTAATTCAATCAGCAAGTGATATTCCTTCAATTGTCCATCAAGACAACAAGATTATCATAAAATACCTATGAATTTGAATGGAGATTTCAAAGTCAATTTTGTATCAGACCAATTTATAAAACTGGTTGAATTTTTGAGAGATAATTCAAACATGTCTATACAAAATAATAAAAAAATATCTACGACAAAATCGAATACAACAATTGATGCAGTATTCATAAGGTTTGCGGATGATCTTGAATGTAGAGCATACATTCCCTACTTTAGTTACCATAAGCCTTTGGTTACCAAAGTACATGATGGAACATCATTGAATATAACTTAAATTCAACAATAATGATGATAATAATAATTTCTGTGAATAAATATGATATGATATTTTTGATTTTCTAAGAGAAAATTTTTGTGTTGATACTTCTTCCATCCTATTAAATTTTTAGTATTCAGTAAAAAATAATAATAATATAGATATAGCACGAAGGAGTTTTACTTCTTGCGCGTGTACACACTCACTGATACACGCACTCTTTTGTATACCATTCTTGCACTAATTAAATGAATGATTTTTCATCTATTCCTAAACAGTAAATCATGTGGCAACGTCACGCGGGAATTTGAATGTGTCGTGTTTACATATAAGAAACCCATGAGCAAACATAACCCAAAGGGTTACTAGAACGCCTTAGAACCTCAGAAATGAATTGTAACGTTGCCACGTTTCGATGAGATTTATATGAATGAATTGGACTACGTTCGAAATTATTTTTATAATAATTGTTGATACAATTCCCCTTATATAGTTTCATTGATATTGAACACATATATTTTGTCGATATTTTATGCGAAAAATCGGTGTTCAAAACTCCAAAAAATTCTGATCCCAGCAGTTGGCAACAAGTTTGAATTAGCGTGCATGAGCATATTCATTCACCTCTTTACTGCCTGCCCCGCAAACTCGTGAACCGACCTCCTTGAAATCTAGCCATATTCCCCGTAAATGACATTATTAGGACTAATTTTTTATCCAAACTTCATTGTCTGAAAATGGAGATTCTAGAAAAATCTTGTACTTGAAGGGCAGCTTATCATATCTTTTACAGTCATTGCTATGCATTGATTATGTATGTGTACTTGCATAAATGGAGTAATTGTCAGGTAACCATAATTTTATAGATAACAAATCTTGCTGGAAATTTTTATTTCATGGAAAAAATTATGCGGAAAAAAAGAATTTACCGTCCGGGGATTTGAACACGACTCTTCAAATTAAGATGCAAAAACTGTATCGTCAAGGCTGCATAGTCCTTTTAATATAAATACACAGAAGTTATATTCAAGTTCTGAGCACATTGGTGTATTGGAGCTATTTGTCCATTACATATATCTATTTGCGGGTTACCTATGTAATGACCGTCATAAAACCCGAAACCCAAGTAATGCTGATTCCTTGGGCGCTCCCTTATGTTGATCTGAGCATCCCCGATGTACAGAACTGAAACAAACTATATTTATTTTTCATCCAACGCCAGCCGAGTATATACCAATCAATCGATTGTCTCTTTCTACAGATGATGCAATTTCGAGGGTAATGAGTGAATGACCACACAATCACAAGAGTGTCCAATTCGATATGAACGTCAAAAACATTATTTGTGCAGCGAAAGTTTATGTAACTTTTTGCAATAGGGAATTTCTTTCTGCCATACTAAGGCAAATAGCTCCAATACACCAATGTGCTCAGAACTTAAATATAAATTCTGAACATTAATATTAAAAGGACTCCGCAGTCGCAACGATACAGTTTTTGTATCTCAATTTGACGACTCATGTTCGAATCCCCGGGCGATAGATTTTTTTTTACGCATAATTTTCTGCATGAGATAAATCAAATATCAATACATCTCATGAGTGATTATATATTTTGAAACGCATGAATATCTTTCGCATGTTTCTTTATCCATCTACACCAAAAATTGTGTTTTCACATACATTTCGTCCAATCGGTTATTCAATATGCTGGTCGGAAGTCGATATTAGTAGCCATTCGAATGATTTTCCTGCCAAATTTTCCTTCCATTTGTGAAAAAATATTTCATAAAATACATACTTTTAAACATGAAGGATCGAGAATTTCCAAAATCCATCACTGAGTATTGATGGAGCTCAATTATTAATTCAGTTACGATCATACCTGGTTCTACTAGCGAGTTACAAAGTCGACTCGAAAATGATGAGCATTGCAGGCAAATAAACTGTTAAACGAATACACAATAGTCTGATGAATATCGAAAAATCAGCCCTTTAAGATTTTTACTTATTTTCAAATAAATGTTATGAATTGATGTATATGTTTGTCGCAAGATAAGTTCAAACAATATAATAGTGGGTAATAATTGATCCACCTTGTATTTGATATGGCCCATTTCATCGGAATTTTATCAGTATTTGTACTTCAACATTTATACATCGCCGAATAGACCCGAAAACACTAGTGAAGCAATTTTTAAACATACATCTTTTCATGACTGTGTGGTCCGATTCGTTCAAATGATTTTGCCGAAATATCTTTAACTTGGATCGACAGTTCACAAAAAAAACACCATGTACGACCACTATATATATAATTTTTTTTCAACTGCAAGCAGAATCATTGCAGTGGACAAGTATGTGCCATACAGTTTCGTTGAATGATAAATTCATATATATGAAAATACGAAATATTCGATATTATACAATTGATGGAAAAAAAGAAAAATGCATGAGAATCGAACGCTGATCGTCTTATTGACGAGCAAGTTTTGCCACCGCGGCTGTGTAGTCCGATAGGTTTCAATGCATTGAAGTTATATTAAAGCTGTGAGCGAATCTGTAGGTAAGGTTCATTTATAGGATAGCATATGTATTTGGAGTATAGCACTGCTGGAGGTATACCTGGGTTTGACGAGGTATAAAACCTAGGTTTACGGCCATGGCCATCAAGTGGGCTTTAAGAGGACACTGGGAGGACAAAGAGAACAGGCTGAAAACCTCTTTCTATAACATTCCAAATAATGAAAATTGAAGAAAATATTTATATTATAAATTTTATCCTAATTTTTCGGAATAATTTAATATATATATGATTTTGCTTTTATATTGTTATATTTCTGTTGTAGGTACTGGTGAGTCAGGAAAATCGACATTCATCAAGCAAATGAGAATTATCCATGGTTCAGGATATTCAGACGAGGATAAACGAGGGTTCATCAAACTTGTATACCAGAATATATTTATGGCAATGCAGTCGATGATTAGAGCGATGGATTTACTCAAAATCCAATATGGTGATTCTTCAAACGTAGTGAGTACTATCATCATAAAAATTTGAGTTCTGATGAAAATTCATTTATGGTGAAAAAAAAAATGCATAGAAGTGTAACTAAATGAGACTTGTTTTTTTTTTTGCCTTATTCCTATTCATCAGGAAAAAGCTGAACTGGTTAGAAGTATAGATTTTGAAACAGTAACAGCATTCGAGAGTCCATATGTAGAAGCCATTAAGGATCTGTGGGGAGACGGTGGTATTCAAGAGTGTTACGATCGTCGACGAGAATATCAACTCACGGATTCTGCCAAATAGTGAGTTTGCATTGCCTTAAACTGTACATATATATACAACGATTTTATGCATACACACCATTTGCTGAAATGAACTGCTGGAAGAGTTCAATTTCTCAATATCGTATCAAACATATCGACGATCTCTTGGTTTCCGATAATTGTGCCTTCAAGGTTTTTCTACCATTACAAGTTTGTTCATTTGAAAGCATACACTACACGATAATAAATCCTTCGAGAACTGATAGAATTAGAAAGACATTGAGCGACATTGAAAAATATTTGGAATTAATACATGATAAAAACTATACATTCGTTTCGAGTAAAATGCCGATATCGTTCTTCATGATAATGAATCTAATTTCATTGTTGATCGAATGAATTTGAAGCAAAAAAAAAAGTTTTACGATGGAAAATCTACTCAAAGCTGGAAATTCATAGTCATGGTATGGGGTTGTACTTTATTGTGGGATTAATCCAACATGAAAACAACACATTATTTCGTGTAGAATTCAAAGACAATTGCCTGCAGTTCATCGAAAATTTTTTCGCAATATCACTTTTTTTTTAGTTGGAAATCTGTAATATTGAATCATTACCGAGTTGAATGACTGAACAATGAATCAAGTGTATCATGCAATACAAAATAACATTGGATTATTCATTTATATTCGGACATTTTCAAACGCATACGAAACATAATTTTTTCGATGGAGTTTTCCAAGCTTGAGTTGATGTAACCTAATTTAATTGTTTTCCTTTTTTCTCTCCAAATGCGTTTATTCATTCATTGATATATTAACAGTAGTAATAATGCGGAGAAGGAAGGAATGCTATGAGATATTGAGCATAAAATGTTACAGTTACCTTATGGAGATAGACCGAGTCGCGGCGCCAAACTACCTCCCTACAGAACAGGATATACTCCGTGTGAGAGTGCCCACTACTGGTATAATCGAATACCCATTTGACTTGGAAGAAATCCGATTTAGGTATGTCACACACGACGACCGCGAGAAAAGATTGCAGATTGAGGAAGCCTGTGCCTGCGCCTGCGGTCTTCCTCTCGCCCAGTCTCTTTTTGTGCTGCATCTTGGGGATTATGTTTATTTGATTGTTATTCTAATGATTCATTTTTTATCTAGCTGTTGTCACCCCTATAATAATAATTTTTCATACATTTAATGGTATAACTCAATTTTACAGGAAAGTGAATGGCGACGACACACTCACATCATTGCATGTTGATAATATCAGTTCTCATGCACATGTATAATATAGTGCAAATTTCAAAAAAATTATTTTTTCAATAACCCACAAATTATGGGATTTGCATGTAGCATGGCACACACTATCATGCGGTGTTTTATGTTTATTTTACAGCTATCTTAGTGATCTAGAACGTATTGAAAAGCCTGATTATCTTCCTACTGAGCAAGACATCCTTCGAGCTCGAGCTCCGACAACTGGAATTATCGAATATCCATTTGATCTGGACTCCATCATATTTAGGTAGTAATTGAAAACTCGAAAAATTTATCCTTCAAGTCAACGATCAATTATTCAAATATAAGAAGTGCAAGAATAATAACGACAATACTAGACTCAAAAATAAAATTTGAATCAAGTTAAAAATATTGAATTATAGAAACTATGAAATCATAAACTTTGGAATATTTCCAGCCGGAATTTGTTTGAAGTTTTTCGCATGGCATTTATGAAGTTTCCATCTATTTATTCCTCAATATACTTCATTCTTCAATATTGCAACAGCTTTTTTTCTCTCTTGCTTTCCAATAATTTTTTTCTTTCCATAGTTATGTAACTGGTTTTTTACGATATTTTCAAATTTCTACTGCTCACCAAGTGTGGAATTTTCCCACTGCTTCTTTCTGTAATGCACGAAAGGAAAAATGAATGAGATGAATAAAACAAGGAATTAGAATGAATTGTATGTGAGGTGATGTTTATTAATTATTTCTTTTATTCCAGGATGGTAGACGTTGGCGGACAGAGATCTGAAAGAAGAAAATGGATTCACTGTTTCGAAAATGTAACTTCCATCATATTTCTAGTAGCACTAAGTGAATATGATCAAATTTTGTTCGAATCTGAGAATGAGGTGAGACGAAAAAATAAGAAAAAAAAAATGATATATTAATGTTTGGACCACGATTCAGTATCAGAAAACAAATCAAATTTTCGATATTTTGTCTCTGTCGCAGAATCGAATGGAGGAGAGCAAGGCGCTATTCAAAACGATCATAACATATCCCTGGTTTCAACATTCTTCCGTGATTTTATTCTTGAATAAAAAAGATTTGCTCGAAGAGAAAATAATGTATTCACATCTGGTCGATTATTTTCCGGAGTACGAGGGTACGTTGAACAATGTTATGAATTTGCACGTTAAATTTCATTGAACAATCAACCAACATATTTCACACCCAAACTCGTCATTTATGTAGTCGAATAACTATTAAAAATAAAACTATGACTTTTCAAATAGCATCATTGGGATAATAATAATAACAACTATAAAATCAATTGATTCTTTCCGAAATATGATCTAGGGCCCAAGCAAGATAACGTTGCAGCACAAGAATACATCTTAAAAATTTATCTATCAGCGAATCCCGATCCAGAGCGAAGCTGTTATTCACATTTTACAACAGCCACAGGTCCAACAAAATCCAAAAAAAATCGAATCATAATATTAGGCTATTCAGTAAAACTATGAACGAATTATTTCAAATATTATTCTCGAGCTGAAAAATGAAAAAGAAAGAATGTAGAAACTGTAAAAGCTATCCTTAATATATATTGCATTCCATCATGTGCTATATACAGTATTGTATACAGTATATTATTGAATACTCTACGCTCTAATAGGGCTTCCTAGATTTGCATCAACGCTAATGCAATAAACTCTCCTTGGAGATACTTTATTCTTAATTTGATATGACCCTGGAAAGTTTTGGGTTTATTTATTATCACATTTACTCTCTCCTATCCAATATGCTAGTATTTAATTGTACCCATACTCCACACATATTTTTTCAGGCCCTCAAAGAGAAGCCACATCCGCTAGAGAATTCATTTTGAGGATGTTTGTCGACTTGAATCCCGATAGCGAGAAAATTATATATTCTCATTTCACATGTGCTACAGGTAGGCGTCTATGTGCTAGTACTTGTGGCAAGTGATGCACGTTGAAAGAAATAAAAACAAAACGGGACGAGATTTGAAGATGATGCTTGTTGAAATAATTTCTAATTGCTTTTGTCTTCATGTAATGTTTTGTAACAGATTTTTCATTAACATACTGCTTTCTCTCCTTTTGTGTTCTACTTATTTGGGGTAAAGTATTTGGTATTTTAATCTAGTTTGCATTAATCTTTCAAAATTTGTTAATTACATCCGTATAACAATTAATATATTTTTGTTATTGTGCATGCTGCGTTTGTGGGATTTTTTTCTTCTATTCAAATACAGATACGGAAAACATCAAGCTCGTATTCTGTGCGGTGAAAGATACTATCATGCAGAGTGCACTGAAGGAGTTCAATCTGGCTTAAAATTTGTATTTTAACTGTTTGTCAATTGCCATGTATATTGGAAATATAAATTGATAATTATAGTTCATCAATATATATTATATGAGGATTGCCTGACTGCCAGATAAAAAGAATTATTTCCCAATCTAATAAATTTCGGACTATTGAAATATTGGAAATGATTGAATGGGTCATCATCACAAAAATTGTATAATTAAGATAAAATAGTTAAGGAGAATAAAATGGATGCGAAGCCGACAAATTATTCCTACACTGAGAGAAATAAATGTTGGTCTCAAGCAAATCATATTTGAATCAAGTAAATATTGCTTGAAATAGTGGATTATATTCTTGTTGCAAGTAATAATAACTTGAAACCGATATCCATTTCTTCCATTTCTCTCAGTGTTTATGCACTGAGTAAAATTGCACGGGAAAAATATGCTTCTCTGTATGTTATCCACCGTTGCGAAAAGAAAAAAAATTATTTTTTAAATTGTTTATTCGAATACTTTGTTTGCGGGACTAATTGAATACATTTATTTTGCATGGATTTGCATGATTTCCAATTGAACTATAAGTCATTGAATAAGAGTAACAATAAAATAGTAATCAATAATACTAATTTAGGTAAGTTTAAATAAATGAAAATTCTTTAGTAAAATGATTAGCAACATGTACAAAAAACACGAAAAATGAAAGTTATTCTTGTACCAATAGTTTTGGCTCAAGTAACACACATTATAATCTGCACAAATGAGTAAACAAATTCGATCTGATTCGAAACAAAAATTATGGAAAATTTATGCCAAAAAAGTCTGATCTCATTTTTTCATTTATTCAATTCGGTATCAAATATCAACGATTTTGAACTTAGAAGAAAAATTTTTGCATTTGTTACGGACTTTTGCTATTTTGGTGTACTGAAGGCAGTAGCATAAACACCGCTGATAACATAACTCAGAAGAAATTACACCCGGAAATAATGCCACACCGAAATAGTTGTGAAAGATTCAGTATACGATTCACCTAATCAAAAGTACGTTCGTCGGTATCATCGTATACTGCAGAGACGTTGTATGTTCCCATTAAAGTATGAAATGTAAAATATGCTTTTTCGTAGAGAGCCTGTATAATCATACTATTTTAAATAAAAATAATCATAATCACCTATCGATCGCTCAATTTGTTAGCATCCAATGTTATATTATGCGCGATTTCAATTTGTATACGTTTCCACAATAGCCAGATGTATATACGTAAATATACATTGCCGAATGAATAACGTTATAATTCCTCTATACTGCCGTCCAAAAAGACAAGGCAGTAATGAGATGTTATTTCCCCATTTGAAAACTGTCTTGTTCACTTAGACAGCGATATAATTTATGCATCAAATCCAATTTTCCGAGGTTGCAGTACTTTTTGTTTCTTTTTTTAGTCAGACACAACTTTTTCGGGTGGCATATTTTCCGGCGATATTATGTCATTTTGTGGATCGTTTTGTGCTGTTCAACCCAATCTTGGCAAAACTAAACTATTCAACCTCTCCAAAAAACAAATAAATTAAATTAGGTTAACTAAATAATCAATCATGTATCATTGACACAAATAAATTTTTCTTTTCCTTTTTTTCGCAGATACGGAGAATATAAGATTCGTGTTCGCAGCAGTTAAGGACACAATATTACAATCAAACTTGAAGGAATACAATCTGGTGTAGGTGTACATCAAATGTGATACTCCAATTGACAGATTCCACTTCGAATTTGTATCAAAAAATTTCCAATATGAGATTGTGAACATACACGTGAAAGTTTGTTTGAGCGATACGGGAAGAGACTGATAGCAGGAATCAGAGGGCAGGGAGCACGGAACAAATTTAAGATTGGGAGAACGTAACGAACATAACGAACGAACGGGAGAGCGAGTCCGCCTGGAGAAAGAGCACGAATAAGAAAAAGAACATAATTATATGGGCGAAAATGAGAGTTAAGTGAATGGATGAAGTGCTAGAACCGAAGAAGAATGAATGAAATTAAATAAATTACTCGTGGTGCTATTGGCGCATAAAAATAATTGAAAACACGAGTGATATACCAATTGTAGTTAGAAAAAATATGTACTATTGAGGTGGTGACGGAAAAAAAAATATTTCCAGCGACGAACAAATATAAAAAAGTTTGACAAACAAAAATATAACAAAAAAAAAGTGAGGACCTAAAATAAAAAAAGAGCGATGCGTATGACGCTCAAGATTACATTCTTTCTTAAAAAAAATAACAGAGATGAAAACTTTTCACTGTCGAATAATCAACAAAAAAAAAGGAAATAATAATAATAATAATAATAATAATAATAATTATAATAACTGATTTAGTTTCGTACTACAATTTGTTGAATTTGTTACCTTTTTATAGCTTAGCTTAGTCAAAAATTGAAACAGACGTCTCTGATTGTGCGCGACATTGCCTGATTTTTATATAATATAATAAACAATTTGAACGGAAAAAAAAAAAAAAAGTGACGATGACGACAATGACGATAGATGAAGATCAGAGAGGCATGAGGAAGACAAAATAATTGACAAGAGAAAAAATCAGGAAGATTCTAGTGGAATATAATTGGGTAAATAAAACAAATTGTGAATAAAAAAAAATGAGAGATTTATAATTTGTGTGTGTATGTATGTGAAAAGCAAATGGAAAAACCACGCGTAGACTTACTAGCCACATCTAAGTAAGGGATTTCGGATGGAAGAAAATTTTGAGATGGGTGTTTGAATGAGTTTTTTTCCACGAATAAAGAAAAGAACGAGATGGTGTCAAAAAAAAAGAAAATGAAACAAAACATCTCTCCTCGATCAGGAGTAGTTAAATAAAGTGAAACTAGTAAGGAAGATTATTAGTGCTATTTGACTGGTATAGTATTTCTTTTTATTTCATTTCCCTCAAAATAACAATTATTGCAAGTCTTTCGGAATGCAAAGCCGAACTTATCAATTGTTTTCGTTATATACAAAGGAAACTTCTGTTTCGAATCCGTGCAAAGAGATCACACAGTTATCCTTCTCCAAGTGCATGTGACTCTATTTCAGAATTCTTTATCGTATATATATAACAATGAATCGTGGAGAATAGGGTTCGGAAGGAAAACGAAAAGCAGTGTTCGCGCTTCTTGTCAACAGCAATGAAAAATATGAAAGAAAAGAGAGAGTGTATTTGTATAAATGGGTGGGACAATGGAAGAGCGGAAAGAAAATATATCCATCTCCAGCACGTGTTTGAACTCTGCTCTATCCCATCTTTTCGATGAACGTCAGTGACACGATGTAAACTTACGTCCGGGGTCTCTTGAGGGGAAAAAAAATTTCAATAATTGACTTTAAATGAAAAATATTCATAATGAAACTTCATTATTTTTCGAAACATTCTATATGTATTTTTATCGATTTTAGACTAACAAATATGAATGCGACACCCCCGCACCACATCTCTCGTGCACTCGCGTGACATGCGTAGCGAGAGACATTAAGCACTGACCACGTGCAATTTATTCTTAAGTACAAAATATAACATATGATAAAATAGAATTAGCTGATGAATTGATTTCAATTGGAAAAAAATTAAAATCCGATAGAAACATTGCAACGTCACCTGTCTCTCGCTCGCGCCTCGTATCCATCTTATATAATGTACGTATGAATGAACGCTCACTGCCTGCGCTTGTTAATGCTGGCCAGCGCGCTGCCCAATACTGGTATTCTCTGTTGTTCGATAACAAATAAATATCAGAAGACGAATTAAAAACATGGAAAAAACGAAAAGGCCGGTTTGTGGGGAACACACACACAATCACACACACACACACACACACGCGCGCGCGCGCACCGAAGAAAAAACTATAGGTAATGCAAAAAACGGAAGAGAAATCGGAGAACCAACGCGTACGTAGAGAATACACGCACAATTATAATTAATGAAACGAGATGCCGGCGGAGAGGGGAAATTTTCAAGTGTTTTGTCACAAAAATGAAAATATAAATTCAAACACAACATTCCGAACATTACCAATACCGTAAGATACATACCTGGCAGTGCATTATTTGTTGACCTAATTTCTCTTCGTGAGTAAACTTCGTAAGTAACAAGATTTGGAAAGAAAGACAAAGAAGAGACCATGAGTTTAAATGGGAAGACACACACACAAATACAAACACCCGCCCACACATATGTATACATATATATTTGACATGAATTAAGGTATAATATTCAGTGATAACATACGGCAACAAAGAATAAAAAATAAACATAATACTATTGATTAAATAAATGAAAGATACCGCTTGGTTTTATAGAACGTTCGTTAATGTGTGTCATACATTTGCAACATTTGGGGCCGAGCATCTGAAATAAAATTGAGAAAAAAAAACAAACAAATTTTGCGTTGGTAACGAAGCGCAAATGGCATAAGAATTGAACGAAACGAAAATTGATGGAAAAAAACAAAAATATGTGTATGCTAGTAGAGTATGTATGTGAAAAAAAGAATGAAAAACGGGAGCATTATAAACTGAATTAAAGCAAGTTTTTCGTGCATTTGTGACACCATAAAAATTTATGTGCGTGAATATGAATGTGATAAACAAATGTGAAAAGGAACATTAATATATATATATATATATATAATAAAATTGGGAATAGATTGTGATGGAGCTGATGACACGGAAAAAAAGATACGAATGTACGGCGACATATACAGATATATACGTACGTGTATACGTATGAATTGAAATAAAAAAACAAGATTCCTGCATGTGTGCTTTTGTGTAATGACATTTGAAAACACACAGTATTTATGCACAAAGGGAGTGGAATTTGTTACTAATGTATTCAAGAAGTCATTTGCTATTCAAAACGAATGAAAAATAAATAAGGATAAAGTATCTCCATGCGAAACGCGATGGACGAACTCGTGACGATAACAAAGTGATTGGAATAATATTTGAGCTGGATAATAAAGACGGATACAAGGAAAAATCCCGAACCAGCAACAACAGGAAAAAAAGTTATACAAACAAACTAATTTGTTGCTACGGTTTATTTGAAAATCTTTCCCTATCAACAAATAAAACAGGAATTGGGGAACATGTAACGTAACAACTGTTGTTACGTTACATGTTCCCCATTTCATATACATTGTCTGAAACCACCAAATAAAAAAACTGTTTTTCGGGTGGATTCTTTTTGCGTGTATGGAATGTAAACACCTACTCCACCCAAACAAGAAATAAAATCAATGTTTCTAACTTATTTATAATAAATATTATTCATTAACGATAAAAAAAAAATAAATAAATGCAGTTTTGTCACAATATATTTAGCACAATACCTAAATGTAAAAAACAGAATCCGATCACGAATCCCTCAATTTCCATATCTTTCATATTTGGATTAAATGCTCAGTTAAATTTCGCGCATTTCTCATCCAGTCCACTTTGTTTTTCGCTCCTGTTTCATATCTCGCACGAGCATTCATCGCATTTTCCAAATACGGAAATCCACGTGGCACACATATTGTGAAATAAATTATTGAATTAATAATCGCGCAACAATATGCAACCGAAACGAACTACGTGTGACTATAATTTCGCGTGTAGTTTTCCTGAGTCTATAAAGATGCGCAGTGATAAGAAGCCGGGTGTAGAGTCCTTATTCGCACTCTTGCGAACGCCCAGTGTATCTGGAAAGCGAGAAGTGGGAGGAGAATCAGCGCAAGCGCCACAATATCTTTCTGCATTCACGAATGGCCGGTCACCGTTGTTGCTGCTTCGTTCCTCATTCCGGTGTCCTGTATCAATCGACGTCACCTTTCTGCTCCGCTCTGCCATATACCTTTTGTTTGGTCAAGTCGTTTCAATAAATTGAGGAGTGAATCTATTCACTTTCGATCTTTCTCTTACTATCCATCGTGAGAAAGCAATTCACTCAAACCAAATTCGTGTGCGGGCTCGAGGGAAGAATTCTTTTTCACGGATAAACAGCTAGAACATGAGTTTATTACTTGAAGAAGACGAAGTTGACGAGTAAGTTTTTCCATTCCTGTTATAAGCAATTTATGTCAGCGCAAACTCCTTACTCAATATAAATTAAATATTCCCAATTCAAATTAGCGTATTATTTATGACAAATTGATTCATATTGAAAATGAATCAACGTGATATTGATGATAACAGAAATTAAACTGAATTGGTGTTTTCTCAATTTATGACGAGTTTGTTTCATTAAATTTCTAAATTTTGAGAACTTGTAGAAAAGTTCTTATGTTAACAGTAAAGTGAGAATAAAATAGTTATTCTCATTATTTGACTGGTATTCAAATAAGATAAAAGAATATGCATTGTTTTTGGTTGATAAGATTATCAATACATAGTCATGATAGTCCTAAGATTTGCATCGAATATAATTGTTGAAAGTAAAACTTGCATTGTGAATCACATTTTTTCCCCTTATTTTGTGTCTAACGAAAATAGAAATTATCTATTTTGTGTGAGGAAAATTCTCGTTACTATATTCGGAAAAAACTGTTGTTATTCCAAATGATACATTGATGAGATATTTTGAAACTAAAGTAATTAAAAAAGTAAATAGAAAAGTAATTAGAAAATTTCCGAAGAGTGAAGAATAATGAAAAAAAAAAATTTTTTTCTTTCATAAATAATCGATGAGAAAATTTTTTAGTTAAAATAATATATTGACACTATTGGTCTATGTGGTGGGAGGAAGAATGTTTATTAATACGACAAATTCCGGAGTGTTTGAATAAAAAAAGTGTAAAACGGAACGCGACGGTAATTTTGAAAAAATATGAATAAAAAATTAATTCACTATTAATGCTATCGGCGTATTATGGATATCAAGTACACTGAAGGTATATAAGTTAATGGCTTGCATGTCTGTGTGTGCTAGGTTATTCCCCGTTAGCAACAAAGTAGACGATCGATCCAGTTCCTTTTAATAAGGGATTCACTAGCACAAATGCATACGAAGAAATCCCCTCAGTGGGATACAAATTTTTACACATGTATAGTTTTTCTTCAATTTTTCATACTATTTGTTTCACCTCTTTTTATATTCTCACAAAGTTATAGGAAGTTGGCGGCTTCATACATGCCACACCTTCTCTGGATTTTTTACTATAGACATGGCAACGTCACTTGTATTTCCACATTAGGTATTGGCTTTTACTCATCAAAAAATAAGAGGGATTACAAACAATAACTCAGTCAGTCCAAATGAAGACCATTGTAGAGTGATATTCTCTACAAAAAGACATTTCCAATACAAAATGATTTTGTGACAAGTCGATGTAGCGAGCCTGGGCGCATATAGGCGGGGCGTCTATCGACAAGAGGACATTCCTATATCAAGTACATTTTCAGAAAAAAATGAAAAAAGAATAGTAAACTATTTTATCCCATCCGAGTGACACTATCGGTGTATTAACTCTGGATACCTAACACGCACACGCTAGCGTATACACAAGTCCATACTGTCTGTAAGAAAGTGGCTCCGAGAACATGCTTGAGAAGGTTGTTGCATCGAGTCAATATTTAGATAAACCGCTGAATCGTGTTCCAAATAAGAGATTGGTCTGTCACAAACTTATAAATCTGGGAAAATGAAATTTTAGCACAAAGCGAATCGGGAAATGTTGCGCCAATAACATTCAAATAAATAGTGATACTGTATTGCATGAAACACCATTGTAAAAATTCATTCGATTTTTCCAAACAGCCTTCACTGATATATCTGCAGAGGTATACTCTTTTCAACCTCATTATTCTGTGATAATGAATAATTTTTTATCGTAAAATGTAAATTCATTATGATGAAAAGGGAATGGACAGCGTACACTTGGCAACATCGTGTTCTCATCCTTTACCTTTTCTGGAGAGCTGATGGATTGGATGTTCAGATTTTTGCGCCTAAAGTTTATTAATAAAGTCCAAAAGGGCGAAGGTGAAGATTTCGTGATCATATTACGGTTTTTGAATGGAAGGTGGATTGGATATTGAAAAAAACCATTGTGAAATTTTGTCCGTAATCCCCGGTAAACCTGACGCAATGGGATCGGAAATTCATAAATCGTTATATCTCGAAAACCAATAGACCAATTCAAAATGATTAAGAAGGAAATCTAACCTTGTATCTCCACAGACAATCAGCACGAGAGGCATCTAAAAATTTGAGGTCGATATGCAGATGGAATACCTGAAGAAAATCATGAAAAATAAAAATTTGTTTATTTTGCGATTTGTCTGGCATATTTCGAATAAGAATGAGGCGCTTTATGCTCGTGAAGGAAATTTATTGCATAAATTTTTGTAACAGTGTAGAAATGAATATTAGATGACGCAATTAATTATTGTGCATCACTGACAGAGAGAGAAACATGCTTATATGCCTGTATCGCTCGCACTCACTTGCATGCTTCTCTAACTGTTGTGCGCATGCGTCAATTTTTCACGTAGTCTACGCACTGTATTATCTTTTCGTATAATTTTGAGTCCAGTGGATGAACTAGACTTTTCTTTATGTATTTTGATCCGCTGAATCCGAATATCGTATCAGTCGTACAGAAAACGCGTGACTCCAATTATTTAAAGGCATTTGTTTAAACAGTTGTATAAGAAATATCCTTTTGGTGATCAATTATTTTTTTCCAATATTTTGGGGCAATTTTAAAATGAAAATTATTCATATGAAATTCTGCTACAATCAACGGATTTGGAGTTATGAATTTTGGAAAATAAAGAAAAAAACGGATTTTTATCAACATTAATGGTTAATTACGAAAGCAAAAATTGATTAATGGTTGGTTTGTTACATACGAATGGATAGGGCATCTCTCGTAGTTTTTATTGAAATCATGAAAATCGTGAAAATATTGTATTGATGATTAGAAAAAAGTATTCAAAGTTGATGCTTTTTGGTAGTAATTCCAAATGCTCGTTGACGCGTGCGCACCGTGCATCAATATCTCTCACTCACTCTGACGCATTGAAAACCACCGTAGGCAAGGTTCGTTGAAAAATAAAATTTTAAAAAGTAATTTGCTATCTACTTAGCAGTTGATACTAAAATTTTTTAACTAATATATATGTATAAATATATAATAAGATGATTAATAAACAAATCATTGTTATCATATATAATTATTCTAAATGATATAATAAACTTAATAAATTAATGATCATTTTTCTATACAGATTTAATATAAAATAATTGATTAGCAAATTACTTTTCAAAAATTTAACTTTTTCAACAAACCTCGCCCACGGATTGTTTGAACGCGTAAAAGTGAGTAAGACAGGTATTGATGCGCGGTGCGCATGCGTCAACGAGCATATGGAGTTACTATCGCAAAGCACTAACTTTGTCTGCTTTTTTCTAATCATCAAAACAATATTTTTGAGATTTTCATTACTTCAATAGAAATTAGGAGAGCTGCCCTATCCATTTGTATGTAACAAACCAACCATTAATCAATTTTTGCTTTCGTAATTAACCATTAAAGTTGATGAAAATCCGTTTTTTTTATTTTCAACAATTCATAACTCAAAAGCCGTTAATCTTAGCTAAATTATATGTTAATAATTTTCGTCTTAAAGTTCCCCAAAATTTGAAAAAAAATATTCAGTGGATCAAAATACATCAAAATAAAGATTTAAGTTCACCGGACTCAAAATTGTACGAAAAGGTAATACAGCATATGTTGACAGAGCGGGAAACACATATCGCTTTGTCGCCCCTTGCCAGTGATGTTTCTATACCACAAAGAATGGATTTTTCTTTAACCCCACATCTTTAAATTTCTCTAATGCTGCTTTTTTCTCAAAATACGGGGTTCGACTTCACATAATTCACTACGTATTTTTCTATATTCAACGAGTTTTATAAAGAACACTTTTCAATCGCGTCATTATTGTTCGAGATATAACGATTTATAAATTTTCGACCACATTTCCTCGGGTACGCCGTTGCTTACAGACAAAAATTTCGCCATCGTCTCACTCAGTACTATTCCCCTACCTTTCATTCGAGTGTCATATCAAAAGTGAAAAATTCGTTAGCATCGCCTTCTAGACTGCGCCATAATCATAGAATTTGACCTTCCATACATCATCGTGTATAGAAAAGAAATACAAATCAATAGATTTTGCGTTCTTATCATGGAGACTAGAGTAAAGGAGGACGAACTCCTATTGCGATCATGATGAAAACTCGGTCGCGAAATCCGAAAAAATAGTTGAGTTCTGAATTTCGCCACTAGATGTGCTTCAGTCTAAGAACTACCAATCATGTGAGAGCGCGGAGTGAGCTGGGAGTTATGATGAATAGCATATTGTCATATGTTGGCGGCAGTTGCAGTTGTTTCGTACATTGTGTAGCACCACCAACAATATTAGCCCAATAGAATTAGAATTTGACCCGGAAAAAATTAAAAGTAGCCATTTTCCTTCGGAATTCGTTGGGAGGGGGGTCACTGGCAGTCTAAATTTTGTTTTGCGTGGTATTTGATCTGTTGCGTCATCCGCCATCTTTATTTTAAGGGTCAATTTTTATTTATTGAATAACTCGTTTATTTTCAATTTCACACGCAAAATGGTAATCACAAACGTTGTTTAGAATTAAATTTCCTACAATTTGGATTCTCATTCATTTTTTCCTAGGATCGATATTTTCCGATTTATACCCCAAAAGAGGGGATGAATTTAGTTTCATTAACCACTCGTTTATTTTTAATTTTACATGAAAAATTTTTATAAACAAAGTTATTTAAAATTAAATTTCCTACAATTTTGCTTCTTATAAATTTTTTGATAGGATCGATATTTTTCGATTAAGACTCGAGAAGAGGTGGGGGTGAACCTGAATGTTCTATTATCGCGTTTATTATTGATTTTTTCGTATCATTTCTTGTTTATTTGTTGATTGTTGTTGAAAATTTGATGACAATTTGGTTTGTTGAAAATTTAATTTGCTAAAATTATGATGCCGATTTAGTTTTTTTGTAAGGTTCATATTTTTGGGACGCACGCTTTCGATAAAGGAAAAGAGGGGTGTAAATAGTCAGTTATGATTTTGAACAACTTTGTTTATAACCATGTTTCGCGTAAAATTGACAATAAACGTGATAATACAATGATAAGATTTTACGCCCACCGCTTCTCAGGTATAAATCGAAAAATATCGATCCTACCAAAAAAATTGATAAGAACCAAAATTGTAGGAAATTTAATTTTAAACAACTTTGTGCATAACAATTTTCAATGTAAAATTGAAAATAAACGAGTTGTTAATCAAAGAAAATTCACCCCCTCTTTTGTGGTATAAATCGGAAAATATTGATCCTAGAAAAAAATTAATAAGAAGCAAAACTATAGGAAATTTAATTCTAAACAATTTTTGTGATTACCATTTGTCGTGTGAAATTGGAAATAAACGAGTTATTCAATAAACAAAAATTGACCCTCAAAATCAAGATTGCGGATGTCGCAACAGATCGGATACCACGCAAAACAAAATTCAGACTGCCAGTGCCCCCCCCCCCCCCCCCACGAATTCCGAAAGAAAATTGCTACTTTTAATTTTTTCCCGGTTTGCCCCTTTTTCGAGCTAATTCTATTGGGCTATATTGCTATCAATGAAATCATCTGATTTTTTTAATTGAAATATGGTTAGCAACGAGTATCAAAGTTGTGGCCCTCCAAGTGATATTCATATTAGTCTCAATAGTGTTTAAACAAATTTGTGTGTCGTAATTTTACGTAATATTATATTGAATTGATTAGGATTGTCAATATGTAGTTTTCTCTTTTCAAATTGTTTTTATAGCCTGTTTTACTCCATATCTGAAAAATTATACCTTTAGCCCATCTTCAAAATTCTTTATATAATTTCAACTCATATATTGCATCATTTCGCATCACCAACTTTGCGATCCACGGCACCGCTGACATTACTATCAGTCTCCTCACAACCTTGGGTCACCTATATAGGATTTGGCGTATCGTCATGTACGATACGCCAATTAGTCTCTAAAGCTTCGTGGCTACCATATTATATGTGTTCTTTGTGGGTCAATTAAACATGTATTAACACATGAAAAAAACAAGTATATAGTTGTGAATCAATTTCTTTCCTACAAACAATTCTTTACTCCTTGGGACAGTTCTTACCTACTCTAATATATCTCATCGCGCTATGTTGATCACCTCATTTGAATTATACAAATGAACGATGCATTGATATATCCCCATTATAATAATCTACTTTACTCGTTCTATACGCCCCGAGAATTTGGCTGTCACGAATTGTTTTGGGTCAGCATCGATCGCGGCTTTACTTACGAGATTCGGCAATCACGTCATGCTGCCATTAGACCGATTATCGAAAATTTTTAATCTACATCGTGGTATCAAAACATCGCTGGAACCAATCAATCGTTTCAGAATATTCGCAGCTTTTCTAGTCCTTATATATGGCGTGAAATGGTAGTTCAGTGTGACACATTTTTTTTTGTATAACATCTTTACTCTTTCAGTACTTTACGATAGCTATAATAGCGACCTGTTGGTTTCAATGTCTTATGTACAGAGAACACGTCCCATATAATACCTTAGATGAGCAATGTCTACTTACAACCGTGAAACTTCCGACTGGTATTAATTCTTTTGTTTGAACATTTTTTTCTGCTCATCAAAAAGGAAAACTCCCCTTTGATAACTATATCAACTTTTAGACCATCTGTTCAATCTTCTATTCACGGTTGATTAAAAAAACAATATCCGTGAAATTATCAATATTTCTTAAATAACAGCCAATTGGTTATAAAATACCGCTGACAAAGATTTCTGAATTAACTTAACACCACTAACTTATTACGCATAAGGTTTATCTTATGCTTTGTGTTCTCGTTTCCGCACCGCATTCTGAACTTCTTTGTCGCATGGGTCCCCCTTTGATCCTCCAATACACTTTATACGAATTTAAACTTATGAACAAACCAATTGTCCAGTTCAATAATAGCACCGCTCATAAAACTTGCACTTTCAGTATTTTCTATTTTCCACTTTTTAAGCACTCATGATATGTGAAAAAATTGGAGGAAAACAAATAACATTCGCAAACTTTTTTCTACTTCATGTATTCCAAAGTTCGACTTGATGTCAAACAAATAGTATTTTATTGACATACAACCGATAAGTATAGAACTTCCAAAACATTGAAATTGAATAAATTTGTTTTATTTATGTAAATAGAGATTTCTATACATGAAACTGGATCCGCCAGGGCTTTTTACATCTGAGTAGATTGTATTTTCTCAGAATAATTCATTGGCACTATTACGCTGTCACGTCGGGAAAGACGATGATGGCTTCAAAAGAACTCGAAAATAAATTTGGTACATCATGTTTGAGGTTATAATATAAAGCGAAAACCACTTATGTTTATAAATTCGGTAAAATTGAAGTATTATTGAGAAATACCTTGTATTATTGATTGTGGATTAATGTTATTAGTTTAACAATCATTTTTTACCTTCTCGATTATGTGGCATTTCATTATATTTCATCATCTAAGACTAGATAACTGTATATGCCCTGTATGAAATTTCAAACTTTCGCGCTGTCCTTGCACGTTCACACAATATCGGAATTAGCTAGCATAGACTATACCTCCCCACTACTCATACCGGCTCTTTGACTGAAGCGCCACTCCTTATTTTTTCGGATTTTGTGGACGTATCGACGATACGGAGTTCGTCCTCCTTTACTCTAGTCCCCATCAGTGATGCCAGAATGGGTGTGTTTGGCCGAACTAAGTCCTGAGTATACTAAGTTAGTCACTCAGTCGAAACAAATTTTTCCTCTATGCGGCTGAGTTCAGCCTGTTTCGGTCTGGACACACTGACTGACACAGTCGCAAACTTCGTCACTCACCGTTTCCGATTTTCAGATGAAAATCTTTGCTGACACTAACGTTGCATACTAGGTTATTATACATGTACTGGATACTTGTGCTGTCTTCGGCTTCGGCCTCTTCCATTGTACAATTATGAATGATACGTAATTTTGTTATATTTTATAGAACTGTTAATCTCCTTTGTTTGAATTGAATGCAGGTTACGGTAGGTATATTGCAGAAATTAAGATGGCGTCACAGCTGAGTGGCTTAGTATCTACAGAGTGTCCCGGCCGAAAACTTAGTTAGATATTCTTAGTAACTTACTTTCGTTGCTCAGGACTTAGTTCGGCCAAACACACTGAATGATGATTCTGGCAACAAGCAACATGAGTGGAGGGGGTGCCGCACACAAGCACAAACCGTGTTGGTGTAAGCCCCGCACTTCGGCTCATGGTTCGGTCAATAGAAAAAGGCAGAAATACTATCCATATCTCTGTTCTTACCGAACTTGGCCGAAAATGAACGAAGCTATGTCGGTACATCTACCTGAGGGTATATGCGAACCCTTAAATTCAATTTCATGATTTCAGGTTAAAATAGAATATGAGTATTGAGATGGAAATAATGTTTCCACAGAATTTTCATTTATTCGTCCTTATGAAAGATTCATATATCCCTATGTATATAAAATAAAAAATTGCATTGGGAAAATATGTAGATAATGTAAAAGGCCTATACGATGATGCCACGTGTAGGCAAGTGTGGTCCGAGTTCATATAATTGCTGCTGGACTTATCAAACTATTCGCTCTATTGGCACAATGGTACTGTGCTTGCAAGCGATCTGGTGAATTGCGAGTTCAAGTCACCTCAAATTCCTATTTTTTTTTATTTTCATAATTTGCAAATTTTTCTACATGGAATATAACAAAAATCCAGACATTATTTTTTCAAAGTGCGGATTATTTTCCACAATTTTTTCAATGCCTTGATATAGATTTTGAGTTAGTCAACAGCTTACAAGTTTCGAATTTCCAACACGAATACTGTGTTCTATTTTAACCTGAATACTCATATTTATAGAATACTCATATTCTATTTTAACCTGAAATCATGAAATTGAATTTAAGGGTTCGCACATATCCTCAGGTAGATGTACCTGACATAGCTTGATTCATCTTCGGCCAAGTTCGATAAGAACAGAGATATGGATAGTATTTCTGCCTTTTTCTATTAACCGACCCATGAGCCGAAGTGCGGGGCTCACACCAACACGGGTTGTGCTTGTGTGCGGCACCCCCTCCACTCATGTTGCTTGTTGCCAGAATCATCATTCTGGCATCACTGGTCCCCATGGTTCTTATGATCGAGGAGCAACTTGTAGGTTATGTTGGGGGTAGTTAAAACTGCAAAAATATTTCTCATCTGTGTCAGTAAGTATTAGGAAACTGCGCTTTCCGAGACGTTATCTGGTGATCTAAATTAGAACTAGCGCCTATAGGATGAATAACCATATAGGCCCGGTTTTATGAAGGATAATCCCGATTAGCTAATTCTGACAAGCAATGGCCGCTAGAATTAAGTTCCCCCACCGAAGTCTGAAACTGAAGCGCCGCGCTGTGGCGTTCTTCGCCACTACAGTTTGAAGCCTCTTCGAGTGCAGCGAGTTTATCCTAACCTCAAATATGTTAATTCCCATTATTGAGTATTATGAACAGAAGTACCCAAAATCGTTCAACGCGCAGCTAGGGGCACCAGGGGCGATAGGAGAAGGGACTCAAGGTGGGAGAACTTAATTTCAGCCGCCATTGTTTGCCGGGATTAGCTAATCGGGATTATCCTTCATAAAACCGGGCCATAATTGCCGTAATATCAGTGACTGCCACATTCGAAAACAAGTTTTGATGAACGATATGAAAGCATAAGCCAATTAAATAACTGAAATAGTGAAGAGAAATAAATTACTGAAATTATAATAAAAAGAAGTATAATGAATATGGAATCTTTCTCACATGAAAATAAAAGTAATGTTCACTGTAGTGTTTATTGGTGCAAAAGTCATGCATCAAAGCATGACACGATCCGCTTCCATTGGTTTCCGAAAAAAATGATAGTGTGGTCAGAATTTATAATAATTTCAAATGAGAGGAATTAATTGGTCGACAAGATGCTTGGGCCAAATTTCTTATTATGGGAAAAAAAATATCACCCTCCGTGCGAGCTTGTTCACTGCACTTCGTTCAAGACGATTATATTCCTTCTCGCAAGTATCATGAAAAACTCAATGTTCACAGCGAATTCCAAGTTTTCAACTTCATATTAGAGTATTTACAGCAGGGGTGAGCAGATCGAACGACGATAGAGGTAATCGGGAGAACCAGTGAATTTTGGGTTTTGACTTTTATGATGGTATAATCCCCGATTATAAGGGTCAGTACATACGTATCGCGCAAATAGGTATATGTAATGGTCGAATAGCTCCAATACACCAATCTTCTCAGAACTTAAATATAACTTCTGTGCACATATATCAAAAGAACTATGTTGTCGTGACGGCATAATGTTTGCTTTTCAATCTGACGACCCGTGTTCGAATCCTCGGACGATCAATTTCTTTTTTCTGCACAATTTTCTGTATGAAATACATAAAATATCAACACATCTGATGAATGAATTGATATTTCCGAACGCAAGAATATTCATCGGATGTTTTCTCATCAAATTCTAGAAAAAAGTGCATTCTCGTTACATTGAATCAATGTAGTCACAGAGTACACAAATATTTGTTCACAAATGAAACATTTTACATTAAAATTTTAAGTACAGTTCCATTTGAATGGCTCTGTTTGTCTACTCTCAGCCAGTATACGAAATACTGCTCGACGAAAAATCTCGAAATCCATCACTAAGTATTTATTGAGCCCAATTATTGATTCAGTTACGATCATACACGGTTTTACTAGCGAATTACGAAATCGACTCGAAAATTGAAGAAGTTTGTAGGGAAATAAGCTAATGATCGAACACATAATAGTCTAATGCATATCTGAAAATTATATCTTCATGATTTATACTTGATTCCGGATGAGTATAAGTTGATGAATATGTTTGTCGCGAGATAAATTGGACAATATAATAGTGGGTAAGATTTGATCCACCTTGTATTCGATATGATCTGTTTTACGAATATTTTATTATTAGTTGTACTTCAATTTTTGTACATCACCGAATAGACTTGAAAAAACTGGTAAAGCAATTTTTGAACATACATTTTTTCATGACTATGTGTTGCATTCGTTCGAATGATTTTGCCGAAATACTCTTAACTTTGATCGGTGATACACGTGACCACTATATGTAATTTTTTTTTAACTTCTAGCAGAATTATTGCAATGGCCAACAAAAGTGCCATATAGTTTTCCCGAATGATAGATTCGTACATACGAATATACGGAATATTATATATTATATAATTGTTAGGAGAAGAAAAAACATTCTTATGGGAATCGAACGCTAATCGTTTCATTGGCGAGCGAAAGTTCTAGCACCAGGGCTGTGTAGTCTAATATATTCCATTGTATTGAAGTTATATTTAAGTTGTGAGGAGAGATGTGGGTGAAGCTTACTTATTGCATTGCATACGTATTTGGGGTATAGTACTGCTGGCCGTCTATCTGGGTTTGACCAGGTATAAAACCTACAGCTGGTGTCTACTTGAAGCGCCATTGTGAACCATTGAGTGGACACTTTGCCCATGGCTGCATTACATATACGTCATTTCTGGACACCTGACCCTTATAATCCTCGACCGTCATAAAACCCCATACCCAAAATACGCTGGCTCTCCGGCTGTCCACTCTTATCGTAGATCTGGAGACGTTTGACCTATACCAGAGATGGGCAAAGTGTCCACTCTGTCCACTCAGACCTCACTTGTGGACATCAGCCGTAAATCTAGGTTTTATACCTGGTCAAACCCAGGTATACGGCCAGCGGTACTATACCCCAAATACGTATGCAATGCAATAAGTAAGCTTTACCCACATCTCTACTCACAACTTAGATATATAATTTCAATGCAATGAAGTATATAAGACTACATAGCCGTGGTGCTAGAACTTTTGCTCGCCAATTAAACGATCAGTGTTCGATTCCCATAAGAATGTTTTCTTTTTCTCCCAACAATTTCTCCCAATAATATGTAATATTTCGTATATTCGTATGTATGAATCTATCATTCTGAGAATGATATATTCATACATACTTCATGGCACATCTGTTGCCCACTGCAATAATTCTGTTAGAAGTTAAAAAAAATTACTTATAGCGGTCACGCGTACCACCGATCCAAGTTGAGAGTATTTCGGTGAAATCACTTGAACGAATGAAACCACATTGTCATGAATAAATGTATGTTTGAAAATTGCTTCACCAGTTTTTTCAAGTCATTCGGTGATGTACTAATGTTAAAGTACAACTAATGATAAAATATCAACGAAACAGGCCATGTCGAATACAAGGTGAATCAAATCTCACCCAAAATTATATTGTTTTATTTATTTCGCGACAAACATATTCATCAACTTTTATTCATCCGAAACGAGTATAAATCATGAAGATAAGATTTTTAGAGCATTAGACTATTATGTGTTCGATCAACAGTTCATTCGCCTACAAACCTCTTCCGTTTCTCCATGATTGAAAGTATGTATTTTAGGAAATATTTGTTAACAAAGGAAATATTAAATCAGGGAAATCGTTCAAATTGAATATTGATATCTAGTTTCGACCAGCATATTGTATAACCGGTCGAATAAAATATGTCAAACAGCTAATCAAGCGAAAGAAAAAAAATTCATCGTCCGAGGATTCGAACATGGGTTGTCAAATTGAGAAGCAAAAACTATACCGTTGCGACTGCGTAGTCCTCTTAATATACATACGCAGGAGTTATAGATAAGTTCTGAACAAATTGATGTATTGGAGTCATTTCTCCTTCACATAAACCCATTTGCGGGGTACCTATGTACTGATCCTTATAATCGCTGACCATCATAAAACTCAAAACGCAAGACACTCTGGCCCTCTCATCGTCCGATCTGCCAATCTCTGACTTATACTTGAAGACGAAAAAACACTTTCAGGATTGGAATGATAATGAAATTACTGGTTATAATGTCATAAACATTTTATTAAAATGTTACCTTATTTTATAAAACAGTACGAATTGAAAATAATTGATGACTGACAATTACATAGTCACTTTCATTTTTTTTTTCTTTCCCTTCTTCGCTCTCTTATTCTGCTCTCATACATATATTGTGTATTATTCAATCAAAATACACTCTCTTTGAAATTGTTCACAATACATGCTAGATTAAGTAATGCCTTACTTATTTGAACTTGTGCAAAATAAATATGTTTTTATTTCACAGTCAATTGGCTATGTTTTTCAGTTAACCATTCAATAGATTTTGCAGTATCTTCGACACATTTTCGTCTACCTTTTTTCGGAATTTGATTCCTTTAAGCTTAAATGGTTTGTCATCTTGAAAAACGGTACCGTCGGGAGAACAGCCTAACCAAGGATTTGATTCGGAAATAACCAGACCGCATTGTACCACTTCCATGGACATCAAATCCTCATAGGCTTCACGTACACAAGGCTCAGGTTTGAGCCATATTTAGTATGGCTATTAATATTATATTATTGCTACATGATGAGCTATAAAAGTAGTCCATAGATTTGGTTCTCCAGTCTGGATGTTCATTACAGTAACAAGTAAATAATAAATAAGCGTCACTGATTGTTATACGATACTCTCGTTCAGCTAGCCATACAGAATATAGCTCAGTACTCTTCAAACAAGTCGTAAAAGCATCTGTTGATGATTTAAAATTCGTCACAACAATTCTCAACACGGTAAATCTTTTCATTTTTCAAATCAAAAAGTAATTGCCATGATTCGTGGGAATCAATTATTGACCAAATTTTTTTCAGGACGTATCAAACTTGAATTAATATTATTACTATCATTATTAATTTCTATCGCTGTCTTATATCGCCCACATCTGCATAAAATAGTGAATAAAGAAAGAAGAGAGAAATAACATGATTCATTAATAAAAATACCATAGGTAAAAATCAATTGTCTGAAATTGAAATAGATTAAAAAAAAATTATTAATAATCTTACTATAACTTGATCTTAATGTGAAGTATAAAATTCATGATGTAAACTATTCACAAATGCCTCACTAAAGTTGAAAGGGGATTATCGTCCACCATTATTTTCCGAAATTCCTTTTCATATGAAGTTCCAACAAATTTTTCTAGGTTAATACTTGAACGTGATAAAGTGTCACCAGTTTCATTTTCAGCTGATGTTTTTTTGCCAGGGTTATCTGACTTCGTTTTCTTTGATTCCTTAATTGTTGCTTTTTAATTCTTCTTCCTTTTCTCGCCAAAGCAATCATATTCAAGTAAAGGCTTCATCTCATATTTTTCTATGGCCGATTTATGTGGTGCACCCCAGGCAAACTTTTTATATGTGCACGTAATATTTAAAAAATTTCCCAAATCATTTCTGTAAGTGTAAATGAGTACAAATATGAATGTTATTATTGATGACATAATTCTTATATTCATTTTATCTATGAGTATAATTATAAATGAAATTTTAGTAAAAATCACAGTAATTACTGGTTACGATATGAAAGTACTACCAAATATATTTGCAAGGGCTTCCTAATTTAGCCTCAAATGAGCATTCCATCCTAATTATTCGCCCATCTTTCGAAATTCGGCCCTTTATCTCGTGTGGCTTATTTTCTAAACTACTTTGTTTGTAAACAAAATACGATTATTTGGAACATGTCACTTTTATTGCCACTATTTACTTCGTCACAATTAGATATATGACTACGGTCGATCATATTTTCTCCCCCAGTGAAATTCCTACTGTTAGGTGCAGCAGAAGCAAATTTACAAATTTCTTATTTTGACATACGCATTTTTGTCTGTATTCAAATAGTTTTCAAATAAGTACGATTGCTTCACTACACCAGCTGATTACATTATCCTGAAATGAGCAATTCCTTTTTCGACCACAAATTGTTCCCATCGTTACAGTACCTCTTATTATTACAATGAATTCTGATGACTAATTTTGAAAGAGAATATTGGTAATAGAGTCAAATGTATAACCGTGGCCCAGCTCTCCGAGTATTTTCTAAATAATTATGAAGGAATAAGAACAAAACTTAATCTTTATCGCCATTTGAACATATTCCACAATAGTGTTATTGACTTTTTTTTTATGTTTCAATGAATCTTTCAATGATTACCATCATTCGCCTCACAACTCATAATGAAAATTGCTACGTCCGATATAGATTCGACTCCCGGTCCAGTCTCAACGCATACTTATATGTTTATGCACGCTATAATCAATCACTGCGAACCTAAGTGTGTGTTACCAGACTTGTAGTTCCCTATCTGAAGCATTGTAGACACTCCGAACATATTTTTCAACGTATTAATGTTTGGCGATGTGTCCCACATATTCAAGCTAATATCGGTAAGAGTAAGAGGAATTATTGTCTCTGAAATTCGATATTTCAGAAGTATCTTAGTATCCAAGAGACACAAATATATATTTAAAAACTTCACCATTTCTTCAGAATTTGGAATTTCGAGAAACCGTCGCGCTGAACAAGTACCAGAATTTACTTTTTGTTTCTATGTGAATCATCTAATGGTGCGCTTGGGTGGGAGTCAAAACGTTCCGATGGCAAATCGCGACGTGCCAGCCTCACGTCTTGTCGGCTATTTCCGACTCGGCGCTCCCCTCTCAATACCTATACTGAGCGCTCCCCTCTCTATTACACTACACATTTGCTACTTCACGTGTGTGCAGTGTATCGGCACTATACTCGTGAATGTATGTATTGGAACGAATTTAAAAAAGCGAGGCGTCGCTTCGAGCTGTTTTAATACGTTGCAAGTGTTTATTAATTTTGAAAAATATGAGTGACACTGATAGTAACAGTAAAAGGTTAGTTTATGGTTTATTTCCTTACACTCATTATATATTAATCATATACTTCTCCTTATGCATGGTTTTTACCTAAAACTTTCTGCATATGTGTATTCTATTTTATTTGTTCGTTAAGATTAGAGTGTCAGAGGTCAGTATAACCATAGGCACGTTTATCCAGATGGCGTAGCGCTTTTCGCTTCATACATATAGTGTTGTGTAACGTGTACGATGCGTGATGCACTCGTTCGCACCTCTCTCTCACTTTTATGTTTCTCTTTCTTACATTCGTAAGCCACTACGAATTTAACGGAATATAATAACTATATAATATATAATATTTGTAAAATTAATTATAATCATATATTATATATATTATTTTGTTATTTGAAATAATATTTTTACAAATTCAGAGTCAACAATAAAGGTGTACCCAGGAAAAAATGTGATCGATGATGACATGATAAGCACTTAGAAAAAATTAATCTGCACAGAAGAGACAATATGCTAAATCGACAGAATTTACATCGCTTTATTCAAATGTACACAATGATTGTATACCAATACAACATGACGAAGTTTCCGGCAAACAGTAAGATAATTATTTTTATTAATATAAAATATTTTTTTTTAACGTTGCGGTCATATGCAAATAATTTTAAAGTGGACAAGTTCTCAGACGAGAACGTAATCTAAAATATCGAGAGCGACCCAGAAACAAACTTCATTCTATTCCATTACTCTATATGTAGCTCTATCGCGAGTGACCAGCATTGACGGTTCATTAAAGTATACCTGGAATGATGACGCATGAACAAATTTTCTGATAAACCGCTATATAGTCTGATATACCGGTATATGATCATATCAGGAAATGATATATGAATAAATATGGCTATATCAGGGCAGATACGGCTGTATATGATGTTCTCATATATGCCTATATTAGAAAATATTTTACCGGAAGATACAAAATCATATGCGGACATATCTGGCCATATCTGGCTGTATGTATTAAAACTTGATTTCCTTATTGATATATCAATATATGTATGTGGTCATATTAGGTTATATGAGGCCATATCAGGTAATGAAATATAACTATATACAGCCATATCTGGCTAGATATAGCAATAGATACTTGGTAAGAGATCTTTTGATATGGCCTGATACGGCCGTATATGACCATATACGGACTATCAGACTATATTTGCCCTTATTATATTATGGGCTTATCTGAAGATATTTTTACGGCCTTGAAACGCTGCCTATAGCGAATTTTTCATCCCATATAATTTCAGGAAAACCAGGAATAATTATTGTAAATGATTGAGTGTACTGCAAAAGTACATGAATAATACAGATGAACTTCACAATATCTGGACTGAATAACTACTTCATCATATATAGAACATGCAGTAACCGAGGACTATATTCGTGAATGCACGTGTATTGGAACGAATTTGAACAAGCTTGGCGTCATTTCGAGCTGTTTTAACAGCACACTACACTTGTAGTGTTTATTAATTTTGAAAAATATGACTGACACTGATAGTAACAGTAAAAGGTTAGTTTATGGTTTATTTCCTTACATTCATTATATATTTATCATCTACTTTCACTTGTGCATGCTTTTTACTTCAAATTTTCTGCATATGTGTGCTCTATTTTATTTGTTTGTTGAGATTAGAGCATCAGAGATCAGTATAACCATAGGCACGTGCATACACATGGCGTAACGCTTTTCGCTTTATTTATGTATATATACAGTGTTGTGTAACGTGTACGATGCATGATGAACTTTACAATATCTGAACTGAATAACTACTTGATCATATATAGGACGTGCAGTAACCGAGGACTCAAGAACATCATTGATCATCGAAGCTAAGCAGCAGTGAGTGCGGTTATTATTTAGATGGGTGACCGTATTGTTATAATATGGATTCCATGTTCAAGAGGTATTTCCAATTTTTTCTTTATGACGCGTTCCATATGATCTCTTTAGTACGTAGAATGCAATCAAATTATTTTCATTCATTATTTAACATTGAATGTGCTGAAATTGATTTTCCATACAAAGCCTGATCTGGCCAATTTTTTAAGTAGGCCTGATATGGCCATATAAGGGCTTATCAGAAAATTTTTTCACTGAGATTTAAGATTTGATCACGGAAGGAGAATGGATCCATCAGTTTCATCTTTGCAAGAGGAATTTCAAAGGATATATCCAGCTAGACTTATTACGTCACGAGGAATGATAACTGTATTTATTACATTGAGACAGGGACTGACAATATTCACTTGGAGCTGTCAAAGTCTGAAAACGCATGCTCCAGATGTACACGATTCTATTTGTGAAAAAAGTAGCGTTTTATTATTGTCTGAAACATGGCCTCCTGATGGAGAAGAAGTTCAGTTACCTAATTTTAATTGTATCGTTAAATTCAAACGAAAAAATGTTAGAGCTGTTGGAGTTGTTTCCTATTATAACAAAAATATGTCACATATTTCTACAATAAATATTAATTCATCAGTACGAAATGTTAGAAACAGTGGTCGGCGATTTGTGCGCTTCTCAAATTGTTATGAACGATGGCAGAGAATGACTTATGGTTATTGTGTATATTTCACCTAATCAAAAGATTAAAGATATTATTTTATTTTTCCACCAAGAATTACTTCTCTACCGTCATAATGGTTCAAGAATCTTACAAGAAAAATTTGACGCACTTCCACTAATTTTAGCAGGTGACTTCAATGTAAATTTCGCAACAAATGAATCCAGACTATTAATTACCTTCCTTCAAGAGGAATTACAACTAATTAATAACGATTCGAGGGAATTTACAACTAGATATGGAACGACAATAGATGCAGTATTTTCCAAATACTTTGATTACATTAAATCCAAAACTTCCGTGACATATTTCAGCTATCATTGGCCAATTATCACTTCATTCCGTTAAAACCAGCATCAATTGTTACTATTACATAAATAAGGGGAATACACCTGATGAAGCAACTTGACAGTATTGTAAACACAAATATCTAATTCTAATAGATCTTTGAAATATATTTCTTTTGTAAATGATTCCATAAAACTGAAACAATCATTTCAATATAAACAATTATATGAATATTTGTTATACTTTCATTTTCACTTCGTTCAACTGAAAAAAATATTTGAATATAAATTTAGATGTTTCACATCTGCCATACATCCCACGACGACCATGATGTTTTCGCAATAACATATTTTAACGTTTCAGTCCACAATCACTTGCTATTCCCCATCGTTCAAAAGATATGAATTCCGAGGTAGAGTCCAGTTGTTTGAGTCTATACTGTGACACCACTGTTGTTTTTTCTCTTTGAATGTTTTGACGTGAATATGTGTATAGATCTGGACACCTAAACGACTACTTTTGTTTCCATGAATTATATAGATTTAAGTTTCGTCAATCGATTCCAGCCATTTCCATAGCTTGCTCCTCACATTCTCCCATTCACTCTCTGGAATATGACTTGAATTATTTTCCATAAACGATGCAAGTCAATGCAGAATAATTTAATCAATATACTGATATTCATTCAGCGAAAAAAAATCAACCATAATGTACAAATCTAATTATTTATCGCAATATAACATTGGAATTATGATCGATTAATTAGTGGATCTTTTTACTCGGTAGTAACTTGATCCATGAATAAATGATGATAAATCACGGCCTCAACACTATTAAATACGACAAACAATAACCCATATATAAATTAGTGACGTTTTTGGAGAACAAAACGACTCATTCCGACTACTACCAGTTGCAAAATTATTTTTACCCAATTAAAAAACGTTTCATTTATTTAAACAATTCAATTTCCGTCGCTAGAACCTAATTAATCGTATTCTTGATTTTAGGACCATCTTCTCGTCTGTTTAGGGATAACGAGTGTTTTTTTGTTGTATAGAAATGTATAGAAAAACAATTATAAAAATTGATTAAAGTTCGCGTCATCTAAAATTGTCATTATACTAAACCAATCACGACTGTGTTGATGAACGAGAGTATGAGTCGGTTCTAAGTTGGAAGTGGGGCAGAAATTTTTCTTGCTGTAATGTTGAAATGGTAACAGATCGTATGTGTAACGCGGATATCCAACGTCGCTTTGTACCATGCGATCTTGGTGTGTGCGAACGCTGGCCGAGATTATATAATTCACTTGATTGCTTGCATCAAATCTCTTGTCAAAAGAGAATTTGAAAATTGTTCGTTATCGAATTCTGTATTCTAAATATATACTATATACGCATTTAGTGTTTTTAAAACGCAATTTTGCTTAAAAAGAAGAAATGCCAAATTGCCCGTGTGGAGAGTCCAAGATCCAATTGGAAAATCATATTTGTAATCTCAATTTTGAACCCAATGAAAAAGTAGCTGAGAAACGTGAGAGTGCTGTAAGGTAGGAAAGTTGAATGGAACGAAAGGGAAAATAATTCCTTTAGATATAAATTAGGTGGAAAATGATGTACATGAGCTTATGGCAATTGAATTCCAGCATCTTGGAAAACGCGACGAAATTACATCATTCCTCTGATTCGCGCATCCGTTTTTCACGCATGTCTACCATGGCTTTATTCAATTCATGTTTCATATTTTATTATAGATACAGTGACGGATCCGTACGATTGAGGAATCCGAATATTGAATTAATGGACCAAGACATCCTTTACCATTTGGCACTTGGCAGTGGTTCCCATGACCTTGTAGAAATGTTTGGAGATGTCAAGGTAATGAAAATTTATTAATTGCTATATAATTAACTCGGGTATAGCTAGAGCTACATTATGGTATCAAACTTAAAATTTGTTTAATGGGTACATATTATAGTAGTTTAGAATCGATGGGTATTAGCTAACTTGAATCAGGGTGGCTTTGACAGCTAACAGGTACATAAAAATGATACTCTTCAACGTTAAAATATCAAATCTGGTTTTTTGATATGTTGGACGAAGCAATATTAGAAATGCATATTCACTTTTGCCAGACGCGTGTCGCGGGTCGTAACTTCTGCTAGACGTTCCAAAGCTCTATCAATAATCGGGACATCCATTTACTCCAGGAATGCTTAAATGGCGCTCTTGGGGCTCTCAGTGCGCTCCCAGATCGCGCTAAGTTTGGCTTTGGCAACGAAAGTGGACTTCATATAAATTGAATGCATTTGATGTTTTATTAAATTTTAGTTTTTACCATAAATATTAGACTGGGCCAAAAAAATCGACTATTTTTTTTTTTTGAGTATATCGAAAATATTATTTGGGATGACAAAAAAAAATGATTGTGAAAATTTGTGCCCTTAATATTAATATTAAGAGATCTGTCGTCGTAATTTTTTATCCTTTTTTACTGAGCGGGTTTTCGTCTCATAACTCCCAAACCATCGAGATAAACGAAATTGACTTAAGTACACTTCTAGAAGAAAATTGAATGCTCTATAAAAAAGGTTTGAGTGAAATTTTTTGTCAGGTGAACCGTTTCCTTATAACCATGCCTTGAACTTTCGTACGATTTTACAATTTGAGTTTTCAGCTTTGGAATTTTGTAATTCATGTAAAAACCAGGATCCGGAAAAAAGCCAATGAATATTCTCAAAGGAAATTAAATTCTCGACAAAAAAGTTCTTTTAACAATTTTGGCTAAATTCACTCCTTCAAAAGTTATTCAAGGTTAAATCTGAAGTCAAAACGAAATTCTTGTTTTTTTCGCTGGAGATTTTTTTGCGAAGGACTGAATTTAGCCAAAATTGTTAAGAGACCTTTTTTGTAGAGAATTTAATTTCCTTTGAGAATATTTATTGGCTTTTTCCGGATACTGGTTTTTACATGAATTCCAAAATTCCAAAGTTGAAATCCCAAATTGTAAAATCGTACGAAAGTTCAAGGCATGGTTATTAGGAAACGGTTCATCAGACAAATAATTTCAGGCAAACCTTTTTTATAAAGCATTCAATTTTCTTCAAGAAATTCACTTAAGTCAATTTCGTTTATCTCGATGGTTTGCGTGTTATGAGACAAAAACCCGCTCAGTAAAAAAAAATCAAAAATTACAATGATAGATCTCTCAATATTAATATTAAGGGCTCAAATTTTCACAATAATTTTTATTTGTCATCCCAAATGATATTTTCGATGTACTTTACAGAAAAAAAAAAAGTCGATTTTTTTGGCCCAGTCTAATAAATATAATAAAATTATACTTATAACAATGAATATTTCTCAACAACAATAATTAATATGCAAGGATAGTTATTGATACAGTTTTTCATAATGATCATTAATACATAAAAAATGGAAACGTCATAGAAGCTTATACGTAAAAAAACATTCATTTATCTTTGTTGTCGTCATCATAAACTAAAGTATAATTTCATTATATTTATAGTAAAAACTCAAATTTAATGGAACATCAAATTTATTCAAATTACATAAAATCAACGTTACTAACTCAAATTTAATAAATCAAAATCAATTTGATAAGTTCCCATTAAAATATTACTGAATGATAATCATAAAATTGCTTTAGAGTTAATAAAGAACTTTGGTTTGATTGAATTGTCTGATAAACCCAACTAATGTTTGCACTCGCACTCGCATGCATAGATCACATAGTCACGCTCTCCACGAACCTTCTACCGCGTCTGGAGGATGTCAGACCCTTCGGATTGATCTGGCTACTTAGACAATATCATAAAATAGTCGCCCAAATAACATATATAGAATTCAGCCTTGGTACTATAACGTAGATGGATGTCCTGATTGTTTATAGAGCTCTAAAGTATCTGGCGGAAGTTATGCCCCACGGCGAGCATCTGGCGACAGTGAATATAAGTTTTTGATACTACCTCGTTAACAATATTAAAAAATAAGAATTGATATTTCAATGGCGAGAATTAACATTCTTATGTACCTTTAGTACCTGTTACCTGCCAAAGCGACCCTGCTTCACGTTAGTTCAAACCCATATATTCTAACCTACTGCAGAGGTGTCCAGATCTACGATAAGAGTGGACAGCCGGAGAGCCAGCGTATTTTGGGTATAGGGTTTTATGACGGTCGAGGATTAGAAGGGTCAATACATTGGGACCCCGAAAATAGGTATATGTAATGGACGAATAGCTCCAATACACCAATGTGCTCAGAACTTAAATATAATTCCTGTGCATCTATGTTAAAAGGAATCCGCAGCTGCAACGATACAGATTTGAATTTCAATTTGACGGTCCGCGTTCAAATCCCCGGACGATAAATTTTTTTTTTCACATATTTTTCCGCATGGAATAAATCAAATAGTAACGCATCTCATGAGTGAATATATATTTTGAAACGCATGAAAACCCGTTGCATTCTTTTTATTCAATTCCACCAGAAAGGGTGTTTTCATTGTATAGAATCAGGGCAGACAAAATACACAAATATTTGTTCACAAATGAAACATTTAATATTAAAATTTCAAGTACATTCGAATCAAAATATATAACCAGGGAATAATACCCAGATCGATAAATATACATATAAATAAGATAAACTAAGAAAATAAATTACACTTACCCTTTCAATTCGTCAGTGTGATTATTTGACCGTTCGATATGTTTTATCCGATCGGTTATTCAATATGCTGGTCGGAAGTAGATATTGATAGCCATTCGAATTATTTTCCTGTCAAATTTTCTTTCTATTTTTGATTAAATGTTGCATAAAATACATACTTTCAAATATAGGGAATCGCAAATTCTCAAAATCCATCACTGAGTATTTATGAAGCTCAATTATTAATTCAGTTACGATCATACATGGTTTTACTAGCGCGTTACAAAATGAAGTATATGTTGGTCGCGAGATAAGTCCAAACAATGTAATAGTGGGTAATAATTGATTCACCTTGTATTCGATACGGCCCATTTTACTAGAATTTTATCATTATTTGCACTTCAATGTATGTACGTCACTGGATAGACCTGAAAAACCCGGTGAGGCGATTTTTAAACACAATTTTTTTTCATGACCATGTGGTTTGTTTCGTTCAACTGATTTGGCCGAAATATCTTTAACTCGGATCGATGGTTCACGAAAAAAGGCCATGTACGACCACTGTATATAATTTTTTTCTAACTTCCAGCAGAATCATCAAGGTGGACAAGTATGTGCTGTACAGTTTCTTCAAATGATAGATTCATACAGATGAAAATACGGGATATTTTATATTATACAATTGATAGGAAAAAAAAATGCTCATGGGGATCGAACGCTGATCGTTTCATTGACGAGCAAAAGTTTTGGCACGGCGGCTGTGTAGCCCGAAATATTTCAATGCATTGGAATTATATTAAAGTTGTGTGCAGATCTGTGGGTACGGCTCACTTATTGGATAGCATATGTATTTGGAGTATAGCACTGCTGGCCGTATACCTCGGTTTGACCAGGTGTGGAACCTATGTTTACAGCTGATGTCCATCCAGTGGAGTATGGGAGACCATTGGAAGTACAAAGAGGACAGTTTGGACAACTCTGCTATACTCTTAATACGTATGCTCTCCAATAAGTAAGCATAAACTCAGAATCTGAAAAAATAAATAGATTTGACAAAATTTTCACTTTGGAACGTTCATTGATTCCAATAATTCATCTCTTTGTGCGTAATGAAAAAAGAGAAATATTTGTCTATCATTAGTGCATTTTGTTGTTAAGACAATTATCAATTTATAATTTAATGATGAGTCAGATTCGATCCAAATGCAATACTTATTCTTTTCTTTAGATGTCTCATATTCCAAAAAAGTGATTGTTCAGTGTAACCAAATCCTTCGGGTGAACGAGGATCTACATTTTTTATCTCTCTCAGAATATGGTATGGTTTTATCCTTTCAACCCATTAACGCTCACAGGACGCAATTTTAACATCTGAGTTTGAGCTGTCGCCATGTGATGAATTCGAAAACGAAAAAATGGGGAACCACTGTTCACTATGTTTTCGAATGCGCTCTTTCGAACGGTGATTGTTAAAGTTCTGCCAGAAGAATTTAATCATGGAAAAATCGAAAATACGCCAAAAAGACGGGATTTTTCGATGACGTTCTTTTTTTAATCGAGTTTTCGTTCCTTTTCGATTTTTTTTCATGCCTAAAACCAATTAATATCGGGGCCTTGATGTCGAAACTAAAAATACATGAGGTTTTTTTTTTTTTGTGAACGTTTTGGCAAGCCAAAATGGCGGCGAGAATGAAAATTTTTTTCTCGAAAACTATATACTTGAGTAAAAATTGTCTAGGAACAAAAATGTCTTAAAATTAGTTAAAGAACACTCTCAATTTTTTTTCAGTAGGGTCTGATAAAATTTTTGAATTTTGAAAAAATTACGAAATCGAAATTTCGACAAACGTCGTCAAAAAGTCTGAAACTACGGTAATTCTTTTTATTTACACACTAAATTGATAAAAAAAACGTCTTTAGTCATAAATAAATGTCGCCCGATTCTCACCACGTGGAGGTAGACGTTACCGGAAATCTTTTTTAATTTTTCCGATTTTTTTTTGGGTTTCAAAATTGTTTTGGTTTTTTTTAATTTCTATATTTTTTTTTTGGTTTTATTTTATTATTCTGTTTTTTTTGGTTTTTTTTCCATTTTCTCCTTTGAGTTTTTTTGTTTTTTGTTGTTTTTGCAACCCATTACATCACATGTTTATTGTAATATTTGTAATCATTTATCTGTAAGTTTTATTGAATGACTGAAGGCAGAAATACATATTGCAATTCTCACAGAGTTTATTACTTCTGACTGCACAGTTTCCTTCATTGCAATTTTTTGTTTTCCCGTGAGTTTTGAGGGAATGATTTTTTTTTTCACCTGTGATTTTTCAAGATACTTTCGACTGATATTCAGAGCTACTTCTTTCGACCCAATTGGGTGAACATCCTTCTAACGAAACTTTGACCAATGAAATACTACTCTCTGACCAAAATAAAAGTCGGTTAGCATCTTGTTCTTTTACGGAACTCTTTGAGTTATTTTTTTCACTTGATTTGAAAAGCTATATTGTATCTTGTGCTGTTGCCAATAGTTATGACATTTCTCGGGAGCAATTAGAGTCATTCATTGGGATAATTATATTTACTATGTTTAATAGAAGGCTATCTCAAAAAGACTATTGGACTACCGATACTTCATTACGATCGGAACCGATCGCATCTGCAATGTCTCGGCACGAATATGAACACGTGAAGTCACATATAAAATTTTGAATGCCTGGTGATCAGAACGACAACGACAGAGTCTGACGAGTCCGAAAAATACTAAATATATTTAGAGTGTACATCAGACAATTTTGATTTCTTTCCACAGCTCTTTCCATCGATGAGATGATGATTAAAGACTTTGGAAGAAATTCCCTCAAACAGTTTATAAAATCTAAACTTATAAGATTTGGGATAAAGATGTGGGCTTTATGTATTCCTGAAGGTTATCGATTTGATTGTGATATATACTGTGGAAAAAAATCGCTGGCTGGTGATTTTTACCCAACTGTGTTCAGGGAAGTAGGGTTGTTCTCCAAATATTGCAACAATTATTTATAAATACTTCCCTTAGAAGGTTGTCTCGGTACCATCTTTATTTTGACAACCACTTCACTAGTCCACATTTGTTACTTCATATGAAAAAAATCGGTCTTAGAGCAACGGGTACAGTTAGAAGTGATAGAGTTTCAGAAAAAAAATGAAACAGATAAAGAAGCTGCTAAAGGTACCTACGTTGTAAAGCACGAAAAAAGCAGTAAAATGAATTTTATCACGATCGCTGTTTCAAAGCCTGTTTCGATTACTTTCCACTGCTGTGGGCGTTACTCCGTTATCAACTGTCAACCGTTAGAATAAGACTGAGAAAAAAAGAATCAACTTACAATATCCAAACGCTTTCACTTGCTACAACAAATTTATGGGAGGCGTTGATGTCCACGATCAACACTGTAATAAGCTTCTCCCAATACTGAGATCTAAAAAATGGACGTGGGTTATTATTACGCGTTTGATACAATCATCTATTACTAACGCCACTATTTTATACAATACATGTAACAAAGTTGGTCAAAAAGTCTATTTCCATTAGTACACATAATTATTCTCCAACTTTTTCTGTGTTACAGAATAATTACTCAATACTTTTTCGTAAGATTCATAACATAGGAAAGAGTCAACTTCCGAATCACTATTATTACCTTCAGAACTATTGCTATCCGACTCGTAGCACTCGTCGGATTCGCCAAAATCGGGTTCTCCAGATATATCAGGATCTGGGATATAAATAGCATCAATCAAAGTATCTTTTCCAACAGTTTCAATTCGTCTTTGTTTTTTAGTACGCGTTGTCATTGTGGATTAAAAATTGTGTGTTTTGTTGGATTTGGTTCAGTCACAATTCAGTCACAGTCAGTCAAAATCGAGAAAACATGCTAATACACGGAGACCGTTATTTTCTCATATATTTATTTATTACCTCAAAGTTACCTCAAAGACAATCAAAATGCCGCAAATATATTACGTTCGAATATGTATAGAAATGGCGACTCTATCAATCGATCATATCAATGCTTATACAGTTTGGTGCTTAAACATTTTGCCCTCGAAAACTATGGATTTGAATGAAAATTTGTTAATAACAAAAATGTTTTATTGTAAGGATTAGTCAAAGAACGCTATGGACTTGCTTTCAGACTTTTCGACGACGTTTGTCGAAATAGCGATTTCGTAATTTTTTCAAAAATCAAAAATTTTATCAGACTACTGAAAAAATTTGAGAGTGTTCTTTGAATAATTTTAAGACATTTTTTTTCCTACATAATTTTTGTTCAAGTCTATAGTTTTCGAGGAAAAAATTCTCATTCTGGCCGCCATTTTGGCTTACCAGAAGTCTCAAAAAACAAGAATAACCTCATGTATTTTTAGTTCAGACATCGAGGTCGCGATATTGATTGGTTTCAGGCATGAAAAAAAAATCGAAAGGGAACGAAAACTCAATTGAAGAAAAAAAAACGTCATCGAAAAACACGTCTTTTTTGCGTATTTTCGATTTTTCTATGGTTAAATTTTTTCTGGCGAACTTTTAACGATCACCATTCGAAAGAGGACACTCGAAAACATGAGGAACAGTAGTTCCCGATTTTTTTGTCTTCGAATTCATCACATGGTGACAGCTCAAACTCAGATGTGGAAATCGCGCTCTGTGAGCATTAATGGGTTAAATGATATCGAGAATGGCTTTTTCTTTGTCTTGTTCCTTATACAAATCTACGGAACGGCTGGGAAAAAAATATATCAGACACAATATTCATTAGCAATCGAATCCCCATGAACCTGTTTTATAGCCAAGTCTTTCATAATTAATGTATTTTGAATTCCTCACTTCACTTACTTTCACCGGAGCATTAATGCGAAAATCACAGAAGCGACATTTTTCATATTCAATTAATATCCGTAGTATTTTTTGGGGAAGCTCGCATTGTCACATTTTTACATTTCATCTCTTTGGTAATAAGAAAAGTATTTCGTAACTACTATACGTAATCAATAGCTGACAATGTCGCCATAAATAAAAAGAATGTACGTATTGATAGAAGGATGTCTTTGGATTTAATACGGTTCCTTAATAAATTCAACAAATGGTTCCTCAGGAAATGTTCTCAAAGGAATATTCTTAACATTGAATAAATGATTCATTAATGTTAAAGAAATCGTTTATTTGCTAATGTCACGTCAGAAGAACTATGACAGGTTAAAATATCTCTTTTTATGCCTATTCCAAAGAATAATAACAAAGGATAGGGAAGAGAGATGCAATAATAAACATCTTGAATTCTTGAACTGAATTTCAAATCATTATTTAGTTAATGTTATTGCTGAATTAAATTGATTTTGATTGACATAGGAAATAATATTCAAACAAGTTATCTTTGATACAAATCGTCATTATTGATTAATTAAATCGAATAAAGTATAATAAAATTGAACTCATTGATTTATTCAATGGATTACGTCCCGACAGTAAAAGTGAGAAGTGGCCGTTTGAGCCGCGCTACAGATATACTATGAATGGAAATGCGCGTTCCTTTTTAAATTGATTCACATCAAAATGAATTGATTTCATAATTCGAATCAATCATTTTCAATTTGAAGAGGTATTCAGATATTGTATATATCCAATTGAAAATATTGGATGATTCAAATTCACTCACCTTCATGACGATAATAGATTGATGATGGAAGAAAATATTTTTTATCTGAATATTCAAGGAAAATAATTTGTGATTCGCTATAATTGTTTGTTTGGAATTTTGTAAAATAAAGAATTAATTCAATGTAAATCAATTGATTCTTTATTTTTGTAATAATTCCAACTTTTGTAACTTTATTTGACTTTAAATTTATTGAGTAATTGAATTTTCGAAAAGCAATAATTCCAAATAATTGTGTAGGAGAACTTTCCAGTATGACTTCCTTTTGCAAACTGATTGAAAAGTCTTCGGGATATACTGTTGCAATCGCCTGATATCATCCCTTCTTTCTCATTTAATTAGCTTATGGATACATTCTTGGTGTGATGCAACGCGGGACGTAATCATAGTTTCATATATAATAATGTTTATTTATTCCTTATACCTATCTTCCTTAACCTACTTACTGTTAACGAGAAAGAGAGAGCTCCCACCTTCCATCCATCCCATTCACACCGCGACTTCCGTTTCCGCCGCTCTGCCCGACTTTTACTTTTCAGTTTACTACTCCCTCCTCTCCCTCCTCCCGTTCATTCCCACACCCCACCACTCCTTTATGTTATTCAGTCAGTCCTCCTCATGCCTGTCCTCAGCTATGACCTCCTCCCTCACGTCCGGCCAGCCTCTTCCTGCCCCCCACTCCTTGCATACCTTCATAGCGTGCTCCCAAGTTTCATCGTCACTCCCATACACCCCCCCCCCCCCCCCCCATCTATCCTTCTCATCTCCTCCCCTAGCCGAAACCTGACCATCCCCCTCCACCTTTCCGCCTTCCAACCTTTTTTGATGTATCCTAGTACGCCTGTTCTTTTCATATATCTTTACTCTCTATTTCCCTTCGTTTATACTAACTTTCCCCACCTCTACTCCTCCTGCTTTTCACTCCTTTCTTTCACCAATTCCTCTCCCCTCATCAATCTTACCTCCCATTCTTTTTCCTCCTCCTCTAGCCCCCACCCACTTTTTTCGTAAAGTCCTCTCCTTTCCATTCTTCCGCCGCTTTCCCCGCCCTTCCTCTCCTCCTCACTTTCATCCTACATCTCCAGGCTATCTCTCCACCTTTTCCATTTTCCAGTCTCCTTTCATACCCTCATGCCCTCATTGCAGCCTTCCTTTTCAGCATTCATTTCTGCAGCTCCTCCCTGACCATGTGCCCCGGTACCCGCCTCGACACTCCCGGCACTCAAATACCTGTCCTGCACCTTTCCTACCGTCTCTGTCTTGGCCTACCCCCAAATCTCTACCCCATAACTCATAACTGGCCACGCTAGCTCATCAAACAGCCACATTCTCTGCCGCCAATCATCCCCGCACCTCCCCTTGCCTTCCCCCACACCTGCTCCATGATTCTACCTCAGAGGTGTCTAAATTGTCCGCTTTGTTTTCCCAGTGTCCTCCCAAAGTCCATTAGATGGCCATGGCCGTAAACCCAGGTTTTATACCAGGTCAAACCCAGGTATACGGCCAGCGCTGCTATGCTCTGAATACGTATGCAATTCAATAAGTAAACCTCATCCACAGATCTGCTCACAGCTTAAATATAACTTCAATGCATTGAAAACTATCGGACTGCACAGCCGTAGTGCCAAAACTCTTGCTGGACAATAAGACGATCAGCGTTCGATCCCCATAAGCATTTTTTATTTTTTTTTCCTCCAGCAATTGTATGATATAAAATATTCCGTATTTTCATATGCATGAGTCTATTACTCGAAAAAACTGTATAGCACATACTTGTCCACTGCAATGATTCTGCCTGGTTAAGAAAAAAGTATATATAGTGATCGTACATGGTCTTTTTTTGTATCCCATCGATCCAAGTTGAAGATATATCGGCAGAATCACTTGAACGAATCAGACACCATAGTCATGAAAAAATGTGTGTTTGAAAATCACCTCACTAGTTTTTTTAGGCCTATTCGATGATGTGCCGACATTGAAATACAACTAATGATAAATTTCAATAAAATGGATCATATCAAATACGAGGTGAATCAATTATTACCCATAATTTATTATTTTATGATTATACATCAATTTATAACATCCATTTGAAATCAAGTATAAATCATGAAGAGATGATTTTGCGATATTCATTAGACCAGAGGTGTCCAGATCTGCGATATGAGTGGACCGCCGGAGGGCCAGCATGTTTTGGTCATGGGGTTTTATGACGGTTGAGGATTATATGTATGTACGTAGGAACTCCGAACATGGGTATACGTAATGGACAAATAGCTCCAATACACCAATATTGCATTGAAATTTATCCAACTACACACCCGCAGAGCCACTTCTGACCAGCATATTGAATGACCGATCGGATAAAATGTGCTTGAAGAGACACGTTATGGTATAGATAAATAAAGGAACATGTGAAAGATATTCTGGCGTTTGAAAATATATTATCACTTGAGATGTGTCAATATTTGATTTATTTCATGCGACTGCATTGTCCTTTTCATATAGGTGTACAAAAGTTATATTTAAGTTCTGAGCACATTGATATATTGGAGCTATTTGTCCATTACATATACCTATTTGCGGGGTACCCATGTACTGACCCTTATAATCGCCGATCGTCATAAAACCCCATATCCAAAATACGATGACATTCCCGGTGTCCACTCTCATCGTAGATCTGGCTACCTCGGCTCAACCTGGCCTTTCCACTGTCTCCCCTACCTGTGCCCCCTGCTCCCAATCCGCTTCTATTACGTACCCCAAGAACTTGTACTCATTCATCACTTTTATCTTTTCCTCACTCCAATTCCATCTCACCTTTTTCTTTCTTCCTTCTTCTACTCTGCATCTCATCACTTTCGTCTTCCCTGTATTTCCTACCAGCTCCTTCTTCTCGATATACTTCTCCAGAGTTTTCATCATACCCTCCATTTCTTCCTCACTTTTTGCTAGTATCACCACGTCGTCCGCTGTCGGACGACTTTGGTGTTTTCTCGTCTTTCAGTCATCACTTGGCAAGAAACTATTGAAAGACGACCTAGTTGATTTTAAGTTGTCTTTGAAATAAAGAAATTCATTTTTGATCCGTACATTATGATTTATAGGAAGAAGATAAATTTAAACGAATCAGTGAACATATATGAAAATATACCTGGAATATAATGTTTTGGCGATATTCAATGATATTTGTTTAATTCTTTTTTATACTCATGAAATATTAATGGGAACAATTTCCACTAATCGAACAACAGGGTTCTACTCGAGACTTGGTACCGCCCTGTAAGTTCAGAACAGTTGCGCATTATATAAGCGTATCTATTGTGTCGAATGTGTGAGGTTAGGATATATATGAATGTGAGATACATACGAGAAGTGACAGCAGTGCTAGCAGTTGAAATTTTTTTTTTCATATTTTTTCAATTTATTCATGTTTGATTGATTCATATTTCATTCATTCCATTTCGCATAAATTTATTCACCGTCTTTTCATTCTTATATTTTATGAAATAAATGAAAATGTAAATGGAATTATTCTTATTCACGTAGTTCCACGAAAAAAAACTACCGTAAACTCACAAATTGTTGGGAATTACTAGCATTTCGCGCTGTAAACTATAAAGCTATGTTTCAATGCTACACCTCAGTGCAGATGGTGCGTGAGTTACAAGTAGAAGAATACCTCAGGAACGTAGCAACGATAGAAACCTTATTTTGGGGACTGACGACTGGAAAATGATCGAAAGACAACAAATGAAAATAGTCGATTGTCGACTGAGAGATGACGCAACAGACGACTGAATTTTACCGGGGCTCAGTGGATACCTCATCTTACCCCTCTTTCTGTCCGGAACCGCTCCGCCTTCTCCGACTTTCACCCTCCCACACAATCTTTGTTTTATAAGCAATTCGAAACCTTCGCGATAATTCGATCTGTGAACGTTTCAACAACGTTTTTACATGATTTTCAACGAAGCTCAATGCATATGAAATATTATTTGAAATCAAATAAATTTTCCATGGATCAATAAATATATTGTGAATTTGTTTCTCAATGTTACTTATCTTGGAAATTCTATTTATAAAGAATTTCAATTGAAGATATCATCCCGACGTTACACTATATTTTGACATATTATAGGTTATAACTTAACTTTCTCGAGCTGCAATCAAATAAACAAGTTTTTTGAATAATGTTTTAGTTAAAAGCTACTAAATAATGAAGAAAACAAACATTTGGAATTATTTTCTGATATTATAGAGATATTTGTGGAGAATAAAGTTAACAATCCAAGAAGATAAGAAATCTTCTGAGTTAATAATGGTAAAATTATAGCTCTCAATCGAATCTCGCTTTTGTTCAGAAAGTATAAAAAAGAAACGAAAAGCTGTGTGTGGCCGCCACGCACGTTAGAAGTGAAACTTCTTTAGCTTGTGATAAGGGCGAGAAGGGGTCATATTAAGTAAATAGAAGAATGAGTAGTAACGATTACATTTATTCTGTAATTTCCATGGCTCCGTATTCGAGGCCTGACAATAGTGGTTTGTAATAACTGAAGTGGGATACATAAACTATTGATTGTTACTTGTTTAAATGTCATGAAAATACAGTATCTATTGTTGTTCCGAATTTTGTTGTAGATACAGTGGGGTCATTATTCATTGTTAAATGTAATTTAGATTCTAAAAATTGTAGCGAGGGTTTTGCTTCTGGTGCCGCGAAATTCACATTAAAATCTCCACTCAAAATCATTGGTATCTTATCATAGTCCACATTCACTATAGCTGTGACATAATGCATGTAGAGAGTCAAAACTTAATGAATAAATTAGGTCATTTTTGGAATAGACTGGTTCGGTGATATGTAGGCAACGACAGTCATGATGATTGGTCCGTTATCCAAAAGGCAACGAGCTGCATAGATTCCACCAATGTCAGTAACATTGACTGATAGTGAAGTACTTTGTCGTGAAGTAATGTCTGTATTAGGCGTCAGAACCGCAGTAGCATTGTAAGACTTCTGGTATATGGCAACTCCAGGATTTCTGACATTATCTCGTTTGAATTGGGCATCACAGTCAAAGTTAGGTATATCGATATTCTCATTATTTTTCAAGCAGGTTCCAGAAAACATTAAAATATGAAAATCATTCATAACCGAGCTGTTGAGGTCTGCTGCATGCTTCCATAAACTCTGACAATTAAAAGAATAGATTGACAGTCCCTCCCTGGTGGTAATAAACTCGTTCAGTAAATTGTCGACTGTCGACAATCGATTCAGAGCGAGTCTATGAAATTCGGACTGCAATCCGTCCGACACAAAACAGCGTCACCCGCTTGGGTTACTCACCGAGTTTGGAAATAGTGGGAGGGGGAGCCTATAATAATAATACAGTTCGTGCAGCTGCCGTGACCCGAAAGTGTGTAACGCGCTGGCCTTACTCACCACTCTCAACGAAGAGAAGAGCCCCCCCCCCCCCCCCCCTATATTATAGAACGTTACCCATTTTCGAGTCGCGAATTTCGTGACGCGAATTAGGCATACCCCGTGCTAAAAGAAGTTTCAATTTAAAAAGAACGTTAACAATATTGAGAAATGTAATTGAATATCCGCGCCTTTGTAAAATAGGTTAGGTGAATTGTAGTCATCTTTCGGGAAACGTTGCCAAAGACATATTTTATAACTGTTAATAAATCTTAATTGGGGGATAAAAATATTCATTCAAACCAAAACAAGCTTATTTACTATTACCAAGATTTATTTAGAGAGAACAGTGATTGATTTAATCGTAATGAATATTTATTTATCCCAAAAAATTCTTGTGAAAAGAGTTTTCATAATCCTCATTTATTACTCCCAAAAAAATCCTTCTATCAGTGTGAACACATGCCTGTATGTCTGTCCGTCCCAATACATGAGCAACGATATCTCGGAAACGGCCGATGCGATAAGTTTGAAACTTGACAGGTTTTCAGACATGATGATGAGCATGAACAGTTGCTATGTCTCATTAAGGTTGTCCAGCAGTAAATCTTGTCTTATGAGAATATTTCGAAATTCAGGCATTAGATAGTCGAGCATTTTAACTATCTCTGTGAAATTCCAACTCAGTTTAAAGCTTATTTATGGAGCAAAAAAATCGCAGTCAATGAACTCGCGATAGCATTGATCGTGCCATTGAACTTTTGTGGAAAAACTAACGAAGTATCAAGATCTTTAGCCTTTGGAGAATTTCTTTGAAGATATTGCTGCATGTATATGAAAAGTAGCGTCAAAATTCACTCCGAGCGGGTGTCTGACAGACACTGCACCGCCGGACTTTCGAGGTAGGAAGACAGGACGGAGTACATGGGACGAAGCACTGGTATCAAATACACGCGATTCGAGTCTTCGTTACTGGACTTGGGTGACAAGAGGACCCAACGTTATCGCGGTTATTCGTGATTTAAAATTTTCTAATTATTAAAATATTTAACCATTCAAAAATAAATGAAAACAAGACATCATCATAACTTTGATGAAAGCTGCGTCTAATGCAAATTTTGATCATAATTATTGAGTGAAAAAAAAAATTATTCATGGATAGCCTATAGTACACAAAAAAAAAACCGCTACAGCGCCCATTGTATAAGCATAAGGAAATCTCCTCCACTCTGATCCATCCCCATCCTACTTCTAAACAACTTTAAAATCCAACTTCCGGCTTGATCGGAAGTACCGTTTCTCAACTTTAAAATCGAGTTGTACGCGAACTAGCTTGAATGAGGAGTTCGAAACTTTGAATTGTTTAAGATCTGATACAAAAGATCAGAAGTTCTCATGATTTATCTTTTTCTAACTCCTTGTTCCACCAGAAATAGCGTTTTTGAGTGTTTTTCATCATTCAGTTCGTGTCATACTGAAAACCGCTGGACCTGGGAATTTAAAACTCGATACTTTCTGAGATCTGATACAAAAGATGAGAAACTTCCGTCATTCATCATTGTCCAACTTCTAGTCTCAGCGCAGATACAATATGTATATCCTTTCCATAGTTCAAATCAAGTTGTACTCGAAATGACTGGAGCATGAAAAATCCAATTCGATACTTATTCAGCCACTGGTTCTAAAAGTGATAGAAATATTGCAGTTAATTGTAGTTCTGAAATATGATGTCTACAAGCAAAGTGAAGCATTTTTTTATTCAATTTTTTCCCCAAATGAGTACAAGCTTCTTTATTTTTTCCAGTATCACTGGTAGTAGTATCGAAACACGTCGCACGAACTCTATCGCTCAAATTCCACTCAAAAATGACATTGTGTACAGCCGTCGCTTGATTGATACCTGATGATCCATCAATTTTAAGAATGGCCAAAATTTTTGTTATTTCTTGCCCTGAAACCATACATCCTAACCTATCTTCAGATTCAGAATAATTGGAACTTTTCAACTTAGAATCCCAATATACTGTAAGAACTATCCCTGTTTTGAAAGAGTCCATTTCATTTTTTGCCCTCTTTGCTCGATGTTTTGGACGGGTTTGACGAACTGTATCTTTAATTAAAGGGTCCCGGTGGTCTAGAGCTCGAAAATTTGAGGTATATTGCGGAATTTTTTTTTCTCATAAAAATAAATAAAAACGAGATTTTAACTTTTTAGGCTTATTATTATATTAATTATTGATACTAAAAATTTTTTTTTGCATTTAAAAAAAAATTGTTATCATTATAAAAATGTCGCTGATGTTGACCCTCCCGAAAAATAGGACCTGGACGATGTTATTGATTTTGGCTTTCTTATTGATCTGAAAAATAAAAACCAAAGAAATTATTGATCAGTATAAGTGCAGTAATGGACGGGATGAAAAAAAAAGAACAAAATTGAAAATTGACAAAACGGCGCGCTTTTAAAAGTGAAAGTCTAGAAATCGAGGTTTTTTTTACCAGTAATTTAAATAAAAAAATACGAAATTATTGGAATAAAAAAATGATTCTATTCCCAACCATAGTCATTGATGCTGTGGATAACATATCCAAATTTCAGCCGATTCGGTTGAATAGTTTTTTTTTTCTACAACATCATGCCGAAAAAAGTAGTTTCGAGATAAATGAGTTTGAAGTTTTAGGTAAAGATATTTTCAAAGATTGAACAAATTTCAAATACTCACAGTTAGTCGGCGATTCCAGCACCATATAAGTTATAATATTATAACTATATTATAACAATATTATAATAGTATAACTCGGTGAAGAGACGGAACAGCTACCTCGCTTCGAACAATACATCTATTGACGGAGCGAGCGAGCCGACCGCTGTCTACCTGTTAAACCGGCTGTAAAAGCAAGAATATTGCGAATATCCTTACGAAAATTTCACAGTATGTTCTCGAAATACTATAGTTTCGTAATATAAAAAAAAATTGATTTTTTGAAAATTCTAGACCACCGGGACCCCTTAAATTAATCATTGAAATATTCTGATTTACAGATGTGGATGATACCGCTAAGATGAGTGTCTTATGACGATTTGATGTCTTTGTATGATCTAGCATCATTGACAAGTCAGGAGTAATTATCTTTCTGCTTTTGGGCTAATTATTTTTTTTTTGTGGAGGAGACGGGTGGATTTCATGAGATGATACACTTGTGTATATATTGTGACGGTCGCCTTTTCTGTGGCGGTAGTCAGCGGGTCGGGGTGCCACCTTATTTATATTAACCTGAAAATAAGGAAAACAGGGGATTCGGAAAATAATGGGGGGAGAAAATAACGGGGTAACGCGAGGAATTTAATTGTAATGATATGTCTTGATTTATTAAAGTTGATCGAACAATTAATCAGCTTGATTTGATGAATTATAATTATTCATTAACAGAATCTCGATGTTTGCGCTAATCAGCAGCAAAGTTTATTATCTTCCAATACTAATTAGTAATAATATGACGTGCGTCTCTAGCGTTCAATAATTGAGACAGTATAAAATGAAAGAAGTTGAAGATATAATATAAACTTATTGACAATGGTAATGAAATAATTCCTACGGCGATCGACAACAGAGATATAATGAATTCAATGTAAATTATACGCGTGAAAGGGGAAATACTAGAAAAGAAAGAATTCGGTACAATAGGGGTGATGCGCGGGGGGTAATAGGTAACACGCGGCAGGACAATAGAAACGCTATTGTCCGCGCGGTGCAAGAATGTAGGATTCGGTACACGTGCACTTGTTGCACGGATGGGGACGCGTGGAAAATTCGAGAATCTATTGCGGCGTAATTCGCCGACAACGTGGGGAAGGATCGGGTATACGCTGTTTCGACCTAATTAAAACAATGGAAAATATGAGGATCTGTTGTAGCTGCCGCTCTGCATTCGATAATCTGGGCCAAGTATGTTATAATTAATAGACTACGCCGGCGAATGTGTGACCACGCGGTCCGCATGCACAAATGAAAAGATAGGCTTCTCACTGCGAATAGGGTGGCACTTATCACACCCTAGCAACGCACAATTTTTGACTCCCGACTATCTAAATAATTCAATTTCAATTCACAATCAATTTCAGTAGTCCAAGTCGTCACAAATCAATTTCACAATGTATAATAGCCGAGTCGTTCCGTTCACAATCAATATTTGTACAGTTTCTCACTCTTTGTGCACACATGCGTCCGTTTTGTTCATTAGCCACTGGCGAAGTGCCGGAAAATGGCTGCTTTTCCCTCTTCGCCCTTTTGCTGTCACCCCTCGCCTATGTCATCGTCGTCTCTTCCGGGTTCATTGGCCGATAGCGCCGCCGGTGTCATTAATCCATATCGATTCTCATTATCGACCGCATCCCCGTATGGTAATCTCGCTCGATTACCGACGAGTCCTTACCGCGCTGACCACTGGGTGACATTTAGGGTTATGTCGCCCATGGTCACGATACATTTTGTCCAAGTGGTGTGCACGAGGCTTCGGTACGTTCGATACGGTATTTGTTTATTGATAAATTGGTATTTGTTCACCAATCTCAGTTCGGCAGTTGTTCGCCGTGTATCATTATTCATTGTTTTCGATTTACTGTTTTGTTTGTTTCGGGAAGCGTCGGTATTTGTTTCAATCCGTGGAGTGTAGGTCAATAGGCGAGGGTGACATCGGGATCATCATCATTAATCCGGTACATGGGTGCCAGGTAGGCCATCATCTCTCCTCTTATTTTCTCTCATTCGTTCATACTCTCGTCATTCATTCTTCTTATTTCTACTTACAGGCAGCAGCGGCTATTAATATGTATAATTAATTGGCAATATGGGGGTAAATTTATGCCCTGTTTTGGGCTGAGCCAAACGATTGCTCGTGGCGATCATGACGTGGGTCGCCACCACGTCACAATATATATGTAAAGTGTTTTTATTCCCTTTCGGGGTACACCGGACTCCCGTTCCGTTTACAATTTCCTCTATTTCCTCCACACCCTTTTTACATTATTTTACATTTCACCTTCTTCTCAAATCCCTTTTCGCAATCTTTCTTATCATCTCACCGCCACCCAACTCTTCCTTTTCTTTTTTTTCCACTCTCCTTCTTTTCCCTCGCTACTCTCGCATCTCACACAACCATATACACATTCCGACGCCGCTGCCGCCTCCACCCGCTTCTTATTCTAACTTAACCTACTACATTATGAACATCTCTCCTCATTCCTTCATCAATCTTCATTCCAGTTTCATTCATACCGCCTTCTCCATCCTTCTCGACTTCCGTTTCCACCGCTCTTTTTCTATTTTTCTTCTTTTCCCCATCACCTTTCTATCCTTTCCAAGCACTGCTCTCCCTGTCCCCCTTCCCCAAGTACTTCCTTCCTCAGCGCCTGCCAACCCTCCTCCGCTCCCCCCTGCACACTCCACCATCACGTGCTCCCACGTTTCCTCCTCCACCCCGCACGTTCTGCACTTTCTTCTCTCTTCTGTCTCCCAGTACCTTCCTCCTCTCATCTCCTCCCCCAACCTAAACCTGACCATCCTTTGCCACCTCCTTTCCTTCCGCCCCTTTTTCAAGTACCCTGGGATCCCTGCACATCCTATGAATTTATACTCCTTGTTTCCTTCGGTACTCCTAATCCTTTCCCATCTCTTCCTTTCTTGCCTCCTTCTCCCTTCCCTTATGAGCTCCTCCCCACTCATAAGCCCTTCTTTCCATCTCTCCACCTACGTTCCGCTCCACCCTACTTTTCCGTAGAATAACCTTCTCTCCTTCCCGCCCTTCTACCTGCCTCTTTTTCTCCGTTCCCTCTTATCTCTTCCCTGCACCTCCTCGCCAGCTCCTACCCTTCCCTTCTTCCAGCCTTTTCTCATACCCCCATGCCCTCATCCCCGCTCTCTCTTCTAGTTTTTCCCTCTTCAACTCCTCTTTCACCAAATATCCCGGGACCCTCCACGACACCCCCAGCACCCACCTTAAATATCTTTCCTGCACCCTCTCCACCGCCTCCCTCCCTTCCCATCTCCACAACTCCACTCCGTAACCCAACACCGGCCACACCAGCCTATCAAATAGCCACACTCTCCTCCCCCAGTCGTTCGCGAATCTCCTCTTCCCCATTCCCCATACCTGTCCCATCGCCCTTCCAGCCTTTTCCACCCTGTCTTGCACCTGCCCCCACTGACCCCCGTTACCTTTTACTATATATCCTAGGTATTTATATTCTTTCACCTCCTCTATCTTTTCCCCTCCCCAGAACCATCTTACTTTCGTCTTCCAGCCTCCTCCTTTTCTTCATCTTATCATCTTCGTCTTCCCCGTGTTCACTATCAGCCCTTTCCTCACCATATACCTCTCTAGTGTCCTCATCATCCCTTTCATTTCCTCCTCGCTTCATGCCATCAATACCAAATCGTCCGCGTACGCCAGCGAGACCCCCCCCCCCCGCTCTACCCCTCCCTGGCACCCGTTTTTCAATTCCTCGTCTAGGTCCGCCAGCAATATTATAAACAGCAAAGAACTTAGCGGGCACCCATGTCTTACCCCTCTCTCCGTCCAGAATTTCTCTCCCAATCCTCCGCCTATTCTAACTCTCCCCCATGTTTCTCCTATCACCTCCTCACTCTTTTCTGCTAACCCTTCTCTTACCCCTCTCTCCTTCATACTCTCTATCACCTTGCCTCTATCCACTGAGTCAAATGCCGCTTTCAGGTCCACAAATAACAATATCACCTTCCCCGCTTTCCTCCTTATTTCCCTGTTTATTATATAGTTTAGTACATATATATTATCCATCGTACCCCTCCCTTCTCTGAATCCCGCCTGGCTGTCCGGCAATATTCCTTTTCCTCCCACTTCTTTCTTTAACCTTTCTGCCAGCACCCAGACATACACCTTGTACGCTATCTGTGTTAGCGTCACCCCCGTACAATCCTCTACTCTTTTCCCATCTCCCTTTTTTCTTACCGGCACTATCGCTCCCTCTTTCCAGTCTTCCGACCACCCTTTTCCCTCCCACACTAATTGGCATAGCTTCTCCAATCCTTTCGCTATCTCTTCTCCTCCATGCTTTCACGCTTCGTTTGGAATCCCGTCTTCCCCTACCGCTTTCCCTTCCTTCAGCCTCTTCACCCCCTCCCTTATTTCCCCTTTCCTTATCCTTTCCTCACCCCCCCCCCCTCCCTTCTTTCTACCTTACCCTCCCTCCTTTCTAATTCCCCTCCTAGTAGGCTCCTGAAGTACTCGTCCCCCTCTATTTTCCCTATTTTTTCGTCCACTCCCTTTCTCCTTTTTCTACCCCTTTTTTCTATTTTCCATACTTTTTCCTCCGTATTTGCCATCTTAACTTTCTCCTCCCATCTTCTACCTTCCTCCTTCTTCCCACTACACATTTTCTTATAGCTCCCCTTTTCCCTCCTGTACTCTTCGTCACCGATCTCTCTTTTCCTCCACTTCTCTATACAATCCTTCAGTCTTTCCTACGCTTCTCTGCATTCCTCATCCCACCGCCCCTTCTGCCTCCTTATCCTCGCTTCCTCTGTTTTCCTCACCGCTCTCTTCACTTTATTCTTCATTTCCTTCCAGCCTTCCTCTACCTCCTCCTTACTCCATTCCCACCCTTCCACTTCCTCCCTGAATAACTTCACCCCCTATTTTGTCCATACCCCTCCACTCATCCCCTCCTCCTCTTGTATCTTCCCCCTTCATCACACTTTGCCCACACCGTCACCATTACCGGCAGGTGGTCCGAGTCTACCTCCGCCTCCACCTCCAACCTTGCTATTCTTCCTCTCAATTCCTCCCCTGCTACGACATAGTTAATCCCCGATTTTCCTCTTCCCCTTACATATGTCCATTCACCTTCCTCGTCCCCTTCCACGCATCCATTCACTATTCCCCAATCCCGTTCTTTTAAGAACCTGCATCACTCTTTCCCTTCTTTGTTAATCTTCTTGTCCGACTCTCTCTTATCCTCTCCCCCCTGCCTCTCCTGTCCCAACCGCCCCCTTCCCTACCTTTCCTGATGTTAAAATCCCCCCCCCCCCCCCCCCCCATAATCACTCTTTCCTGCGTCTCTTCCATCCATTTCCCCATCATTTCCTTTTTCTCTTTCAAATCTCCAGTCACATATACTACTACTATCCACCACCACTCCTCCCTTAGTTTCACCTTCCTCCTCACTTCCTCTTCCTCCTTTTCCATTTTTATTCCCTCTTTTATACCTATCGCTATTCCTCCCTTCGCTCTTCCTTTGTTTTTTTTACGCGTCGCCCATTGCAATTTCCATCTATACCTTTTCTTCACTCCTCTTTTTATTCCCTTCCACCCTTTTTCGTCTGCCCAAGTCTCTACCATTACCACTATGTCCCACTTCCGTATTCCTTTCCCAGAATTCCTCGTCCTTGTTTTGCACCCCTGTCACATTCCAAAAAGCTACCTTGTATTTGTCTTCTTCCTCTCCCTTTTTTACTCTCCTTCTTCTTCTCCATTCCCTCCAGCTCCACCAAACCCCCCTTTATCCGTCCATCCTACCCCCACCCTGACCAACCCCTAATCTCCTCCATATTTTCTCTACTTCCTCTTCCCACTTCCCTTCCGCCATTTTTACTCCCTTTATTACTATACTTTTTCTCCTTTCCTCCCTCTCTTTGTTCTCCCTTCTGCTTTCTACCATTCTTAGCCTCCCCTTCACACTTTCTTCAATTTTGTCCACCCCCCCCCCCCCCCTCCCTTATTTACCCTTTCCCTCTTCTCTCTTTCTAATTCCTGCACCTTCTTTTCTAGATCTTTCACTCTCCTCCTCATTATCTCCCTTTCCTCTTCCCATTGTCTTTTTATCTCCTCTCGTTCCTTTCTCGATTCCCTAATCATCTCATCCATCTTCTCCTCTACCCTTCTACACTCCCTTTTCATCATTTCTCCCATGCTCTCACACAACTCTTTTAATAGCTCCTCTGACTCGTCCTTTTTTTCCTTTACCGGCGATCTACCTACCAAGTTACTTCTCTTATAAGCCTCCCCCTCACTTTCCCCTCCTTCCTTCTCTGTTCCTTCTTTCTTCTCACCTAGCATCTCCAGTAGGTCGCCGCAGCTTCCTGCTCTCTTCTTACCTAACCTCTCACATATCCTCGGCCTCCCTCTCCGCTTTTCCTCGATCTTCTCTTCCATCCCCTTTCTCCTTCCTTCCCCGTCCATTCTTCGCTCTACCGTTTTCTTCCACTCCTTTACCTACTTTTTCCCTTTTCCTTCACTGTCTCCACACTTCCTCTTTACCTTCCTTCTCACCTTCTCCCCTTTGCAAACCTCTTAGCCTTCCTTCCTACCTTTCCTTCTCACTTCTTCCTTATCTACTGCCCAACCTTTCCTCCTAGCGCTTTCGTTTCTCACTTTTCCCACTACTTTCCTCCTCACCCTTCCTCGCCACCTTCCCACGCGTCTCCCTAACCTCACTTTTCCGCTACACTCCACTCACCCTTCTGCTCTCACCCTTCACCTCACCCGTCCTCTTTATTATCGTACCTTCTTCTCGCACCTTCAACCTGCTTCCCCCGCTGTTTTTCCTTCTCTCCTCCACCCTAACTTTCCTCACTACACACTCTTTCTCACACTCCACTCTCTGCTTCCACTCGCAATGTCGCCAGAAACGGAAGTCCATGATACACTTGTATGTGAAGCATTACGTTTCTGAGAAAACATTGGAGTTAAATCCGAATTACTTGACGACTGACATTCTTGACTATGCGGAATAGATTTTGATGGCACATTCACTTTCGTTGTTTGAATTGCACAGTTAAATATATTGTTCAAAGAGTTCAAAAATAATTCTTCATGTTGTCGTTGAGTTTTTGAAGCCCTCACACGATTTTTTTCAAATTTTTGCCGCGTATCGAAGAGTTTTTTTATTTTCTCTTTGATCTTGAATTCTACGAGAATTACTTCCGATTTCCAAATTTCCATGATCTTATGAGTAGCTAAATTTACGCGTTCACCGATTTTCAGTTCATTTTCATAATGATGATATAGAAAAAACTCAACACTCGGGATTAGATGGAAATTTAGTAGTTTTCAATTTTTTGTAATACTTTCCAATTAACCATTCACCAGAACTTTGTAGTACTGTTGACCTTAGAACCAGTTTTGGGCACATTTTGGATCTATAAGATAATATTATATGACAGAAATAAGTGCAATTTCTTTGGATCTAAAAAACTTTCGTTCAGTAATAATTTAGATAAGTCAAATTGAATAATAAAACTTCATCAATTATTTGATGGGATTAGAGTATTTATGGCTATCAAAAATATTACGAGGTTAGAATAATCGGCAAAAAGTGAAATCGTAATGATTATTGGTGCAGACGTTGAATTTTAGATTTTTGTCTCCTTCAATATGTGAATTTTATCTAATGCACAATAAATATAACATTAGCTCCCGTAGATAATTAACGCACATATTGTCAATATCATAGATTAGACGATATAACAGTCAAAAGTAGAAGCAGCAAGCTGATAATATCTATAGTCTTCATCCAATTGATTTCCAATAATAGGTTTCATTGATCGATGAATGTCAGCAGCGACAAAGTGTACATGGTGATAATAAAAGTCAACTAATAATTTTTCGGCGCCAGTAAAATAATTTTCGTCTTAATAAGATTATGGTAATTGTAATGAATTGTGCGATGGTGGAGACGCAATGTTGGATTGGGGTGAATTATCCCAAAATATCTAAACAAAATGTTGAATTTATTGTTTGGTAATTGCAATAAATTCCTAATTATAATAACATGTATAAAAATATAAAAGACTATAATAATCAGGTGAACTCAACAATAATTTGGTTGAATTGATCTGAATACAAAATAGACTGTAATAAAGTAAGATGTTATGAACCGTCCGTCACTCAATTGCAGTTCACCGTGAAGCGGTGTATTTACGATGATTGAGCATAGCAACTGATAGCAAATTGAATCTAAGAATTAAACTGAGTGCAACAATAGCTAATGCGGTGTGATTGCTAAACTTAATTGTCAAGTCAATGAGTGAATACTGGCGGTGTATCTACATGGATATTCACTTTCACTTATTAACTGCACTCACTGGGTGCAGGTTAATGTTATCTATATTAAAGTATCTTTTGTGAATGCAACAAATTGTAAAGTTCGGTAATGAGATGTGATGAGCGCGTCACAATATGGATGAACGAATGGATGAGTGAATGCAACGTTGAGAGAGCGTGGTTCTCATGAGAGTCCACTAATGGCTGAGTACAACAAATATAATCACAATGTAATGAATGCTTCTCAAATAATAAGTTAAACGTAATGACAACTGAACTGTGAGTTGAATGCCACAATGTTATTTGAATTTGCACCGGTGATTGCTTCACAATCTAAAAATATAACTTAACCGAGTGTCCACGTGCGTATACTATTGCATAGCAGTTTGCATAATAATGGCGTCAGATCGCCAGGTCGATACCGTGGTCGAAGTGACCAGGGCCGTGCGCGTCAATATTTAGTCCACGCTAGCGGTAGGCGGCCTGATTCGCTACATTCTTCCGAATCTGTTAAGACAACATGATTACTGCAGGGGAGCATATGCGGATGCCTCCCACTGCAGTCCCATGTCCTACTCCAGAAAGTGGCCCTCGTAGTATTCGTATGGAATATATTCCGTAATTTGGGCGCCACTCCTCCTTTTATATACCTACTTGGCCCTATGTAGTGAGGTGGAGAAACACCACATAGGCCTAGGCGTTGCCACAGCTCCTCATGAGCATCCTTCGACTATCTCACGGCGTGCGTCCCGAGGGACTCATCCGCAGAAGCCTTTGTTTGTATTTTAGATTCAAAGGTGACATTGATAAGTTAACGAGGCGCGAATCCAAGGCAGAATAAATAATATTCGGTAATCGATTTGCCCTTCGGCAAGCAGTCGTTGTGGGATCTAGTATCCTAAGTCAATTGTTTAATAGTTATAGAATAAAACGAAAAAAATTAGTTGAGGCTGAGACGAGTGAAATTAGTTCCGTCGTAGATTCCAAAGGGGATCTATCTTCGCGAGTCCTCTTCTACGGTGATCAGTCGAAGGGTCGGGCTCGAAGCCGGAAATGTCTCTTGCCGTACTTATGTGTATTATTAATGGAAACATGCTATAATAAACCCTAGCTACCCATGATAAGCTTATGCGGAGAAAGAAGCGAGAAAATGAATATACCCGTGGTGTATTAATACTCACGAGTATGAAGAGCAAGCAATAGAAAGCCAAGTACTCCATGGTCCTGTGAGCCTCGTGGTGTCCTCGAAGTTCTTCCAGGTCGCGTGTATCGCCGTGGTCCTAGCGGTGCAGAGATGGAAAGCAAGCCAAGCAGAAAGAAAAAGCAGCAAGGAGTAATCGGTGCACAGGTTAAAGAATGTAGCGGCACTCACACAAGCAGTTTAGATAACAAAACACTTTAGAATTTATTTAATAATTGTTCAAAGAAATGGTTAACAATTTAAGATTTGGTGTTCAATAAGATCGCGGCGAAAAGACTATCAATATTTATTTCTCAATAGAATTCTATGGATGGATATCATAGATCCGTGTTTAATTTGTCCACGGGGTATTTATTCGCTGATACCACACGATTGTGATTTGGCGATGCGTCTATACCGTCCTTCATATAGCAACGCAACCGGTGTGGATTTATATTTGTCTCGTGGCTCTGACTAGCCCAGAATAACGTCCCCGGTCAATTGCCCGTTGACCGAAAGAGCAACTAGTGGCTCGAGCAAACTTGTTGGATTTTGGTCCGGCGTGGCAAAGATTCGGCTCCTCCGAATATTGAGGCGAACTCCCGTTTTAATTGTGCCTGCGAGGTTGTCCCGAACCGAACGTCCTCGCTCGTAATTTCCGTCGTAGTCGTTTTAATTCTCGAGTGCCATAAGGCTCAATTCCCCCGAGCTTTAGAACTTCCACTCGAATATTACGACGTTGATTTCTCCCGATACGGATACTGTATATCCCGAGTCTACTGTTCTTCGTAGATTTATAGCCTAGTACCGTGTAGTAGCTTCGTATCCCGATACGGAGAGAGCAGGTATCGCGACCGGCGAGTCGCGAGTGAATGAATGGATAGGATTGACTCCTATCGAATCCCAACGTAAGTCTCCTAGTGAGTGTCACACTCTCTAACGCCTCAGTGACTCCGTCCGTGTCAATCCGAATCTCCCCCTTATATTAGGTTGAGTCGTTTGCGGCGGCGCCGGGTACCTGTAACCATAGATGTCACTCGGGCGCGTGCCCGGGAATTAATAACAAATTCAAATATCTTGATTAATTCGTCCAAGGTATCCTAGTCCAACGAGGAACTTCTTTAGGATAACCAAATTGTACCCAATTTAAAGTATCCTTCGTGGACAGTGGCCGGTCCATACTGTCACAAACTCCCCCGCTAAATTTCGGTTATCCCTAAGAAGTCCGAAGTGGGTGCTAGGGTCTCTTGTGTAATTTTATCTGTAACAAGGTTAAAACAGTTACACAAGGTAGCAGTTCAAGTGAAGATTGTTTAAATGACACTTTTAGGTTATGTAATATTATCTCCTCAATTTTTCGTCTGAAAACAAATTTGGAGATACAATTTGTATAAGTTTGATAAATTGTGTTTTATTAAATGATTTTAATTATATTCCACGTGGTATACAATAGCAATGTTTCTTGGTTGCGTATTTATTTCTACTTGAATAAATATTTGTATTAGACATTTATATTTGGTTGGACTAATTTCATCCTCCTTGGTCTATTTTATCCTCTAATGGACTAGATACTTATCCATAATGGAAGTATTCCAAATATTCCTTAAGTAGTAGCAAGCCTAGAATAAATATGGTATACCAAAAGTAATGGTTGATAATTATTAAAGAGTTGTAATCTTCTTCTGGTGGCTGTAAGTAATAATGTTGATGGTCGAGGTTTTTTATAACATCTTCCAGTTGTGTTAATTCCTCGTTGATTTCCATCAATTTGCATAAATTGTCAAGAAGATTACGTCATGCGTCTCGTGGACGCGGCTGTGGGAACGTATCAGTTCCGTCCTCGGGTAATGGATTTTTTCTGATCCATTCAGCATGTCCAGGATGTCTTTCTGCACAAGTATTACATCCTCGTCGAAGTAGGTCAATGAAAATTCCACACTGTCCACATTTGTCTCGTGAACTGGCAGATTCTCTCCGATGTGCATAGGGGCATGGATCTAACTGATGATCCTTATCAGCACCACAGTGGATGCACATATTTGGGCGCAACGGCCTGGTACATCGGCGAAAGACGTGTCTTCGATCTTTGCAGTTGGAACAACCAGAGATAGCATGTCGATATTTTTGTTTGAAGGACACGACTGTTTGAGTTTCTCTTGAGATACGCAGTGGTCGTCCTTCATTGGTTGGTTCTACCCTTACTGGTGGTATGGGGTTTCCACAATTTGTTCTCCATGGTTGGGCTCGTATCCAGTTTCGTTGAGCCAGCTTTTTGACATGTTTGTCAAGTAGGTCTCGTGCTTGCCTCCATGGATTTCTCAGTAGGTCTTGATGGATTATTTCTGGATACATTTCAACTATGGGCATCCCTTCGTCTGTGAGATGTCTGCGTTGCTCGTATGCTTGTACGATGGCAAACAATTCTGCGCATAATTGTGGTAATTCCGACGTAGGCAATTGTCTCGCCGGAATATGGTAGTATCTTTCTGGCAATGTGGGCGGAAGCATCACATTGCGAGAATCATATGGCTTCATATCCATAAAGGTGGCTCTATTGGGGTTAGCCATTGGCAACCTTAGTTCTTGCCTGCGAAGTTTAATGAATAATTTCACAGCTACTGTGCCAAGTATCAAATCATCCATTGTAGGCAATTCTGGCCCAAATGGTTTGGCCGGTGCTTCCTGGTACATGTCAGGGAAGTGATCGATTAATTTTTTGGAAACTTGTTCCAAGAAGTGTCTTCCTTCCTCAATGGTTAGAGGCGTATCTATATCTACCTCCGATACTTCCTCGGGGGTTGTTTGAGACGTGGACATATTCTCTTGGTTTTCCATAGTAGTGTTTACTTTCACAGGTACTTGTTTATAGCCTGTGGTAGTAGACACCCAGTAATGCTGTGGCCTTTCCTCCTTTGGCTCTGGTAGTACCTCTTGAATTATTTCTGAGGTTAGGATTGGCAGATTAACTCTGCTGGTAGATGGAACGGCGATAATGTTTTCCGTGCGTAATGGCGGTTGCCTAAGTAGGTGTGAGAGTCCCTCAACATCTACATCCTCATCTTCGCTATCAGAGTGTTCTTTCGTAGTTGGCAATATAGGTTTATCCTCTTTTGCCACTTCCCAAACTTTTATATCAGCTGGCATTTCGAATTTTCTTAAGCCAAAATCCCATTGGCGTGGTTCGGGTTGTTCCGTACTTATTGTTTGCGGTTTTAATTCCGCCAAGGTTTCATCTTCGAATAAATCGAACGATAACAAGAAGTTCCAGTCGTCGTCGACTGTGGTTGAATTTTCGGAATGCATTTCTTCCGTGTTAGTGGAAGCATCACAAGTAGCTCGTGGCATCTCGTTGTTATTTTCTCCTTGGAACATTTTCTGTAATAATAACAAAGTTATGAGAAATTTTTCTTACGGTTATTGTTCGAATTAATGCGTGCACTCCTTCGCAATATTTTTAAACGATTAGTATGATAATTGCCAATAAGCTTGCCATGCAAATTTTCAAGCGTGACTATATTATAACCTACAAAGCGTTTCACTCTCAGTGGTCCTTTGTAGAATGGGGCTAAACCTTTGTTATATCCCTTTTCTTTGTTACTTAGCTGTGAATTTGGCAACATTACCATATCCCCTTGTTTTAGGCGCTCTCGAGCATTTACAGGTTGGCCACCTGTTGCGCGGCGTTTGCGTGCGCGTGCGTGGTACGTATATCGCTCGGTGAAAACTCGAAACTCGTCAAGTCGTTCCATGCGGTCCATCCATTCCGTCGTGTCGGAATTCATGTTTTCAGTTTTGTCCAATGAAATGATTGGTCCAGCTGGTCTTCCATTCCATCCATGATTCAAAAAGAATGGTGTGGAATTTATACTTGTATGTTTTGCAGTATTATATGCAAATTGTAATTCTGGTATAAATTCTTCCCATTTTCTTTGGTTATCTTCAATGTAGCATTTAATCATTGGTTTGATAGTTCTATTTACCCTTTCTACTGGGTTAGCTTGTGGGTGATAGCATGGAGTGTATTCATGCTTGACTCCATATGTTTGGAGAAGAGCATTGACCTCTTTATTGGCATACTCTTTTCCATTATCACTTAATAGAATCTTTGGGGTTCCCCATCGGTTGAATATTGTTACCAATAATTTAGCTATTATTTTTCCAGTGGCGTGCCTTACTGGAATAATTTCAGCGTATCTCGTATATAAGTCTTGTATGACAACTACATGCGTACACCCTCTGGTAGATCTTGGCCATGGGCCCATGGTATCTATTGCAATGTAATCCCAAGGTTGTGTGATATCTCGTGTGCCGAGTGGTACTGAGATTGGATGTTGATCAAACTTTGTGGTTTTGCATATTTCGCAATTGTCTACGTAGTCCGATACATCTTGGCTCATGGCTGGCCAAAAATATTTTATACGAATTCTTTCGTAAGTTTTGTCCCTTCCCATGTGACCTGATTGTATGTCGTCATGGTGTTTTCGGATACATTCGGTTATTTCGTCATCTCGTAGAACCTGTTTCCACTCTTCTACCTGTCCATAGTAGGTATCTTTGTTACTATCTGGCTTAAAGTAAAGTTTGCCATCTAGTATGGACCATTTTTCATGCAGTTCTGGATGACGTGCTACTTCTTGGTATTTCTGGTTCCACCAGTTTACATTTAATTTTGCAATTATATTGCAAGTGATTTCGGGTGTTATTGCTTCAGACGGTAATTTTTCTCCTTCTGTTGTGAAATTTTGAAACATTCTAGATAGTGTGTCAGCTGCTTCATTTTGAGTTCCCGGTCTGTGCAAAATAGTTATATCGTGTGATAGCAGTTTGAAGATCCACCTGGCCATTTTGCCTGTGGGGTCTTTCTTTTTGCTCAACCATACCAGTGCGGCGTGGTCGGTGATTACCGTGAATGCCATTCCTTCTAGATATCCTCGGAGTTTTTCTATTGCCCATATTATTGCTAGGCATTCTCGCTCGGTGGTCGAATAATTCCTCTGAGCGGCGTTTAGCTGTACGCTATGGCATTCGATTAAATATTCTTTATTTAGCTTTTCGTCTCGTTGGGTGAGCGCAGCTCCCAGTCCAGTTTCGCTTGCATCAGTGTACAAGTAGTAGGATAATGTTGGATCTGGTATATACAGTGCTACTACATTGGCTATTGCTTCTTTGGTATCTTCAAAAGCTTTTAACTCCTTCTCAGTCCAAATGAAGTCTTTCTTTGGGCTCGCCAGCTGGTGTAGGGGCCCTTGTATTTTTGCTATATCTTTCATGTGTCTATGGTACCATGTTACCATACTATTGAAAGATCTTAGTTGAGTCTTCGTGGTTGGTAGTGGGAAATCCAGGATAGGTTTTATTTTGTTTGGATTTGGTTTCAAACCTTCTTTATCAATAATAAATCCTAGGTAGTGAACTTCTGGTCGAGCGAAATAGCTCTTTTCCCTATTTATTCGTAGGTTTGCTTCCTCCAAAACCTCGAAGAGTATCGACAATATGGCTAGATGTTCGTCAAACGTTTGACTCACGATTATCCAATCGTCCAAATAGGCGAAAACTCTATCTGCCCATTCGGTTGGTAGCTTTCGAAATTTTAGCTTTTCGATGTAGTCTTCTTTTAACGAATCGGTGAGCAGTTGAAATGTGCTCGGTGCTCCCGTGAGACCATATGGCATCCTCAGCCATTCGTATTGTCCTTTGCCTTCTACTGTGAACGCAGTATATTTTCGGCTCTGTGGTTCCATGAGTATTTGATGGAAGGCTTCTTGTAAATCCAATGTAGATATTATGGTTGCTGCATGTAGCATGGATAATATCCTGTTCATATTGGGTATTGGGTATGCAGGTTTGATGGTTTGTTTATTCACCTGCCTAAAGTCTATGCATAGTCGATGTCCTCCATTTGCCTTCGGCACTACTACTGGGGAACTCGACCACGGGCCATAATACGGCTGTATATAGCCTTTGGCTTTCAGTCTATCTATTTCCTCGTGGATAAATTGGTTAATAGCTTGACTCCGACGGTATGGTTTTATTCGGACTATTTTTTCATCCGACATTTCTATCTTGTGTGTAACCCTGTTGGTTACACCCGTACAAGTGTTGTCCAGTCTCTCGAATTGTTTGTCGAGGAAAGATTTCAATCGTAGCTCTTGGTTCTCGGAGAGAGAAGCGATTTTGGCTACGCTCATTTCTTGTAATGACCTAGTTAGTATGATGGTCTTTCTTTTACCACCTTTGACCCACCAACATCTGTTGGCACAGTCTATTTGTAACCCAAAGTTGAGGCAAAAGTCTGTTCCCAAAATTATTTCTTCCTCTAAATTCACGAGGACGGTGAAATACATTTCTCCCAATGCATCTCCCACTTCAACTATGAAGCTGCATATTCCTTCCACCTCGGCTTTCATTCCGTTCGCGAAAGCGATTTGCTTAGATTCGTGCCCTGGAGTGTGTAGTTCTTCTTTCACAACTTCTTTCAGTCTGTGATAGATAGTGCTACTCATGTGTGACATGGTGCTTCCAGTGTCGATTAATGCGGTGGTCTTCAAGTGATGGAATTTGATGGTTACTCTGAAATTCCCAATTAATCTATCTCCTGGAGATTTATATCCAACAATGATTTTGTGGTATTGCCTCCGGCTTTGGACAAACTCATCGGGAATCCCCGTTTCTTTCCATTTCTCGGGAATCCATTCCTTAATGGAATTTTGGTGATTATCTACGGTGTCCAGACTTTTAATTACTGGTTCTGTTGAGACTGTGTTAGTGTCCCAGTTTTCCTCATCGGTGCTTTGGTTTCTCCCTTCTCTGGTCATCAAGAAGGTATTCGTGAGGGCCCAGAAGTAATGAGCATCCTCTGTGGTCGTAATTGGCGATACACGTAATTTGTTGATGAGGGCAACCTGGGGTAGTTGTTCTTCAGGTTGCCCACTTACGAGTTTTTTGACTCTGTGGGTAATTCTTTTGGGGGACAATCTCGGGAGAGATGCCCTTCCTCTCCACAGTTGAAACATCGTGGTGTTTTCATCGTGGCGCGGTATCTCGCCTTCCACTCCTCTAATACGTGGAATAGTTCTTCTATCGGGTCTGAAATTTTTCTCAACCCTTTTGATGGTGGTGGTTTCTTGCTGATTTTATTGGCAGCAATCATCATCGAGATGTCTTCGAGTGGTTCGCCAGGTATGGCATCTTCCTCGGAGTCCTCTCGGTATTCTATCTGGTTTATCCAGGCTTTATTGTTAGGCGGTGGCCTCTTAGCTTCGCGACTTGTCTTCTTCTCCTGTTCTTTGTTATCCAGGCGAACTAGATTGGCTAGGAATCTCTTCATGGTTTCATTACTTTCTGCTGGCACTCGGAGTTGTATTCTCTCTGGTAATGCCTGAGTAATTTGTCTTATCCTTCGCTCCTCTTCGATTGGGTATTTGAGTTTCCTGAACTCGTTTTCGAATCGGAGGGCTAAGTCCAGGTAGCTTTCTCCTGTTTCCAATTTAAAATTGCTAGTTTTTGACCAGATGTCTAGGTCGTCGCTTTGGCCTTCATATAAATACAAGAAGTCGTCTAAGAAGTCTGCCCATCGGGTCCATTGAGGGCTTGTGGCTCTATACCATATCAATGGTTTACCCGTGAAGAATTGTGGTAATATTAATAGAGCTGTGCGTTCGTCTACTGCTTCTGAAGCTATAAATTGTTGCACATTATCCAAGAAGTCTCTAGGTGTAACTCCTTCCTTTGGATATTTAATGCCGCTTCTTTCCACTCTCATTAATATTTTCCCTACTGCAGTATGGTGTCTGGCAGGGTCTTCAAACATGTTATAATAGCCTGTTTTGTTTAAAGCCGTGTACATAGTGGCATCTCTCCCCCGCTGCTCTGAGCGTCTTGGGTGAGAAGTCATCTCTCTTGAGCGTTCTCGATTGAATGGTGTAGATCCGCGAATATTGGGATCGTCTTGGAAGGCAACAACAGGTTCACTTCTCCTGTGGCTTCTTTGGTTGGCAATTATATTCAATCGATCTTCGAACTCTTCCTGTTGTTTACTAAAAAGTTCCCTTATTTCTTGGTTCTGTCGTTCCAATCTTACCAGTTCACTTTTTAGTTTGTCGTGTTCTTGGATGGGGACGAATATCGTATTTCGTTCCGTTGTGTTTCTCATCGTGGGTGATCGATGATTATTTTTCTCATTGGGGTGTGTGATGTTGAGATTTTCCCCTTCACTTTCGTCGAACACACTTCTTGTGTTCCTTGGGGCTTCGTTGGATATCACGTAATCTTTCACTGTTGGTTGGTGAGGAGTTTTTGCTCTTGCTCCCTTGGAGGTTCCAGGTAACTCCAAAAGTCTTCCTTCCTCTGGACTGTCCGATTTTTCGCGTGAGCTTTCTCGAGCGTAAGGCTCGTGACCTCGCAAATCTTCCATGGAGCGATGCACATTCATACTTTGTGATTTTCTACTCTCTAATATTTCCCTCTCGTACTCAGACAAGCCCTCGTCGAGCTCTATAGTATTTCGACGTGGTGTACAAACTGTGACAGTAATCGGTGGTACTGTCTTTCTAATATACCGCCTTCGTGGTATATCCAGTCCTCGAAATGGTTTTCCTGTACGAGTCCTAGGATTTTCGGAGTCGTTTTCCATTCCCCGTCTTTCATGAAAAATAATATTTAAATCAATAAAAGTTTTTCCTGGTTAATTGCTAATTTTCCCCAATGAAAATTTCGCAATGGTTGATATATCATGTAGTAATTTTGTCTCTTTAAATGGCATGTACTTACATAACCTCCTTGGAAAAGATAGTGGAAAATGACTTACTTAATAAGGGTGATGACAATTCCCCTTTTAGCGTTCTTTCCTTTTTATTATGATCCTCCGTTCGGTTTACTCAGGTAGAAGTCAATTCCTTTGAGTACTTTATCGGAAATGGCAAAGTCCTTCCTTGTGACTCCGATAATTCCGTTTATTGCTCACCTTTTATAGCTGTAAGTATCGTGTATGATAACGTGTCAAAAAGAAAAGGTTATAATGGTATTATTTGACGAACTGCTTCGATTGTTATCGAGCTATCGACTTTTCCTCGTAGGTAGTGTCGCTTGCGCTATGACGTGCGCATGGGTCATTCACTCAAAATTTCCGCCTCGCTGCGTTTCCGCGCGCTTTTATGGCGTACTAAGGTGGCGTTGCGGACAATAAATTGTTGTTCGCTATACTCTACTTGGTACCGTTTGAAGTTTCAAATGCATTCAATACATTTATTCTTCGCAGAGGAGTTACTTTTACTTCTCCCCCTTTTCTTCTGGCTTTATCAGACGAGTTTCTGCTTGAATAGGTTTTATTATTCATGCGTGTGAACAATGCTTTGGAGTTATCATTCTGAGTCGTGACTATTGATTCGTTTTGGAACGCGTTTCCCTATTAGGTACTTGTATCTACCCGGGTCTTTTGTCCTTCATGGATCGGAATGTGGGAAAAACTTGTTTTTCCCAAATGTTTATTAACTTGTTTACGCATTCCGATGGAGATTAAGTTGTTTGTCACGTTTCGAGGATTAACGGCTATTGTTACGCGTTTAATTGTTGGATTTTATAGCGCCATTGTAGTCATTTGCATTTTCCTCTATTTGAATGGGATTGATCGCTATCTATACCGGGTTTACAAGATTTTATAGCGTTCCAATCCTCTTTCCCTAAGTAATGGAAAATAATAATGTTTTTCCTTATACAGTATTGCCTCGAGGTTTACGACCTCGGTTTTGGGACAATAGAAATTCCAATTGTCTATTAATTCCCTTTTATAGCGGATTTTAGATTTTGGTGGTTTTCTCCACAATGGGAAGGTGAATTCGCGCGCCTCTGGAATTTACAATCCAATCTCGCCTTGAGATTTTATGGCCTTGTTTGTTCCATGGAGCCGAATTCCTATCTCCTTTGAAGGATTTATTAACTACCGCGGCCCTTAGCAACAGAATAATTTGGGATTCTTATTACTATTTTTTTCTTGGCGCGGCCCGTAGTTATCATTCCGTAGCTTTTCGAAATGCTCTAGCGCCTCGTGTTAGGTATGTTCCTCAACACGGTCTTTGTTTTGCGGCATCTACCGCCTCCGACCTCAAGACTCATGCTACTGTTGGTCTACTATAAACATCACTAAAAAACAAATCTGTTCGCTTCGAGATCCTTCCGGACTCTCCGACAGCCTACTTAGATTTGTCACATTTTGAAATCCATCAAAATGCTTTTTGTGAGAGTTATCGCCCCTATTCCTAAGGTCCCTCTCCGGTAGTCCTAATATTAAGGTAACCGTTTTTGGCAAGCTCTTCCCCCGCCGGTGGTTGCCGAAAAACCACGTTTTAGCCCTTTTGTAGTTGGCTTTGACTTCACCTCATTCCGTCGAGGTGCTCACCGATCGTCCGACGCCCTGCCATGGCCGCTGAATGTCGGTGTTCCCGACCATGCAGGCGGATCGACCCGAAAGGTGGTTACCCTTTTTGGGTCCATCTTGGCTTCGCGAGCCAAAATGGTCTTGGGAGTCCAATGGCCTATTGAGCCCCCAATATTTGATAATTATCTCCGCGAAAGATAATTGTACTACTCAAGTAGCCGGCGTCCTCCTCCTAGCGTCCCACGCTTTATGGCAGGCCGGCCGTCGGTTTCCTTAAACAGTTTTTTTGTTCTCTGTCCTTTTTCTATATGAGAAAATTTTTATTTATTTAATTAATTTTCCGAAATTTTTATTTCTAGCCGTGGACGTTCGCTTCTCATTCGTCCTAGAAGATGTTATGCGGCTCTCTCTATTTTTAAAGCCTTAGTCACCCGAGGAATTTCCCTTTGCTAAAATGCCTCGGGCCCCACGTTGGGCGCCACTTAAGACAGCATGATTACTGCAGGGGAGCATATGCGGATGCCTCCCACTGCAGTCCCATGTCCTACTCCAGAAAGTGACCCTCGTAGTATTCGTATGGAATATATTCCGTAATTTGGGCGCCACTCCTCCATTTATATACCTACTTGGCCCTATGTAGTGAGGTGGAGAAACACCACATAGGCCTAGGCGTTGCCACAGCTCCTCATGAGCATCCTTCGACTATTTCACGGCGTGCGTCCCGAGGGACTCATCCGCAGAAGCCTTTGTTTGTATTTTAGATTCAAAGGTGACATTGATAAGTTAACGAGGCGCGAATCCAAGGCAGAATAAATAATATTCGGTAATCGATTTGCCCTTCGGCAAGCAGTCGTTGTGGGATCTAGTATCCTAAGTCAATTGTTTAATAGTTATAGAATAAAACGAAAAAAATTAGTTGAGGCTGAGACGAGTGAAATTAGTTCCGTCGTAGATTCCAAAGGGGATCTATCTTCGCGAGTCCTCTTCTACGGTGATCAGTCGAAGGGTCGGGCTCGAAGCCGGAAATGTCTCTTGCCGTACTTATGTGTATTATTAATGGAAACATGCTATAATAAACCCTAGCTACCCATGATAAGCTTATGCGGAGAAAGAAGCGAGAAAATGAATATACCCGTGGTGTATTAATACTCACGAGTATGAAGAGCAAGCAATAGAAAGCCAAGTACTCCATGGTCCTGTGAGCCTCGTGGTGTCCTCGAAGTTCTTCCAGGTCGCGTGTATCGCCGTGGTCCTAGCGGTGCAGAGATGGAAAGCAAGCCAAGCAGAAAGAAAAAGCAGCAAGGAGTAATCGGTGCACAGGTTAAAGAATGTAGCGGCACTCACACAAGCAGTTTAGATAACAAAACACTTTAGAATTTATTTAATAATTGTTCAAAGAAATGGTTAACAATTTAAGATTTGATGTTCAATAAGATCGCGGCGAAAAGACTATCAATATTTATTTCTCAATAGAATTGAAGCGAATCTTATTTAATTTGACTTCTATGGATGGATATCATAGATCCGTGTTTAATTTGTCCACGGGGTATTTATTCGCTGATACCACACGATTGTGATTTGGCGATGCGTCTATACCGTCCTTCATATAGCAACGCAACCGGTGTGGATTTATATTTGTCTCGTGGCTCTGACTAGCCCAGAATAACGTCCCCGGTCAATTGCCCGTTGACCGAAAGAGCAACTAGTGGCTCGAGCAAACTTGTTGGATTTTGGTCCGGCGTGGCAAAGATTCGGCTCCTCCGAATATTGAGGCGAACTCCCGTTTTAATTGTGCCTGCGAGGTTGTCCCGAACCGAACGTCCTCGCTCGTAATTTCCGTCGTAGTCGTTTTAATTCTCGAGTGCCATAAGGCTCAATTCCCCCGAGCTTTAGAACTTCCACTCGAATATTACGACGTTGATTTCTCCCGATACGGATACTGTATATCCCGAGTCTACTGTTCTTCGTAGATTTATAGCCTAGTACCGTGTAGTAGCTTCGTATCCCGATACGGAGAGAGCAGGTATCGCGACCGGCGAGTCGCGAGTGAATGAATGGATAGGATTGACTCCTATCGAATCCCAACGTAAGTCTCCTAGTGAGTGTCACACTCTCTAACGCCTCAGTGACTCCGTCCGTGTCAATCCGAATCTCCCCCTTATATTAGGTTGAGTCGTTTGCGGCGGCGCCGGGTACCTGTAACCATAGATGTCACTCGGGCGCGTGCCCGGGAATTAATAACAAATTCAAATATCTTGATTAATTCGTCCAAGGTATCCTAGTCCAACGAGGAACTTCTTTAGGATAACCAAATTGTACCCAATTTAAAGTATCCTTCGTGGACAGTGGCCGGTCCATACTGTCACACTGTTTTGAATGTGCACTGCATGATCGGCGAGTGCAGTGATGCGCGGCAAGTGCAGGAGCATATTGCAAAATAGCTCTTCCCTTGACTTCAGCGAGTCAGTGCTACCACGCTCAACCATTGAATAGTAACTGACTTTGAATATGTATGAAATAATAATTAATATATATGGTGTTAATTTGAAACAGGAATTAATAAATATCACATTAATTAAATATTTTGTGATTTCAGTGATATAATTTTTCCAATAAATTTTAATAAATACTTGAAAAAGAAAATATTAAGTTTAGTGACTGAACACAATTAATTTCTCACAGGCCCGGTTTTATGAAGGATAATCGCGATTAGCTAATCCTGACAAGCAATGGCGGCTCAAATTAAGTTCTCCCACCTTGAGTCCCTTCTCCTATCGCCCCTGGTGCCCCTAGCTGCGCGTTGGACGATTTTGGGTACTTCTGTTTATAATACTCAATAATGGGAATTAACATATTTGAGGTTAGGATAAACTCGCTGCACTCGAAGAGGCTTCAAACTGTAGTGGCGAAGAACGCTACCGCGCGGCGCTTCAGTTTCAGACTTCGGTGGGGGAACTTAATTCTAGCGGCCATTGCTTGTCAGAATTAGCTAATCGGGATTATCCTTCATAAAACCGGGCCTTAATACGGCAATATGGGAGTTGCCCTTCAGAAGAATTTATACATTTATAAATCTCAGCGAGAGCGGAACGGATATAAAAAGAGAATAAACAACGATATTGACTAGTTTTTTTCTATTATCTAGCTATGAATACCGCTCAATTTAGATTCAAAATAAGCAAATAAAATTCATGTTGGACGAATCATGTTTACTATTTGTACACATTTCTGACCAGATTCGGATTACGTGAAGAACGAAATGAAAAAACATAACAGAAAAAGTGATTTATTTTTATCTTAACCATCTTATGGACCAATTTTGTTTCTCGATTCATTATTATTTGTTCTTTTCTACTTGCAGTTTGTTTGTATGGGCGGAACACCGAAGCGGATGGAAAACTTCGCATATTTTATTATGAAGGAAATAGGTCACAAACTACCTACAGGAACAACTTTAATGGATATCAGCCAATATTCTTATCGTTACTCAATGTATAAAGTTGGTCCAGTTCTCTCGATAAGTGTAAGTAAACATATCGCCGCAATCATTCATGAAAAAAAAAAACGTAAGTAGGTACACAGGACAGGAGATGGTCATGGGACGCGTGTGAATTTTAATGTCGAAAGGAAAGGTGAAGTGATTCTTATGTATTCCAACCGCATAATTAGAATCTGTTGTCGACAGTGGAAAATTACCCCGGAGTTTGGTTTCGGCCCATCTCTTTATAACCGCGCAAACACAAAATCGTATATATGTATATTTTTTCACCTCGCCTATCATCATCGTGGTATTTACGAATTCATGTGTGGGTACGAATACTTCTGTCTGTAATTATATAAGGAAATGTTTATTTCCATCATATCTATACTAATATTATGAAGACAGAGCATTTATTTGTATATGCGTGATGTAAACTCGAAAACTACCAGACCGATTCCAAAAATTCTTTCACTGTTAAAAAGCTTCATTATTCCAGATTAACATAGACTATATACTTCTACGATTCATTAGAGAATAATTGAAAATTCTTGGTACAAAACCGTATGTTACCAACTCAGGGTAACATGTTACTTGGCAATACAACTGCGTGGCGGGGAATGCGTGTGTGTAGTGGGGAAGGAGACGTCTATAGACCAGTGATGCCAGAATGATGATTCTGGCAACAAGCAACATGAGTGGAGGGGGTGCCGCACACAAGCACAAACCGTGTTGGTGTAAGCCCCGCACTTCGGCTCATGGTTCGATCAATAGAAAAAGGCAGAAATACTATCCATATCTCTGTTCTTACCGAACTTGGTCGAAAATGAACGAAGCTATGTCGGTACATCTACCTGAGGGTATATGCGAACCCTTAAATTCAATTTCATGATTTCAGGTTAAAATAGAATATGAGTATTGAGATGGAAATAATGTTTCCACAGAATTTTCATTTATTCGTCCTTATGAAAGATTCATATGTATATAAAATAAAAAATTGCATTGGGAAAATATGTAGATAATGTAAAAGGCCTATACGATGATGCCACGTGTAGGCAAGTGTGGTCCGAGTTCATATAATTGCTGCTGGACTTGTCAAACTATTCGCTCTATTGGCACAATGGTACTGTGCTTGCAAGCGATCTGATGAATTGCGAGTTCAAGTCACCTCAAATTCCTATTTTTTTTTATTTTCATAATTTGCAAATTTTTCTACATGTGTCTGAAAGTTACTGAAAAAATACTGAAATAGCAATGGCTGACTTGATTATTATATTAAAGAATATAATAATGTGCTGGAATATAAGGTGGAATTTTGGTGGCGGATAGAAGTTTTGAATGCGTTTAACAAGCGTATTTATTTTTTAACAAAATAACAAGAATCACAGAATAGTTCACAATGATGAATGAGATTAATTGCACTGAGTTAAATTGTTCTGAATATTCGAGTAGTCACTGAAATGTAGATAATAGTTACACACTGATTACCACGCGGTTGCACGATGCACGCTCGATGAGTCTAATAAACTGTATGAGACACTGAATTTAATGCCGATACACACACTTGCTAACAACGTGGGCAATGAGTTGATCTGAGTAATTGTGCTTCTGATGAAGATGCACTAGTTGCTGAAGAAACACAATTTTTCTGAGCTGAACTGAAGATGAGTTGAACTGAATACTGAATACTAACTGAGTGTAGCTGAAAAACACGTGTGCTTGCACTGATGATCGTGGTCGAAGTGATGCCGGCAATTTTCTTTCCGGCCTCGTGTTGTTGAGCGGATGTGGTCTGATCATGACTGATCATGGTCAGACCGGCTTCAAGTGGTTAGCGCACGCAACAGGTGCGCCTACGCATGATCAGTTCATCAAGAGTGAGTCGCGCGTGCGCTATGCAAGTTGCTGCGCGACTCACTCATTCTCATTGTTTAGCGCACGAAACAGGTGCGCCTACGCATGAGCAGTTCTTCTAGAATGAGTCGCGCGTGCGCTATGCAAGTTGCTGCGCGACTCACTCACCCTCCTCGATTGATTAGCGCACGTAATAGTTGCGCCTACGCATGATCAGTTCTACACGAATGAGTCGCGCGTGCGCTATGCAAATTACTGCGCGACTCACTCATCCTCCTGGACAGTGCATAATTATGGTCACTCGACTGACTGCACGAGTGACCCAGGAGGTGCTGCCACTATGACCGTGTGGCACTCGTATCAATTCCTGAACAACATGGAATATAACAAAAATCCAGACATTATTTTTTCAAAGTGCGGATTATTTTCCACAATTTTTTCAATGCCTTGATATAGATTTTGAGTTAGTCAACAGCTTACAAGTTTCGAATTTCCACCACGAATACTGTGAATTTAGTACACTGAATATAGCTAGTTCCTAAATAGAACGATGTCAGGCAATCAAAGGGACGAACGTTCTCGAAATCAATAATCAAACTGAATAAAATTATGATCGAACCCAAAAATTACATTGAAAAAATATTCAAATTATGTAAGAGACCTATACGACAATGCCGCGTGTAGGCAAGTGTGATCCGAGTTCATATAATTGCTGCTGGGCTCATCACACTAATCGCTCTATTAGCACATTGAAAGCGTGTTTGCGAGCTTGCGAGTCGAGTCACCCCATACCACTGTGTTTTGTTGTTTCGTTTTTTTTTTTTTCATAATTTCAGGAATGCTTTCGACATAATCGAAATATAATAGAATGAAATAAATATTAAAAGTATAGGTATATCGAAATATTAATATTAATCGTCAATAAAAAATAAATTGCAAGTTGTGATCTTCCACCAAGGGCGCGTTGAGTTTCTCCAATGAATCTCTGCATAAAGTCATATTGTACCACATTAAACAACCGATTTTAATAGAGGACGTCTGCATGCTTTTCGATGACTATAATTATTTGTGCATGCAAAAATATTTGTGGAATTAGCATGGTGAAACAAATGCCGGATTTATCCATGACTAATAGTTTCTTCTCAATATATTCCCTTCGAAATTGTGTACAAACCCTGTTATGCAATTGCGTAACTATATGATGTAGTTTTGTACAACTTTCAACATTTTGGTACGATAAAAAGTTTGGGGATTCCCCAGTCCCATACATATTCTTGAAAGAGAACCCTAATTACACCATTTCCCAATATTTATATATCCATTAATGACGGGGTGCAACCAAGATATTTCAACACTTCTTGTGCATATATCAGCTTTTAACATTTATTGCAAACTCAATCTTTGCCTTCGAGTCTCACATTGTGAAACAACTGTAAACTGTGCAGAAATGCCTGTCATTATTGTCCTTAACATCCTGAAATAGTCAAAATATTTCGTTTAATGTGGTAAAATAGCGCTCTAGGCGGAGGTCCACTTTCAAAAAATCTAACGCGCCATTGGTGAAACCTCAAAGGTGGTGTGGAAGAGCACTATTTTTATTAATATACATACATACAATTTTTGAGTGTACTAAATTCACAGTATTCGTGTTGGAAATTCGAAACTCGTGAGATGTTGACTACCTCGAAATCTATATCAAGGCATTGGAAAAATTGTGGAGAATAATCCGCACTTTGAAAAAATAATGTCTGGATTTTTGTTATATTCCATGTAGAAAAATTTGCAAATTATGAAAATAAAAAAAAAATAGGACTTTGAGGTGACTTGAACTCGCAATTCACCAGATCGCTTGCAAGCACAGTACCATTGTGCCAACAGAGCGAATAGTTTAACAAGTCCAGTAGCAATTATATGAACTCGGACCACACTTGCCTACACGTGGCATCATCGTATAGGCCTTTTACATTATCTACATATTTTCCCACTGCTATAGAGTCTATAGCAGTGATGCCAGAATGATGATTCTGGCAACAAGCAACATGAGTGGAGGGGGTGCCGCACACAAGCACAACCCGTGTTGGTGTGAGCCCCGCACTTCGGCTCATGGTTCGGTTAATATAAAAAGGCAGAAATACTATCCATATCTCTGTTCTTATCGAACTTGGCCGAAGATGAACGAAGCTATGTCGGTACATCTACCTGAGGATATGTGCGAACCCTTAAATTCAATTTCATGATTTCCGGTTAAAATAGAATATGAGTATTGAGATGGAAATAATGTTTCCACAGAATTTTCATTTATTCGTCCTTATGAAAGATTCATATATCCATATGTATATAAAATAAAAAATTGCATTGGGAAAATATGTAGATAATGTAAAAGGCCTATACGATGATGCCACGTGTAGGCAAGTGTGGTCCGAGTTCATATAATTGCTGCTGGACTTGTCAAACTATTCGCTCTGTTGGCACAATGGTACTGTGCTTGCAAGCGATCTGGTGAATTGCGAGTTCAAGTCACCTCAAAGTCCTATTTTTTTTTTATTTTCATAATTTGCAAATTTTTCTACATGGAATATAACAAAAATCCAGACATTATTTTTTCAAAGTGCGGATTATTTTCCACAATTTTTCCAATGCCTCGATATAGATTTCGAGGTAGTCAACATCTCACGAGTTTCGAATTTCCAACACGAATACTGTGAATTTAGTACACTCAAAAATTGTATGTATGTATATTAATAAAAATAGTGCTCTTCCATACCACCTTTGAGGTTTCACCAATGGCGCGTTAGATTTTTTGAAAGTGGACCTTCGCCTAGAGCCCTATTTTACCACATTAAACGAAATATTTTGACTATTTCGGGATGTTAAGGACAATAATGACAGGCATTTCTGCACAGTTTACAGTTGTTTCACAATGTGAGACTCGAAGGCAAAGATTGAGTTTGCAATAAATGTTAAAAGCTGATATATGCACAAGAAGTGTTGAAATATCTTGGTTGCACCCCGTCATTAATGGATATATAAATATTGGGAAATGGTGTAATTAGGGTTCTCTTTCAAGAATATGTATGGGACTGGGGAATCCCCAAACTTTTTATCGTACCAAAATGTTGAAAGTTGTACAAAACTACATCATATAGTTACGCAATTGCATAACAGGGTTTGTACACAATTTCGAAGGGAATATATTGAGAAGAAACTATTAGTCATGGATAAATCCGGCATTTGTTTCACCATGCTAATTCCACAAATATTTTTGCATGCACAAATAATTATAGTCATCGAAAAGCATGCAGACGTCCTCTATTAAAATCTGCTGTTTAATGTGGTACAATATGACTCTATGCAGAGATTCATTGGAGAAACTCAACGCGCCATTGGTGGAAGATCACAACTTGCAATTTATTTTTTATTGACGATTAATATTAATATTTCGATATACCTATACTTTTAATATTTATTTCATTCTATTATATTTCGATTATGTCGAAAGCATTCCTGAAATTATGAAAAAAAAAAAACGAAACAACAAAACACAGTGGTATGGGGTGACTCGACTCGCAAGCTCGCAAACACGCTTTCAATGTGCTAATAGAGCGATTAGTGTGATGAGCCCAGCAGCCATTATATGAACTCGGACCACACTTGCCTACACGCGGCATTGTCGTATAGGTCTCTTACATAATTTGAATATTTTTTCAATGTAATTTTTGGGTTCGATCATAATTTTATTCAGTTTGATTATTGATTTCGAGAACGTTCGTCCCTTTGATTGCCTGACATCGTTCTATTTAGGAACTAGCTTACACCAACACGGTTTGTGCTTGTGTGCGGCACCCCCTCCACTCATGTTGCTTGTTGCCAGAATCATCATTCTGGCATCACTGCTCTATAGTATAAAGTACCAAGTCGTGCCGGCATAGACAAGCGAACCGGCACGGAGTGCCCACATACGCAGAAGCGGCAAAATATTTTACTCATACTGGTATCGTTTGACATTCATATTTTGTATCTTGCAATATAAGTATAGATCAGGGGTGGGCGAATCGAAAAAAATGAGAGGTAATCCGGAGGACAGACGTATTTTGGGAAGGGGGCTTAAGACGATCGGAGATTATAGGGGTCAGTACATAGGTACCCGGCAAATAGGTATAGGTAATGGACGAATAGTTCCAATACACCAATATGCTCAGAACTCAAATATAACTTCTGTGCACATAAATCAAAAGGACTCCGTAGTCGTGACGGTATAATGTGAGCTTTCCAATTTGACAACTAGTGTTCAAATCCTCGGACGATCAATTTTTTTTTTTTTCCCTCATAATTTTCAGTATGAAATACATAAAATATCAATACATCTGATGAGTTAATTTATATTTCCAAACGCGAGAATATTCTTCGCATGTTTTTTTATTAAATTCTAGATAAGAGCGCATTTTCGTTACCGAGAATTAATTTCATAGAGTACGCAAATTTTTGGTCACAAATAAAATATTTTACATAAAAATTTTAAGTACGGATCGATTCAAATGGTTATATTTGTCTACTCTCGGCCAGTATACGCAGTGCTGCTCGATGTAAACCACGGGTGGGTGTTAGACGTCTTCCATCAGGAGAGGAGAAGTATGGGGGACGGATGTGTAATGTGGAATTTGTATTTGGTTGGGAATAGGAACTACTCTAAAAAGACAACAAATCTTAAACGAATAATTCTACAAAAGTTATTTATAATGAGATAAGAATAGACAACAATCTTGATAAATAAATAAACAAAATCTATATATATATATATATGTATATATTAAACTTTTTTATTAAATAAAAACTCTTTTCGCATTGCACATGAAGAAATAAAAATAAAATATAAAAATAAATTAGGTTTCATCCAGGTTTCTCTCGCTCCATCCTTGAACTAACTCATCGAAATTTGGTTTGTATGTACTTGTCGATATATGGAGAATATCTTGCAGATGTTCGTCTGTTATCCGAGTCCTGAGACTGGATTTTACATGTTTCAGATTCGAAAATGTTGATTCAGACAAATATGACGTTCCAAAATAGCTGAGAGTTCGTTTGTACACCATATTGAGATTTGGATACGTAGTGACATCCATTACTCGCCAAATATCGTTACCAGCTTGGCTTGAGGTTTTCAGTCGATTATCAAGTTGCAAATCCTCAACTTCATATTGAAGGCGAGAAACGTCAACAGGATGAGGTTTAGCAATAAGGGGGACCAATTCAAATGTACGAACAGTCTTGTCAAATGGCTTTTTGAAGTAATTGACGATAGTTTCAATGTCCGAACAATCCTCCAAACGCTTAGTGAGTGCATCCAGAAAATTCACCGTGTACTCGAGCATTTGACTTCCATCAAAGTTTGGTACAGTCAACTCTTTTACCATTTTGTTCAGCCGTTGGAATAAAGGTGGCACCACATTACGTTCGAACCAACTAATTGCTGACTCCATGTATGCTTTCAATCGATTTAAACTTGCAAAATACTCTTCGATGAATTTCATGCCCCCCTGCATGCTCTTGTTCGTCTCGGCGATTATTTCCACAATGTCAGTCAAATATGTGAATCTCATCAACCAATTTACATCTGTTAACACAATACATTGTTCACCTCGTGACTCCAAAAATGTACGGATGCCGGTTAGGTGATCATGGAAGCGATTGAGCATCGATCCTTCACTCAACCACCTCACCTCAGTGTAAAACATCAAATCATTTTGGTCAATATCGAGGATTGATTGAATGTGTTTTCGATATAATCGATTCTGAAGTGGTTTAGCTCGGATAGAATTGATGATCTGGCTTACATCCTCGACCACGCCGACTTCTCCGAGTTTTTTCGCAGCCAGAGATAGTTGATGAAGGAGGCAATGGAATGCAGTGAATTGCGGGAAATCTGGATCACTCTGAAGACGAGCAATAAGTCCGTTCTTACATCCCATCATTGTCGCGGCGCCATCAGTGGTGATTGAAACCGATTTTTTCAGGGGAATTTTTGTTTTCACCAGTTCCGCCTTCAGCGCATTGTATATTGCTTCGGCGCTAACATGCTCATGCAATGGTATGCAAGCAAACAGATGTTCTTCAATCGAATAGTCGGGAAAGACTACACGAAAATATACTGTGATCTGTTCTACTGATTTTATATCAGTCGATCCGTCTAATTGCATTGAATATCCACAACACTCGTTCAAGCTACGAAGAAATTGATCATGAATATTTGCGGACACCAATCCAATTTTTCGAGTAATGGATCGACGGGACAGTGGGATGCTCTCAATGAAATTCAACATTTCCTTCCTCTCCTCGGTTTCCTTGCACAAAATTTCCAAGCTTCCGCTTAGCCATTTAGCAGATATTTCTGAAGTCGAGAACGGTTGTTTATTCTTTGCGATGTCGTAAGCGGTGAAAAATGCCAAACGATTCGCTGTTGCGGTGTCAAGATTGAATGTATTTTCCGACACACTATTCTCGAGTCCGGCTAACGCTCTTCTGAGTCGAATCTGCTCCAATCTCCCAGCTGAATTTAACGGATACTCTGTGCTGTATCCCGCATGCTTCGTCTCATAATGTCGTTTGAGATTGTCTGAACGCAGACAGCTGAAGCGCGTTTCACCATCACACAGGAGACAAAGTCCAGTACCATTAACATTCGCAACCATGTATAAAAGTTCATATTTTTGGTTGTAAGAATCACGCCTCATTTTCTTAGGTTGTGTTGTCATTGTGACTGATCACACAATTATTTCAGATTCAAACCGAAAATCACAAACACGTGGTGCTCGAATAAAAATCAATGTCTAAATTTATCAGTGTCTCGAAATACGTCCGTCTTCGTTGCTCGGTATGAACAGAAAGACTTTATGATGGCGGTCATCTCTGTTTTATGGATAAAAATGAATTCTCACATCATGCCAATTTTTCATTTTTCGAAGATTATTGGCTCGTGGAACATTGGCGGGGGCAAATTGAAACTAACCCTTTTGATTGGTCAGTATGATTTTAACCGTTCGACATATTTTATTCGATTGGATATTCGGTATGTTGATCGAGAGTAAATATCAATAGCCAATTTGAACGGTTTTCCTGTTCTTATATTCCATTTGTGAACAAATATTTCATAAAATACATACTTTCAACTATGAAGAAACGAAAATTCTCAAAATCCATCACTGAGTATTTATGGGGACCAATTATTAATTTAATTATGATCATACATGGTTTTACTAGCGAATTACAAAATCGACACGAAAACGGAATAGGTTTGTAGCGAAATAAACTGTTGATCGAACACATAATAGTCTAATGCATATCTGAAAACCATATCTTTATGATTTATACTTGATTCCGGAAAAATATAAGTTGATGAATATGTTCGTCGCGAGATAAATTAAACAATATAATAGTGGGTAATATTTGATCCACCTTGGACTCAATATGACTCAATATGATCATTAGTTGTACTTCAACATTTTTGTACATTTGTACATGACCGAATAGACTTGAGAAAACTGGTAAAGCAATTTTTGAACATACATTTGTTCGTGACTATGTGGTTTCATTCGTTCAAGTGATTTTGCCTAAATATTCTTAACTTGGATCGGTGGTACGCGCGACCAGTATATGTAACTTTTGTTTAACTTCTAGCAGAATTATTGCAGTGCGCAATAAATGTGCCATATAGATTCTCTGAATGATAGATTCCTACATACGAATGTACGGGATATTATATATTATACAATCGTTTGGAGAAAAAAACAAAAATTCTTATGGGAATGGAACGCTGACCGTTTAATTGGCAAGCAAAAGTTCTAGCACCATGGCTGTGTAGTCGAATATATTTCATTGCATTGAAGTTATATTTAAGTTGTGAATGGAGATGTGGGTAAAGCTTACTTATTGCATTGTATACGTATTTTGGGTATAGTACTGCTGGCCGTATACCTGAGTTTACAGCTGTTGTCCGCTCGGAGCGCGGTTGTGCACAGAAAGTGGACAAAGTGGAAAGATTGCCCACCCCTGGTATAGATTCACATATATATTGATTAGCATGAACTATACTGATTTGGATTTAATTTTTAGGTAATTCGAATTCATTTGAATATTTTATTTTGTCTTTAATATTTTATTTTATTTCATCCTAATTAATATAATGTCCACTCTACATTTGATATAAATTTCTTTTTTTATTCAATTCAATTTATATTATATTCAATAAAAAAAAAGGTTTCAATTTCACAATATTGGTTACCCGGGCGGAGCACATATACAAAGACGTGTCTTTATAGGTACACAACGCACAGCCCATACCAATTCCCATACACAATTCCCGTTTTGTTCAAATGTTTCATGCCCATTTTCCTAAATATGTGCTTCTTATATAATTCGATATCTCATGAAATTAGGTTAAGGGAACGTCAATATTATAATGTTAATGAAAATTAATACGAGAGTATAATGGCGCATGAAGATAGATTTTTTTTCTCTTTACACACTGCGATCTGGCGCCTCTGGGACATTTAACAGTGGGTTCGTTCGGTTAGTGACTGTCACGCTCGGCATGCGTCACAACCTGTGTCGCATCCTACTTTATTTCATTGCTGTTCAAGTGTGTCTTGGGGCATCTTCTGTTTCAGCCTGCGGGTCCTTTGGTTTTCTTCCATCAGAGTATTAACCAAGCTGCTTGGATGGTTTTTAATTCGTTTCTTGTACGTTTTTATATATTCGAGAATTCCCTGTTTAACGGTGGCTATGTGAAGATCACGATGAAGTTGTCTATTTGTGACGAACCAAGGGGCATTGGTTATTATTCTCAACGTCTCGTTTTGGAATCTTTGTATGGTTTCGATGTTGGAATGAGAGGCTGTTCCCCATAGTTGTATTCCGTAGGTCCAAATCGGTTTGAGTATCGTCTTGTAGAGAATGAGCTTGCTGCTCAAGGACAGTTGTGACCGGCGACCAATTAACCAATACAGCTTACGTAGTTGTAATCCTAATTGTTTCCTTTTTGTGAATAGGTGTTTTTCCCAGGTGAGGTGCTTGTCAGGGTGTAAGCCTAAATATCTGACATGGTCTGATTGTGGAACTTCTAGGTTATTGAATTTGACGGGCGGGCAAGTGCCTCTTCGTAACGTAAAGATAACGTTGACAGATTTTGTTTCATTAGCCTTCATTTTCCACTTCTTTAACCAGGTTGATATGTCATTAAGTCCACGTTGTGAGAGTTCCGCTGCCTCAGTTGGGTCCTGGTCAGTTGCTAAGATTGCGGTGTCGTCAGCAAAGGTACCGGTGGTCATACCGGTGGCGTGCTTATACGACGAAATTCAAACTGGTAGCTGGGAATCAATTTGCGCTGATCTATCAATGGTGTGGGTCGAAGCGATATTAAAGATTCGTATATTTTCGCGGGTATGGGTAGTAAGCTGATCGGCCTTTATGATTTTGCGTCCTCCGGTTGTTTGTCTGGTTTCAGCAGCATGACTATTTGTGCGACTTTCCACTGTGGTGGGATGGATTTTAGTTTTGTGATGGCATTATAAATTGCTGTGAGTAGTGTTATCCCAGAGTCCCGTAGTTCCTGTAACACTTTGTTGGTAAGGAGGTCATATCCAGAGGCTTTCTTCGGGTTTGCTTTTTGGATTATTCTTTCTACTTCTCTTTTAGTAGAGTTCTCGGGTTTAATATCATCTTGGTCGGGGGTACAAGGAAATCGATTTCTTTTTTAATGTATTCGCTTTTTCTTGGTCGCAACGTGCCCAGCTGTTATCTGTTTTTCTAAGTGGAGGACATGTTCATATGGGCCTTTTAATTCTTTTAGTGGCTTTCCAAAGGGAGTATTCTGTAGCTGCGGTTGCGTCCAGACTTTGTAGATATGCCTGGAAACTTGCATTACGGTTTTGTTCCAGAGCTTGTTTTAGTTCTTTTACTTTGTGGTTGAATCTTTTTCTTTTCGTATCAGGACATCTATTTTGTTGCCATAATTTTCTGGTCGCTCTTTTTTCCTTAATTAAGTCCAATATATTTGGGGCGACAGATTGGCCACCAGACTTGTTTTGGTCTACTGGAGTCGAGCTCCATGTGGCGTTTGGTATGTTTATGTTTAAGAATTCGACAGCATTCGTAATGTCTTCTTCTGTTCTGAATGGAATGGGTACTTGGAATGCTTCGTCTAATAAGTCTCGAAAAAGGGGCCAATTGGTTTTTTTATTGTGTAACATATATTTTTATATGGTGTGGATTATCTTCGTATTGATATCGACGATAACGGGTGAGTGTTCTGATGATGAGTCCCAGCAGCTAGTGCAAGATATATTGGTTTTTGCTATTCCTTTGGAGATACAAAAGTCAATAACATCTGGTATTTTTCTACTGTCTGAGGGCTAGTATGTCGGTTGACCTGATGAGATAACGTGCATACTTTTTGTTTGAATACATTTGAAAAGTTCACGACCCCTGGGCGAAACGAGTCTAGAGCCCCAGAAAGTATGTTTGGCATTGTAGTCCCCTGCTGCTATAAAGCGATGACCTAGGATATCAAAGTAGTCATTAAACTGGCTTTCTTTGATGGTATATCTCGGGGGGCAGTACAGAGCTGACACCGTGATGTAGCCAATCCAATCGTGTACTACTACGTTGGTTGCTTGAATGTAATCCTTACAATATGGTTGCGATTGGTGGTGTTTAATATTAGCTTTGATGAGGATAGCTGACCCGCCTAGTGTTTTTCTATCAGGATGCATGGTGTGGTATAATTTATACTCTTGAATTTTAAAGAAATTTTTGGATGTGAAATGTGTGTCCGATATTGGCATAATGTCAATTTTGTTTATTTTAACAAAAGTTTTTTACTCATTCAAGTGGTTGGTCAGCCCATTAGCATTCCATACGCATAATTTTAGGGCAGTGAATTTGATGGCATTCTTGTCATGAGATCTATTAGCATTTGTGTCATTTTTAGTATTTGGTTCATAAGTGCCTGCATTGTTGCGTTGAGAGTACGAAGGGCTTCAGATGTCTGCTGTTCAATATTACAGGTGTTGTTGTCACTTTTGTTCATATAGATGTGGTTTTGGCCTACTTTTTTGTGGCTGCTGCATAGGATTTCCCTGAATCTGTAGCATTTTTTGATTGATTTATATTTTCTTTTATTGTATTCTGTTGCGGATATTCTGGTTCTGTGACCTGCTATTTTTTGCGACGAAGAGTTGGATATTCTTTTTTTTTGCAACTCTTTATAAACAATACATCCCTTATAATTGGCGGGATGATTCCCTTCGTAGAGTATACATTTGACTTTGTCAGAGCGTTCCTTCCTGGTACAGTTAGATGTATGATGAGATCCTGCACATTTAACACTGTTTCGACCTCATAATTATGAGGTGACAGCACCTCATTGACCGTATTACCACCTTGACCTCAGGGGTAATTTGATTCAGAATTGAGATGGTCAGTAACTTCACGTAGTGACTTGACCACTCAATCATTATCATTGTGGACACCGTTATGTCCTTCTGATCATGCGCTTACGCATCCAACACGTCCCGCCCAATCAACAAGTGACCGTAAGTGTTGCAATTATTTCCGTCGACGCTCAGGATCATCCGTTAGTGCTTCACTCTGGACTGAATAGTAATACTAGACGCACGTATTCTCGACCCATATCGAAAAGTGGTGTTATATCAAAGTTCTTCCTCAATTCAGTGTTGCAGTTGTGTGCATTGAATGTTTGTATGCATCATCAGTGGTCTCAATAGAGAACATTAGCCAAATCAATAACAATAGTTCAAGTTGTGTGATCAAGCACTTAATTGCGTACAATTAATTGCAGTGTGAGAATCAACACGTGGCATCAGCCATTGTGCACAAAATTATTCATCCTAACTTGGCATTCTAGCCCTTAACGTGCAAATCATTGTTAGTCAAATCATTTGTAATCGTGAATCACATACATTCTTGGCTATTACATAGCATCATTCATCATTGTTTCAAAGATTGTTATAAGCGAAATCTTGTAATTTCAACCGGCGTAACCACCACCACGTGGCGAGTAATCACATACACCTTGAGTTTCATTCATCCGAAGCCACGCGATCAATTCACCAGATCAATCATTCATTGTACTGTTCATTCATTATTAATTTCTGTTCACATTGCGCTTATTCATCATCGTGTGGGAGTATTGTTCACAATCTCGCGCGCCATTTGTATAATATTCATCTCATCCGCTATCAAAAGACACGTTGTATATCTTACAGAGAACCGACACGCATTCATGTTCATTGCTGTGACCATTTATATCAATTTCGGCAATAGTTTATTTGTTTTCAGCAACATCGAAACAAACATATTTGGGCTGTCTGCGGCAATAGTTTTGTGTATGTCCATACTGTTGACAGTTAGAGCACTGGGCGATAGTGCGTTTGGGCCCCGGCGGTTCAATTTCTATGCGACAGTTGAGTAATGATTTTATGTTGTAGACGTCTTTGTTATTAGGTTTAAGTTGTAGATCTATGAAAAACATTGGTAAAGGTTGTTTTGTTTTGCTGTTTCTAATATTCCAGATGTTAGTGGTTTTGTGTCCTAAGTCTCCTAGTGCCTGTTTCAGTGAGTCAATGTCGGTTGATGGGTGGGTGCGTTTTAACACTACTCTAAAGCTCCTCTCGTGTTTTGCTTTGTAGGTGAAAACTCAGTATCTCTGCTTTCTAATTCCTTGTGAATAGTAGAGTATGCTTCATGGACTTTAGCTTGAATTTTTACTCTCTCACCTTGAAGAATTTTTATTTCATAGCCCCCATGTGCCACTCTCCCTAACATTTCTGTGAAAGGTTGGATATTACTAACATTATCAATAAAAAGTGGTGGAGGCTTGATTGTCACTTGGGTTTCCAGTTCTGAGGGTCTTTGTTGTACTGTTTTCTCAAGTTCAGAAAAACTATTAGAAGTAGGTATGGGAGTTGCTAGCCAGTAGTTTGGTTTGGTCTTCTGTTTTCTGGTTGTTGTTTCAGGGCTACTTCTCATTCTTTTGCGGTGGTTTACTTCCTGCCATCTAACATGTTCAGTGTGGCTAGGGAGATGGATCTCTGTGTTTTCGGGTTCATTTTCTGTAGTTATGGCACCAGGGATATTTCCTACAGATGTAGATCTAGTTCTTGATATAAACATGCTCGGGTGGAGGACTTGCTGTACAAGTTTTTTATTAGTGCTGCCAGACGTATTTACTGCCACGGGGGCCTGGTCACCTGTGTAGTCTTCGGTAACAAATTTCACACTCGCAGGCCCAGGTACCTGCCAGCGCCGGAGGTCAGCCGGAGCACATGACATATCACTCCCATTATTATTCGACATTTTTATATTGGTTGGGGTTGGAAGATTAGTACTAAAGCACTTTTCCAAGGTGCTATAGCCACATTTTTGGAGGGCATTTAACTCCTCAAGGCTTGTGGTAGTCTGATACAGGTTTATTAACCGCCGCCTGTTGCTCGGCGTTGTTGTTCTTTAGCAACACCCGGGGAGCACGTGTAGGGTGGGCCTAGGATAGGTGGTGAATCCTACGGACGCGAACAACAACAACCCCCCCAAGATGGATTTGAGGCACTCAATAGAACCATGAAGGACATCCAGGACAATGATGACGTTTTGGGGGACGTGACTGTCTTGCTAGCTGGGGATTACCGGCAGACATTACCACCATACTATGAGGAACGCGAACTGATGAAGTGAAGGCGTGCGTGAAATCTTCTTACCTTCGGCCTCAAATTAGAAAATTATATTTAAAGTTGTATTTTTTTTCATTATTTATTTATTTTTTTTTACTTTTTTGGAATTTCATGGAATATTAATTTTGAAAAGGGTAATTGAATAAAATGTGAAGCGTCCCACCATATATTGTCTTCTTTTGGTTTGTTTTTCTTATTGTATTGGGAAATGGGGGATGGCTGGGGAAGTAATAATTAATTTCTAATTGATTGATTAAAAATTGAAGAATATGCTTGTTTAATTGAAACGGGATGCAAACGCCAGACAATTCTCTGATCTTTTACCCCATATAGAGAACTGAAATATCCCTGAATTTGTCAACGAGCTTACTATTGCCTCATCTCTTTGCGCTTTACTAACGGAGATATCGACCCTAATATCCAGTGTACATCTTGACGTCACGAATAAAAAGGAGAAATGAACGGATAGGTTTCGAGAACGAGCCATACTAAACCTCATCACTGACAGGGTAGCAGATATTAACGATGCTCTGTTGCAAATGTTTGATAAAGTAGAGGTGGTGTGCAACTTCATTGACTGTGCTGTGCACATAGATGACGCAGTCAACTATCTAGTTGAATTACTTAATGTAATGAACCCATTGGGCTTACCATCTCATAAACTTCTGCGGAGAATAGGGGCTACCATCATGTTACTACGAAATCTCAATCAGTCTAAACCCTTGAAGAAGATTGCTTCTCTTATGGACAATTTTAAGTCACTTGCTCTTCTCTCAGCACGCCTAATAGTTTGATAATATTAATCAATGAGGGGAAAACCGCGAATGTTGTTGATAAACACATTTTTTAGCGTCAAGAATGATGAATGTATGTTCACATTCAATCACATTCACTCAATTATTCAACTCTGTTCAGTTCAGTTGGAAGCTCGATATCAATTCGATCATCAACAGTTCAAACTCAAACGAAACTCTAAGCGCGAACGTTGTGAATCAATCAATCAGCCTATGAATATCGATAAACTGATAAATAATATATAATGACTCTATCAGTAGCGCATATAAACTGAACCATTAATATCAATCATTCGAACTACAATAACGTCCAGTATCCAAATCATTTACCGGTGCATAGTAGTGGCGAGCACACGACGCCTACCATTTTCGGAACACCAATCTAAATCAAATTACTTCTGACTACGTCTTACATTGGAATCACCAAACAATCTCAAGGCCAATGATCCAAGTCGAGCCCCACTTCAATCTCGTTTCTTCAATCTCCTGCAATGTCATGCTGGACTATTGACATTGATATGCAAGTTGTGACTTGGATTATCAGTTAAATATTCAATCAAGATGGAACAGTAGTGAACACTATTCGCGATCATTAATATGCGGGTGATGATTTTTCTCGATAATTAATTGCGCGGTGATGATTTTGTGCGTTAAAGTTTGCACGGTTATTAATGGATACCATTTCGGCAATGATTGGTTGCAAAAAATATTTTGAAACTGATATAATTTTGTGTTATGAATCCTTCAAACCTCATAGTAGTTCGGTTCCGTTCAGAGCCTACGTTGAGTCACAGCGCTGTAGTAAACTACACAGTTTAAAAAATTCATAATTACAGAGTCGATCGTTTTCGAAGAAAACCGCATGGAACGATTTGAGTTTTTTTTCCGAATACTATCAGAAAAAAATACAACGAATAACTAGTATTCAAATTTCTAGAAAACAATCATTGTTTAAGCCGAACTCCAGGGATGATTTTCATATTTTGACGCTTGACTATCATTCGTAGGATCGAAATACATGTGAGTCACTTCACTTATTCTTCTGACATTAATATTCACACTGGCTTCATGGTCAGCTCTTGAAGTGTGAATAGTTATGTGTATTTACCAAATAAATGCGAGTGAATTCTTCATCCCCACTATAATTATTATTTTGTCAATTTGTATACCAAAAGTGTTTGGTGACTATTATACGATATGATGATATATTATATTGCAACTGGAGCTCCTAATGATTTGAGGAATACGTATTATTATTGTGTTTACATATATTGTGACCGAATTGCGATATTCATCGATGATATACGTAGCTGTTCATTTTCTAATCATTCCACCCACTTTTTTTCACATATTGATATTTTCCATTAATCTGTATTTTTCTTTTCATCGCAGCACGGAATGGGCATTCCATCAGTGGGAATACTATTACACGAAGTCATTAAATTGATGTATCATGCTAGAGTGAAAGATCCAATGTTTATTCGGGTCGGGACATGTGGTGGAGTTGGACTGGAGGGTGGCACGGTCGTGATCAGTGAAGAAGCGGTCGATGGAATGTTGAAACCTTATTTTGAAGTGGTAAGAATGAATTCCACGGGAGTAGATTGAAGAAACTTAATTATTCGCGATCTGACTGCGGAAATGCACGATTCCTCCCGAGTTCGAAAAATTTGCAGTATCTACACAAGTGGGAATTAGACCGCAGCATGTGTGTCATACAAAATTTTTTGTTCACATTGTTGTCCAGAAATTGGAAATATTTTTCATTATTTCCATTAATATGAATTATCTCTGTCAATTCGATTATTTATTCACTATATCTATGCTTTCTTTTTATGCAGCCTGTGCTTGGAAAAATGGTCAGACGACCAGCAAAATTGGATAAACAATTGGTACGTGAAATAAATGCATTATCCAATCCAGACGATCCTTATGACACGGTAATTGGAAAAACAATGTGTACACACGATTTTTATGAGGGCCAAGGACGTCTTGACGGTGCTTTTTGTGAATACACTGAAAATGATAAAATGGATTATCTCCATAAATTGCAGAAAAGTGGCGTGGTCAATATCGAAATGGAGGCTGTAGCTTTTGCAGCGTTGACTCATCATGCAGGAATTAAATCAGCGATTGTTTGTGTTACATTGCTTGATCGATTGAAGGGTGATCAGGTAAACAAAAATGAATGATATTTTGCAGAAAATTCACATTCGGTCTTAATCAATAATACTGTTAAAATTTATATGGGATTCTACATGAGAAAAGGAGAGATAAATATTTTTTGTTTGACTAGAGCGAAGAGATGAAATGATTCTTCAATTCCGGCCGATATTGGTATAGTAGGGAATAATCGAGTTCTAATAATTACAGTAGTATTTGAAGTATTGTATTTGCAGAAACAGTGGATATTTCGATAATATAATCAGGAAAAGATTTTGAATGAACGAACATTCCATACAAAGCATTCTCTAATTTTTTTAATTCATTTTCTATTTAATCCAACATGAGACTCCGGGTGCTTCGAGACTTCCAAAAGAAAAGAAACACTTCCTTTTAAGGTATTGTGAATACTCAAACACTACGAAATGACAAATACTCGAAATAGAAGACAAAACAATGTATATAATGATGTTTTGAGGATTTCGTAGTCGCCATCCTGTACTACACTCATCTGAAACCAAACAATTCTTTACATTCTTCATGGCAAATATTTCTAACAATTTGATTGATATGGGATTTTGACAAAATAGTTATTCACGATACTCGTGCCGCATGTTGGCGATTGCTCACGAGTTTGAAAATTGAGAAATTGTCGATCGGCATGTGACCGACGGACAATTATTCGAAATCTCGAAATCGACACTGTTCTTCGTAATTGGGACTTAATTAACAATTATTGATCAAACAAATAAAAGAGAAGATTAAAAAAAAATGAGACGGAAAACAACCGAGAAACGACGGCAATGGCTCGGTCAATTATTTATACCATTCGCTGCCGAAAATGAAAGAAGTTTCTTTATTTGACTTCTCCGTCGTGGCTGTGCTGGAATACACTTCTTCCCATACGCGATATAGATACACGGAAATGCCAGGTTCTGATTCGGGTGTTACAATGGAATGATAGACGTATAAAAACCCTGTTTTCGCAACACCCGCAATAAAAGCTGACTTTTCTGTGAATGTGAACCAAGTGGAATCGGCTCATTTCAATACAGCTACGGCAGAAAAGTGAAAGCCACAGCCTACCGTTGTAATATTTGTCATACAGTCACTCCTTTTTTTACTTATCTCTTCTTTTCATAGAATACCATAAAAAATCGTGAAAAACACTTGAAAAACCTAATATCATCCGAATGTAAATGTTGGTGTGGTATTATATATACAATCATAGCTACTATTGTTATTATTTGGTACCATATATTTTTTTTTTTCAGTTGATGGCACCCAAAGAAGTTTTGGAAGAATGGCAAAAGCGGCCGCAAATGTTAGTTGCTCGTTATATCACGAGGTATTTACAAACAAAAGGACGGTTGTCATTGGAGGGGCATGGATCAATGTGTGTGAAGAGTCCACGCCGCTTCAAACTGGTTCAACAGGAGTCTGAGAATTATGATTGAAGCTGCCAGCTGTAGAAACGAACATCATCAGACTGCGCTATATCAATAATTCTCGGTTAATCTCATTTCTTTTCTCATGCATTGGTTCAATACATTAATTTTTCTTTTTTATTTTCCAAATGGGTTTATATCTATTGGTGCGGGCTGAAATTGCATTACAAGAATTCTGCAGTGGATTTTCGATTTCATTTCAATTTGTATGTTTAATTTTGAGGGACTCGAATGATATCTTTGTTTGCCTCCACAAAAATCTAAAAGTATACAATTTGTATACATCTGTACCTCAGAAATACGCATAACAATGTGTATGTGTAGAGATAAATATACTTATGTTTTTGATGGCAATTGTGGAGAATCTTAGTGTCCATTACGTATACAGGCAAGTGCCATTACCACTCGGGGTATGCAAAAGTTGTACAAACCAAAGTGCAACATTAATTAAAAAGGTACATGAAAAATATGGGAATGGAGAATTCTTGAAGCGGGGGTGATAGTGAGTGTTTCTCCCACAAAGTAAGGTCTTGCAAATTGTTTAAACAATTAATATTGATTGTTTAAATTTCGTGATTTCGTTCTGTTCGTCACGCCGCCTGCGTATCAATGAAAAATGAAAATACGTTGGAATGTGAAGAGCCCTTTATTGTAGAGCACAAGATTTCACATCTTGAACTCCACGAAGGCCCTAGTCCAAATCTCATAGGCGGGGCGTCGGAGGCGATTGACAATGCGCACCAAAATGGTGCAATTCGCCGGGTTGCGGCATGTGCCAAGCGGCACATTTTTGGTTAACAAAAGGACAAACACGTCTCAAAGTTGTTCGGAGTACACGAAAAAATTCATAAATAATCAGAATCGCTCAAAGAAATTTTTGATACATATTTCATCAAATCCGGCAATTTTTTAGATTTTCGGGGTCTATGAGAACAGAAAAAAATTTTTTTTTTTATCAAATCTGAATGGTTCCAATTTTTTTTGTGATGATCGCCGAGTTTCCTACCTTTTTGATCTTATACGGGGTTTTGTCTCCTAAACATCGGTATATTTTATTTTGGTTTCAGGTGCAGTTTGGCATGTCAAAAAGGTGCAAAACCAAAAATGCGCAACCCTCTCAACCCCATAAATGGATTGTTGAAGTCGAAAATGTTTTTTTTTTATTTTTTTAATTAAATGATGACCTAAAAACTCAGTGGTAACCATTTGGAATTTTTTTTTTCATTTATTCCTTAATATTTCTTTCAAAAATTAGTTATAAACAATCAATTCCATTGCCTTTTTATATTCAAATACCTTAAATTAATATATGATTGGAATGATATGCAACGTTCGTTTCCGTGAATCTCACGCGATTTTATTGCTTATAACCGTTTCGGTGCGCATTTTCAATCGCCTCCCACGCCTCACCTATGAGATTTGGACTAGGGTCGTCGTGGAGTTCAATATGTGAAATCTTGTGCTCTACAATAAAGGGCTCTTACAATTTCATCGTATTCCCATTTTTCATCTATACGAAGACGGTGTGATGGAAAAAACCAAATTTCGAAAGTTAAACAATTAATATAAATTGTTTAAACTATCTGCAAGACCTTCCTTTGTGGCACAAATACTCTCAATCACCCCCTCTTTAAGAATTTCCCATTCCAAAATTTTTCCGTACCTTTTCAATCAATGTTGTGCCATTTGGTAACGGTACTGGCCTTACAGCTGCGTTTCGTTTTTTATTTATGTCTCGGCGTATCCGCGCGGTGGTCAAGTACAAACGGGGCCAAGACGTTGTCAATTCCAGAGGAGAACACCCGAAAATTACAAATAACAGGGGGAATGAATACAATCAGAGAAATGCATGTGTATAATGTGAGAGCGCGAAAGTAAAGACAGGGTAAGATGGAAGAAAATAAACAATAAAAACAGGAAAGATATGGATGCAAAATCTCGACACAAACATATCCATTATATTTTTCCAATTTTCGAATTGGAAAAAGAGGGATACAAATTCAATGCAAATCGAATAATCAATGATCAAAACGATAACAAAGAAATGAGAACAAAAATGATTCCACCAAATTAAATACGAACGCAAGACAAACAAGAATATATCAACACTCAAATGAGAAAACAAGGCAAATTGTATCTTTGTTTGAGAAATAATTGCCAATGGTCACGCAAATTTCCTCAATGGCCTGTAGATATATGTATATACACATTCATGTGTCTTATCATTGGGTGTGTTCGGCCGAACTTAGTCCTGAGTAACTTAAGTTAGTCAGTCAGTTGAAGAGAATTTTACCTCTGAGCATTTGAGTTCAGCGTGTTTTTGTCTGGACACACTTACTGACATACCAGTCGCACTATAGCATATAAACGTGTTTGCTCATATACAGAATATAACATACTATAGGAATGATACTGAGCAAGATTGCGTGACAACCTGTTGCCTAGTATCTGCAAAGTGTCCCTGCCGGAAACTTAGTCAGATATTCTTAGTAACTTACTGAGGTTACTCAGGATTTAGCTCGGCTGACCACACCCATTATTGTAATTATTTAGCAAACGTTCTCATGCATGACGATGGTTTTCCGGATTTATTCTTTTGCTACAAAGAATAGATCAGAGCATCAATGTAAATCGTATATTAATTGGAAGGAATTGAATTTCAATGATAAATGGGGAGAACGAATAAATTTTATTTATTGCCTGTTACAGCTCACAACTAACACAAATACTTTGCTGATACTAAAGTCATATAAACTTTTGAGAAGCATAAGCCTCTCAACGACAAGATTTTTCGCACAAAGCTTCTAGTTGACAAATATGAGACTACGCCTAAAAGAATTTTTGGTGATGTTATAGCTTCTCAGATGAATTTTTTAATCAGATTTTTCGCCCCCACAGAATCATTGCAAGTTGAGTACTATATTTTCGATCTCGTCATGTTTAAGAATCTTTGACTAGAGTGATTGAGACTTAATTCAAGACTAAAATATAAGAATTCGAAATGACAACTATAAATCTAGAAAATTTGTCATAAATATAAAACATGAAATGCGGGCATACGGCGTCGAAAATTCGAAAAATTTTGCTATCATTCAATGTAGTTTCATTTTGCAACTGTTATGGTTGGCTAACTGTACCAAGCACGTGGAATAAACCGGTCTACGTACGGTAAGAATATGGGTATGTGAGTTGCCGGTAGGTCTAGTGTCAAACGATTTTCGGTAATTTTCCTTGTCAATTTCAAAATGGATTCGTTTTTTTCTTCATAATTGTCAATACTTTGTGGGATCTCTTATCAGTCAGGTGACTATTTTTTTATTTACGTTGGCGCACGGTAACTAAACTAGGACGGCCCAGTACTTTTTCTGGTGCGTTACCGCTATGGTTACTGCGCAGACATGAGATATAGCTGTTACCACACTAATCCCGACTGTGCTGTGCTTCACACTACTGCTTATTTTTCGGAACAATAATATTAAGGATGTATGCCCAGTCAAATCTGCAGTACATCTATTGGCTTTTTCTAACCGGTTATTACGTAAGATATCAATCATAAATATGTTTGTTATTAATTAATATTAATTATGCATAACAGATTAACCCGATGAAAGTTACAGTGATTAACTTCAAGAATAATTAGTTCTTCATTTGACTATTTCTTACTGGAGCTAATATATGTTCTATCAACCAATCAAAAAATTCAGTTTATATATCGAGAAATTCTGGCAACAGTGCCTGACATTTCATAATTAGATCACGGTTGTATGCATTTTCCCTCTCTACTACTGTATGCTCGGTTTGTCCTGCCGCGCGTGCAATGTTGCCATATTTCCACATTTCGTACATTTGACATGGCGGCTGTAGTAGCAGTTTTTGCACGTGACCGAAACAACTCTACTTTTACTTGAGATTTTTATACAAATACGACGGTGACATCGGGTTTTTTTCCTTTAAATGGTAAAAAAAATAAAGTTTCTAATGATATTTTTTTCAATTTGTACACTTACATATAACGGGCTTTATTTTCTTATTTTCTTCAAAATTAAGCAACTGCCGGTAAGTATAACATGCGGTTTAATGAGACTGAAAACATTAATTTATTTAATAACTATACGGTGAAGTCTATTTTTTTTTCTTTCCAATCGACACAGCATCGTTCACTCTATGACATATCTTTTGTTTGACGGTCAAACTTAAATTGTATATTTTGGGCATACATCCTTAAGTGCAAGAACGACAACCATTGTGGTTCAGCAGTATCAACCGCCTTCTTACTTCACGTTTCAGGTTGATTTCAGTGCTGTACAGCCACCAGTGATGTGCGATTTTCTACGTGAACATATACACGGACTGAAATAACACCTTCTAGTATATGTTCAAGCAGCATGTTGACCTGGCTGTTTCTAATTCCATGATTTCAGCTTCGGAGTTAGCGGACCCGAAAGCCTGTCATTGTTATTTTCTAAGCCAATTGGCCAAATTCGTGGAATTCCCGGCCGTCATCTTGAATTCCCCAATTTCCAGTCTTATTTTGAGTTCCGCAACATCAACTTGAGATTTTTTCACACAAAGAACTTGGTAACAGAGGTCTCATAACACAATTCACCTCTGTCCTATAAAAACAAATATGATGAAAAATTAGATTTAAACATTCGATATTTCGAAAACTATTGCGTGCCGCAGAAAATCCTTTTAGGGGTGGTTTTATATTGTCCGATAGAAGCTTCGTGGGAAATTTTAAATTGATCACACGTTGACACATTTTTTTTTCTCCGTTGAGAACATCATACGTAGTGAGTGAAACAGAATTATATCGTCAGAAATATTTAAGCATGTCACCGAATTCATAACATGGTTCTTATTCATAATTCTGAAAAAATATGCCTGTATGTATATGATAGCAGATCATTGAAAACCAATTTGAACCCTCAATAGAAATAGAATACCGTAAAGTAACGTGTTCCCACCTGCGTGTTTTAATTAATTCACTTCCATACATTGTTCAATTGATGTTTAATTTCTAGATTTCATATTTCTGTTCATATATACCATAAACTCGCTTCCATGAAACAACGACATATCTGTGATGTGCATTTACATATAGTTATATCTTACAATACATATCAGAATGATACAATGCGTTTTTGGTCGTCCCTGGCGGAAATTCTTCTCTGAAAAACACTAAAATATACGGAGGATGTGATTCTTCTGAAAATATACGAGTAATTCAGTTTCAACCGGAATTATACAGATAAAATTTTTGCATTTCGCTATCGTCTCCGTGGGAATCATCGATAAAAAAGAGATGTTCCAACTTTTTGTTATTACTCTCACGAAGATTGAAATTCTGATCATTTTTACGAAACACTGAATGATACTAAAACTGCAATCACTTCTCTAATTTCACAGAAATTGTCGGAGGAACGATCCGAAAGTTAGAGTTGCCAGGTTTCTGTGTTTGTCACAACTGAAATTCAGTTTCATTCAGAAACTGAACTTCGTTGAGGAATTCTGAATTACGATGTCAAATTTATCCGGACTGAAACTGGGGATTTCAGAATCTATTATTATTTGCTACTATATGGCTGTTCAAATTATGAATTCGAAAATGTTCATCCGGACTTTGATCAACTATGAGAATGATGTAAGGGGGGATTTCATTTTCACACAGTGGGAATTACAAGAAAGGATTTCAGAATTTTCTCTCGACTCGCTCATGACGATTGGAATTCCGATGATCTTTGCAAAATTCTAAATTATTCCGAAATCATAGATATTTTGACAGTCTCAGAGATAAAATGAGATTCAGAGTAGTTGAGGGTTTGTATTGGTCACAGATCAAATACTGATTTACAATAAAAATCTGGAAATGTCTGCAAAATTAGGAATTACAATTGCAATAGAAGTAGTCAATGTATGAATGAAAATTTTGGAATTTCCGGAAGTTCTTCTTTATTACATTAGAACTTCGAAAAACTATGAAGAATTGTGAATTCTTCTCGCTTTCATCCACATGATATGGAAAAAAACAAGCAATTTAGATTTGTCCAGCATTTGCTTTACTGGCAATTAAAATTGCAATTGTTCCTACATAACTCAAAAAAGCTGAAAAATGATAATACAGTGTATTTTTTGTCAATCGCATATATTCTCCATTATGCTGCAAATACTCAGCGCTTAGATTTGCAGATGTTTCCATAGAATGCCAGACTTCCGTAAAATCTCAACATAATCTTCCTGAAGACAGTTGTTTTGAGAGTTTTTCGGATTTCTGGTGACAAACAGTTTTCCTGAGATTGTCTTACGGTCATTCATTTTTGCAGAATTTGTCATAAAAGTGATCCGATTCCTTGAATTTTCCAGAGTTTCTTGCAGAATTTGTCAGCGAAAAATTTCCGCCAGTGGTTTATTTATCGACTCTTTCTGAAATCCCAAAATTTTAACTATAACCAACTTCTTGGATGATAACACAATATATCTGTGTCTCAATATCTCTCAGTTGTTGTATAATACTATCGGTATTCAAATATTCGTCGAATAATCATATTCTTTCCTAGAGTTCATAGTAGAATGTTCAACATTGTCGTATTTCTTTTTTAATATCGAATTATAACCTGACACCATATATATTCAAATGTAAATCTGTATTTGCCCCACTGTAAAGCAGCAATAGAAAAAATAATTGAATTTGATTAGTGTTTACTACATACTTTATCATGAAGTAATACTTTTCCATTAATTATAATCTCGTATTCAAATAAAACCCGCATGTACTATTTTACTCATTGCAATTCCAAAAAAACTCATAGATATTCGCAGATAAATTATACTAAACATTCGGACAGAAAAGAAATGTTTGCAATTAAAATTTCAAATTGATTGGTCAGCTTGATTTCATGAAAATAAACTCTCGAAATATGTTTCAACACACGGCGTCTTATGGTGGAATCTGAAAAAAAACAATTTCAACGTGAAAATCATATTAGCCAAAATAGAAAACAGGGCGATTCTCCATGAAACTGCAATAAAATAAACTTAAAGTTCAAGAAATAAAACCGAACCCACAATTTCCCGCGGTTTCGTTTCATCCATGAAACGGAAAATAGGAAAAGATCAATTTTCCGACGTAGGCGCATGGCTGTGGATCATTGTGGCAACAGTGCTGTTTTCTGACTATGTGGCTGAAAAAAAAGAATAAGGGCTGATTATCGAATGATCAGTATAGAAGGTATGAGTTTAAGAGAAATATAAGATGCGCTATTGCTAAGTTTCTATATCAAATTATAATACTGGTAATCAATTGTTTTATAAATATTTCTTGGTGTATTGATTTTCATGATATGATATAATATCAAGAGACGCGTCAATGTCTCAGGCGAACACATTAATCTTGGGACAATATTGAATTTCCCACTGGAACCTGTGGTTATCCAATGTGTTTGAAAAGCTTCTCAGATATTATGAAAGTGCATATACCTCCTCCAATTCCGAATAGCGATCAGAAAACTAAAAGTGCATTCAGTGCCGGATCTGAAAGTTCGAGATAGATGTTTCTCATGTCCTTGTCGAAACCGATTGTAATTTCTCAATATCTAGGTTCAAATCTGGAAGAGCATTGTTGAATATCCATATTCAATATAAACTGAATGGAGAACCTCAAGAATAATATATTCCACTACATAAGTCTTATCATACAATGAAATTTTCTGTTGACACGAATGACAATTCAACATACTCGAAAAACACTGCAGATGTGACAAAAATACACATGGTTTTTGTCATTACGATTCTGAGTCGGAAAAATAATTATGCATTTTACTGGTGGATCTCAGAGTTTCAGGTCGATGTCTGTCCCACTCTGATCTACCTTAACGGAACACAGTCAACGATTCTGTTGATCGCCGACTTATTACGAGCTTCCAAAAAATATGACGAGTGGTATTAGCATGACCATAGAGCAGAGATAGCCAAACTGCGCTCAGTGCGTCCTACGGCAAGGGCGGCCAGATCTACGATAAGAGAGCGCTCTGAGTGGGCCAGCATTTCTTGGGTTTCGGCTTTTATGACAGTCGGGGATTATGAGTCAGTATATGGGTACCCCATAAATAGGTATATGTAATGCACAAATAGCTTCAATACACCAATGCGCTCATAACTTAAATATAACTTCTATGCATTTATGTTCAAAGGACTACGTAGTTACGACGATACAGTGTTTGCTTGACAATTCGACGACCCGGGTTCGAATCTCCGGACCGTTAATATATGTTTTTTCATCACAAAATTTTCTGCATGAAATTAATAAAATTTTAACACATCTGATAAATGAATATACATTTCCAAACACAAGAATATCGCTAGCATGTTCTCTTATTAAATTCTACCAAAAAATGTCTTCATTACAAAGATTTAATTTATTCACAGAGTACACGAATATTTATTCACAAATGAAACATTTTACAATAAAATTTTAAGTACTGATCAATTTGACTGGCTATATTTGTCTACTCTCGGACAGTATACAAAATACTGCTCGGTGGAAACCACGCCTTCGCAGTTTCGGAAATACGAAAAACATATCGTATTTACATAGCATAATACTGTGGATATACCGTTTTTCTATAGTATTTTCACTTTCACTTTGTGAATTATAAATACTGCAGTTATGCCAAAAATATATCCCATGAACTCGCTATAAACTTGGTATAAATATGGTATCAAGTTGGTTGATACTTTTGTTTAAATTTTACAAATTCTCAGTGTGAAATTGGTATAAACTTGGTGTATTTGGGGTAAAAACGTCAATATATTATGCGGAACCAAAAAACTGGGGTTCACGTATTATACTAGAAAATTATCAGGGTAAAATTGGTATATGAGCATTTTATTTTCATATAAACTTCTCACATAAACTCGAATAAAAAATCAACTGGATTACAACTAATAAGGTAATAATAAGGTAATTTTTTTTACATTAACTGAGTATTATCATCATTGGCATTTATCGCAGTCAAGATTTGAAATATGGTTTATTGAGCATTATCTGGTCGCTCCTTATTTTTACTGCGCTCGTTTTTCAGATAATCGCCTACCCATTTTCATATTTCCGTCTTCACATTGTCCTTGTCTTCATTGGGCAGTTTAACTGTTTTTTGCAATTTCATGCAGATCCCTAGAAGATGAAAAAAATTTATAATAAGATTTATGAACAGTAAAAAATATTATTTTTCAAATAAACTTACTGATAATTTTCGCGTAATCATTTTCTGATGCGATAGTCCTATCAGGTTTGTCTTTATGAGACCGAATTAATAATGTTTGACGCACCTGGCGTGTCCAAACATATCTTATTATTACATTCGCACGTTTGCGCATGCTGCTGCATTTACAACAGATAAATAGTGGTTCAAACTCATTTTTGTTCCGGGTATAATTTCCACCTGCGGGAAAAATGTTGATGCGCCAATATTAATTGCAATTAAAGATGTATTACAATACGAGTTGAATTCATTTTGATACTTTAATTTAATTTACCTGATTATTCTCGTCTAACTCATGATCAATATTTTCATCATTGTTGTCATTGACTGGATTTTGACGATTATTCATGGCGTTCACGATGTTCATGACTTTGTTAGGCAGTTCGTCTTTTTTTACCATTTGATTTTGAATAGTTTTCAAAGTTCGTGAAATATGCGTTAATTGTTTAAGAATATCACTGTTCCATCGAGATTCAGATTCAGGGGGCGTTCGAAGATTCATGTAATCAGGTGACTGAGATCTATTCAAGCGAGATCGAGTGCGAGAATTCCTGTGTTGTGTTGAAATATATCTATGCGAGCGAGATCGAGCTGGAGAATTTCTGTTTTGTGATGAAATGGATCTAGGCGAGCGAGATCGAGCTGGAGAATCTCTGTTTTATGTTGATATGGATCTATGTGAGCGAGATCGAGCTGGAGAATTTCTGTTTTGTGATGAAATGGATCTAGGCGAGCGAGATCCAGCTGGAGAATCCCTGTTTTGTGTTGAAATGGATCTATGTGAGCGCGATCGAGCTGGAGAATTTCTGCTTTGTGATGAAATGGATCTATGTGAGCGAGATCGAGCTCGAAGATCCCTGTTTTGTGGAGAAATGGATATGTGCGAGCGAGATCGAGCTTTGCAACGACTCCAGGAACTCCCACGACTTGATGAATTCGATCTCAATGACTTTCTAGAAGTCATTATTTTTTGTCGTATGAAATCTGAATTTGGACTTCCACTTTTTGACGACGATGGTAGATATGGAGAACGTGGTTTTGAATTATGTCGTTTTTCAGGTGAAGATGATCGACATCTCCATATGAGAGATGCATCCTGTGATAATAAAAAAGAGTGTTCAAACTAGTCCATTGTCAGTATGATTAATTAAAATTTAATTTTTCGACAATCTTGAAAAATTTACTTCATCTTCGTCACAGAAATCCGTATAAACAGCAGCAGCGTTTGAACGTGATGTTTCCCGGGTTTTTTTCATACGGTTCTATAAAAGAAATAATAATAATAAATATAAAACAAAAATGTTCTCTTAAAAATTAAAAACTTGAAAAACATAAGTGTGCTATGCTTCGTCAGAAGCACCGAAACTGTAAGCACACGAATTTTTTTACTACTGCCAAATAGTAGGTTACGTCACAAATGTCACTATAGGTTATGTCACGAATTTGTTCGTACTTATTTTTTCATTCGCAGATACTTTTTTAGCGGCGATGGCACCAGTCTTTTTATTGCAATTATTGTGACTGGTACCTGGAGTGTCCAATCTCTTGCGATTCTGGATCCGGATTCTTTTTTTAATGTTAGGTTGATATTCCTTGCGCAGCACTTCTTTGTTATCTAATCATGAAAAATAATTATTTTATTTCGTATGTTATATTGAATATTATTCAATTCGACTTACTATCGCAATCGATAAATTCAACGGATTCGTCTTTGGTATTGTTATCACAAAAAATCAAGTCACGACGACTCATGTCATTACGTGTTGCATGGACGCGCGGATTATCGTGTATTTTAAATAAATATTTTGAGGGAACCATCAAGTAATCAGCACGAGACGTAATTATTAGTGAAAATTCGTCAATTGTATGAAAAAAAACTTTTGTTCTTCATTAACGGTGAACACAGATGGCTGCCAAGTCACAAAGTCTAACAATACAAGTTTGTGGCCGCTTTATGCTGAAATTAATGAGTTACCACCACACATGCGTAAACGGCATATGTTATCAATAGCAGTTTCGCTTGAAGATAACCATCCTTTGATCAATAACTACTTTCGACCATTCGTCATGGAAATGCGACAGTTATACAATACTGGAGTTACTTGGAAACCGATTCCTACAACAGAAACCATATCGAAAGTTGTTGTAACAATCGGATGCTTCGATGCTCCAGCTCGAGCTGCTATTGTTAATATGAACCAGTACAACGGATACTGTGGATGCTTATTTTGTTATGCTAGAGGTGAAAGCTTGGGTCTTGGTAAATTTGTATACCTTCTAGACCAGAGTTATGGGCCTTTACGATCTTACACCCAGCTAAAGAATGACATGCGTTATGCTCATCGAACTAGTGACATAAAAAAAGGCATAAACGGCATTTCATCACTAGTTGCTCTGCCTTGTTTCGACATTTGTAAAGGAGTTGTAGTAGAAGCGATGCATGCAGTACACTTAGGAGTTGTAAAGCAACATACGAACCTGCATCCTACGAATACTGAAGCTCCTTATTACATTGGATCTCCTAATAGTATAGCTATGATTGACAAATGTTTACTGTCGATAAAACCACCTTCCCGTAGATCGAGTAAACCTCGATCTATTACTTTGTACAAGAAATGGAAGGCATCAGAATGGCGTAATTGGCTGGACCATGCACCAGTTTGCTTAGAATCAGTTTTGCCAGCAAAATTTGTCCATCATCTGGCACTATTATCTGAGGCAATCTACTATTTGAATAGTGACTCAATATCAGAATCTCAATTGCGTCGATCCAGAGAGCTGTTAGTAAAATATGTCCAACTATTTGATAAATGCTTCCATAAAAAAATATGTCATCCAATGTACACTTGGTAACACATATTTGTGATACTGTGCATAACTGGGGTCCTATCTGGGCAAATTCCGCTTATGTTTTTGAACCTTGGAACAAAAAAATCGTTGATTGTATAAGTAGCTCTAATGGCCGATTGAATCAAATTGCAACGCGATTTTTGATGCAGAAGTTTCTATATGCCGCACTCCTCGATGATTCGTTGTCGTCAGAGGTAAAGAAATTCACTGAAAAAAATAAAAATCGGTCATTCAGATGACGGCTACGGGTGTTGTGAAACATTTATTAAATTAGGCAAATCAATCTCAAGATATCCAACAGCGGAAGAGTATGTACTTTTAAGAAGCGTTGGGTTTGAACCCACAAACTATGTTACGTATAAAATATGTTCCATAATGGCGTTAAGTTTCAATGTGAAAAAAAAACTCAGCACAAGTTCTGCAATAATATCATTCACGATGGAAATAACTCATTCGGTAGTATACAAAACATAGACCAGTTTAACAACGATGATATGGTTATTCGTGGAATGATAGAAAAAAAATTCTGTCATCTCCAATTTGCCTTCAATACTAAATTCATTCACCGTGTAGAAAATTCAAATTGTTTATATTTTGTATCGGAATCAGCAAATATTAAACCAGCTATCTTTATGTCAAATTCAAATGAGATATTTGTAATCAAACTAAGTAATTGCTGGGAAACGGACTAATATGGTTTTATAAATATTGTATTTCGTAAAGGTATGATGCAATTTATTATTATAGATATCTCATAATATAATAAAATGAAATTTGGTACTAAAACTACTCCATGTCTTTGTGTTCTTCTCTATGAAAGACTCTCAAATAAAAATTATGTCCTAATAACTATGAAAGTAATTAAAGTACAGCCGATATCCGAGATAACGAAGTCGCAAGAAGTCGAAGAACCGTTTCATGAAGACTAGAGTAAAGGAGCCCGAACGCAATGTTAGAGGAATGGTCCCAAAAAGCGAGGAACGATTCGATAAATTGCACCGCCTGGCGGCGCCACTACTGAGGCGATCCATCAAGCGCGGTGATTTCAATCGTTGATCCGCAATTCGTCGTATATTTTCTTCTTATTAGCTTAACTTATAATATCGAATAGTAATCATTATATGTTTTTGTTTAAATTATAGAACGATAATATTTCAGTAATTTTACGACTTAAAGGTAATCTATATTGCAAATGTTTTATTCTTATGCGGTGACGTACGATTAAACAACCGTAATATGAATATTACATATTCGATTTCCAAGAGAAAGTGTTTTGCCAGGACGCTATAGATAAAAAAAATGCGCCTGGACCCGCAGATCGTGCAGGAAAAGTCGTCACTGTGAACGAATTCTGACCTTCGTATGCATTTTATCTATGGAGCTGTTAATTGTTTCTACGTTTTTTCACAGGATAAGTATTTTGAAAAAAATATTATAACTATTTCATATATAATTAATATCCTGGCATTTTATTATCTTTTACATTACAGCATATTATTTTTTGTTTTTCTTTTTCCATTCTTTTTTTTTCGACGCTGGTAACAAGCATGATCTAACAAAATTGTAAACAAAAAAATGAATAGAGTAATACGATTGACTCTTTCTAAAATAGGAAAATGTAATTTAGAAGAATAAATTGATGTACATAAATATTTGTGGTGTGTTCATGTGTGAGAGTTTGTGTGTCATGAGACAGGCGAACGAGCAAGTTCGGCATTTTTAACTATAACATAACATAACTAGATTGGTTTATTTTTTTTTCTCCATCTTCTTCATTCTTTTTTTCAATGTGAACATTTGGTTTTATATGTATAATGTTTTTCTATGTAATTCTTATTCAATTTTTGATTATATTGCAGTGGCGAAGAATTGTTTGATACATGAGAGCTAATTGGTTTTTCATTTTTTGTTGTTTTCCGTTCATTACTTTGACTTTTTTACACTCAATATAGTGATCACGCTGTGATGCTGAGATGTTTGTGGGAAATTACACTAGAGAATTTTGTTTTGCCCACCCGTTTCTTTAATTTTGCTACAAAGTCACGATAATTGCAATGGACTTGTCCAATTTAATTGTTATATATATATATATATATATATATATATATATATATATATATATATATATATATATATATATATATATATATCCGAATGATTCTTTATTTAATTTATCCATTTTCTCTCTTCTTCTTCTTTTTTTCTCTTTCTGAATATTCCGTTTCATTTTATGGAGAGACACAACGCCCGACACAGTGCGAGTACAGTTTCTAAGCGGTAAAAGAAACAAATGGACACTATGTTTAATAAAAAAAAAATCAAATATTGAAAAATTGCAATAGAGAAAATTCTCCTCTCACGTTATCTTTTTTCTCTGCTGTTTATTAATCAATTTTCATTTTTTTTCCCATTTCTGTACTGATTGTTTCCATTAAGGCTGATTGGTTGTGAAAGGCGTTACTCCATTATTCGCCATATTATCTAAAATGCCACCGATATAAGCGGCCACATCAATTTGCGCCTCTTCCGATCGTCTTATAAATGGATGATCTAAAAGTTTCTTGTATTTGGGACGCTGATGCTTCCCCTTGATTAAACTGTAATGAAAAATATTGTACAATAATTACAAATGCTTAAATGGAACGATAAAATAGAATGAAATATTTCCTTACCATGTGTTAATAAAGTTTACAAATTTCGTAATAAAATGATTGCCATTGCCATTGGGTGATAATCTGGATGCATCGCCTTAAACAACTTTTCTATTTTTTTATATTGTTGTATGTTAGGGCTGGTAAATTGATAAATTCAAGTAAGGGTTTAATGTGAAATTTAAATTAATAATGCCTCACCTTGTACGACGACATTATAACTTGGCGTTTTTGCGCAAAGTTTTGCTTCGGACTCGCTTCGCGTCACAATTTCGGTTTTGTGACGTCGCCAGAAAATTTGCCCTCATCAAAAGATAAAAATTGATGACGCGTTTAGTCATTTCTTTTTCATGTTCCAAACATCCGACCAAGTTCAGGTTGCGCGTCTCCTCAACTCTTTGGATAATTTGGAACAGAGTATCCTTCTTAATCGCCAATGTGCCCACGACGTTGAGTATAGCTTCTTTCAGACATTGCGTAAGTTTAAAGAGCTCTTCACTCGGGAAAATCAATCCTCCGTAGCGATCCATAAGAGCCACAAATTTATCGCGATCGCATCTCTCGTCACTCTTCAAACGATCAATGCAAGCGTTACATTTGGTCACTCGAATACATTTTCGAGCAACGTAACCCGCAATGTACGCTTGCACTTCATCGCTTGTTCTGACAACATCGTAATCGTGTGTCGATAGATGGCCATGGCTGGATTGAGACCCGGTTTCTGAGTACTGATGATCCCGCTGAGAAAGTGTTGCGAAAGAGGTATCGGTTGGTTCGTTAATTTGTCCAATCTCAATGAGAGCGTCAAGCTTCTCCAAGAACTGTCTTCTCGGTGTTCCTTTCTCAGCCATGGACTCCTTCGTTTCCATCAAAGTTTCGAGTAGCTCGGTGCCACACACGTTGCTTCCTTTCGGCGGCTTGACGAGAGAGTACGTGCAGAGGAGGCGGAATACTTGGGCAAACAACGTTGGATCCGGATGGTCATTGCTGCCGCAAGCGTTTCGCATCATGCCAAAGAATCGCTCAAACCAAACAAACATTAATTGTATCGTCCATTGCAAAGTACTCTTCTTTATTTTGTATTTCATTCAATTGGATGATACCACGTATGCTCTTGGGAAAAATATGTAAACATATGTGAAAGCGAGAATAGGCATTCAACAACCGAGATGACAATAATAAACGTAGTTATCAAACCCGAGAGTTTGAGTAAAACAGATAGAGGTATCGGGTAATTTACTCAACCCTAACTTGATCCGTTGGGGTACACAATACTCAAAGCCTTTTTCGTAAAAGTTGTCGCTTTTCAAATTTTCTCTGACATTTCAATCATTTCATTATATTCAATTTATGAACATTTAATCGCACATCCAATACAATTTTAAAACGTAACCTTTTAAACAGTAGTACGAAATTTGTAAACCAAAGTATTGGATAGTTCATTTTATATAACAATATATTTCGCTGGGGTACAGACAACCCAAGTGTGTCAAGTAGGCAATTGTATTGAAGTGTGTTAAGTAAGGATTAATCTACCAAGAGCAAACATCGAGACATGTAAGAAGCAAAATGTGGAGATTTTGCAGCACAAACAATATGATAATTCGGCTGAAGCTGAATTACATGACTCCTAGTTTTATATTATAAGCACAATAAAACCAACAAAAAAGATTCCGGTTGATTTTTACCTCGAGTGCGTCCTGATTCAGTCGAGCGGTCATTACGTAATCGTAATTGGCGCTTTTCAAGGACTCCACAAGCTCCAACGTTCCACCAAGTGTGACCTTTAATCCCGTGACGGTACTGGACGAAATTGGAAAGGGCGAGTTCTCCTTGCGCGCGATTTGTTGCCAGGCGTCGAGGTACCGAAGGAATTTTTCGATAGCCTGTGTGATGAAACATTTTACTATTGCGGAAAACTTGGAAAGGATTATTTGCTATAAGTCAATGTAATGAAAAATGACGATTGGAATAATTGTTCAGTCGTTCGTCCGGCCGTTTGGCCGGAGAGAGGTAAATATTTATCCATAATTGTGTAATAATTATTTCGTTGCCGAACACAGAATTATTAGCACAAGGTCAGGTTCTTTGGGGCTTAATCGTGTGTTATCTATTTTCAACCAAAAATGAAAATGAAAATTATCTGTCCCCACTACTCCACCAAAGGACTCGTCACCAAATCGTGTGTTGAATCCACTATCCCAGCTCCAACTTTCAAACAAGAGGGGGAGATAACTCGTAATTTTAATCTAGAGTTAAGATTAGTTAACACACGATTAAGCCCCAAAGAACCCGGCCCAAAAGTACATTCGAATATATTTTATTAGCAGATAATGTACGTTATAGCAGATAATAGAATGTAATAAAAAAACAATTTTGTATGTACAATTGTATCGTTGGCAACAATACTTTTGTACACTGAATTGATTATTTTTATCACATACTCAAAGTTTGTACTGCAGTAACTCACTGTATGCACAAATGAACGTAACAAACTACATAAACCACGATGGGAAAGCAAAGTATGATGGTTCTCTTATGTGAACGATGATGAACGCAATACAAGAAATGTGAGCTACCTCGTACAAAATATATGAGATACCACGAAAATAAATATTAATTACAAACTACCATGCCAATACTGTACTAAACGGTAGTCGTGCCGAATTCAAGTATATGGATACTTGCATGCAACATAATAAACTTCAAATGGTTAAACACTTTGTAGACAATGAAAAATTATGTCAAGCAAATAGAATACACCAAGAATGAACTGATATTGTTGTGACTGTATTTCGACACTGGTACTGCATTGCATGCGGTCGCTGTTGTATTATTGTGTGCTTCAGAACACTGCGTACGAGAGATGAAGGTAGACGCTTGTTGAGAACAAATTACATTTATCGCTTTACTTACGTAGCAACTCGTATTGAATTTTCTGATTTCAACGGGAAATCATTGAGTTGCCCAACCCACATACTTTCGTAATATTTTTGTATGTATTGCGACAGCTCCGCTTACTGTTGGAAGTTGAGGTGTAATCACGCTCATCTTAGCTCAACTGGAGAGGTAGCATAGCACTCAGAAACGCTGATTCCGCATGTGCATGTGGTTAGTTGTTACGTTACTCCCGTAACATAATAAGGTTCCGAGGATGCGATGTGTTCACTGTACTGTGGGTGACATTTCATTGTTTAGATATTCGCTTCTCCGTAAACAGCTCGCTATTCTTTGGCTTTTGGCAAAGATGTCGATTTTATTAAGAGTTTTGAGTTGAAAAGACGTGGACCAAGTAGACTCATGCACGCTCCCACATTTGAACCGACCGAATAATATTCGCAGCAAATGCAAGAGTCAGCGGTAGAACATATGTCAGTATCTAAACCACACATACCCACATTACAGTACTGTCTGCATCAATCATACAGAAAACAAACAGTAACCGTAACGCCAGTGTTGTCAATTGGACACGTATGTTTCAACCAGATCCGTAAATTAAGGTTCGGTCACAATAATTGAGGCAACAAACCTTTTTCTGCGGACAAGTATCCAGCGGGCGGAGAGCATTGGCTGGTGTACGAGACATCATTGCCTCAATGAGACCACCGACTACTTCAATGAGCCTAATGGTTGGCTCACAATCGCGCAAACCAGGATAATTCGGGTCGTCGTTATACATTTGCATTGCAGCTTTGACTCGGTCAGAGAACAGCTGTAACATCAAAGGATTTATGAGGATATTCCAAGGTAGTATTTGCAGTACATTTGGATTTCTTTATACCTGGAATGCAAGAGGGACACTCATTTTTTGGTACCCTTTCGGGTTGAGATGCGCCGGTGTCAGGAAGTAAGCCATACTCAAGTTCGGCTTTGTGTTAGCTTCAAGAGCAAGAAGTTCCTCGAAGTGGCGAAGAAGTACCCTCCCCTCAGGTGTTTGCATACCAAAAATCATAACAGAAATGAATCACCCGTGTTCTTGTCTGTGTCTCAACGATCAAAATGACGAATTTTCGATCACATTAATGTTCAGCAAATTATTACAATCATTACAAAAGTAATGCATGATCATTTTCATTCAGCGCGATATGAATGGTTCACATTTTTCTTGTACTTCGTGTTAATCGGTTTCTATTTTTGTACACATTCAAAGTATGTAATTGTACACAATTTAATTTTACCTGGAAGCACGAATGCTGGAGTAGTGCATTGCGTAAGCATTTTATTAGGTGCGGAAAGTCGGACATCATCCACAGCCTCTTATCGGGATCAAACGGATATTCGCAACTGAATTGTCCCTCGTTTATCCCGAACAGAGTCCACACTCCTCGATTCCACTGAGCCCCATCCATGGTGACGACATCGACGTGGAATCCGGAGCGACCAAGGAGTACAACAGCTTCCAGGATCAGCTTAGCAAGAACGTTACTCGTGACCGAATTCTTACTAAGAAAACAACCGAGGACTTGAACCCATTTCCCTCTTAATGGTTGAAACATAAACACCAGGGCGTGATCTGCCCGTGTGTTCTGTTGCTCTGCCGGAGTGTATTTGCCAAGATCTACAAAACCATTGAACTGCATCGTTTTCCAATCAAAATTAACGCCTTCGCTCAACGACATTTCGTCGACAAGCAGTACACCTGCAAAACGATTAATTCTTAGACAAATTACAAGAGTTACATTATGGAATAATAATTTCCCAAGCTGATACTTAACAAAATATGCTAAAAAATGAACGTTATATTCGCTTACATTGTACGTGCACACATTGATAATTTACTTTATAACAGAAGCACATGTATTACATGAAAATATTTTTCAGCACAAGGTATAATACCCATAGTAGTACATTAAAATGAATTTGTCGATCATTTAAAAGCGCTAAGCATGGCAGTAGCGTTCAGCAGGTGAAACTAGCTGTTGATAAAGCAACATGTAGGTAAAGCTGTTGGCGAGGTGGGTTGAGATATATGGTCTTTGGAAAATGTTGTAGTGTTAGTAAGGTATCGATGCATTATATTAATTTTAGTATTTGTTCTATCAATTACAGTATCATGTCAAAATTGATACCGACGAGCTTAATGTTCGTGAAACCGACTAAGAATTAGGCTCAGCTTCAGGGGTCAAAAAGCTATATCCAGGACACTTATAATTTACTAACTTCAACTGGGACATGTACTAGCTAATCAAACGATGCTTGGTTCAATTTTTCCAAACCGATTGAGAAGTACTGTACGAGTCTTGAAGCATTTGCAAGTCCTTTTTTTAAAAAAATAAATTCTTTTTTTACAATTACACGACCTCTTACATTCATTTCTCTTGAAGGAAAAAAATGTCGCCTTGAGGAAAATACGCGGACGTATAATAAAATTGACTTGACACTGTAGTTGCCCATTTGAAAATACTTTGAAAATTGTTTAAATCCAGAACAATGACTGAACTCCACGATTCTACGCACTACAGTGGCGACAAATTGCAAGCGCCAAAAAATCGTCATTATTAATGATACCCCTTTTGTCAACGAGCTCCATCCGTGAAGCTCTCTTTTGAAGGCATTGAAACACTGCATTCTGGAATCCGTAGCGTATTTCCAGTTTGTTTATGTATTTCGCTAAGGTATCTTTGCAGGGCACAGGGAGAATATTTCTAGTGCGGAGATGCTCATACAGTTTGGCACTTTTTATGCGCATGAGAAGACACTCATACACCCAGTCAAAACAGTACCGCCGCTGCTTTGAAGAACTCACTTTGGATGCACTCAGACAAGCCTGAACAACTGCTTGCTGAGAGGGCGGCAATTCAGAGATCGCCTCATTCAAAGCCTGCTCACTGATTCCCGCGCATTCTTCACGAGCTCTCTTCATTTGAAGTTTCAAATTTTCTGCCTGTGACGACAGTATAGAAAAATTCAATTTTGATGAGGTATTTTCCTCATGTGATTCTCATGCAAAGAAGAATATGAAATAAATATGTACAATGTTGCGTATAGCCAGAAGAACTCAATATCAATGTTATTGAACTTCATATTTTGAAAATTCATTGTCAGCATCACGAAAAACGAGACATATAATGATATTGAAATATTCGGTTTTCTTTTTTTAACTTCCTGCATTATGTGACTGAAATCGCGGTCGGTTTGCGACTTCAATAGTTTCACATGTTCAGTGCAAACCGCGGTAAAGGCTCATTGAATGATTGAGATACTCCTTAAACCGCCCACTGATAGAGAAGGAGGTAGGTTTTATTTAATTCTCAGTTATAAAAAAACTTGAACTTAAAGTTCATTGCAAGGGTATGGGAAGTAACTAACAACAGCTGCATAAAATACATTATAGAGCTCTATAAGAGTGCACGTGCAACACCAAATCAAAAGTGAAGGAAACAAGATCGTTAAAATACAGCGAAAGATAAGAGCGTGTATTGCATTTCTTTCAAACCTCTCTTCCTACTTATCTGTGTAAACGAAAACAAACCACTTGCAAATACGATTTGTAGAGGTTTTCATCATTCGCATTGGTACAATTGATTGCATTTCCAAATAAAGTTATTAAATATGTCAAATACTGTAATGAAACATGATGACACATTGGGTGTGTTTGGCCGAACTAAGTCCTGAGTATACTAAGTTAGTCACTCAGTCGAAACAAATTTTTCCTCTATGCGGCTGAGTTCAGCCTGTTTCGGTCTGGACACACTTACTGACTGACACAGTCGCAAACTTCGTCACTCACCGTTTCCAATTTTCAGATGAAAATCTTAGCTGACACTAACGTTGTATACTAGGTTATTATACATGTACTGGATACTTATGCTGTCTTCGGCTTCGGCCTCTTCCATTGTACAATTATGAATGATACGTAATTTTGTTATATTTTATAGAACTGTTAATCTCCTTTGTTTGAATTGAATGCAGGTTACGGTAGGTATATTGCAGAAAATAAGATGGCGTCACAGCTGAGTGGCTTAGTATCTACAGAGTGTCCCGGCCGAAAACTTAGTTAGATATTCTTAGTAACTTACTTTCGTTGCTCAGGACTTAGTTCGGCCAAACACACCCATTACCTTTTTTTTCAAGCGACGACATTGACGCTGTCGCAACTTTGAAACGTATTTCGACCGGGAGTAACGAACTTTGACGTCTTTCTTTCGATATCTGCGGTTCTGGAGATTTTTTCGTCTTTGTCTACAAGCAGGGCTCCGGGGTGTCGGTACAAACTTGCCGTACAAAGTCGGTTCAACGAACCCAGAACAGTTATTGGCGCGTCTATGAAAGATTCGAACCATTATTAAGGTTTGCTTCATTAAGTAAATGGGTCTAGCATTTGCTTAAGAATGACTTATTCAAGCAAATGCTTGAGGAGTTCTCAAAGGCCATTGGGCTAATTCCGAGATTTTTCCGCTGTATTGGCCAATCAGAATATCTGTAAAAATTGCCTGACCCGCCAGTGGCACAAACAAGAATTAACTTCTCGCGGTATTTTTTTCATCGAAGTCACGTGGCTAAAGTTTTTTTATACAAAAGCCAAACAAAATCCAATAGATCAAGCAAAAAAGCATCATCTAAGAAAAACCTTTTTCTACCTACCAAACATTTATCAACTGTAAGTATTTCATTATTTGTGAATTATAATTTTTTCTATCTAATTAAAATCTAACCTCACTTTCATTGAATAAACATTTCTTACAATTGAATAAGATGATCTTATTTGACTGTGAATACGTGATTCCTTTTTCAAGCAATTGCTTGAGTGATTACTCAGCTCTTGCTTATTACGTGATTGTGAATCTAGAGGGAGACTTAAGCGCGTTCTTGAGACCTGTTTAGAGATAAGGTGGGTTTTCCAATTACGCAGCACGGTGCCGCACTGTGCGACTCAGTGCCGCACCAGAGATGAGTCTACTCATCTCTGCATCTATAGTGTTTGTTGGAACACAATTCATATCCTAAATTCCCCGCCAGACTGCACTTGGAGCGCCATTCTTTTCCTGGAGTGCGAATACGTGCATCTGATCGAATTCGACCATCGACCACTGTTTTTCTTGCTCCGAAACGAAAGTTTAATAATAACGTACTCAGTGCAATTTAAAATTGAGTACATGATACATTTGCATTCAAATTCGAATAAAGTTTGCTTATATTGGATTATTACGATTATTGAATATATTTTTATGAAGAACCATTCCACGCAAACGTTTTTAAAATAGTTGTCTCGATATAGTCAAGTTAAAAAATTATTTTCAAACAAAAAGTCTTTGAAACGTGATATTTCTCAAGTTTGGAATTAATAGTAATAGTAATGAAAGATAAACAAACATGTGTTATGAAATAATACGACTAATGCTGCACAATTTCATTGCATGAAATCTATTTTTTTTTTTTTCATGTTCTATATACTATTTCGAAAATAATTCCAACTTGTGACCGGTATATTTTCAAATTTAAACGAAATAATCGCTTTTTCCGCCAACCTTCAAAAATTACCGTGATCGGAATAAACGCTTACAAAATGTCAAATCGAACGACGTGAGCGTAAGCGATTGTAAGGCGCGCTCAACCCAAGTCGAACGGGCCCGCAAGCGTTAGCGCTCAAAGCGCGTAAGCGTGCTTCCCGAACGCACCCTCATTTATTATATACTTATCGTATTACTAATAACATTTATACTTACGTTTCTTCCTCGATCCCTACGCCACAACACACAACTTTGTCCTCAACACGATGTAGGAGTTGAAGAATTCTGTCAAAAGACTTGATTTTTCGGCTTCGCACTGTGGCTTTGGTATCGAAAGCTTCAATCTGGAATCAAACATGATAGATGCATCATACGCTTGAAAAAAGTGTGTCCAATCGTGCAATGGTCGTTACCGTAATGGAAAGATCATTGTGCACGATGACTCGTAGTCGTGTTTGTGACGTGTACCGATCAATCAACACAAACATAACACTTGATTCCTCCAAAGAATTCATGGCCCAGCACCACAGCTCAGGCAGCAATGTTTCCTTCAGTTGATTCATCAAGTCTTTCATCGAGAATACTCGACCCTCGTCCACTTCTTCTTTCCGATCATATTCCGACCCTGAAGAATTCGATGTCAAGATGATCTCCATTGGATCAGCAAATCCATACAGGACATCTCGCACATTGTCGTAAGCCTATTTAATGATATGAAAAGAAATATCTAGCTTTTGGTATATTACGATAGATTCAGAGAATAGACATTGTTCAAAGACGTTGTATCACGACATACAAATCTAAAAATTGCTTTCCACTTTTTCTCACATGCAAAATACATTGCGGGCTTTAGTTAATCAAGAAAAGTTTTTTCAAATTGACTAAAGAACAACGTACTCTACATTAAAAACCATTCAAGGTAACATGCACTTGCTGTCTGATTACCAAACTTGTGACAAAGTTTTAAGACACATTTGTTTGAAAAACTGCATGAAGCTTCTTTCACGTTGCACCAAAATGTAAGCAAGTTGGCTTCACCGTACTGAAGTCGAAATATTTATCGCTCAAGATTAAAACTTTTGATATGCGCTCTATTGGACGCCTATAATAAGATGTGAGTAATAATAATCTTACCTCAGGATCGCTCTAACATGAACTACCGTCGGAGCTGGTATCCATAGGGGAGACGGACCCGAAAGGAACATCCCGCGCCCCATCAATCGTCTGTTCAACGAGAAAAGAAAAAGAAATTAACATTCCACAAAATAACGGGTGCAAACTGGAAACACATCTACTCTCTGCATCAGTCTCTCTCGTTTTCACACACAACTACTCTCCCTCTCACATACACACTCACTCGCACTCTCTCTCTCTTTCTTTTTCCCTCTGTCGCAGGTGCTGAACTGTATCCCGACACCACATTCAAAAATAAATACAATTTAAAGAGAAACTAAACATTAAATAAACATAACAGCTTACTTCACTGCAAATGGACGATGATTCAGAGCGGGTTTCCAGCAAATGATCAGCGAAACCGTTGGACCGATCATCGATTTCTAACTCTCCAAGAGCAGTCACCTGTTTTTAAATAAAGTACAATTAATTATATTTTCAAAAGTAATAACTACAAATTCAATTTTTTTTATCCGTACGTGAACAAGTTTCAGTGCAACACAAACGTAATGCAGAGTTCCATGTTCAATTAAATATAAATGTTTCAGTTCACCTCTTTCGGAGTCAAGTTTTGTCGGGTTGTAGTGGACACTTGCTGTACAACTACGTCGTTGCTCGTGCAACTCGTCAGAATTCGTGCACGTTCACCAGACAGCTCTGGTAATGTGTTGCACGGAACGTCCTGCTCCGGTTGATTAACGTTTTCCTGTCAAAATAAAAAATGATTTACTAATGTATTGATCGGAAAGTGGTAATGCTTTAAACAGTTAGCAGACATGGCTGCAAGTTGGCTGAGTTGGTTAATAGGAGGAAGAAGAAAGTCAAGCAGAGTAGAGGAAGAACGAAGAGAGAGAGGAAAGAAGATGATGCGGTAATGATCGTATATATACAATCGTGAAATTTTATACATTCAGAAACGTTAGTTTCGTCACTATCATAAAGATATTCGGAGGTGAATCAAGTTAAATTGACAAAATGTAGGATTTATTCCCGCGCCATTTACAAATGTACGCAAATTTATAATGAAGAATAATATACATACCGATTAATAGAATGACCGTTTTCTTCTACTTCTTCACTTATATTTCAAATATTTAAACTTAGTGGAAAATTCTAAAGTTCTCAAATCCAGTGAAATGCAAAATATTCGATATTCAATACAAATACGCGTATACAGGGCGATTCCGAATAATCTCTACCACTTTATATCGTACAAATAACAAGAGCATAAAAATTCAAATACAATTGTACAAAAGTACAAAACTAAATAAGCAATCAACAGATTGAGTAATATTGTTAAAATTAAAGAAATTACAAAAAAAGAATTACCATAATTATATTACTATTATTACCTTGTTATTTACAATGATTGGCACAGCATCTGCGGTGAGCGAATAATGGATGCGGGGGATGCACACCATTTTTCCGTCAGTCATGCGTGTACGGTCTTCTCTGACTATGTTATTGTCGGGGAAGTGGAGCTCGCAAACAAAGTCAGTTAACGAGAGACGGTGTCCGCTGGCCTCGCTCCATCGCTGCACCATATTCTGCAGAAGAAAAAATGTATGCTATGAACAAAACTAGGTACATTGAAATTTAATATCCGGGTCATTAAACATGATGAATGAATGTAGAAACTGAAAACTTACTTTCGGAATGCTAAAAACAGATAATTGCCGTGATCCGATACGCGTACGTTTCGCCCTCTCGGCGTTTCGCCCAGTTCGACACTTCGGATACGAACAGACTTTGCCCATTGCGATGAAACAATCTGAAAAAAGTTATAAATTCAATATAAGTTTTTGGGATTACAATTTACAATATGAATGTTAATCATTTGAGCTGCAAGAACAATTTCACACTGGCTTCAAGTGTCAAAAATAGACGACACAGCACCATAACTTCAACTCAATTGACATTCAATTTGTAAATTACAACAACATTTCTGTAAATGTATTCAATTAATTAATTTACTGTTCAAAATAAAATACCATTTCCGTACCTGCTTGTTATAACATTACGCCACTCCACTTTTTCGTACAATTTCGTGACACTTTTTTGAAAATTTTGTTAAATTGTTTAGACGTCAAAACAGCAAAACAAAAGTATGGCGTATTTTGGCGCCGGGGTTTATATCTGCTCACTTCGTTGCATGACCACACTTCACATTGTACCTCCTTGTGGAATGAGCGCTGACCGTGGCTCAATTTCGAACCAACATCTTTCATCGCTTTTCGGAGTCACGTTTGGAACGATTCCGCCATATGCGTTCGGGCTCCTTTACTCTAGTCTTCATGAACCGTTTATTCATATCGTTTCTGTTAATAAAAAAGACGCGCGCTGGCGCGTGCGGTAATTCTAGTACACATATAATTTTCAATAGAATAAAATTATAAAGAATACTTTATCTAAACAAAGAATTAGTGTATCATGATATTTCTCAATAGAACAACGGTATTTCTACGGTATATCAACAAACGGTTTTTATTTATAGTGTAATATTGCTTTTCTTTGGTAAAAATATGATATTCTTACGGTATATCCACCGATTATTATTGGTATAAATGCTGTATTTATTTAGTGCACCAACCTCCGTTTCTAAGTATAAGTACGGTATTTTTGCGGTACAAAATATTCACAAAGTCACATAAAACATACCGTTAATTTACTAAGAATATACCGCATATATACAGCATTTTCACGGCCACTGTATTTATACCACATTTATACCGTGTTTCTAAAACCGCGAGGGCGGGAAGGTCTACCGCCTTCCATCATGGAAGGAGAAAGATTGGTAACGGATGTGGAATGCGAGACTTCTCAGCCTTTCTAAACAAAAGAATAGGGAATTACTCTACAGAGGGAAAAAATCTTGAGATAATGATTGTACAAAAGTTACTTGTAATAAAATGAGAACAGTAGACAAGAATCTTGGAGAATAACTGAACAAAATCTATATACATATGAATGAAAATATACAACGAGGGAATCATAATTAAATAACAACGCTTGCATTGAACAACAAAAATGAAAACCAACCTGAAAAAGAAATTTACTCTTTCCCTACGTCGGGCTCTGTCTATCCGCGACCTAACTCATCGAGATCAGGCTTATATGAATTTGTTGTTATATGGAGAACATCTTGCACATGTTCATCCGTTACCCGAGGCCTGAAATTGGACTTTTGTTTTCAGGTTTGAGAATGTCGCTTCACACAAATATGACGTCGCAAAATAGCTGAGAGTTCTTTTGTATATCATATTGAGATTTGGATATGTAGTGTCGTCCATTATTTGCTAAATGACGTTACCAGCTTCGCTTAATGTTTTCGGTTCATCATCAAGTCGCAAATCCGCAACTTCATATTAAAGTTGGCGTTTATCAACAGTATGATGATAGCAATTATGAGAATCAATTCAAATAAATCCACAAACTTGTCAAATGGCTTTTTAAAGGAATTGACAATAGCCCAACATCAGAATAATCATCCAAACACTTGGTGAGTGCATCAAAGAAATCCTTCGTGTAACTGAACATTCTACTGCCATCGAAATTTGGTATAGCCACCTCTCCTACCATTTGAGTCATCCGTGGAAAGAAGTGTGGTAATCTATTGCGTTTCAGACAATCAATCGCAATCTCCAAGTATGTTTTCAATCGATCCAAACTTTTAAAGTACTCGCCAATGAATTTCATGCCCCCCTGCATGCCCTTGTTTGTCTTGTTGATCATTTCTGAAACATCAGTTGAATATGTCAATCTCATCAGCCAATCTACATCTGTTAATTCAATACATTTCTCACCTCGTGACTCAAGCAATGTACGGGTGCCGGCCAGATGTTCATAGAAACGATCAGGCATCAATCCTTTACTCAAGCACCTCATTTCGGTGTAAAATACTAAATCATTTTGTTCGATGTCACATATTGATTGAATGTGTTCTCGATATAATCGATTCTGAAGTGGTTTGGCCCGAATAGAATTTATAATATTGCTCAGGCGCCATCAGTTGTGATCAAGACCAATTTTTCAGAGGAACTTTGTTTTTCACCAGTTCTGCCTTCAGCGCATTGTATATCGATTCGGCTTTGGCACGCCCATACAATGGTATACAAGCATACAGATGTTCTTTAATCGAATAGTCGGGAAAGACTATACGAAAAGATATTGTGACCTGTTCTACTGATGTAACATTAGTCGATCCGTCTAATTGAATTGAAAATCCACAACACTCCTCCGAAGCTCGAAGGAACTGATGACAAATATTTGCGGATACCAATTCAATTTTTCGAGTGATGGATGGATGGAAAAATGAAATGCCCTTCACAAAATCGAGGATTGCCTTCTTCTCAGATCCCTTGTATATAATTTCTAATATTTCGCACGATGGTTCCGCAAATATTTCTGAATTCGAGAACAGTTCTTTACTCCTCGCGATATCGTAAGCGATGGAAAATCCTATACGATTCGTGGTGAAGGTGTCAAGATTGAGTTTACTTTCTGACACACAGTCCTCAAGTCCAGTAGCCACTTTTCTCAGTCGGATATGCTCCGCTCTCTTAGCTGAATTCGATGGATATTTCGTGTCGTACTTCACGTGCTCTTCCTTATAATGTCGTTTGATATTGCCTCCACGTGAACAGGTGAAACGAGTTCCATCATTACACAGGAGACAAAGTCCCGCACTATCGACATTAGTAACCAATTATGGATGTTCAAACTCTTGGTTGTAAGAATAATGCCTCATTTTCTTCGGTAGTATTGTCATTGAAAATGATCACAAAATAATTTCTGACTCAAAACGAAAATCACAAACACGTGGTGTTTGAATAAAAATAAATGTGAAAATTCATAAGTAATTAAAAGCATGTCCGTCTTCGTCCTCGGTCTGAACAGAAAGAGTTATAAGATGGCAGTTGCTGCCGTTCGATGGCCTAAAATTTATCCCCATTCCATCTCAATTTTGCATCAACCAATGATAATTAGCTCAAGTGGCAGTGGCGGGGGGTTGATTGGCACCAACCCTTGAAATTGGAGATTATGATTCTGACCGTTTGACACATTTTATCCTACCGGTCACTCAATATGTTAGTTGGAAGTATCTATCAAGAGCCACTCGTATGATTTTTCTGTTTAATATTCCATTTGTGAACAAGTATTTCATACGACACATACTTTTGAACATAGTGGAACAAAAATTCTCAAAATCTATCATTGAGTATTTATGGATCTCAACTATTCATTCAGTTGTGCTCATGCATGGTTCCTCACTAGCGAGTTACAAAATCGACTCGAAAATAGATGGGAATTATAGGCATATAAGCTGTTGAACGAACACATAAAATCCTTATAAATGAATTTTGAAGAATCATCTCTTAATAATTTATACTTGATGTAAACAAAAGAATTCATCCAATTTGTATTTGATATGGCCTATTTTATCAATATATCATCATTTGTTATACTTCAACGCTTGTGCATCATCGAATAGACGTGAAAAAAATGATAAGGTAGTTTTCAAACATTCATTTATTCATGTCTATGATGTTTGATTCATGCAAGTGATTCCCCCGAAATATTCTCGATTTGGATCTTTAGGTTCACTGAATAGACCATGTATGCACACTAGATGTATACAACATATCTATAGATACGCATTCATGCATACGAAAATATGAAATGTTTTATATTATACAATTGATGAAAAAAAAAAACATTCTTATGGGAATCGGACGCTGATCATCAATTGGCAAGCAAAAGTTCTGTCACCACGGCTATGTAGTGCGATAGATTCCATCACATTGAAGTTATATATAAGTTGAGAGCAAGGCCTACTTATTAGATAACATTCGTATTGTAACGAATCTCCATTTTCTGCATGAAGATTTCAACGTGCTCAAGCGACTGTCGGCTGACAGAAGATCCTCGGTGAATGCCTCTTAGCTCAGGTGCCAGGGTTCAGGAATATTTGAGGGTAACACGTGTTACAAAATAATTGTCTTCACTGGTTTTCTGAGCGGAGCCGAAGCTCCTTTTCACAAAAATTAATTTCCAAATACGTCCAAACATATCTCACGGAAGTGCGGTTTAATGCTTAAAATCTGATGAAGAGAAAGATAGATATATAATGATAATTCCAAAAACAAATAAAATTATCCAAATAATAAGTAAAATAATTGTTCAATAAATAAATGACTTGATGACTTCCGTTTCCGGTGACAGATAAGATAAACGGGTGATTGCGATAGTGGTGAAAAAAGGTTCTTTCGGAGGTGATTGCGGTGAGTGAGGGGTTGGAGAGTGGTGTAGGTGGATAGAGGAGAGTGAGAAGGGTCAGGTGGAGTAGGAAGTTCTGAGGGGGAGCAGGTGAGAGGACAGGGAGCAAGGCCGTCTAGTTTGGAGGATAAAGTGTGAGGTTAGCTGGAGTCGAGGAGTATAGGGAGAGAGGGGCGAAGGAAAAGGAAGAGGGCAGCGCTAAGTAAGGTGAGAAGAAAGGGAGTAAAAGGAATACTAAGTACTAAGGAGTAGGTGAGTTGGTAACGCGTAGGTAAGGAAGAGAGGAAATGGATGGGAATGCGGATAAGGTGGGGAAGCAGGGAGAAGGTAATGGTACGCGGATAAGGAAGGATAGCAAGGAAATAGAAGAAGAAAAGGCTGAACAGGAGGTTGGGGAAGGAGAAAAGAAACGGAGGGGGAGATTGTCAAATGCAGAAAGGCTGAGAAGGGAAAGATTGAGCAGTACGAGTAGTGTGGGGAGTAGTGTGCTGGATGAGAGATATGGTATGAAAAGGAGGGACAGAGGGGAAGAAAGTAGCATAGAGGAAAGTGAGGAGTCAAGAGAGGCATTTAGGAGAAGTAAAATGATAGCGCGATCACTGATCAAGGGGGTAGCGAACAAGGAAGAGTTGCTGAGGAAAATAAGCCAACAAATGGAGCAAATTGTGGAGAAGCAGGGGAAAAGGCTGGAGAGAAGGGTTGAAGAATTAGCGTGGGAGATGAAAAGGGATAGGGAGGAAATGAGGAAGCTATGGGAGGAAGAAAGGGAAATTATGAGAGTGAAAATAGAAGATTTGGAAAGAAAAGTTGAGGTGCTGATGGTGGAGGGGAAGGAAAGGGACAAAGAAAAAGAGAAAAAAAATGAGGAAGGTACGGAGGAGGTGGGAAGGGCAACGGAGAAGAGAATAAAAGACATAGAAAGAAGGTGGGAGAGAAGGGAAAGGGAGGAAAAATGAAAGAATGTTATTATAAAAGGGGTGAAAATGGAAGGACAGCCATGGGAAAGGGAAGTGGAGAAAATATGGGAGAAAATAGAGGTGAATGGGGGCACAAAAGGGATGAAAAAAGTAGGTGGAATTAATAAATGGGGAAGAGGGATGGTACTAGTGGAGTTGGAGGGTATGGAGGTGAAATGTGAGGTAATGAAGAAGAAGGCAAGACTGAGAGGGGGAAAAGAGAGGATTGAAGACGACCTGACGAGGGAGGAAAGAAGGGTGAAATGGAGGATAGAACGTGAGGCGGAAGTAGAAAGGCAGAGTGGAAAGAGAGTACGAATAGGGTATATGAAAATATGGGATGAAGAAAGAGATGGGAGGAGAGAGCAGGTGGGAAACAAGTAGGAATAGGGGCGAGGGAGGGGGAGGGAGGGAGTGGAGAAGTAGGTGGTAAGAGGAATAAACGGAAGGGAAAGGTGGAAGACACGAAGTGTAGGAGGGATCATAAAATAAGTTTTTGGAATGTGGCAGGTGTCAAAAACAAGGATAAAGATTTCTGGATGGGGTTGAAGGAATGGGATGTGGTGGTATTAATGGAGACATGGGTAGATAGGAAGGGGTGGGAAGGAATAAAGGAGGGATGGAAGAGAGGATTTAATTGGGAGGTGTAGGAGGCGGGGAGGAGTAGAGGGAAAGGGAGGGCGAAAGGGGGAACGGTGGTAGGGGTTAGGGAGGAATTAGAAACGGGAGAAGAGGAAAAGGCAAAGGCGGAAGAGGGATGGGTGGTGAAGAAAGTGAGTTTAGGGGGGGAGTGGTGGTGGATTGTGGGGGCGTATGTGAATGGTGATTTGGATAGAAAAAAGGAGCTAATGAGTGAGTGGATGGAGAAAGAATGGGATGAGAAAATAATAATTGGGGGTGATTTCAACGTGAGAACAGGTAGTGAGGGGGGTCGGATAATAGAGGAGGGAGGAGAAGGGGATGAAGGGAGGAGAAAGTCAAAGGACGGAAGAGTAACGAAAGAAGGAAAGGAATGGTGTAAGTTTGTAAGAGAAAGAGGGTGGGCAATTGTAAACGGAAATTGTAAAGGGGATGAAGAGGGGGAGTGGACGTACGTAGGGGGAAGAGGGAAATCGGTCATAGACTACATAGTAGTAGGAGAGAAAGTTTGGGACGCGATAGAAGGACTGAAAGTGGAAAGCAGGGTAGACTCGGATCACATGCCGATAGTAATTAGAGTAAAAGCAGGGAAGGAGAGAGGAAAAAGGGGTGGAGGAGGCAGACAGACAAGGGAGGTGAGGGGGGTCTGGACAAAAGAAGGAATAGAGAAGTTTAGAGAGAAGTATGAAGTAACGGATATGAAGGGGTTAACTGTGCAAGGAGGATGGAAGGAGATGAAGGGTAGGATAAAGGAAGCGATGAAGGACACGGAAAAAGTGAGGGTAAAGAACAAGGAGAAGGGGTGGTGGGATGAGGAGTGTAGGAAAGAGAAAGAGAAGGTAAAAAAGGAGCTGGAAAGATGGAGAAAGGGAGTGGGGGAGGAGCAGAGTTATAAAGGAGAGAAGAAAAAATATAAGATATTATGTGAGGAAAAGAAGGAGAAAGGGAGGAGAAAGTTCGAGGAGGAGGTGAAAAGAGTGAGGACGGAGAGTGATGTGTGGAGAGAGGTGAATAGAGGGAGAAAGAGGAGAAAAGGAGTGAATAAAGAAGTAAAGAGTCATGAGTGGGATGAGTATTTCCGGGAAGTGGGGGTGGGGGGGGGGGGGGGGTAGAAAGGTGAGGGAGAGTAGGAGGGTAGATGAAGGGGAGGAAGAGAATCAGATATCGTGGGAGGAAGTAAAGGAAGTAGTGGATAATTTGAAGGTGGGAAAAGCGGCAGGTGAGGACGGTATCCCGAATGAAGTATAGAAGTGTGGAGGGGCGGAAGTTACGGGGGGGTTGTGGAAGTTATGTCAGAAGGTTTGAAAAGGGGAAGGGTGGCCAGAAGGGTGGAAAGAAGGTACAGTAGTTCCGGTTGTTAAGAAAGGTGAGGGGAAGAGGGTAGAGGAGTACAGAGGGGTGACTCTGACTCAAACAGCATATAAGGTATATGTGAGTGTGTTAAATGATAGGCTGAAAAAGCAGGTGGAGGAGAAGAGAATGTTACCACAGAGTCAGGCGGGGTTCAGAGAGGGGAGAGGGACGATGGACAATGTATATGTATTGAACTATTTGATAAATAGGGAGATAAGGAAAAAAGGTTCGAGGCTAACGTTATTGTTTGTAGACCTGAAGGCAGCGTTTGATTCGGTGGATAAAGGAAAGGTGGTGGAATGCATGAGAAAGAGGGTGTAAGGGAAGGTTTGGTGAAGAGGTGCGAGGAGGTAATGAAGGAGACGTATGGGCGGGTAAGAGCAGGAGGACAAGTGGGAGAAAAGTTTTGGACGGAGAGAGGAATAAGGCAGGGATGCCCTCTTAGCCCTTTATTGTTTATTATGCTATTGGAGGGATAGAGCTGAAAGGGGGTGGGAAAGTATTCTCGCTGGCGTACGCAGATGATGTGGTATTGCTGGCAAGGGAGGAGGACGATATGAGAGGTATGATGAGGACGCTGGAAAGGTATATGGAGAAGAAGGGGGTCTCATTGTAAATACAGAAAAGACGAAGGTAATGAGGTGTAGGATAGGGGGAGGAAGAAAAAAGAAGGTAAAATGGAACTGGATGGGGAAGAAAGTGGAAGAGGTGGGGGAGTATAAATATTTGGGGTATATAATAAAAGCAAATGGGGATCAAGGAGCGCAGGTAGAGGATAGAATAGGAAAGGCGGCGAAGATAAATGGGCAAGTATGGGGAATAGGAAAAAGAAAGTTTGGGGATGATTGGGGAAGGAGGTTGTGGCTTTTTGACAGGTTGGTGTGGCCGGTGATGAGCTATGGGGTAGAAGTATGGGGATGGAGGAGCAGGGAGGAGGTGGAGAGGATACATGAGCGGTATCTAAGATGGGTCTTAGGGGTAGCGAGGACAGTGCCGGGGTACTTGGTGAGAGAGGAGCTGCAAAGGGACACACTAGAGTGCAGGGCAGGGTTGAGAGCATGGGGATATGAGAGGAGGCTGGAAGAGGGGGGAGGGGGAGAGCTGGCGTGGAGATGCAGATGGGAGATGAGAAAAAAGGCAAAATTGGGGAAGGGAAGGGAAGGCTGTGAGAAGGAGAGGAAAGAGTACTATGAAGCGAGGGGCTGGGACTTGGAAAGGGTGGAGAGGAAGTGGGAAGAGGGCGCGATGAGAGGGGAAGAGATAATGAAAGTGGAAAAAAGAAAACAGGAGGAGGAGAGGGGGGAGAAGATACTGAGATCGAAGGGGAACAAGGAATATAAATGGGTGAAAGGTATAGGCATACCGGGGTATCTGAAAAAGGGGTGGAAGGAGGAAAAGTGGGGTAGAATGGCTAGGTTCAGGTTAGGGGAAGAAATGAGGGGAGGCAGGTACTGGGAAGGGGAGGAAAAAAGGGAGTGCAGGGTGTGCGGAAATAGAGAAGAGACGTGGGAGCATGTGATGGAGGAATGCACAGGGTGGGGATATGAAAAAGGATGGCAGGATATGAGGGAAGAAGTTTTGGGGGAGGATGGACAGGGGGGAAAGGTGTAGGAGAATTGTGAAGTGGAGAGGAGAGGTAGAAAGTAAAGGGCCCAACGAAATGGGAGAAGGAAGAAGGGAGGAGGAGAAATATAAATGTGCAGCGGAAACGGAGGTCCCTGGAATGTGTGGAATGGATGGAATGTATGGAAAAGTGTGTATAGTGAAGGTATATTTGCTCTCTTTCTCTCTCGGCGTAGAATTAAGTTATGATAAATAAGAAGAAGGAAAAGATAAGATGTAGATTAGAAGGATGTAAAAGATAGGTAAAAATGTAAATATGAAGAAGGAGGAAGATGTATGTACATGAGACGGAGGTAAAAGGTAAATGAGGAAGGAGAAAGGAAAAGTAAGGTTGAAGGAGGAAAAGTATGTTTGTAAGCGGAGCGGGAGTCCGCAGCTGTATCCCGCAAGGGAAAATAAAAAGCATTTACAATAAATGACTTGATGGGGATGATAGCTGGATGAACTGTTCTTATTTATAAATCGTAAAGGGGCTAGATTTTTGTTGCTTTACATATTCACACATCTACCAATTCACTAGTTAGATAGGGCTCGTCAGTTGCCAAATATACACAGCTACTGGTCAGATCGCGAAACTGGCTTCATCATTGAGACCCAAGACTAACCACGAGGAATATCATCCAGTGTTTCATCCAGCGATCATTCATTCCCGTCGTGACGCTTTACAAGAAACTATTAGCTGGAACTGTCTCGATTTTAACTAATTTATTCCGGTTTAAACTGCCGTGAAACGTATTGAATATTATATATCATGTGGGCTTTCAATGCCTGATCGGTGATTTTACAATACTCTCGAAGGTAGCCCTACGTGTCGGTGACCGTAGTCTGCTTACAATTCTCCCGAAGGTGACCCTTCGTGCTGGTGACAGTAGCCTGTCGACAAAAATTTCCGAAAGTAACCTTTCGTGTCGGTGGCAATGACAAATGCCTTTTCTAGATTTTAACCCTAACCCCTAGAGGAGAAAGGATTCGGCTCCAACGTCCAGATGACATCCCCTACTGTGGCCAAGGATAGCTGAGTCACGATCGTAGAAGGCTGACCTAGGCCTTGTTTAGAAATTGACTGAGGCCCGGTTTTATGAAGGATAATCCCGATTAGCTAATCCTAACAAGCAATGGCGGCTGAAATTAAGTTCTCCCACCTTGAGTCCCTTCTCCTATCGCCCCTGGGGGCCCCTAGCTGCGCGTTGGACGATTTTGGGTACTTCTGTTTATAATAGTCAATAATGGGAATTAACATATTTGAGGTTAGGATAAACTCGCTGCACTTGAAGAGGCTTCAAACTGTAGTGGCGAAGAACTCCACTGCGCGGCGCTCCAGTTTCAGACTTCGGTGGGGGAACTTAATCTCAGCCGCCATTGCTTGTTAGGATTAGCTAATCGGGATTATCCTTCATAAACCGGGCCTAGGTTTATCCTTAAAAAAACTGGGCCCTGGAGTCTCCGGACTAAAACTGGAGAGTTGGTAACCCTACTGTTCCGTTCCGTTCGAGGAGTCGGGTGCAGGATGAGGTACAGGATAATTAGGAGCCTGAAGAGGTACCGACCGAGACAGAGGACGACAGCAGAATCAGCTCTGAGGAATCTGCAGGTAAAGTGATATCATCTTTGCGATTGAAGCTGTAAAACGATTTTGTATTTTACACTGTCCCCTTAAGGTTATGCCGCAGTCAGCATTGTACAAAGAAATGAAAAACATACAGTTTCCCTCAATTTTTCATCGATCATAATGAAATTTGGATGTGTTAAGTAGATTTTGCGTATCGTTCTACCATCATGAGCTGAATGTTTTATTCAGTAATGGCACATTACACAATGCACTTAACATATTGAAACGCAAATACATCAGTCCAATTGTACCGTCTTTCTGTACACTAGTGTCTAGTTTTACTGTGATTAAACCTAAATGAAATATAATTATAAGTTTTTTTTTTGTGGAAAGGGCTTTGCGGCGTCACTTTGAGGATATAAACGATGGATGTTTAAGAATTTTTAGGAAATATTTCATTCGCAATTTATAGAAATTTCACATTGATTCTTATGGGAAATTCATTCATTTGCTCTGTAAATTTATTTCAGGAAAGCAGATTGTCGCCAATTTTTGTTTCCAGTTTTGAAGTACATATACACCCTTCATATTATTTCAAAAAATCACAGACACTTGGACATCTCAAAGGACCCTCCAGTTCATCACAGAATATGAAAAACTGCGAGAAGTAATTGAAGGAGGGAAAATTAAGCAAAAGGATGCGTTTGAAAAAATTTCAAATAATATGCGAAAAAATAAGATGTCTATAACAGCGGAGCAGTGTGCAACGAAGCTGGCCTCCCTCAAACTCACGTATAAGAGAATAAAGGACCACAATCAAAAATCGGGAAATGATCGCCAAACACGACAATATTAACAAAAGAAATAATGGAGGAAGTGCCTGCGTCTGGTACGTTTAATTTCTTTGTAAAAGTAACAAAGTTATTCGCTGAGTAATAATCATGATAATAGCTATTATCGAAGAATATAATTGTAGATAATTGTTAATATAATTTTTATTATTATTATTACTAATAATAATTTTTGGGTGTTGCAGAACTAAAAAAAAAGACGGAACTCGTCAATTGATGACAAAGTCGGAGATCTGGTGACCGAAATAAAGGAACGACGAGAAGATCGCGATAGAGTGCATGCGGCATCGATGGAACGGATTGCCAAGCTGCACGATATCCTTCAACCCAACTCAACAAAGAGCTAAGCCAAATTAACTTTGGTATTGTCACAACAATTCTGTGATTTAATTGTGATCCGTACTTTGACCTCACCTTTGTTTTTATTTTCGTTCATTTATTGTATTACGTTTACTCTCTATTAATACGTCCAAAGCATTCTATTATAATAAATAAATGGGTGTGTTTAGACTAACTCAACGTTGAGCAAACGTTGAGCAGCGCTTAGTCTGGACACGTTTGCGGCGCATGTGTTTGCGTTGACTAGCATTAGGCAGCGTTGAGTCGCGACGCCATATTGGCACAGTATTTGAAAATTGCAGCTGAGACTAAAAAGCAATCTTGAGTGATTTTCACATCAGAGACAAGACCTTATACAATAATATGGAAGAAAATCAGGTCGTAGAGTATAATTGGCTTGGAAAAATGTACCGCCTTCGGGCAATGCCACAATTTCACGAAAAACTGCAAAACGGTGGGTACAGCTAGAGGTTACAGATGTGGATATGTCTACTATTTTATAACACATTTGATAATATTTAATAATCTAGTCCAATATTTTTTACATGTATTTTTTTTTCTAGATAACATTTTTTCTAGATAATGTATTTTTTTTCATCGTACTTAAGATTTCACAAACTAATAATTCTCATATATACAATTTTCGAATTTTCGTTAACAAAATTCAATTAGCAAATTGTCTTTATGGTATCATCGAAATAATTCATTCATTATCTCTGAAAGATGTCAACACATTCACAGATAACGGATGAGCAGAATCGCATGGATGTGTTTTTCTGGTGGCAACAGAGGATGGTCAGCATTGTTAAGTCTTCGAAATAATGGTGAGCTTCGGAAAACCGAAGCATCATGTGCCCTACCTGGTCTTCCGATTAAAACGTCTATAAATTTTCCGGTGTGTTCACATGTACCTGTTAAATTACAGATAATGAGAATTACAAAAAATTGAATATAGATGAACAGATTTATACTTATCATGACTAACATTAATATAAGTTCTCACTGTGCAGTATGATTGAATGAGTTCCTTTTCTGTTATAGTAGTCGTTTGCATTTCCTGGAGGTTGCTTCATTTCAACATGCCATTCGTCAATAGCTCCAATTACTCCAGGAAACCGTTCTTGCCGTAAACAAAAAGCCTTCAAGATTGAACATGAAACATGTTAATTTTCACAAAATAAATCATCGTGTATAAATGAATAAGGTTATTATCGGAAAAATTGGATAACAATACTTACAGCTTCAATAACATCACAATTCTCTGGACTCGGCCATGTAATGTATTGTGGTAAAATAACCACTAGAGCCTCAATTACTTCTATAAAAGCAAAATGAGCAGCAGTTTTCCCAAGATCAAATTGGTTAGCAACAGACCGGAAGCTCTCCGGGGTTGCTAAGAACCAGATTATAAACAGAATTTTCTTCTATAATGGAATATTGCCGTCCTCAACATCTCGCCTTATCACATTTTTCAATTCCTAAATATGAAATAAAAAATATTCATGTTTATTTCGATGATTCTACTATACTTTAGCCTCTTTCACATATTCAACGTTTTCGTAACAATGTGGTGGTAGGAAATATATTTTAAAATAATTGATGTCTCTATACGATAACACGATCAAAGAAAAGCAGTAAAACAATAAATAACGTATAATCATTCTTTCTACCTTGAAATTCTGTCGTTACACTATTCATTTCTCAAATTTTTTATAGCATGAGTACGGAATTCATGTTTTAAGACTTCATCGTTTCAACAGTGAAAACGTAGCGATTTGGTGATACTGATACCATATTTTTATTATATGTCGAAAAGCCCAGAAATCAGCTATAGAATAATGGCTTTTACTGTTTTAATAGCTTATTAGTGGCTTTATTTTATAATGGCTCAATACCCATACTATACTAAAACGGTATACCTTTAGCTTAAAAGATTCCTTTTATCATAACATGTTTACAATGGACAATTTTTCAATGATATCTCTGATTTTTTATCATCGCTCACCATAAACACTTCTCTTTTCATACGGAAATGTGAGTAGAATTGCTCGCCAGTGTATTGAGGAATTGTTTCTTCGGAATAATTTCGTATCCTTACTAGAGGACCTCTGCGTGGAAGGATTTCTGAGTCATTTTCATCAGCCGCTTCGAGTAACCAGAAGATGTATTCATCTAGTTCGTCTTCTGTATCATCATTGCCATGATTTGCTACAACATATATGTATAAATTGATATTAAGATGAAATATGATATTGATTTTACAGTTCGAAGTGATTACATTATACTGAAATGTTTATAAGTATGGTTTTTAATGTCTTTTCATAATTAATATTCCATTTCTTCACTATTCATTTATGGAAGACTGAATCTATATCTGCAGATTGTGCATTTCTATAAATGGTATTGCTGTATAAAAAACAAGTAAAATTCGTTAAATATTTATTCATGTGAGTATCATAATAAGTGCACCTTTCTCGACTATTCATGTGACGAATTTCGTTTTGATTGTTGATAGGTTGAAACATGTGTACTTTTTGTTCGTATAAAATTTGTCATACCTTGGTTCAAAATATTCGCGACGTTTTCATCCATCGGATTCATCACTTCATCCAGCAGAATGTTTACAATCATTTCCATTTCTTGACTTTTATCTCTACACGTCCCGCACGCTCCGCACAAATAAAACTGAGGATAGATTTCCCTTGCGTTGGCTAAACGTGTCCAGCCTGAAACGTTCAACACTCAACGCTAATTTCGCCCACCACACCCACCAAACTATGTTGACCGGCCGCCATTTGTGATGCTCAACGTTGCTCAACGTTGAGTTAGTCTAAACACACCCAATGTATTATTCATGATTTAAAATGATAAACCGTGTGCTCATAAAAATGGAATTTCGCATTCCTCTTTTTCCAATAATATTCCATGTCATCATTGAATAATTTCGTTCACGGGAGTATCTCCACATAATTGCTCAGTTGACCAATTTCTTCGGAAGCATAATGTCATTTCGAAACTTGACTTCCGACGCTGCTAGTGCATGATTAAAGATGTTAGATCGCTACAGTCAAATCAAATTTTTTTTTCAGTTTTTCTTCTATACAAAATGGTTTGCGCGCTTAAGTTCGTTAAGAAAAGTTGTTGCAAATTGACTGAAGAACAACAGACTCTAAATTTAAGGCCATCCGAAGTAATCGGTACTTACTGTATAATTATGAAAATTGCGAAAAAAATTTACGACAGATTTTTTAGAAAAACTAAATGAGGCTTCTTTGATATTGCATAAAAATGTATGCAAAATTTTAGGAAGCTTCGCCGTTTTGAAGTTGAAATATTTATTGTTGAAAATTGCAACTTTTAACACGCGCTCTTATGAGAAACTACTGAAAATTGTGATTTTTATCAATAAATATCTCGACTTCTGCACGGTGAAACCTCCCAAAATTGCGCGAGCTATTAGATATCATTGTTTTCCTTGTGCGGTGCAAATTTAAAGGAATTCTATTCATAAAAAGTTTTTTTATACAACGTCCTGCTTAAACGAAGAAACTTCAATGTATTCTTGATCGATTGATTGAAATTCGAGGATCACAAAAGGTGTATAAAGATTATATAACTTTACCGTGAATTAGCATGAAATTTCTGAGTGCCAGTAACAATTTGTGATTTTTTTTGTTGTTTAGTTGTCCCTGGTTGTTGGATTTTCGTTTATTACATTACATTACATTAATTATTACACGATTATACATTTTATATGCATTATTATGGATCAACAAAAACATTATACAATGCAAAATTATGGCAAAAGGTTCCGTATAGCATTGCGCTTTAGTGTACCTTCATGGCGTAAGTTACCATCAATTACAATATTCTCATTGACGTCAATATCATTCGCCGCAATTAGAGGTATATCGATGAAATCCTCATTTGATAAACAAAAATTATGCAGCACACAACATGCTATGATATAGCTCAGAATGAGATCCATTTGCTTATTCGGGAGATGATCAAGTGAAATTCTGAATCTACTTTTTAACAGGCCGATACTCCTTTCTACGGTCATCGGCGTTGAAGATAATCGGGTGTTATAATTTTCATTACGTTCTCTTAGCCGTCCATTATTTTTATATGGTACAAGTAAGCGCTTTAGGTTCCTATAAGCGGCGTCGCCAAGAAGATGTGTGTCATTGGGAAAAGACCGGATTTGGTTGCAAATATTTGGCACGCCTAAGACCTGAAACACTCGGTTATCATGAACCGAGCCAGAGTATCCCGCGAAGCGATGAATAAATTTCAATTTTCGTTGACATATAACGTGTACAATAAATATTTCAATTGTACTACTTTATATGCCCTTCAACTTGATATAAGTAGAAGACGTACCTGTAAATGTATCGAATAGTAACCTTTTCGATTTATGTAAGCTACAGAGTCTTCATGCGGTGCATCAATTTTTACGTGAGTGCCGTCGATCATTCCAATCACTCTAGGAAAGCTATATTTCTGCCCGAAATATGTAGCAGTCCGCATAGCTTCTTCATGAGTTGACCACTTTATGATAGCGGACCGGATACTAATCAAAGCCCTCACTACTCGTCTGACGATGCTTAGTCCGGTAGCGTTTCCTACTCCGCAGCGTTCATACACTGACCTACAAATATATGAATACTTCTTTAGAATACACACCCACTTGGTTAAATTTACAGCGAAGAATTCAGAGCGATGACAGGAAAATTGAATAGTTACAAGGAGAGCATATTATATTAGTATAAAAGACATAAACCATAAAAATTCCAATAAGGGAAAAAAATTGGACAAGTACATTTGCGTGCTCGTCTCAATATGATGGAACAGAAACTTTTTTACGAAAAGTAATTTACGGTCAGCACTGGAATGAATGATATAAAAAATGGGGCCAAGTATGTCATATTAATATTATAATAATAAACGTTAACCACTGTGTACGTTAAGCGTATGCGCAATGAGTACTTGTCCGGCCCATACACCGAGAAAGACAGATACTCGTCCCTGCTACTACTACTGACTTAATTTATAAGAGTGCACATTACGGTATGTTTCGTATAATTTTATCAATTTTAATCAAAACGTTTGGGCCGGACAAGTACTGAGTGTACAACAATGTACTTGTTCCACGACTCTACCGTCGCTGATTAAAAGTACATGCATGACATAAAATATTATCTGTACGAGTCAGGAGTTGCGAGTGTCCAAATTGCTACCAATAATTGTTTCTGCTTCGGTGGGATGGCGACCAACTCTCCAACGATCTTCACGAATTCTTGCTGGAGCCAGTTTTGGCCCCAAGATGTTGAGTAGGGCTTCAAATGTAATTTTCGTCATTCTGAAATTTTTATTAATGATATATTAGTTATATGGATATACTATATCCATATAACTAATATATATTAGTTAATATATTAAGATTATAATAATAATTTCAAGATACACGGTAGCATATTGACGCCAAGTATAATGAAAGGACCGAGTACAGTGCTACTGCTGTCACAATAAGATCGGATTTTATTCGTCACATTCAAATCTTAACTGTACTCAGTTATACTGTATTTTTATTATTGCACTCTTGTATATGCTCTCAGCGAAAGTGAGATTTAATATCCGCATCTGACAACAGCGGGATTAAAGTTTCGGTGTAACCTTGAATTCGAGGCCTCCTTTCTCGTCGCCGCAATAATGCTATTCTATCAATGATCTCTAATACTTCTTCGTTTTCGGAGGAATCGCCATCATTCTGGTTCACAATTAGATTCACAATCGGTTGAACTATCACTCGATTTGTCGCGTTCATTTTTGATGCTCCGTTTTCGCTTTCACGTGGCTTTCACCGACACGAATAACGCGCAAATATATATGATATTTTCGAGTAAAACCAGCGTCAGTACTGACAGTAGTATTAGTTGATCTCTGAACACGCTCCTAGTCGTATCTCTGTCCTCAGCGGAGATGTGTTTGTGTCGAGTATTTCGGTGGTTATGCGTTTTAGAAGCATGTACTAGGTACCAGAACGTCTGGCCACCTAGTGGTGTATCCGGTACTAGTTGTGGCGGTAAGTTTGAATAATATTTTCGTATTCTGGTGGTAATACTACTGGATATATTCACTATGAATACATTTCAAAAAGAATATACTGGTTTCCTTGTGTCCATTTAGTGACAATCGTCACAATATTCATATTCGAGTTTATGGCACTGGACACATGGCACTCCCTGGGAGCGTACTGCGATCTTGTCATCCCTGGTATATGTAAAAGACATTAGCTCCAATACACCAATGTGATCAGAACTTAAATATAACTTCTGTGCACGTATATTGAAAGAACTACACAGTCGCGACCATCCTCGGACAACAAATTTTTTTTTTCGCATAATTTTTTGTATAAAATAAATCAAATCTCAACACATCGGATGAGTGAATTTATATTTTCACATCAAATCTATATACACTTGAATAAAAATATATAAACAAGGAAGAATAATTAAATAAGAACTCTTCTAACATTGGACACAAATAAAATGAAAATAAAAAATAAAAATACATTACAATTCATGTTGAATCGACCATCGTCAACAGGATGAAGCTTGGCAATAAGGTTGGTGATTTTTACCGTTTGACATATTTTATTCGATCGATCATTTAATATGCTGGTCGAAAGTAGATATCAATAGAAAATTTGAACGATTTTTCTGATCTAATATTCCATTTGTGAACACATATTTCACGAAATACATACTTTTAACAACGGAGAAACAAAAATTTTAAAATCCATCACTGAGTATTTATGGAGCCCACTTATCAATTCAGCTACGATCATGCGTGGTTTTAGTAACGAATTACAGGATTGACTTGAGAATGTAAGAGGTTTGTAGGCAAATAAACTGTTGATTGACCACATAACGGTCTGAGGTATATCTAAACATCATATCTTCATGGATTATACTTCACTTCGGAAGATTATAAGTTGATGATTATATTTGTCGCGAGATAAATTCAACAATAAAATAGTAGGTAAGATTTGATCCACCCTATATTCGATATGGCCTGTTTCATTGATATTTTATCATTAGTTGTACTTCAACAGTTGTACATCACCAAAAAGACAATTTTTGAACATACATTTTTTCATGACTATGTGGTTTCTTCGTTCAAATGATTTTACCGAAATACTCTTAACTTGGATCGGTGGTAGGCGGGACCGCTATATGTATTTTTTTTTTACTTCTAGCAGAATTGTTGCAGTGGGCAAGTATGAGCCATACAGTTTCTCCGAATGATAGATTCATACATACGAATATTCAGAATATTACATATTATACAATTGTTAGGAAAAACAAAAAAAAACATTTTTATGGGAATCGAACTTATTATTGTCGAATTACTTATAGCATTGCATACGTATATAGCAGAGGTGTCTAACTCGACGAGACGAGTGGACATTCAGAGAGCTGGCGTCTTTTGTTTATGACGGTCGGGGATTGTAAGGGTCAGTACATAGGTACCCCGAAAATAAGTATATGTAATGGACAAATAGCTCGGAAATACCAATGTGATCACAACTTAAATATAACTTCTATGTATCTATGTTGAGAGGACTACGCAGCCGCGAAGATACAGTTGTTGAATTTCAATTCGCCAGTCCGCATTCAAATCCCCGAACAACTATTTTTTTTTTCCACATAATTTTGGCCATGCTATGAATCAAATATTAAAATATCTCATGAGTGAATATATATTTTGAGACGCAAGAAAATCCGTTGCATATTTTTTTGCCAAATTTTCCTTCTATTTGTAAACGAATGTTTCATAAAATACATACTTTCAAACATGGATGATCGAAAATTCTCAAAACTTATCACTAAGTATCTATGAAGCTCAATTATTAATTCAGTTACGATAATACATGGTCTTACTAGCAGGTTACAAAATCGACACGGAAATGATAAGCATTGTAGACAAATAAACTGTTGAACGAACACACAATAATCTAATGAATATCGAAAAATCGTCTCTATATGATTTATACTTGATTTCAAATATATGTTATAAGTTGACGTATATGTTTGTCGCAAGATAAGTTCAAACAATATAATAGTGGGTGATAATTGATTCACCTCGTATTCGATATTGCCCAGTTTATTAGAATTTTATCATAAGTTGTAGTTCAATGTTTGTACATTACTGAATAAACATGAAAAAACTAGTAAGGCAATTTTTAAACACAATTTTTTTTCATGACTATGTGGTTTGATTCGTTCAAGTGATTTTGCCGAAATATCTTCAACTTGGATCGATGATTCACAAAAAAAAACCATGTACGACCACTATATATAATTTTTTTCCCAGCATAATCATCGCGGTGAACAAGTATGTGCTGTACAGTTCAAATACGGAATATTTTATATTGTACAATTAATGTGGAAAAGAAAAAAAGAAGTGCTCATGGGGATCGAACGCTGATCGTCTCGTTGACGAGCAAGAGTTTTAACACCGCGGCTATGTAGCCCGATAGATCTGAATGCATTGAAATTATAGTTAAGTTGTGAGCAGAACTCTGGGTAAGGCTTACTTATTGCATTGCATACGTATTTGGGGTATAGTACTGCCGGCCGTATACTCGGGTTAGACCAGGTATAAAACCTAGGTTTACGGATGATGTCCACGACTGAGATCTGAGTGGAAAAAGTGGACACTGCCGATCTCTCGCCTATGTACTCATTTTAATACGCATTGCGATATCCCCTCCACATTTCTTATTTTACGGCTCTTCCCCGGAAAACCTGAGTAAATTAGGAAAGGCACCATGATGACAATCGAATACCCACCACGCAGCTTTCAGATGCCTATTGCACCAAAAATTTATGTCACCTCTTTGATGAAACCACTATCCCCTCACCTTTTCCTCTGGAAACATCGTGTATATAAAAGCCTTCGACATATCGAAATTGCCTCATTTCTTCTGTTTACTTGAACGGGTGAGTTCCGCGAGAGTGCCTACTCGAGAACTTTGTTGGAACCAGTGAACCTAGACCCGCGTATAATATTAGTACATGGATCTGCACTCGTTGTATCATATTGATCACGAGTTCGTTAATCAAGTTAAATACGTTGGAGTTGCGTGATTGACATTACCGAATACAAATAACGCGCTCTCGGGTTTTTTATAGAAAAGTGTGTAGTCATAATCTGCTATTTGAAGCGAACGCAAAGCGTCAATATCAAAAAGCAACGACACATTTCCAAAACATCGTAACTGGTAAACAATCTATTGTCACACCTTATCGCTCACCAACCCTAAATAATGAGGGAAGAGTTGGCGCGTACAGTAGACAAAGGTACGATGATGGAGATTTTACGGATGAAGTTGGTCTCAAACTAATAGTTAGATGCCACTCGAATTTCTCTATCAAACTCGAGGAAATGAGGTATCAATTAATATATTTTTCCTAGGACAAAGAGCCGCCTAGGTACGCCCAGGGAATCTATTTCTTCCCCCGTGTTTCTCCTGTCGGATTTAATCGTAAGTCTTGACCATTCCTGTTTCCAATGCAGGTGAATAGCGAGAGTCAAATACACGCGAACACAACGTTGCTAATCAGTATTCATAATATTTTTATCTCGGTACGAAATATTAAGAAACCGTAAGGTTCTTTTCTTTTACGAGGAATATTATAACCTCGCGTCACTTCTGTGAACAGTGGCGGTTCGTTATATATTTGATTCAGATGGGGAAATATATAAAACCAACCTGCCTCTTAATTCCCATAGAGACAAGAAACACGCGAAACCGATAAATGCGGATGCAAGGTCCGGATCGAATTATAAAGCTGGAAGAACAGTGATTAATATATATGATAATACCTTTTTCCGGTGCTGTATAACACGGGCTGCTGCAACAAGTCCTTCGCTCTCTACGTCCGTCCGCTCGCTCCCCGCTGTCGATGTTTGGTGCTCGTACAACACACCGTGTGGTTGATGAGATTGATAAAATACAGTCGAATGGATAAATGATACACTCGGAATAAGTTACACCAACAATATGTTTTACTTTGAGCGCCCAAGTCACTATAAATCACTCGTTTATTCACTTGGTTATATAGCCTAAAGGTATGACCTCGTGGCGTGATTGCGGTAGCAAATAACATAAAATAACAATAGCTAGCCGATTGGAGATATAATGTGTAATATGCTTATATGTAAACCTAATTTTACTTTTAATAACGTACACCGATAGGAATTGACTTGCCGAATATTCAAGTGTGCCCAGATTATTATTTCACTCGATTACAAAGATACCTTCCCTAATGCTTCATCGCGGATGCAGCTTTGAATATGAGATTCGCTGTTATTACTTGTTATTCGTTACGGCAGTGATTTCGGCGATGGGTGCGGTCAAGTTTACAGACTGAAAATTACCCTCACGTACGTACTCAAACGCATGATTGATGCGCACAGGGATTCCTTTCGGCCAAATCACTTTGTCCCTTCTCAACGGTGACATACTTATGGCCCCAACCAAACGAATAAAGGATTGAGGAGGCGAATTATTATTAAAATTAGTATATTCATGGGCTGATATAACGAATATTGTCACACTATATAAAACATTGGGTGTGTTTGGCCGAACTAAGTCCTGAGTATACTAAGTTAGTCAGTCAGTCGAAACAAATTTTTCCTCTAAGCGGCTGAGTTCAGCCTGTTTCGGTCTGGACACACTTACTGACTGACACAGTCGCAAACTTCGTCGCTCACCGTTTCCAATTTTCAGATGAAAATCTTCGCTGACACGATTATGATACGATTATTATACATGTACTGGACATTTATGCTGTCTTCGGCTTCGGTCTCTTCCATTGTACAATTATGTATGATACGTAATTTTGTTATATTTTGTAGAACTGTTAATCTCCTTTGTTTGAATTGAATGCAGGTTACGGTACGTATATTGCAGAAATTAAGATGGCGTCACTTAGTAATTTCCTTTCGTTGCTCAGGACTTAGTTCGGCCAAACACACCCATTGCCATGATTGTGCCGAACCTGATGACGACAGTGCCGGTCTTATTCTTGTCGAGTATCGACGGAGATGCTCTGAAAGGTAAGGATACTTTGTCTTCTAAAAAGTTCATTTATTCGTTTTGTGATTGGTCGGTCGGTTTTGTGTAGCGTGTTTTAAGTCGCGCTGTCAGTCTGACAGTTTGACAGTATTTGAATTTTTTAATTTGGGCGCTTCAGCGCAAACGAACCCCTATACACGCGCTGCAGCGCGCGGTGGAGTACCCTAGTTTATTCAAAGATTCATAAATATTTGAAGGGGTAGAGTCACGTAAACATATATTTTTCAAGATTTTCAGTGAAGAAATGGAATACTTGATTGGATCAATATAAAGCATATTTTTAAATATACGGTGCGAATTATATTGACCAATTTTTTAAGAATAAATATTTTCGCAGATATGCTTCATTAATTCAATAAAATATTCCATTTCTTTGCAAATTAACGTCCGTCTACATGACTCTCCCTCATTGATGTATTTGATGAAATAATGTATGAAATACGAAAATATTGACATTTCAGAGCGAGAAAATCTAGTCATTTATGACGATACAGACGAGATTTTTGTCGAAATTTTTGATGACGAAAACTTAGACAAGCTGTCTGAGGATGCGCAAAGTTGTGCAAAGCAAGTCAAAAAGTTGCCTGTTGGAGAAGTGAACGATGCACCGAAACAAAATCATCCAGCATCGCAAGTTAGTCAACTCGCCATATATGTGAGGAAGAAGAGGCCATCTACTCCGTTCTCGCCTCACCCGGGTAAAAATAATCGTCATTTTGTCGTAAAATTGCAATAATGTATTCAGATTTTGATTTAGCTTCTAATTACAGTACCAAAATCCAAAAGGAGGAGCAGCTCGAATGACTTGGATGAGAAAAACGAAGAGTTAAAAGTTCATCGATTGCAATGGATCATGCAACAGGAATCGAAGATGTTTGCGTTGAAAAAACGTCACGAAGAGAAGTTCTACGAAGTAACCAAAGCGAAAAGTGAATTTGAGTTAAGAGCTGCGAAAGCAAATGCAGAGTTAGCAGAGTTACTGCTGGCGAAAGCAAAAAACACATAAAAAGTGTACGATGTCATTTAATTTTTAGTTTATATTATATGATACAATATGAGTACAAATATAATTTACGTTTGTGCCCGTGAAGTCACTTCATTCCATCGGCGCATGTGTTCTCGAGTTAAAAATGCTCAATTTGTAAAACTCTTCGAAGTATAAATATACTCCAATGAGACAAAAAACACTCAATTCTCTGTGTTTCAAATCGTTTTTAATTTCAGGAATACAAAATTATGGTGCGCACCTACACGCACCATTAGCGCGTGTAGGTGCGCAAAGACACGGCCGTCCAGTGTGCTCTACGGGACAGGGACCCACATAGAGAAAAGAGCCGATATTCATAACCTGCTTCATTTCCAGTATGCCCTGTACCGTTCGGTATATATTACTGAGCATCAGCGTGGCCCTTTCGATCTCGGTCTCGCGAACCTCCTTCTTCATTCGTGAGAGACAATCCAATGCGTCGAGAAAACAGTGCTGGAATGGTCGCTCCTTTCTCTGAAACGAGAGAACCAAAAAATCGACGCGTCGAAATTGTTGGGAGTACACATCGTTGCTTCAGTACTAACCACAGGTTGACCGAAGTAGAGATTGTGCGATGTCGCTTATCGTTCCAGTTTTTCTCTTCTCGTTAAAGTTCATAATTTTCAGTTCAGGAATAAAATATTATGCACAAATTCTTGTGGTTAAAAAATAATGCAAAATAAAATGTTTCCGTTTCCGTTTCGCGACACTTTTTTTTCGCCACACACTTGTTGTATTATACACCTAATTTACAGTCCCGCTCAGTGAAACCTCCTAGCGATTAGGGCACTTTGAGCAACATGCTCATCCGTAGGTTGCCAGTCAGGAGCGTTCACGAAAATTTCGGGAACCGCATCGGGCTCATCTTCTTCCGGCAAAACGGCGTTGAACCGCAAAGCCAGGTTGTGCAGCACGGCACAAGCTACGACGATTGAAGTCGAGCCTTTCGACGATTTGACTTATTTGAACGTGTATAATGTTGTATCTGAAAAATAAAAATTAGAATTTAGTCTCAACATTTTCTGCTGCCAATGGAACTACATATTTTTTCGTAAATTTCGAAAATTTCATACGATACATCCAGAAAATTAGAATGATTATTCATAAATTCATCTCAAATACCATTTCATCATTCTTGTTATCATTTACATTCTTCCCGATAAAAAACACCCGTTTTGTAATGATTTTTGGCTTTCTGCATGCATTATGTAAGAGTTTGAAACTCACCTTTGCTGATCCGGAGTTTCTGGATTATGTATCGGTGTCATCAGGAAAACTAAGCACGGGAATCCAGCGTCACCAACAAGTAGTCCATCGAGTCTACATTGCAAGTACCTGGCGTATATTCTGGAATTCTGCAAGATTCGGCTGTCATGAGCACGTCGGGCCACTCTGGCACAATGTACAAAAACTCCATCCTTAGTCCAACAACAGTCTGTGGAAAAATAGAGTTACGTGTTATAATAATGTATTTATACCAAGTGTTTATAATGAACTTTTTTTTATCTTGTTTTTGAGTAAACATATAAATAAATAACAAATACTTGCCTGTACATTCAAGGAGAAATATCCCTTCCTGTTTCTGTACACTTCGTCGATATTGTGGAACCTCGTGTAGACCAGTCGGATGTGTGTGCAATCGATAGCACCATTAACGCCAAGGATTCCGATTGCTCCATCTCCATAACCAAGCGTTCGAAACTGTCGTCGATTTTCCAAACGTTCATCGGCATAGTTCGGCATCCTTACTTGCTCTCGTAATAAACTTCCCAAGAGTGTGTTGATGCGAGAAACAATCTTGAAACTGTCGGCTGAGACACTGTTGTCGAATCACCGAGAAGTAGCTAGTGATTGCATACAAGTATTGATTATCATTCAAGTAATAACCATGATAATGATTATAAATGAGACATTGAAATAAATTTGAACTCACCTGAAAACTTGCGGTGGCATAGAATCGGAGTGCTACGAGCAACTGGAAAACTGGAGGAATAGGTAGTTCTCGGTTACTCGGTTTGACTAAACCGACTTCAATGAGGGGTAATATTCCAAATTTCAGCACATCTTTGCTGAATCTGTGTCGCCGCTTAAATTCCCCGTCATTGTAATACTCAAATGGGTTGTGACAATCACGCATATATCGCCTAGAGACGCGCGCGACGTTCTCGACGATTATAAAATCGTCTATATCCTCAATGTTTATTTCGATATCGTTGGGGAAATCCATTATGGATTAAAATCCACCCACACAACGCAAATTTTCACAAACAACATTGCTTTTTATGATTTTCAACTTTTCTGAGATCGCCTTAAGTTACCTGAAATTCCGATTTGAAAAACGTCGTCTGCTCTGCTCAAATAGTGAGGTTATGTTAACATTTAAGACATCTCAGAATCGACTGTGAATCGTACGCAGTAAGGTCGCCTTAAGAGGACATGAAAGAGAAAAAAAAAAAGTACGTTCCGACGTCACGAGATGGCGCACCACTCGACCGCCACCAGTCCCATCTACAATGGGAAAATACATCACATGCATTTTTTTTTTGGATTCCTGCAGTGCTTCATTTCATACCGTTGATAATGCAGTCACATGTAACCCGTAAAATTGGTATTTCGTGATAATTTAGTTATGCCGCTTTTGTTTCAATTTGAATAAAATGTGAAATAATATGGCGATTATCACAGAACATTTTCGTCAATGCAAGACTACATTATCTATGGGTAGAACAATATGAACGCCGACGAATATAATAATGAGTTTCAAAGTGATCAGAGAAAAACTGCTGTCGTTCAGTTGTTACGTCCCCGTATCATCTTTACAGCTGTTCTACCAACTGATACCTACCTTACCATAAGCGAAAGTACGACGATAAAATAGATTCATGTACAACCTACCTCACACACATTTTTTTCCATAAACTAATAAACTTATGTAGAAATACGAAATATACACATATATAGATATACACTACATTTCAGAAAACACTACCAAGACCAAACTAGCAAACGAAGTTATAAATTCAAGTATATATGTAATTAACAGAAACTAAGAAGGAATACATATATAATTAACACGAACTAGTAAATATATTACAACCATCATTAATATAGTGTAGATCCATTAAGTAATTTAACATGAGTAACAATTGTAATAAATTACCAATATCATAAATCGCCAACCAATACCAACATAATTAATTCATAGGAAATTTATGCATAAATGACATCATTAACCAGTAACGTAAACTACTCATTTACGCATAAATTACATCAACAAAATAATACAAATTAAGCATAAGAAATCTACACATAAACTAAAACGATAAGCGATAAACAATATACTATAAAACAAGGGTGGAAATGAATCAACCCATGATAATAACGCTACCCATGCAGCTGAATCAATAAGTTCCCCTCGGAACGCATAGATTAATATAGGAAATAAGATAACAACACGCTTCTCGTGAGAACGCATAGATTAATATAGAAACTAAGATAACAATAAGTCTTCGAGAACGCATGTTTTATTAGAGAAAATAAGATAGCCAAGATTCCCAAGAGCCATTATCAAATTCTGAGAAACCGTGGGCCCACGAACAAAATCATGCTATTTGTGATTGGGGACTCATACCCAATCACGTAGCACCGATAAAAACTTGCGGGACCAGCGCAAAGACGCCTAACTCTATCACCCCCCTTTTTCCTATCAAATACGCGTCAATGAATACTATATAAGGTATTGCGCATAGGAAAACGCTCTCATTACCTTTTACTATTTCAATTCAAATTCGTCAAGACGCACTACTTTTTCGAGTCTACAAGATTCTGTGTCCCATCCAATCCATCCAGAATTAATTGATTAAAATTGAAGAACATCGGACTCGCGTTTCTTACTAAGAACATCCAAACTAAATCAGAAACTTCAGAAGAAACCAGTTATTAATATTTCAAATATAATCGCTCTTGAGAATTTTAGGCATAAGCCTACAGTATAAAATCAGAACATAAACTGAGAATAACACCAGTGTAAAACCAGTAAAACGAATAAAATACTAATTATAAATTACAACGTCGTCTTTGAGAATCTTCTTCAAATTCACCCGCGCATAGCGGGCTTGATCATCCGAACATATACCTATATATGTTAGAGTTGTGAGGGACAGTCGGTAAGTGAAGAGAGTGACTAACTAAGACTCGCACCGACTAGTGGCATCCTGGTCAACATCGCCTCTATATTCACTTACAACTTGAAAAATACTCACGACCTGTCCCCGGGACGTAACACAGTACAGTTTTCATTTTTCAATGACTAAACTCCAATACATGAATTCAAATGACTACTCATATAATAAATATATGATAAGTATCATTTGCATATATATTCTGATGAGATTTTTTTCTGTAATGGCTCCTCCATTATGACTGAAAATCGTTTCTCTTTGGCATTCAGAACTTATCTGAATACTATTAGTAATGATACATTACTGATGAATCGTGAAGCATTGCACACAACACAGAATAATAGGGAGTTTGTTCTGTAATTGCTGCTTTTTCTGTCCGCCGGAGAATATATTTATTCAGTCATATCAATAATGCCACATTGAAAATTTGAAACATTGAAAACTCATGCACATTATATCTAACTATGTATTCAATCATGCAGTTTGGAATTGAAATCTTGAATACAATTCTCATGATAAAATGTTTTATCTCCAATGACTTCTCGATGGAGAACTCGAGAAGATTTTTTCTCACTATTGCAATAGTGATATATTGCCTCTAAATTGAAGTATTGCAAACAGGGCGGCAGAATAGAAATATTCTACCGTAGCTGCCGCTTTTTCTGTTCACCAGAAAATGGTTTCGTTCTTTACTTCAATTATGCTGCATTGACAGCTTCAAAAATAGAAAACTCATGCACATTATAACTAACTATGTATTCAATCATGCCGTTTCAAATTGAAATCTTGAATACAATTGTCATGATAAAATGTTTTATCTCCAATGACTTCTCGATGGAGAACTCGAGAAGATTTTTTCTCACTATTGCAATAGTGATATATTGCTTCTAAATTGAAGTATTGCAAACAGGACGGCGGAATAGAAATATTCTACCGTAGCTGCCGCTTTTTCTGTTCGCCAGAAAATGGTTTCGCTCTTTACTTCAATTATGCTGCATTGACAGCTTCAAAAATAGAAAACTCATGCACATTATAACTAACTATGTATTCAATCATGCTGTTTCAAATTGAAATCTTGAATACAATTGTCATGATAAAATGTTTTATCTCCAATGACTCTCCGATGGAGAACTCGAGAAGATTTTCTCTCACTACTGCGATAGTGATATATTGCTTCTAAATTGAAGTATTGCAAACAAGGCGGCAGGATAGAAAGATTCTACCGTAGCTGCCGCTTTTTCTGTTCGCCAGAAAATGGTTTCGCTCGTTACTTCAATTATGCTGCATTGACAGATTCAAAAATTGAAAACTCATGCATATTATATCTAACTATGTATTCAATCACGCAGTTTCGAATTGAAATCTTGAATACAATTGTCATGATAAAATGTTTCATCTCCAATGACTTCTCGATGGAGAACTCGAGAAGATTTTTTCTCACTATTGCGATAGTGATATATTGCTTCTAAATTGAAGTATTGCAAACAGAGCGGCAGGATAGAAAGATTCTACCGTAGCTGCCGCTTTTTCTGTTCGCCAGAACATGGTTTCGCTCTTTACTTCAATTATGCTGCATTGACAGATTGAAAAATTGAAAATTCATGCACATGATATCTAACTATGTATTCAATCATGCAGTTTCGAATTGAAATCTTGAATACAATTGTCATGATAAAATGTTTTATCTCCAATTACTCCTCAATTGAGAACTCGCGGAGTTTGACTCTTTTATTGCAACCATACCGCATTGAATGCTCAAAACATTGAAAACATGCTCATTACCTCTGCGTTGATCGCATGTGAATTAAAACTTTTAGAACTGTGAGCCTCAGGCTTGTTCTTATGTCGATGTTGTTCTGGATAATGCTGTTTTGTCGACTCATGACTACTTAGACTAGCATTGCCGAAAAAAAATCACCAGAGTTCAAACTCCGATCCTGATTCGTATATGATCAAGAATCAACCATTGTTTTTGGTGCGAGTAATGAGCGATTATATGAGTCTCGTACATTATCATAACCACCTGCACTTTCGTTCGCAAGTTCTTCATCGCTTTCTTCTGGAATTGAATGCACTATTCCTAAGCCATAATTGGGATATGGTAGTTATTGTAGTCGATTTCATACCAAAGTATTTTGCGGCAACATCTGAAATAGGTGATGATAAAACATTCTACCAAATATCAATCTCTAAATGGTATTTAAATGATGTATAATATATTGCATGTAAACCTTTTTCGTGTTCATTGTTCCTAATCTCTGTGGATGAAGGGGTAAATCATTGTCAGCTGAAGGTTTACTATTTTCACTTGTTGTTCTAATTGCTTCCAAGACCTGTGGATACACCAATTGCTGGTGGAGCTTCTTAGCAATCACCTGACGGAACCAAAATCTTAAAAATAATCATTTCCACTCACTTGCATACATTTAACAATGAAAAAATGTTTGTTTGTATAATCCTCTAGTAATTGAGGACGCTATTACATTTTATTCTGTTGAAGTCTTTGTCGTCGAAGTCGTTCCTGAATTTTGAAAGATCAAATAACGGTTCCAATAAACACATGATGATCTTTGAGTAATTAAATACATGAAATATTCATTTCAAAATGATTGAAAGATTATTTACCATTCGGTACTTGAAATTTAATACCAAGATCAGCTTGATCTAAACATCGATAATGACATTTACTACGAGGAGCGTATTGTAGCCACAACGTAATGCAAGATTCACACATTTTATCATGCCGAGGAGCGTTACGATGGATGCACAGTATGCCTAACATACATAGAATGTTGATGGAAAAACCTATAAAATTTAAATTTACAATTTTGTGATATATAAACACATGTTGATATTTGAGTGATTAAATACATGAGATATTCATTTCAAAATGATTAAAAGATTATTTACCATCCAGTACTTGCAATTTAATACCAAGATCAGCTTGATCTAAACACCGGTCATGACATTTACTACGAGTAGCACGATGTTTCTCGCTCTCTGATTTTTTCAGACTCATACATAGTCCTCTAAATACCCGCTCGTCTTGTAACCACAATGTAATGCATGATTCACACACTTTATCACACACTTTATCACGCCGAGGAGCGTTACGATGGATGCACAGTATGCCTACCATACATAGAATGTTGATGGAAAAACCTATAACATTTAAATTTACAGTTTAGTGACATTATTTAGTGACATATAAACACTAGACTGGGCCAAAAAAATCGACGATTGTTTTTTTAAGTATATCGAAAATATTATTTGGGATCACGAAAAAAAATTGTTGTGAAATCTTGACCCCTTAATATTAATATTAAGAGGTCTGTGATCGTAATTTTTGATTTTTCTTTACTGAACGGGTTTTTGTCTCATAACTCCCAAACCATCGAGATAATCGAAATTGACTTAGATACATTTCTTGAAGGTAATTCAATGCTCTACGAAAAAGGTCTGATTGAAATCTTTTGTCATATGAACTGTTTCCATATAATCATGTCTTGAAGTTTCGTACGATTTTACAATTTGACTTTTCAACTTTGGAATTTTGTAATTCATGTAAAAATCAGTATCCGGAAAAATACCAATGAATATTCTTGAAAGAAATTAAATTCTCTACAAAAAAGGTCTATTAACGATTTTGGCTAAATTCACTCCTTCGAAAAAGAATCTCCAACGAAAACAACAAGAATTTCGTTTTGACTTCAACTTTAACTTTGGATAACTTTTGAAGGAGTGAATTTAGCCAAAATCGTTAATTGACCTTTTTTGTAGAGAATTTAATTTCCTTCAAGAATATTCATTGGTATTTTTCCGGATACTGATTTTTACATAAATTACAAAATTCCAGAGTTGAATACTTAAATTGTAAAATCGTACGAAAGTTCAAGGCATGATTATAAGGAAACAGTTCATCTGACAAAAAATTTCAATCGGCCTTTTTCTGTAGAGCAATCAATTTCCTTCAAGAAATGTATTCAAGTCAATTTCGTTTCTGTCGATGGTTTGGGAGTTATGAGACGAAAACCCGCTCAGTAAAAAAAAATCAAAAATTGCGATGATAGACCTCTTAATATTAATATGAAGGGCTCAAATTTTCACAATCATTTTTCGTTTGTCATCCCAAACAATATTTTCGATATACTTTGAAAAAAAAATATTCGATTTTTTTGGCCCAGTCTAATAAACATGATGATTTTTTAGTAATTAAATACATGGAATATTAATTTCAGAATGATTAAAAGATAATTCAGCATTCAGTACTTGCAATTTAATACCAAGATCAGCTTTTTGTGAACACAATACATTTACGAAATTACTTTTAACTTATTTTTTTTGAAGAATGAATTTGTTAATAACTATTGGTCCTAGAGACTTAGGACAAACGTTACCCTATTTATTATTGCATGATCTAAAACTTTCTCACTGCATGTCCCGATAACTTTCCAATAGTTATCCAAATATTTTAATTTAAAGCTGAGTGCAACGATGTTTTCCCCACTCGTAACAGTGAGTATAGACGAGCGCAGTGAGAGCGTGAAGGACGCACAGCGAGAGTGAGTAAATGGGAGAAGGACGCCACGCAAGTTAATTTTTCAATTGGTTTTCCCAAGCAATTCAATGAACAATGGTGATATGAAACAAATTATGAAAACGAGATTTATTATATATAACATACAGAATATATTCACGTTTGAATTTTTCAAATAACGTAATTGGTTCGTCCGCTAGAGCAATTTAAAAAATTAAATTATTTATAATAAAAGAACTGACCGCGTAATTATTCATAATATTTTGTCGACTCAAAAATGCAAACATAGTCATATGTATAGCCCAATGGCTATAAACGCGGACATTGGGCCTGATACATTTTATTTTTACTTATGTCACATACTGCCGCTCGACGGAATAAAAGCGTAAAGGACAGCAGTATAAACTGCGTACGTCGGAGAAAGAGAGAGGGAGAGAGAGATCCGAGACAACCGTCGGCTTTTCAGTACCTTTTTTACAATATTTCAATGCATAATCATTTTATCACAAAATCGTAGAGACCTTTCTTATGTAGTTTGGTATTGGAAAGATTTTCTTTTCATAAATTATCTTGTGAGATTTGCTGTTCAGGAGTTATTACTATTTTAACAATTAAACTGTTTATAACTTTCAGTCTCACCCGAATATGAAAAAAATAGTTCAACATTCATGAGCAGTCCCCTCATCCAAAAACCTGAGAATTTTCGCTGAAAAATTTTGCGGACACCATGTTGCATACGGCATACCCTATTTAGCCAATGGATTAAAGATCGAATACACATTGTGACGGATGAACGGCATTATGTTTTTTGCCGGCTGGCCGAGTTTTTTACGTATTTTCCAGCCGCCAAGTCCTCTTGAGTTTTGTGTCGCGAATTCAATTTTCCGAAAATTCTATACAGGGCATTATGATAATATTCACTATGGTTTCCAAGATACAATCGATATTATCAGCGAACTGGTGGAAAATGTATTTAATGTACTTTCGACCAATGAGCGCAAATTGAATTATCAATTGAAGATTGACAATATATATAGCTCGCGGCCACCGCGCCGAGAAACGATGATTTTATCAAAAGTTGCAAGAAAGAATACGGTGATTGTGTATGAAACGTAAGTTGTAGAAAATTCAATGACCATAAAAAAAATCATCAATAAAAAACCGTTGTGTATGATGTCTCGAATGTTATTGCATTTTTGAAAAACATCCATACGGACATATCCGAGACAATGACAGTTGCGAATCCAATCCTATAATACATTATATAACACACGTCACAGAAATTCACTTACCTTGCCACACACCATCCTTTCAATGAATGTCTTTCAATGTTTTTCTTATTGCCCATGTTGTTATGATGAATAGTCTCGGCCTCATCGATCACTATCACTAACACTTGATTCACTATTCACGATTGTCACTGTCACAACTTAAAATATAAATCACTCCGCGAACACACTATTTCGTTTATGTAAATATTCATGCATCTATTACCGAAAAAAAACAGTGAAAACTTATAATAATTAGATCCCACGACAAAACGTTATGTCGATGGTCGATGTCTCTCATCGATATTCATTGAATACACCCACAACAGTAAAAGCAGCGCGCGCACGCAAAGCTCGACTGCAGGACAATGGGTGTCTGTGTGTGAGCATATGAGTGTGCGTGCATCTGTGGTTGGATACATTTGTGTATATGAGAATTTTCGTAAAGGAAGCTGAGAATTCGAAATGAGCCGGTCACGTTATGAAATTCTCATGCATCGATCGATGACGGAGAAATATGAAAGGCTAAAAATCGATAAAGCTCATCACGTGTAATAATGGCGGTTTTCAGGATTCACCCCAATTTACTCAAATAATACATAATGGTTATAAAAATATCAGAAGCCGTTTTTTCATATATTTACCCGCCTATGTATCGAAAACGAATCGAAATAGGATGATATTGAAACAGATCTTTCTCGTAGAGAATTAATGTTCCCGTAAAAATTTTCACAATAATCCGCGGCCAAAGTCTATTGGTAAAGGGTGGAAAGAGCCCGGAAATGCGGGCTCTCCCAGTGCAAAATCGAGGGTCGCTACGGTTTCAATCACCATTATGTTATTTAAACATTTCGTGGAAAATTTCAAGATGCCGCAATTGTTGCACATGATGAACACAGTCGATTTTCACGATTCCCATATTTTTCTATCACCTATCGAATTGATATGGACGGATGCATTATTTGAATACAAAAAAGAATTCATAAAACACATCAGTGCATATTTATATGTAGAGATATATAAATATTCTCAGTTGTAGCTTCGCCTCGTCCCTACCGTATAGCCATCCCTATTTATGGGCGAAAAGCAAGATTATACATTGGCATAAAGTGCGTGCGGCAGTTGAAGAGTAAGCAAACGACAGTTTTTCAGTATATGTTTTTTTTTCATAGGTTTGAGACTATGTTTTTCTACTACTGGTAATCCCAGCCAAGACGTACGGGACAACACTTCAGTCTCCTAGTCACATCATAAAACTTTCAACGATGCATGTTGTAAACAGTGCGAACTCGCATAATTTTCTTCTTCTCAAAACCTATATTCCATCTATGAATATATATATATATATTTCACGTATTCCATAAATTCAGTACGAACATTGCTGAAAACATGAACGGCAGCAGGACGCGCATGAAATATACAGCTAATGATCTTCACGGGGACTCTTCATCTCTCTTTCGTTTTTATATTTTCATTAATGTTAATATCTGTTATGGAGAATGAGATTGGCAGAGGAAATATGTATCGAGTATACATACGGTGATATATAGATATATGTACATGTAATAATGTATAGTGTATTCGTATATACATGTACATATGGGTATACATTAACGTGAACGAGTATGAGAATTAAAATAATAATAATGCAAATGTTATTATTATAACATGTCATTGTGATATTCCCCATGAAGTCCTTCTGTGAGAGAAAGAAATAAAAGTTGTCAAACAAAAAATTAGGAAAATAAACTAGAGGACAACAATTCATGAAAAAAAAAAGGTTGCCTATCCTCCAACCGACGAATTGACGCTGCTACATGTGTCTATATCTCTCAAGGAAATGCAACAAATATATATATATATATATATATATATATATATATTTTTTTCTCTTTTTTTTTTGTCATAAGGAAGAAAGTTTGGGGAAAAAAATAGTATGACACTGCTACATACTGACGCACAGATGATGTGATTTTTCCATTCGTTGAAATAACATTGATATGCATTCAGAAAAAAGACCAATATGCAAATATTATCAAGAAACCCCGAAAACTATACGAACTAATGTATATGAACGAATACTGGATTCGATGAACAATAAAAATATTGTTAATCCATTTTCATTGCACGATCCACCATTCAGGTATACCAGATATGCTTACTCGGTATACCAATATATAGCCAATGGGCCCTACCACTTTAGTTTTTGATGTGCCTTTCATTCGAGTGTTCTCTGCCGTGAAGTGCAGATCGTTCAGTGTCAAACGTGAATAATATACAATGGTGAAACAAAGAGGAAAGCCGTCGCGCAAGAGTGAGTATATTCATACATTTATTCACTAAAATAAATATACATAATATTAGGCTGGGCCAAAAAAATGGACTTTTCTTTTTTTGAAGTATATCTAAAATATTATTTGGGACGACAGAAAGAAATTATTGTGAAATTTTATTTCTGTCATGCTAAATAATATTTTCGATAAACTTTAAAAAAGAAAATAGTAGACTTTCTTGGCCCAGTCTAATGAATATATATATAAATTATTACAAAAAAAAATGGAAAAACGCGTATACAGCTTTTGTAGAGAATTAAATTTGCTACAAAAAAGTTCTTATGAGCTAAAGCCATACAACCAGTAGTTTTGAAGTTGTAGCGCGTTGAAGGTAAACATTCATAAAGAACGACATTAAATTCCATATAATTTTAAATTGATTGCTTTGACGTGCATGATTGAATTATAATACACACTATTAAACTTTCAAATTTATGATTGAAGAAAATGTTTATTCTAATTCAACAATCGAACGTTAATTTTGATCAATAAATCATAATTTCCATGAAATGACAACACAACTGAATGCAAATGATATTTCCGTGGATATTTTTCCAAAGTTTGTCTCATTCGATATTCTATAACGGTTGACGCTATTTTCCATGTCGGTCGTTTTTACACCATGGTAACTTTATAATAATTATAATTACTTATTGATCAAAATTAACGTTTATTTATTATTATCATCATCTTGATTTAGCTAAAAAGCTATAATTAAAAATATACAGTTTGTATTGATACAATTGATGCGTATTTATACTTTGAGTTCATTTTTGTTAACACAATATTATATATGATATTCACGATAATTTATATATAATATAACGTACTATCAGCCATGTTTCTCTGGTATACTATATGTTCACGTAACTTGATTTTAAATATATTCAGTTCATTAATTGCTTTTATATCACTAGGTAGGGAATTATACAATTTGAATTCTTTATATGTGATACTCTTCTCAGCAGTTTTGGTCCTAGTACATTTAATATACAATTTTTGACGATTTCGTGTCGAATATTTATGTGTATCATTTATTCTCATAACCTTTGGCTCAAGTTGTCTGGTGTCAATCCATTAATCATTTTATATACTAATAAACATATATTATATATCATTCTTTCTCTAATTGTCATGAAATGAAGTGCATCTATCATTAGTGCAACCGGTGTATAAATATCGACCATTAATATTAATCTCATCGCTCTATTTTGGATACGTTGTAACATTTCCATGCTTTTTTTGTTATAATTTAGCATAACAGTTGAACAATATTCAAAGTGTGGAGCTATGATAGATTTATAGATTATTACTTTGGTATAACTATTAACTATCCATTTAATTCTATTGAGGAAGTAGATTTTCTTGTTCACTTTCTGTGCAATATAATATGCATTCTCTTCAAAATTCATGTTTTTGTCAATCATAATGCCTAGATACTTGATTTCGCTCACTTCATTTATACACTCCCCATTGATTACAATATTCCTCATACTTTTTAAATGATTTTGCCGCCTCGGATCATGAACTAACATACACATCATTTTTTTAACATTAATACATAAGGAGCTTGCATTCAACCATTTACTTATTTGTACAAGAGTTGAATTCAACATTCTTTCAATAGTTTCAATACTTTTACTACTCGCATATAGAATCATGTCATCCGCAAATGATTTACATTTACATCCATTCTGTTTCGCAATCTCTATCAAATCATTTATATATATGATAAATAATATAGGTCCTAACTTTGTACCTGGAGGAACACCATAAGTGACATCAACTTTATCAGATATTCGACCTCCATATTTCACTTGCTGAGTTCGATTACTTAAATATGACGTGAACCATTTCAGAGCCATATCCACTATACCGTATTTTTTCATTTTGTTCACTAATCTCATTCTATCAATTGTTTCAAATGCCCTTCTAAAGTCTATGTATATAACTCCAATCGATTTACCCTCACTCATTTCATTTCTCCATGCTGTTAGTGTATATTGTAAAGCAGTTTCACATGAGTGTTTTTTCCTAATTCCCGATTGTTCTTGACACAAGATCTTATTTTGTGTTAAGTATTTCTCTAATCTGTTCAGTACAATTTGTTCGAGTATCTTTTCATATATTGGTAACGTATTGATAGGTCTGAAGTCTCCACATTTGTTACTATTCTTCATTTTTTGTATTGGATGAATAATAGAATTTTTCCATTGATCAGGTACCACTCCTTCATTTAATGACATATTTAGTATGTTCAGCATCAAATGAGTATTAGCGTTACCAACATTAACAAATACAGTACTCGGAAGATCTACATCTAATCGCTTATTCATTTTCAACTTTGTCATTATATTCCGCAGTTCTATATTAGTAATTTCAGCAAATTGCCGTAACAAAATCATATGCTTGTTTTGTAAGCGTATTTCAGTGACTTCCTTTTCAATTCCTTCAATACATTCAATAATGTTTCTTATACTTTCGATAAAAAACTTGTTGAATTCATTAGCAGTATTCATATCATCATTACTAGTAGTGTCGCCAAATGCAATTTCATTAATTTTGTTATAACATACTTTTTTATCGCCAATAAGCTGTTTCAGTGATTTCCACAGTTTACTTGAATTACCTTTATGTTCATTTATCAACTTTTCATAGTAATTCTTTTTGCTCTTCCTTATTTCTAGTATGACTCTATTTCTAGTTCTTCTATATTCACTCCAATCACTTTGGAGATTACTACATTTGGTCCTTTTATAGATTGAATCTCTTTCTTTTATCATTTCCCGTATTGAAAAATTTATCCATGGCTTATCAATCCATTTTCTGGGTATTGTTATCTCTTTTAATGGAGCAACTACATTTAGTGCTTTGACAATAGATTCTATGAATACTTCAGACGTTTTTGTAACGTAATTAGTACTGTCATCATTTTGTTTCATTCCCTCCGTTGCATTGTTTTAGTACTCGATAAAAGTTACATTGAATGTAACGTCATCATATCTACTAAAATCCCTTTTGCATGTCGATATTTGCTTCTCTTCTGAATATTTACTTTTTTCTTTATTTTCCCAATTATCAACTCTGATGATAAATGATTACTTATTCTTGGTTAATTGTAATATTTAAATAAGTAGTTTCTCAAATTATAAATTAGAAAGTTTCATAATGTGTATTATAATTTAATAATTCACGTAAATGGAAAAAAATTAAAAATTATATGAAATTAAATGTAGTTTTTTATGAGTGTTTACCTTTAACGCGCTATATCTTCGAAACATCTGGTTGTATGGCTTTAGCTCAAAGCAACTTTTTCGTAGCAAAAAAAAAATTTTTAATATCAAAAAATTGATTTGTATCCAAAAAAAATTTTCCCCGTGTTATTCAAATAGGAAATGGAATTTTTCAATTCAAAAGTTATTAATGCTTTTTTTTTCAACGGGAAAATTTTTTTTTTTTCCTATCAGTATCAGATTTTTTGGTAGGACAAAGGAAAAAAAATATCGCCTAAAAATGAATAACCCTAATGTGTTCGTGTGAATAGAAAAATAAGATAAATAAGGATCAGGAATAGCAAATTTTTTTTCTCCAGATGTTCGGGTTGCGCGAGGGTCAGTGCCGGAGGTAGCACCACCACCACCACCACCACCAGTAGCAGCAGCACCAGCAGCACCACCACCACCAGCAGTAGCAGCAGCAGCACCACCACCACCACCACTAGCAGCAGCACGACGACCACCACCACCACCACCACTGACAGCAGCACGGCGACCACCACCACCATCAGCACAACCATGGACCGCATCGAAAAAGGAAACGCGACGGGAACGACAGTTGCGGAAACGCCTGGATGTTTTGGAAAAGGTGATTTTCGATCATTTTACAGCCGTACAAAAAATAAAATGGCATCAATTATTTGAAGAATTTGAATAATTTATATCAAGTTTTATTTTTCGTACGGCTGTTAAAGGATCGATAAACTCGTAAGTCTGTCCTCATTTTGGTTATGTGATCGCTAATTCAATTTTGTTTCTTTTTTTTCTAGGAGAATCGAACTCTCCGCCGGCGAGAGAATACGACAACGCAACCGGCACCCAATACACATCGCGGCGATACAACTTTCTTCTCGCCGACCCCACCGGCGATGATGTGGTGGCCGTCATATGGGCCATCGAATATGCCTCACGCAGCTTTTGGGGCCTACGCCCAAGAGCAATTCCATGGCCCGATGCATCATGGATACCAACATGGCCCACCCCATCATTGGCCATATGCTCTTGGGTGCCGTTGCCCCAATTGCATACATAAATGTCATTAAACTTTGTATGAATGACAAACTGCTTCAATAAACATTTCAAAGATAACTTCGAAATCCATCTCTCCATTATATCATCATATAAATTATTTTACAAACATTTATTTATTCCAGAGCTGCATTATCAGACGTTAAATTAATGCCAAAACATTGGTATTTTGTTGGTGGATTATTGATATCAGGTATCTCACTTGCTATAATGCCAACATCAACTACGTATACAATGTTAGCAGTTTATTGCTGTGTATTTGGTATTGCGTCAGGTGTTTACGTAGGTGTTACTGCTGTTATGATGGCAGATATGTTAGAAGCTGAGAAATTAACTTCCTCATATGGTATTTCTCTATTTGTTAATGGTGTTACACAATTTATTGGACCACAAATTTGTGGGTAAACGTACGCTCGTATTAAAAATTATGGACCAATTTTTAGTGTATTGGGTATTGTTTAAATTCATCACTTTATAGAATGTCTTAATATCTATATGTTCATTCCCAATATTCAATTGGCAATTTCATGAGTCTGTGAGTAAGTTGGTGATAAGTATGAACTGACAGGAATAAATAATGTGCGCGATGCACCCTTATTGCACAATAAACAATTGTTCATGTAAAAATGGTACAGAATCAATAAGTTTTGCAAGCTCTATTGCGTTTACTTATATATCCCCTTGGATAGCTCGATTGGTGGACTGATTTCGAATCCCGGTTCAATACTGTCCATTATTTTTTCGCTAAGTACTAAACAAGTTGATATGATTGCGGCTAGCAGCAATTTTATTTTTGCTTTTGTATTCTTTGGTCCAGTATACGTCTCGGGGTACTTAGAAATTTGCCTCGTGTTGATGATGTCCTACTACATGCTGCATCAAATTGTCATGTGATGAGCGAGTGAAGAAACACATAGCACATGGATATTAATTTCCGATACCACAGATCCATCTGGCTCGAAATGTATGCAACGCAAAATATCAAGCGAGCGCTATCTTGCGGCGTTGCTGCAGGCACACCGTGTAATCCCAATATTCAAAATATTCGATATATCGATAACATTATCACTTGGATTTTTATTCCAATCTATTCATATGTTTTTTTGTGGTGATGTCTGACAGATCATCATTTTGGATCGTAATTTGATCGTACGGAGTGGACCTGCTATTTTTTTTTTTTTGATTTCATAGGCTAAGCAAATTTTTATTCAAATTTTTTGATTACAGAGCCCTGGTGGTGTATAATCTATAATTTTTTTTTTCGAATTTTCAAAAAATTTTCATCAGGTTCACTTTGTTCACATATGTAAAGGATTCACAAAAAATTATAAAAAATTCTATTGAGAAACACGTCTGTACGATTGGAATAAAATTCCGATGCGAAATGATGGTAACTGAAACTTCTTTCATGTCCTCTTAAGACGAGCTCAAGAACCGTCTGTGAATCAGTCCTACCTTGGGTAAGGTCGAGATCTGAGCTCTACCTTAACGCAACCTCAAGGCACGTCTGTGCATCGAAATGCGATCTCAAGATCGACTTAAGCTGAGGTTACATTTAAGACTCGACTGTGAATACGGCCCCTAAATGCAACCCTCAGAAAACACTACAAAGATCAAATTAGGGAAATATAAATTCAACTATATATGTAATCAACAGAAAATAGGAATAGAGACATATATAGTTATCATGAGCAAGTCAAAGAATAACAACAATGATTATTAAATGACAATTAAAGAATAGAAACATATAACAATTACCAAACAAATAAGTCACTGTAACAATTTATTACCAACGCTATAAATGACTCAATAATGTAATTAAGAACCAATAAGTCATTGATACATAAGTAACAATAGTAATTGATCACCAATATTATAATTCACTGAATAATGTAGTAATCCTCCAACCACAGCTCATTTAAGTATAAATAACAATGTCAACCGATACAACATAAAATAACTCATAGGCAATTTATGCATAAATAACCACATTCATCAATAGCACGAACTACGCATAGGTTATTTATCCATAACATAAACAATAAGCAAGAAACAATACATTAGCTGATAACCATTGCACAAGGGAGAAGGTGACTCTACTCACGATAACAATGTATCTCATGCAGCTGAGTCAATAAATTCCCCCTTGGAATGCATAGATTAATATAAAAATTAAGATAACAATAGTTTACCGACAAATTGCCAAGAATTTCAAGAGCCAATATCAAATTCTGGGAAACCGTGGACCCACAAGTAGTTCACGCCATTGGCGATTGGGACTCAAGTCCAATCATGATGCACCGATAAAAAACTTACGGCCCCAGCACGGACGCCTGATTCACGTCGTCCCTTCGCCATGAAAAACACGTGTCAAGGAATACTATAAATTGTCGCGCATACGTAGAATCGCCCTTATTATTGCTCGCTTCTCATTTATTGAGTTACTATTTGCTCATAATACGTTCATTATTCGTTTAACACGATTACGTCACTCAATGTTCCAAAGTATAATTTGAGAAGAAACTCTCCTGTCACAGTAATAATCAGAAACCAAATTTGATCGCTACAAGAATTAGTCAAATGCAACTAATTCAATTGGAGATCATCAGACTCACGTTTATCTCAAAGAACATTCAAACTCAGATTAAAACCTCCAAGAGAAACCAGTCACCAACATTGCATACATAATTGCTCTTGAGAATTCGAAGCATAAGTCTGTAATACAGACAGTAGACTATGAAATGAAGTATACCATCAGTGTAAAATAAGTTACTTTAATGAATCGATCTGCAAGAAATCTTCATCAAATTCGCCCGGGCGTAACGCACTTGATCATCCGAACATATACCTATATATAATATAGTTGTGAGGAACAATCGGTAAATGAAGAGAGTGACTAACTAAGACTCACACCTACCAGCGGCATCCTGGTTAACATCGCCTCTATATTCACTTCAAACCTAAGAAATACCTACAACCTGTCTCCGGGACGTCACAGCAACTCCACGGCCCGACAATCCACAAACATGCGACGGTGAGGGAAGGAACAAGCCCCTCTCTCTTGCCTCTCAACTGCTTGCTGAAGTCGGAGAGGGGAAAGTGTGTCGATTCTCGTCCCTCACTAGGCGAATTCACGCTACCGCGACCAGAAAAGTTCCACTTCAACAGATAAATAGAAGTAAATTCAACACAGTATTTAGTGTCGGTTTTTTGCCATTTTGTCATACTCCAGTGCAAATGCCGATATTTATGAAATAAGTCGATTTGCAGACACTAAGCGTGGAAGTGGTTTGCATAGTTTGATGATGACATGCGGGAAACATGGCAACGAAGCAAGGTGTCGACAATGTCCATGCATTAAGATAAAAGGCGCGGTGCCAAATCATGAAAGTACATGCATGATGAAAAGATACATGTGACCACTACTCAACCTAGTGCCGAAGCCCATTTATATATTCCCAACAGATTTTATAATTCTTGGTATGGAGAAAAATATTTGAACTTCCATACTCAGCTTGGATACCATCTTTATACTTATATATCGACCAAATAACAGCTTCCTCAGAACTATGCTGCAAATATCAGACACGTGCACATAGAGAGATGAGAAGCTAGAAGAACTGTTTCTCAGACACAGGAATCTCGAAACTGTTGGAAGATGTTCAGGAGGTCACCCGACAGTTGAACTAATACCAATATTTCTTTTTATTACATTTCATGAATTTATAAGTCACGTGAACTGACGTGTGTCACCATGCAGTCTGAAGTTCAGAACCAATCATTTTCTGATCTCGCAGTGTTGAAGATATATATTCTGACTCGTCATGCACAAAATTGATCATTTTCGTCCGTAATTAATGTCTCAACATACTGAATGAAAATGTCATTGTGTCGAAAATATGACTATTGAAGTTACATACACAATTATTGGCGAACAAGGAAACGAATTATAAAAAATATAAATAAATAGATCAACTTTGAAGCATTGTCCAGTATAATTTATTGGGTGGACTTAGAATAATTGCACATCATTTCCATTCTTACCTTTTCATAAAAAATTGAATCAAGTACGTATATTATTGATCGACTTATCCAATATTTCTTTACGAATTCGTGGAAAGTTCGTATTCTGTCGTAAAACTTCATTGCACGCCTGTATTGCATCGGCGTATCTCTTACTCTTCAAGCAACTATATGCTAATTTATATCCTACTGCGAGTTTCGTTTTACCGCCAAATATCCATGCTTGTGAATAACGCACTGCAGCTTCACGATAATTTTGTTCCCTTTCCGCGATGAATCCCGACAATTCATGTGCTCTCACACAAGTAGCATTGTGTTGAAGCACTTTGCGCAACAACTCATTTGCCAGTTCATATTTATTGGACTGTACGTAAATTTCAGCCAATAACAGCCAGCATCTCTCGAGATATTCCGCATCCTCAAATGTCCAAACATTTTTTGAAACGCGTTTCAGATGATTGCGCGCACGGGGTGTTTGTTTCAACAGAATGTGAGCAATTGCAAGACCCAATGCCGGTCCTACATGGTCCCTTAATGTGTCTTGATTCGCCAATTTCGTACAATCTTGCAATGCTCGTTCAATATTGGTTTTCGTTTTTGTTGCGAGTAGAAAAAAATTCCCCAGCAATCGATACATCAAGATTTCACGTGGACTGCCTTTCGGATTCAATTCCTATGATAGAAATTGAAAAATGTGATAACACCAATTCACTTCTATTTAATGATAAAGAAACGATATGAAGCCCCCCCCCCCCCCCCCCCCCGATATGATTCCGATATGTTGTATTCAGACGAAAACTAAAAAATACGTATTTTTGTGATTCTGATTTAGAACGATGAAACCAACACTAATTGGGTATGTCCAGGGCAATGCAGCGCTGCACACCGCTGCGTTGCCCTGGACATACCCATTGTTACACGTATCAAAGGGTACACATGCATGTTTGCATTGGAGGAATACACCGATCGGAACTGAACTAGTTCCAACATATTTTTGATGTCGAGTTTAAAATATCCATCTTCCTCTATCTATGGTTTCATGTTGGAAGGAGGTGAGTCCCCTTCGGGGAATGTCATTCCTGATAAAAAAATAATGCGCCAATTCTCTTTGAATAGGAACAGAATGAATGAGCGAACAAACAAAAGTTTATATAATTTTACCTTTTCAAAAGAAAAAAATTTAACTACAAGGGTGAAACACACAGTGTATTATTTACTTTTAATCATAAAATTGTAAGTTTCGCCATGTCCCTTTCCGAGTCTCTGTTTAATAATCTTCGTTATCGATGAAACCGAAAGTTGAACAATGATGAATTGTGAAAATTTCTCATATTTTGTATCGGATCTAAAATAGTACAAAGGAAGTTTGGGCAGAACTAATAAGTCAAAATGATGTCCGCAATTCTTCGTTTTCTCAATTGTGAAAATAGTTAGAATAATTAATCATTTTCATTCATAACAATATAACAAGCTTAAAAATGGATGATTAATTTTTATTTATTAAAAAAAAGTATTATAATAAATAGTAACACACTCAAGAATACCCGTAACCTTAATTTCTCCTTACTGTTAACAGTCACTACGTTCCATTTGAATTTCACATTCAAGTTTGCATTGGTGCTGAGTTTTTTGCCATTGATTTTAACATAAAAATTTTCACTTATTACTGTCCTCTATCATGGTTTGTCCTTTCCCAAAAATTGATTATGAAGCTAAAAAAAATTAGAATAGAAGCTATTCACAAGTAATAAATATTAATATCGGAAATGAAAGAATATATATATATATATATTTGAAAGGGTTGGAGGATCCAAAGATTATTGACTTAGTTCTTTTAATTACATTCTCGGTATTCGGTCCGCAGTGATTTTGACTTTTCATCAGGTAGTGACAAAGAAAGTATTGTAATAGGGTCGAAATTCACCCTGCCTTATTTACACATTTTTTCATGTGTTGAGGCCCTCTCAAACCGTAAAACATGGTTTGTCTGTCTGCCTATCTATCTGTCTATCTCACGGGAACTTAAGGTTGGAATATGGCTGACCTGAAATTTTGGTCGTGTTTCTGGTCTGACCGGAAATAACGTCCATATGAATTTTCCCACGTCACAATCGAGATATTCACGAAACGGCAGGACAGGGTTTATTGAAAGTTGATACGATTCCTGCTGAGAACTGAAGGATTGAATATGGCTACCTATAATTTTGATCGTGTTTCCAGTCAGACCAGAAGTGACGTTCATATGCATTGTCGCATGTTCTAATCAGAATATATACAAAATGGCTGGACAGAAATGACTGAAAGTTAAAACGTTTTCACCGGAATGACTCAGCATTACAGCGAAAACAAAGTCGGGCCATCTCTCGTTGACTATGATATTAACTAGTTAGAAGAAGCATAATGTGAGCAACAAACAGAGAATAATCGTAGTTGATAAACGTAGAACAGCCCAAGGGATTCTTTTGGAAAAATGACATTTTTGTTGAATTACAAGAGCAGCAAATAATGTAGCAATAGCCACCGGAAGAAACTATGGTATGTCAGAGACAATGGAATCTAATCAACGCAGATGGTTCAAGAACGAATACAGGATTCCAAAACAAGGGTGTGTGTGTACTTATGTACGCACGCGAGAAGTTATACTTCTTTGGCGTAACAAAATATAAATAACTCAAAAAATTTTATCCCGCGTGCGAATACTATACATTTGTAGAAACGACGATGAAATAATAATAAACAAAGGGTCTTCTTTACGATCCATCCAATACCACGTTGAATTTGGAATAGCTGTTAGAAACGCAAGATTGGTTTCAATACAATGAACAGCATGTACTGTTCATCTTCAATTTGTTTTCTAGTAATTTTGGTATCCTTACCAACGTGTTGAAAAGCAACTGTGAGAGAGTCACGGACTCGAATCCTCATAATCTTCATCGCCATATACAAAAAATGATACGGTGTAACTGCACGACGATCAGATCTTCTAAGGCCCGGTTCGGGATTGAGCTAAACCGGTTTAGCTACGCCTGGCGTGTTAACTTCCACCACTCCTTCGCAAGATGGTGTCGGAACATAACCATAGATGGCGCCTTAAACTTCGCCCGCGATCAGACTTTACATGCGTTGCGCAGTTGTTCTGTGCAGTTCTGTGTAGATATACAAGATATCAAGTAGTTATCGAGGGCTATCGAGACATTTTACCGAGTTTTGTTGTGATTTTAATTGAGATAATAAGTTGATTGGAGTGCAGAAAATCACTCTTGTGTCATTCAAACAGCGCCTCTATCGGCCATTCAGTTCTAACGCCATCGTGCATGAAAGTGGAGGAAGCTAACTTTACGCGCTAGGCGTAGCTAAACCCAGTTAGCTCAATCCCGAACCGGGCCTAAGCTCACTAAGAGCCATCGTAAATGGTGTTACTTTAACGCCATCTCTGAAATTACTTAACTGACTCAGGTAAATTGCCGGGAAAGAAAGTTCTTTTGCATCTTCATCAAATAATAAACTTTGAGGTGAATTTTCTTCGCCATGTGCAATACGTAAATATTGTTCTTCATCCCACATTAATATCTGTTGTGGCGCTGTAACACTCTCTTCTACAGGAATGTGTTCGCTGACATCATTTTGTTCAACTTGCTCGTGAATTTGATTATCATTAAATGATGAATCATCAATTTCAATATCGGACATCGTACACAACGGAGACGGTACTAAAAATTCTAGCCAAGTTTTAATCGTACGCTTGTTAACAATGCCTTGTGAGTAACTAGATCGGTGAATTTTCTCACGTTTAATATGTACATTTATACAATAATCCTCATTAATATCCCTTGGAAGCGATTTGACCATCGTATTCACTGAATCAGGCACGTTGATTATTTGATCGTAAATGCCGTATTGACCATTCTTCTGATCTGCATAGAAAGTATACAAGGTGAAATCAATCTTTCAGAAACTAAATCTAAAGATGGTAGATGCCAAGACACATCTGGATATTTGAAGCCATTATATGTTGACATTAAAGGAATATTCTTTTTGTTCAAAGCTTGTACGCATGTATTACAAAGCTAAGTATTTTCCACAAGTACATTAGGTATAATTTTTGTTAGTATATCCTTATGTATATCAGATGGCTTTTTTAAATCGTTTGGGAACCACAACCTGTCATATTGAGCATGGAAGTCCAAATGGATTGTCCGAGGAGTTGATTTTAAATCCCCGATGAGCTCGTTCAAATTGACGATAATTTCTATACGTAAAGATGGATTTAAATCCATAACTATTTTCTCACCAGTGGAATGATCAATTGTTAACTGGTCTGAAGAGTTGGAATAAATAGTGGGTACGTCTGATTGAGGTAATTCCTGATCCATAATTACGTCTTGGTTTAACGAATTGCGTTCTTGATCCGGTACAATGTCTTGATTAGACAATACATGTACTGGATCGAGAAAGATTAAAGTAAAAAAATACTTCGAAGAATATCTTGAATATAGAGATCACTTCATACTATACTAAAGAGAGATTTATCGACTTACTTCATGGTGTTAATATCAAACCAAAAAAAACAGCTTCACTGTGAAAGGTGGCGCCAAGTATGCGCCCGTGGTGATTGTCCGAAGCATATACAATAATATCCAAACATGACTTATGTAACAAAAATATATGGAATCACAATATCATTCATTATGTTGCCAAGCACGTGATATGTACGAATTGCTATATGAGTTTCATCTTTTGATCCATTTTTCATCTTTCGTCCAATTTATCCACCGATGATGAATAAAATTATGAATTTTTTTCACCCTTTATACGAACATACTTGGTGCGTCCGACTATGTATTCCGATGCTATTTGCATTATTATTGCCATATCATTTCTCCAATTCATATCATTTAATGAATATCAGTTTCCATCGCCAATTACATGGAACTTCGAATCAAAGGATTAGAACAGATGAGATTGCCCACAGTTTCATGGGCGCGTTGATGGATGGTATTCGGTATTAGACGCGCCAAGTATTTTCGTATAAAGAGTGAGAAAAATTTATAAATTTTCTCATCATCGGTGGATAATTTGAATGATTCACATTATATATTATAGTTTATTGGAACTCCATATTATTATAATCATCATTATCAACGGTTACTCTACCAGAAAATGAAAAATGGATCAAAAGTTCAAACTCATATAACACTCCGTACATATCATATGCTTGGCAACATAATAAATGATATTTTGATTCCATATCTTTTTGTTAATTATGAAGTATTCGGGTAATGGCAACATTATAAATATTATTGTGTATGTCCTATCTTTTTGTAGCATGAGTTATATTGGAATATTATTGTATGTGCTTCGGACAATCACCACGGGCGCATACTCAGCGCCACCTTTTACAGCGATCCGTTTTTTTGTTTGACTTCATTCATTTTTGTTTTTTGTCAACAGTTTGTCAAATTTCCTGCCCTTGTCAACTAATGGAAACTATGATTAATATCGGATAAACCTAAAGTTGTATTTCTGAATTCACTTACAATCGACATCAATCGATAATAAGGGCAGTTCAAATTTCCCACTCATGTCAACTAAGGGAAACTATGATAAATATCGGATAAACCCGAGAATTATGATTGTGAGTGCACTTACAATCGATATCGATAGATTATGGGGGAAAATTCAAATTTCCCGCCCTTGTCAACTAATTTAAACTACGATAATATATATATGAATTGAGAAATCCGAAATACTCAGAGCTGTGAATCAGTCTTGAGTTGTACCGCTCATATGATTATTATAAGTCGAGAAATCAGGAAAAACTTATTTTTATAGAAAAGGTGTGTGGCTTAAATATTTTTATTTCGTATCACGGATAATAATGCATGGAATCACTGAATTTTAGGTTCAAAATATAGAGGATTGTCGATATTATGGATATATCTGTGGATATTTTTATGGAATTCGCTGCAATTAGGGGGTGATAGACTATTCAATTTTCATTGGTGAGGGGAATCCTGATATGTCGTGTAGATATAGCTAGCAGTAGGTCTCAAGTTCTGTGAGTGACGTCATATATGTAGTAGGGCTTAGTATGAGGCTTATACTTGGCTCGAGACACTACCGCGTCTCTTGAGTTCATGTCGCTGTGTATCACTTCAAAAATAAATTTGGAAATAGCTGAATAAATTCCTAAAAAATAGAAGTGAAACAAACAAAGTACAACCAAAAAATGCAAGAACATCGAACAAACGAGGATGTATTCATGCAAAAAAGCCTTACATTGATACCATCTGGAGCAATCTCAATAATTGCAAGGATATGTCAACATTGTAGCGCCATTTAGATAAACAGACTTTTTTCATTTTTTTTTCATTTTAAATATATTATTGCAATCTGTCTAGAGGACATTCACCAATATTTGTGTTGGTTATGATGTGGCAGCGTGCGAGATATATGCCCATTGGCGTATTCTCATAATTTTTAAATCAGCGTAAATCCTGTGGTACTCTTTTCTTTAGTCTGCATACTCCCGGGAATATATCGTCCATGAGGTGTTGTGCGAGTGTATTTGAATGTTGCTGCAGTCTGTCTTTGTAAGTTTTAACTTTTTTTCTTATCTTCTCTTTCACGGTTTGGATGCCAAGTTCGCGGTGGAGTATCTCATTGGTGACATACCATGGTGCGTCTACCATTATTCTCAATACTTTCGATTGAAATCTTTGCGAAGTTTCCAGATTTGAGTTGGCAGCTGAACCCCACAAAACATAGACTTAATAAAGAACTTACACAAACAAATGCTGTGATAACAGAAAAAGAAACGGATTGAACGCATCAGAAATAGATCATCATCGATATCGACAGGGACATCACCATCCTCACCATCACCACGAACAAACGCCACCCAACACACACTTTGAGGTCATACCATTAATAACCTATAAACTGCAGCGACACGACAAACGCGACAGCATTTGACCACAAGAAATGACACCGGTTAGCGAGATGATCTCGCGGTCGTTTGCTTGCGCGGGCCCCGTGTTATATTCGGCCACGCAACCAGTAATTGGCGCTATCTCCACGCACGGCAGCTAGGCGTAGGAAGGGGAAGCACGAATATGGTAGCGGAAAGAACGTAGAAAGTGAGCATGCGGCCGGCACTTCCACATGGATGCTCAGGCGAGAGAGTTGAGCAGAGCAAGAGTGAGGTATAGGGTTACCAACTCTCCAGTTTTAATCCGGAAATTCCAGAAAAATAATGTTTTCTCCGGACTCCAGTTTACAAAAATAATCTCCGGATTTTCTTACTTTTATGAAAAAATACAGTTTTGTTTTTCTGTCGCAACAAAATGTATGTAACTACATTAATAATTTACCGAGAATATAGAGCGCATTAGTCGAGCTAATCGAGTTTCTCATTTTGAATTCTCACGCTTGCGCGTACGTACATTTCACAAGTAAATGGTGTTAACGTACGTAAATTCGCACTTTTAAAATGTAGAATATGTAATTAATTATTATGTGATTATTAGTTTTAAGGCATCACTTATGATCAGAGTTATTTAAATGTAAATATTGATATCATTTTCATTACCTATTATAACTTGATTAACTTCGGGTTTTTAAATTAATGACATTTTATAACCTCAATGTATTCTCATGTATCATGTATTTTTTCAGGTAGCTGCTAAATAATAATTTTGTCATATCAGAGATTTTATAATTTTATCAAAAAATATAAATTATCATTAAAATTATTTACTAAAACCAAGACAAAAAAAAGTCAAGTACGAAACATCTTTTAACGAAAGATGGAAAAAAAACCATTTATATGCGGATTGGATGAGAAAAATTGATGAAAAAACAGTCGTGCGTTTACTGTTCATCTCAATTTACAATTAAATGGGATGGTGAAACTGCTTTGACTAAACATATGAATTCTACGACGCACAAAAAAAACACTTCTGAACGACAAAAAAATTGTCTAATAACTCAATTTGCTCCAGTAAAATCAACAGCAATTGATAACACGAAGGCTCAAATTGAAGTTGCTTCTGTTTATCATGGTCTCCAGCATGACCACAGCTATTTAAGTACTGATTGTGGAATTAAGCTGAATTCAAAAATGTTTAATGATTCAATAGTTAGCAAAGAGATTCGTTGTGGTAGAACTAAGGCTGAAGCTATCGTTAAAAACGTGTTATCTCCAAAGTCAATTGAAATGGTGATAAACGGTATCAAGCCTCTTGATCAAGATCCTTTGTACTTTTCAATCGCAAGTGATGCTTCGAACAATGGAAATCAAAAACTGTTTCCCATTGCTATTCAATACTTCACAAGAAGAAGTGGCGTACAAAATAAATTATTAGATTTCTTTGAAGATGCTAAAGAAGAATCTTGCAATATTTACACTAATATCCGAAGCTGCTTGGATAATTACAATTCGGACATTTTGCTTGTTTCCGCATATTCAGCTGATAATGCTAACGTTAATTATGGTGTACGTAATTCCGTGTATCAAAAGTTATTAGGAGCATCTCCAGGTATTGTGAAAGCCAACTGCTGCTGCCACGTAATACATAATGCTGGGCTAACGCTTGCAAAGTATTGTCATACGATGTTGAAACTTTGGTTCTAAAAATTTACGCTGAATTCGCTTGCAGTGCTAAGAAAGTTGATCATTTGAGAACGTTTTTCGAGGAATTCGATTTGGAATATCGAAAAATAATTCGTCACGTATCAACAAGATGGTTATCTTTATTTAAATGTGTCGATCGATTAGTTCTAAATTGGCTTGCTATCAAAGCATATTTCATTTCGATAGGAAAAACTAAGTGTGAAGCTGCAATTTGGGCATTTATTGATAATGAAGATGAGAGTACTGAAGATTTGATAGCTGAACTAACACTTCCTGAAATTTATATATATTTTGTACATCACTATATGAATATTTTAAATCAGTCAGGCCCAATTTTTTTTAAGGATAAACCTAGTTAGTTAACTGGCGCGGTTTAAGTTAAGTTCCCCCACTTTGAGTCCCTTCCCCTATCTATTTTTCCCCAACCGCGTGATGTTTGTGCGATTGGCGCCATTGGCGGCTGTCTGATTTGAACTCTGTACTGAGAATATTGTGATCTAAGATACTTAGTTGATAATTATTATTTAAATAATAATCGTTGTTATTATTCAGTTAACCCAATTACGTGCTAAGCACTGTACACGTGTCAATAACGTTGCAAACTTCACAAGTTTAGAGACAATTACACAAAAATCACTCTTTGTTAATAACTTGATATCACTGTATAAAATATTTAACACTTTGAATTGGAACATTTGAGGTTATGATGAATACGCTGGACTTGAAACAGGCTTCGAACTTCTGATTAACGCTACTATGCGGCGCTAGTTTCGGGATCTAGGTGGGGGAACTTAACTTAAACCTCGCCAGTTAACTAACTAGGTTTATCCTTAAAAAAACTGGGCCTCAATTCTAATACTCAAAACTAAAAGTCTGACTAATATAGATTTTCATAATACAATGGAAAACTTGAAGAATAAATTACAGACTCGATTAAATGATAGTATCTATGGTGCAAAAATAAAACAAGCTTTAAAATATTTGACCGATTCTCGACGAAAAAAATTCGTTGCGGAACCTGATAAAGTTTACCAAAGAACTATAGATTATCTAGATAAATATTATGATTATGAAGGTAGTCCGTATCGATATTTTAGTATTTTAGATTTGAAACAAGATTTAATCTATGACAAAGTCCTAGAATTGTCTCAAAAACTATTAATTAATGTAAATGAAGATAGTTTATATGACGAAGTCAGTGCTGTGAATCTAGTTCATGAAAAAGTTATTAATAGCGATGAATCTATAGATAAAAAATGGGTAGAGTTATTTCAGTGCGCCGAAATTACTGAATTGTTTAAAATTGTCAGTTAAGTTTTATCAATACCTATTAGTAATGCATTTGTAGAAAGAATATTTTCGTTGATGAACAATTTATGGACTGGCGAGCGTAATAACTTGAGTGTTGACATGGTTAAAGCTGAGCTATGTATAAAAATTAATATTAGTATGAACTGTGATGAATTTTTTGACTTTATATGTAAACCTGAACAGCAATCGTTGCTAGAAGCAACTCAAAAAAGCTTCAAGTATGATTCTATTAAAAAAAACTAACTAAATTTTAATGTTATCATAAACTGACAACAATATTGACCAATAACATTCTTTAACTATTGATATATGATATCAAACAAATGAAAAAAAAATGTTAAACTCCAAAATTATTTATTTGTTATACGTTTAAATTATTTATTTATTAATTTAAAATGAATAAATTAATTATTTAATAATCTAATTACTCTGATTTTTTATTTTTTTAACCATCCAGAACAAATAACCATTTTTTTTTAATCTACATATTTGTTAAAGAGTTATCTCTGGGCGGAACAGTTTCCGGATTTAAAAAAATTTTGAGTTGGTAACCCTAGTGAAGTATTGTATTACGAATATTGAAATTGTGTGTGCAATCTGATTGAATTGACAGCGTTCATCGTGAAATTTATCTTCAGTATGGCTATTGAAGTTGTGCATCGTGGAAATTATATCGAATATGGTTATTGCAAATTGCTATGTCTAACGGAAAATCGAGTCGAATTGTGTGCTGAGTATGTGTGTGGCAGGAAGGAGCCGAGAGCTGATCATTGAAAACGAGAGAAGCAGCGAATCGACTACATACGAGTGTGTAAGAGGCGTGTCGTCGGCGCCTATGAATTTTACCATTACCATAGGCAAACGAGTTGCCGCGCGGCCATTTTGTGCCACTGCACATTTACAGAGCAGCAAGTCGGCGCGCATTCGACCTATAAGTAATCGAATAAATATTTCACCTGCGTATACGCGACCATCTCGCGTAATGTCCCTTTTTGTTCATTACAATATTTATTTTGGTATCATTGATTTTCGGTTTCACAGTTTTTTTCACGTTGATAGGCCAGTGCCGTTACCGAATAGTACAGCAGAAATTGAAAAAGTGGATAAAAAATATGATAATAGACGGTTCACGACATCGGCTGTTATAATTGATTGATGAACATTTCAATTATTCTGTTCTATTGCATTAATCTCACGTCGTTATTTTACGTTATTTAGGAATATTCGGGCTTGTCCCATTATTACAGTGTTACTTATTTATCATTGGGCTTCTTCCGTTACGAATTGTTCCTTTGTTATTTATTTATAGACTCAATTTTGAACAAACAGTACTTGATTTATTATTTTAACGGCGAATCATTGAGGTTTGGGTCATTTATTTATCGCAAGTATACCAGAGGTCCCAGGCACTCTGTTCCCTCCCCTCTTTTTAGTTTCAGATTAACCACCCAGTCCGGGTGGAATCCCAGGATAACCAATTATAGAGGTATTTCGGCCCTAGAAAGCCGCAACAGAGGACCCACCTTTACAACGTCTAATACAATAATTAATAGAACGATTACGAATATCGGACCAAAGAATATAGATGTATTGCGACGTGGCGAATGCCGCGCGCTGTGGTATGAGAAACGCCCTGCCATGATAATTTATCTTGCTCGTCATTCCGACTATATCCTGTGGTTAATAGGTTGCTGAAATGGTAAACAAAATGTGAGGTGAAAAATATAAAATTAGTGAATGCAGAGAATGAATGAACATTAACTTCTACCTGACAAGAGAGACGAATTTGGGAAGTATTATTCGCCGATACGTGTGCGATTGAATGCGCGGAAGTTTATATTACGTCGGCATGTGCTGAGGAATTGGCTATGCTGTGAAGTAATACGCAGCGTCTCACGTCTCCGGCAATTGTACTGGCCAATCGAAAATCCATCAATCAATGCAGAAAGCTCTGATTGGATTATCGATAAAGAGACCGCTATGAAGAAAGCTGTGGTTGGTTTCTATGCAAACAAAGAACTTCATATACGGACATAGTGGCCATCCTGACTTCACTTTCACCCCGATCTCGAAAGGATGAGTTACATACCGTATACTAACTATATTCGTCTGCAGGAATTGCAGTGTGCAGCAAGAGTGTTTTAAGATAATCAGGGAAAGTCTGTTAACTACTCAAAATTGTTTGTTTTAGTTCTTAAATAGTATCGGAAAGCGTTGTATTGCAGAAAGTAGAGACAGTGGGTGTATGAGTCCTCACAAATTGTAAGTGTTGAACCATTTTATGCGAATTGGCATCGTTAGCAGCCATATTGGTAGATATATTTCGGCAACAAGTGGCATTAGATTTCTGTTTCAGTATTTCCAGGTGTATGCCTGTCCTTTCCCTCACGAATCTTTACAGACAGTGAAGATTAAATTCAGTAGATTATTGTGACATTGTTTTTTGTGATTATTTCACATTATTTAATGTATATGTTTGTGATTGAGAAATGGGGAATTATCATGGCGTTGGATTACTACACAGTGGTCTTTGTTGCGGATAAAAGCGATACCATTGAATCAGTAAGACAGAGAACAACTCTGATCATTGCATTAGTACGAGAAAAAAAGTAACAGGACGCCGTTCATTGTTCATGGCAACGAAAGTGTTGCCGACGCGTTGAATGATTTATCGTTAAGGTTTGATAAATTGAAAAATTGGATTCTTAAGTTGTTTAATAATTGATATAATCATTACTGTTTATAATTAGATTCGATCTTCGTTCAGTTTTGTTTTTTTCTTGTCCACATTGATGCTTTATTGCAGTGTTTATGCCAAGTATCTATGTGTTATCAATTTTCATTCTGTCATTATTTGTGTCGATCTCGTTCTGGATTGATTATTACTGTATGTTAACTTCCTTTGCTATTGTATAAAATTATTTGTTATTGTTAATTTAATATTATTGAAAGGAAATGAATACATAGTTTCGTTATTATTATTAGAATCAGGAGCAAAGCGATTTTATTTTATTTGAAAGTGCATTAGTAACAACTGAGGTCCTAGACACCCAGTTATTGTTCGTGAATGATTTATCTACAGGAGAACCGGAGACTGAAGAGGCGAACAGAAAAGGGGCAGCATCACAATATCGTTGGATGAAGATAACGGGACACTAAGATTAAAAAAAAGGAAAGCGGCAGAAGAGGATGGCATATTGATAGAATTCTTAAAAACAAATCTATGGAGTCGGGCACGGATTTAATAATACCGATCTCAAAATCTGGTGTTGTGAACAAAGTTGAAAACTACATAGGGATTTTTTCACTGAATGCAGGTTACAAAGTGATCACTAACATAATAGCACGCAGACTCAACAATTGGATAGAAAGCAGAAAAATAATCAAGGAAAAACAAGCAGGCTTTCCGAGTAATCGTGGCATGCGTAGTCACAAATTTAAACTCATTTCGATTTTAAATGTAAATCTATGGAAAATGAATGGATGTGTGTACGTTGCTTTTGTTGACTTAAAAGGAGCTTCTGACAAAATTGACCGAAAGTTATTCGTCCGAAATGTAAATTTGAATGGCATGACAGGGCACATGTATGATTTAGTTGAAAAAGTGTATCAGAAAACGAAGTGCACTGCTATTTTTTATGGAAAAAGGACAGAACACTCCAACTAAAATGTGAGTGTAAGGCAAGGATGTGCGCTTAGCTCATCTCTATTGAATATATTCATTGATGATATTCATGATATCTGGGAAAAACAAATGAAGAAAGTACTACCATAGGCAACATGGAGACCTTTGCTCTCAAATATGCAGAGGACATTGCAACGATGGCAGAAAGTCGGGAAGACCTTCAAAAATGATGAAGAGTCCACCAAATATGAGGGTGAAAATAAAATGTTGGTGACTAACAAAAAAAAACAAAAATTAGTATATTTGAGAATGGAAGGCAAAAGAAGGAGGTACCAAATTGGACATATAATAACAAAGAGGTACCATTACAAATGGGGAGCGCATACCAAGAAAATAGCGATGGAACTCAAAAAATCATTAACTCAACATGGGTCCTGATCAGAAGAGCAGATTGAAACGAATTGAAGGATAAATTATACATGTACAATACATTAGCAAATGCAGGTACGCTTTACGGATATGAAATATGGGGCTGGAGAGGGAGAATATATATATTGAGCGAGTGTATAACAGATATTGGTAAATGGCGTCAGACATTTATAGGGAGACTCAAGCTGCCATATGAATACAAGAAGCTGGGCTAGTCAGTAGGAACATCATGATAAAAAGAAGGGCTTGTAGTTACCTAAAAACCATATACAAAATGCGTGATGAGTCATCCAGTACTGGTCTACCATACATATTCCGTATCTATTAATCACAATGCAAAGATAGGCTTTAATTGAATGTTCACTCAACGCGCGCTGCCCGCCGTGTCCGCGCAATTGGCGAAACTACACCATTTTCATGGACACTTGAGTTCCTTCAACGCTTCTCCTTGTACTTTGGACTAGGGTCATCATGGAGTTTTTTGTAGGAAACTTTATGACCTATAAAAAAGATGCTATGCAATTTTGTCGTATGTGGAGCCGCTTTCGATACGGAGACGAGCAGACGTGTGAAAACGCAGTTTTCGAAATTGCAATAATTATTTTCCATCCATTTCAATCAATCATGATGACTTTCTATGCCTCGAAAATATTTCATGTGGTTACCGCCATCGACTATTATCATTCCCATATATTTTTTCCGCCCATCGAATTACTCTGAAATGATTCCATAGCCTATGACATCTATCATCTCACACATCACGCTCGACGGTCGCATCTAACCTCTGCGCGAATAATTTTGCCGCGCGCGTCAGCAGCAATGTCCACGTTTATCGACATACGTAGCGACAGGAACTTCCTGTTGAGTGAGTGAGTTTGTTATACTCGTATCTCCCGCTCTTACAGCTGCGTGCGCAGCGGTGATGGCGGGGGAACGAGCTGTGTGAAACGTAGAGAGAGGAAACCACTCAACGAAAGTTTGTTGTAAGGTGTGGGCATGACATGCGACACGAAGTTCTGATAAGAAAGGAGAACGAAACTGTACTTCTATACTATTAATAAACCAATTCGGTGTTAACTCTGATTCCTTTCCTTTTCCTAGTCTATAAATATATAGAAAATAGTAAAAACTTTCTGTCCCTAATGATGACAGACTACCTGACATACGCTTGAGGGACGAATGCAAACTTATACTAAACAAATGTCCGACTAAATGGGGCAAAGAGTTATTAAACAATCTTGAGGAAATGCATTGCGCTGATGTTATCCAAGATCTGTGGAAAAGGGTGGACCCCAACGTAATAGTAGTTGAACTAAACGCTGAAACTGGCAGTTTGCACAGTGATGAATGGGTTGCAGATAACGAAAGAATCCCGAACATCAAATTCTGCTCACATTTGAACAAATTTATAAAAAAATGCAGTAACGTCGAACCGTACTCGAATATGAGACAAGATGAAGATTGGATGAATACAACATGGGGAAGAATACGATGTGGAAATATTGAAAGGGCAGACAAGAAATCTTTCCTGAATTGGGAGTGTTGTTTCTGTAGTGGGAAGCAGAAACTTTAATACACTTACTACTATGCAATGAGGTACAAAGGCTGTAAAGCTTGCGATAAAATGCTGGATCGAAATTTGTAACAGAACCAGTGGTACGTAGATCAAAAGCAACAATGAAATAAGACTCAACAAGCAATGATAAAAACAAAGATTGCTAAGTACATGATATAATATATTCAGAAATACTTATGCGTAACCAAATTTGAGTATATACACTTCTATTTATATGGAGTATTTCTCTTTTCATCACTTTAGTGATAAAGAGAGTATTGTAATACCTGAAAAACTGATTTTCTGAACGACTGGACATAATCCGTTTCTGACTATGTCACCATATAAAGACGGTTGTATGAATAGAAGTCTGTCTCAATGTCTCTCTGTAGCTTGAGACGCGTGATCGTGAAAACTGCTGAAGCGAGGAATTGAAACTTGCTACTTCTCTAGATCCGATATGAACAATGAGAAATTTTTACCACATTGTCCTGAAAACGGCCTGAGCGAGGAGTTTGAAACTCGATACTTATTTAGATCTGATACAAAAGGAGAGGAATCTCCATCATCCATTAGAAAGTACAAATGTTGAACACACTGTATGTCTGTCTATCGGTCTGTCTATGTGTCACATAAACCGAGTATTCTCAGGAACTTCCGAATCAAAAAATTTGAAACTTTGTACGATTCTTGTGTGGGTGGGGAAAATATAATATTGCTACATCCGATTTGGATTCGACTCCTGGTTTACTCAGGAATAATGTTGTAAGCAGATTGGCGGAAGTAATTGAAAATTGGTACGGTTCCTCATGAGAACTCAAAGTTTGGACATTGTTATCTTCCGTTTCGATTGTGTTTGCGGTTTGACCGGAAATTACATTTATATGTATTACCGCACGTTCTAATCGTGATATCTACGGAACGGCTGGACAAAGATAGTTTGAAATTGATGCGTTTTCCTCTCAAAAATCACGGCTTAAATATTGTTATCTGACATGTTGATCGTGTTTCCGGTACAACCTGAAATGACGTTCATATGCATTTTCCGTGCTTTAATCAAGATATCTACGGAACGGCTGGAAAACAATGATTGAAAGTCGATACATTCCATTTTGAGGTTTCGAGGATAGTATATTCTCATACGATATTGCGATAGTGTTGTCGTTCACACCAGAAATAACGTTTATGTGACTTTTCCCGGCGTAAAAAATATTCATATTGGATTCGTTCTTTGCTAATCGAGAAAATTATGGAATAGATGGAAATGGGTAGGTCTCCAAGAAATCCGTAATTCAAATGTATTCTGTCATAACGTTCGGACCTAAATGGCATTTTCTATGAAGGTAACATTCTTTCCTATAATAGCACCGCAATATTCATCAAAGTGAGATTGGTTCTCTATAATAAGTTGAGATGCGCAAATTTCGATGCGATATTTAGTTGGAATGTAGGTTTATCGGAAGTCATCATGAATATACGTTTCAAATCTTTTCAATGAAACATACTCACGTGATGGAAAGTCCTGGGCAGTCTACAACTTGCCAAAATTTTTTATATGGAAATAAGCATAAAAGCATGGAAATTGTTACAAAAATTTCCTATGTAGTTGTATGGACTTTAAGAGCTGAGACCACTATCAAATTTTCGAAAAATCGATTTTTTTTATTGGCTCCATATATGCTTTAAACCTCCTAGAATATGAGGCAAAAAGGTTTATATCTGAAAAAAAATTTTTTCAATCAAATTCCGGGCTCCTCCTCGAGCGCGTCGGTCTGCCCCGAAACGACTACCTGCGTCAAGTAAGTCCTATCGCGGAAGTATTTTTCCTACCTTACCTGCGATCTTATTCGAATGACAAAAAATCGTGAATATAGCGACTGATCTTGCTGTGTGCAATTTCACCAATGGTCTGACTACCATTCTAAGAATCTAAAGTTTTGGAAATGGATATAGGCATCCAATCTCATAATTTTGGTCTCGAAGCCGATGCTAAGCAGATCAAGTACGTTGAGCGCTCTCTAACCGATGCAGCCAAACAGGCGCCCTCGACCATTAAATCTTCGAGGAAGGAAAATGAGAAGGAAAATTATCACTTAGGAGGGCAGCTTCATGGTCCCGGGATAACAGACCAAAGGTGAAAACATTTAAACAGTCGGATTTTTCATTTTTTCATTTCAGTACCATGTTTCAAAACTTTAAACTCGTTTTTCTCAAAACACGATTTTCCAAAACAGCACGCAGCATAATTCCATCAATTTTTATTCTGTTTATTTGAATTTTTGACAATATCTTGAAAATAACATTTCGAAGTGAAATACGTACGGAATTTTCAATCAGTTTATTTAAACATTTTTTATCAACAAATAATTACTCCTTTTTTCCGTCGAAAATTGAAACTCTTCATTCGAACACTCGCCAACAATACAAAAATGAATATTTCAAAAATCCTCTACGTACTTCGCTAGCTATTAGATTAAACAAGAGTGTCTAGATTGAGTGTTTTTTTCTTCTCTTATTCCAGATCAACAATTGTACGCAGTTGCACTGCGTGCAGAGCGCCTCGAATTCAACAAGCCTTGAAGGAATGGATTTGGTGTCGCCATTTTTAAATATTCTTCAATCATAATTTTTGTTATACAATCAAACATATGCTTAATAACTCCCACGAATATTATTATTTTATTACCTTCCCTTCCACCCTAAAAAATTGTCGAAAAAAATGATTTTTTGAGGCCGTTGAGTGGTTTTAGACCCAATCAACTTTATCCATCTATCTACTATCATTCATCGTTGTCTAACTCCCAGTTCCGTCGGCAATACCATTTTTACTGGAAATATTGCTGTCAATCGTTTTCGAAAATCGTTTTCGACGTTCTGATAAAGTATTCCGGCTAGCTAATATGAAAAGTTTGTAGAACAAATAGAAATGGAACAAACCATTCATGGGTTTCTGAGATATCGATGAACAAAGAGAAAATGATCCATTTTCATTCAAAGTCCGATAGCTCAGCGAGAAATGGTCGTATCGCGACCCAAAAAAAACGAAATTGAAGCTAAATGGGCAACCTATCTAATCCATGGAGTGGTTAAATTGGAAAAAAATTTTTCAAGTCCGTACACCAAAAATAAGGTCGAAAAAAATTTCGAACATTTTTTTCTCATGATATTCATCAAGATTGCGCGATACGTGTTACTTGGAAAATTTTTTTTTTTCAAGATCCAAAAATTAGAGACTTCAATCTTCAAATTGCTTTTTTTCACTCCAATACGACCATTTTTATCAAAGATACAGCCATTTGAAAAATCGCCGAAAATTTAGATTTTTTTTTTGATCCCTTAATTTTTTCCACTAGTGTATTTGATTGAAATTTTGATATTTTCCTCAATCTCTTGCAATAGGTCATAACCTATGAACAATTATAGAAAAGAATATGAAATTGACGATCATGTTGCAATGTGTTGGTCCATATCTAACAAAGGATGGGAGATTTAATTCCATGAAACCGGTGCATATCATTTCTTTATCTCTTCATTAAAATCATGAAGAATACTCTTTTATGATTCAGAATACAGGACAGCAAAGACTACAGTTCCAAATTGGTGAAAAAAATCATATGCGTAAAAGAATTTTTTACAACTGGAAAAAATTGATTTTTCAAAAATGCAAACATCGATTTTGCCGTTTCCGAATGCAGTTTTCGTTTAGAAATATCGGTGCATTAGTTTCTTTCAGATGAAAAATGAATTTGTTGGAGGGTGGTTCATCCCGTTCCAGTATGTGGATATAGAAAGAAGAGCACACATATCCTGTGATTTAACATCGAAAAAAAGGTGAACATAGTTCAGTTCCGACCAGTAATTTTTTCGATGTAAACCTGCATGAGCACCCTTCCAGCGTGAAAAATAGGTTGATACTGATCCAGTGTCAACTATCAATAATATCCCGGAATTTTCGACGTTGCTGATTATTCAAATTGTGTGAAAACATGGGTGGAAACGGCTGTGAGTCACATAGTGATAATACTGGGACGGTGTGTGAATCAGGTGGTACAGTACGACCTCCGAATAAGAACGGTAAAGCCCTCAAGGGGAAGAGTTGTTCCTATATTTCTGGTACCCCCACCACGCGCACTCTCGGACGCGCTCTGTCTCTCTCTCATTTTCGCAGGCGGACATCTCAATAAGAACGCTCTTGTTTTTGTGATAAACAAAAGATAAACTTTGTCACGTTACCCTTCTCGATTGCATGTGAATATTATTTTATGCAATTAACAATTTTATATTGATGTCCACATTGTTCTCTGTTTTCATTGTTTCTGTCGAATATATTATATTTCGTTCTGTTCTGTCACATTGAATAATATATGCATAATAGTGTATGAAGTGACGGTCATATACTCAATGGTTGGTACATTCATTTTTGCAAAAACCATAAAATGACCGAAATCGTAAAGAAACGGAAGAAATTGGACTCTTCCGTACAAGTAGAAAAAACTGACATAGAATCTGTACCTCAAAGCAGTAATTCTACCAAAGAACCGATAATAATAACCAAACGTAATCGGTATACGTTTGAAGAGAAAAAGAAGATTCTGGAAGAATAAAAAAACTCAACTTCTCAATTGATATGCGCCAAATACGGCATGAATGATAGTGTTCTCCGTGAATGGAAATGAAATCGGGATGAGATGGAGAATGCTGCCAAAACGAGCAGTACAAAAACATCTAAAACAGTTTCAAAACCGAACGAACTCGATGCTGAATTGTTTACGTGGCTTGCCGATTGTCGCCAAAAAAGGCATTCCGGTTTCTGGGCCAATGTTATCTCGACGAGCACCCGTAATCAATTCTAGAATTGGTGGATCTGAGGATTTTAAAGCGAGTCACGGATGGTTACAAAAATTGAAAAGACGAACCCAGATTAAAAATTTAAAAATCACAAGTAAGTGAAATCATTGATCTGAAATATATAAATAGCTAGCATTAATAAATATATATATATATATATATATATAAATAAGTAAATAAATGAATAAATACATACATACATATATTAACAAATAAATACATAAATAAATAAATACAAAGCTGCAAATGCACTACACATTCACACACGCGCGCACACACACATCCAGAAAAAAATGTTGATTGTCCAATATATTATCATATTCGTATTGTTCTACCTAGAACTCATGAAAGAAAGAAGTGAACTACAAAATAAGCCTAAATTAAACAAAACTGATAAAGAAAAACTAAAAACTTTGTATAAACTTACTAACAAAGAAATAAAAAGATGCTACGATATCTACAGAACAATAACTATACAAAGACACCTCGATAATTCTAGATCTGCTCAAAAAGCTTATAAAGAACTGAATCAAGCCAAAACATGAGTTCCTTTTCTCCGGTCTGGCAATAACAAATGCAAGTCTCGCACAGAAATCATAAATGCTGCTACTGACTATTACGCTAATCTATACAGTCAACCAGACACACCAAAGCAAATTAAAGTTGTTCACCGCTGTACAGATACCTTTCAATACAACAGTTTTCAGAAAAATAAATCTTGAAACAACTAAATGAGATTCAAGCCGGAAAAAAGCCCAGGACCAGACGGGATCACAAATGAATATATCAAGGTTGCGAAGACTCTACTACTGACACCAATCACTATCCATTGGAACGAAATACTCGATGAAGAAGATGTGCCACATCAATGGATGGAATCTGAAATTATACTACTATATAAAAAAGGTGACCCAGCAGACATAGGCAACTACCGTCCCATAAACCTCATGCCTTGTTTTTACAAACTATTCGCCTCCTGTCTACTTGAAAGAATAGCCCCAGATATTGATGCACACCAACCGATCGAACAAGCCGGATTCAGAAGCGGTTTCAGCACAATGGATCATATCCAAGTAGTAGACCAGGTAATAGAGAAATTCTTAGAATTTAATTAACCCTTATACGTAGCTTTCATAGACTACAAAAAAGCTTTTGACTCGAATTCACACGAAACCATCTGGGAATCGTTAAAAGCACTAAATATAAAAGAAAAATGTATTAATATCCTAAATAACATTCACAATAACAGCACAAGTAGAGTCAAGCTAGATAGAGTAGGCGAAACAATCAACATCAAGAGAAGAGTCCAGCAAGGGGACCCAATTTCACCAAAATTGTTTATAGCCACCTTACAACACGTAATGGGAAAATTACCATGGTCCAATCGAGGTATTAATATGAATGGGAACTTCTTAAGTCATCTCAGATTTGCCGTTGACATAATTTTGTTTTCGGAAACCCCTCACCAATTAAACAAGATGGTGAACGACTTAAACCAGGCTAGTAAAAAAATTGGATTGGAAATGAACCTTGAAAAAACAAAAATTATGACTAACCGCAACGCAACGCCCATCTTAGTAGATACCCCTCTCGAGTTCATAAAAAAATACATATACCTGGGCAAACAGATCTCTTTTAGTAAAGAAAGAAACATTGAAGGAGTAAATCCGAAGAGTGGCGATTACCTGGAATAAGTTCTGGAACTATAAGGAAATACTTAAATCGCAACTTCCGCTGCCGACCATGAATGTAGTCATGGACGCAACAATACGACCGTGCCTCACTTATGGGTGCCAAACTTGGACCTTCGACGTGAAAACCAGGCATAAAATTCAGACTACCCAGAGAAGAATGGAAAGAAGTTGCCTAGGTATAAAATTGAAAGATGAGGTAAAGAACGTTAATATACGAAAAAACACAAAAGTATGCGATGCCTAAACTTTTTCACTGGAGCAAAAATGGAAGTGGGCGGGTCACTTAGCTCGATACAAGGATGATAGATGGACCCTAAGGTCTGCAAAGTGGTCCAGGCCAAGAGGCATCAGAACAAAAGGTCGACCAAGGGCCAGATGGGCAGACGGATCAGTAGCGATGGTGGGCGGAAGTTGGCTGGACACAACTAAGGATAGAGAATCGTAGCATTCCTTGGGGGAGGCTTTTACCCGAACGGGGTCCATACAAACAATAAACAATTTAGATAAATAATAATTAAAATTAGAATAAAAATTAATGAACTTAACTCATAAAAATGGAAACGGTTAAATGTTTAATAAAATTAATTAATCAATAATGTTTATATGTATATGAATTTATCACTGTAATCAGTATGGAATTACATGAAGCTTTATTATTATTATTATTGTTATTTTTATTATTGTTCTACAGGGGAGAAACTGTCCGCCGATGAGGAAGCAGCTAACCTGTATCCAATAAAATTTGCCGAGTTGGTAGCTGCTAAAAAACTTGAACTAGCACAAGTGTTCAATATGGATGAGAGTGGGTTGATGTACAAAAGTACCCCGAAAAGAACATTCGGTCCAGCAGATCATACTCAAGCTCCAGGGGGGAAAAAACAGCTAGAACGGGTCACGATAGCAACATGTTGCAATACCGATGGCTCGTTCATGTTGCCTCTGATCTTGATCGGAAAATCGAAAAACCCGCACCGTCTAAGAAACGTAAATAGAAATGAATCGCCTGTATGGTATCGGAGTCAAACGAATGCGTGGATGAGCTTGGAGATTTTCGAAGAATGGTTCAAGGGTGTTTTCGTCCCTCCAGTGGAAACTTTCCTCAATTCTAAGAATTTATCATCCACAGCAATACTTCTCGTCGACAATTGCAGATCACATCGATTCATTAAAATCATTGAAATCGAAATATACTTTTTCCCGCCGAACGTCACCTCTCTGATCCAGCCTATGGATCAAGGTATCATTCAAACGGTGAAATTAAACTACGAAATGAACCTCGTGAATGCTGTCATCGAAGCTCAGATCGCAAACGTCCGGTTGATCAAGTTTTTGAAAACAGTGGACATATATAAAGTCATTGTCTGGATCGTTGACGCTTGGAACAAGGCCAAATCTACTACGATTTACAGATGCTGGGGTATTATATGGCCAAAAGAAACAAAAGATGCGTCAACTCAAACGGATGAGGGCTCACTGACTATCGATAATCTCGATATTTCCGTGGGTGCGGACGTAACATTCACGCCGTTAACTGCAGACGACCGCGAAGTAGATGATTTACTTAATCTACTGGAAAAGGTTGCAGGTTATGAAGCGGTGTATGCAGCGACAGCGTTGAGTTGGATTCAGAGAACAGAATAACGTATTTTTTTTTCCCCTGTTATTTTTCTTTGAAACGGGCCATGAGCTTCGCTCGTTATGCTATCACCGGGTGTATAAAAATGTTCAGTTTGCGTGCATATCTTAAATTCAACGATAGTCCATTTGAAAATATTACTAATCGCATATTGTTTTATTTCATAGATGCATTTAAAAGACGACATTAAAGAAATTCATTTTTCTTTACAGCTTTACCTCCCATGAAAGAATTCGGCTACGTGGAAAATAATCCACCTCTGGTTGAATGCGATATCAATCAAAATCACCCCCAGCAGAGGAGTGAAAATAACTTCGGTTATTTGTCCGAATCTTTTGCCGTTTTGTATGAAAAACTTTAAATACATCGTAAACACTTGTTATATGTACACTCTTTTAAGCTCTCCTCGGCTGAGCGTTCTTATTCAGAGGTCCGCACGCAAAACCACTCGAGCGTGACTCGAGCTCGGAGTGCGAGTTGGAGTGAGGGAGGCGCTCGAACGAGAAATAGGTGAACCGTTCTTATTCGGAGGTCGTACTGTATTTGGTATTTCCAACGATATAGATATGGTTACGTGCGAAATTTTACGTTAGTATGTTACTTTTCTTTTTTTTTCTTATTTATTTCGGGGTTATAAGATTTCGTGACTACTACAATGCATATATCTAAAGCAGAGATGCCCAAACTGTCCTCTCTGTCCGCCCAGTATCCTCCTAACGTCCACTGAATGGCCATGGCCGTAAACCCAGGTTTTATACCTGATCAAACCCAGATAAACGAACAGCAGTGCTATACTCAAAATACGTATGCCAGGGGTGGGCAATCTTCTCACTTTGTCCACTTTTGGTGCACAACCACGCTCCGAGCGGACAACAGCTGTAAACTCAGGTATACGGCCAGCAGTACTATATCCAAAATACGTATACAATGCAATAAGTAAGCTTTACCCACATATCCATTCACAACTTAAATATAACTTCAATGCAATGAAATATATTCGACTACACAGCCGTGGAGCTAGAACTTTTGCTTGCCAATTGAACGATCAGCGTTCGATTCCCATGTGAATTTTTTTTTTTTCTCCTAACAATTGTATAATATATAATATCCCGTATATTCATATGTATGAATCTATCATTCAGAGAAACTATATGGCACATTTGTTGCCCACTGCAATAATTCTGCTAGAAGTTAAAAAAAAGTTACATATACTGGTCGCGCGTACCACCGATCCAAGTTAAGAATATTTAGGCAAAATCACTTGAACGAATGAAACCACATAGTCACGAACAAATGTATGTTCAAAAATTGCTTTACCAGTTTTTTCGTCTATTCGGTCATGTACAAATGTACAAAAATGTTGAAGTACAACTAATAATAAAATATCAGTAAAACAGGTCATATTGAATCCGAGGTGGATCAAATATTACCCACTATTGTATTGTTTAATTTATCTCGCGACGAACATATTCATCAACTTATATTTTTCCGGAATCAAGTATAAATCATAAAAATATGGTTTTCAGATATGCATTAGACTATTATGTGTTTGATCAACAGTTTATTTCCCTACAAACCTATTTCATTTTCGAGTCGATTTTGTAATTCGCTAGTGAAACCATGTATGATCGTAATTGAATTAATAATTGGGCCCCATAAATACTCAGTGATGGGTTTTGAGAATTTTCGTTTCTTCATGGTTGAAAGTATGTATTTTATGGAATATTTGTTCACAAATGGAATATAAGATCAGGAAAGCCGTTCAAATTCGTTATTGATATTTACTCTCGATCAACATACCGAATATCCAATCAAATAAAATATGTCAAACGGTTAAAATCGTACTGACCAATAAAAAGGGTTAGTGTCAATTTACCCCCGCCAATGCTCCACGAGCCAATTATCTTCGAAAAATGAAAAATTGGCGTACTCTATGACAACAATTCTATGTAACGAAAATGAGCTGTTATCTAGAATTCAATAAAAAAACATCCGAAGAATATTCTTGCGTTTGGAAATATGAATTAACTCATCAGATGTGTTGATATTTTATGTATTTCATACAGAAAATTATGAGGAAAAAAAAAAATTGATCGTCCGAGGATTTGAACACTCGTTGTCAAATTGGGAAGCTCACATCATACCGTCACGACTACGGAGTCCTTTTGATTCATATGCACAGAAGTTATATTCAAGTTCTGAGCACATTGGTGTATTGGAACTATTCGTCTATTACTTATATCTATTTGCCGGGTACCTATGTACTGACCCTTATAATCCCCGATCATCATAAACCCCCTCCAACAAATACGCCTGTCCTCCGGATTATCTCTCATTTTTTTCGATTTGCCCACCCCTGACGTATGCTACCCAGTAAATATCACCCATAAATCTGCTCACAGCTTAAATATATCTTCAATGCATTGAAATCTATCGAATTACACAGCTGTAGTGCCGAAACTCTTGCTCGCCCATAAGACGATCAGCGTTCAATCCCCATGAGAATTTTTTTTTCCCTCCAATTGTATAATATACAATATTCCGTATTTCCATATGTATGAGTCTATCATTTGAAGAAACTGTGTAGTACATACTTGTCTACTGCAATGATTCTGCTTGAAGTTGGAAAAAAATTATATATAGTGGTCGTAGATGGTCTTTCTTTATGAACCATCGATCCAAGTTGCAGATATTTTGGCAAAATCACCTCACCAGTTTTTTCGGGTCCATTCAGTAATGTACAAACGATGAAGTACAACTAATGATAAAATTTCGTTAATATGGGCCATCTCTAATACAAGGTGGATCAATTATTGCCCACTATTACATTGTTTGAACTTATCTTGCGACAAACATATAATCAATTTATAACAATCATTTATAATCAAGTATGAATCATTTGCGAATCGATTTTGTAACTCGCTAGTAAGACCATATATGATCGTAACTCAATTAACGATTGAGCTCCATAAATACGTAGTGGTGGATTTTGAGAATTTCCGACCCTCCATGGTTAAAAGTATGTATTCAATGAAATATTTGTTCACAAATGGGAGGAAAATTTGGCAGGAAAATCATTCGAATGGCTATTGATGTCTACTCTCGTCCAGCATATTGAATAACCGATCGGATAAAACATACCGAAGCGTCGAAATCACACTGACCAATTGAAAGGGTAAGTGTACTTTATTTTCTTAGTTTGTTTTTATTATTGTTTGCTACATATCTTATTTTTCGTTTTATATTCTCATTCATATGCATATTTATCGATCTGAGTATTATTCCCTGGTTATATATTTTTATTCGTATATACTTGAAATTTTAATGTTAAATGTTTCATTCGTGAACAAATATTTGTGCACTTTGTCTGCCTTAATTCTATGTAATGGAACCACCCTTTTTGGTGGAATTGAATAAAAGAATATGCAACGCATTTTCTTGCATCTCAAAATATACATTCACTCATGAGATGTGTTAATATTTGATTTATTTCATGCAGAAAATTATGAGAAAAAAAAAAATTTATTATTCGGAGATTCGAACGCGGGCCGTCAAATCGAAATGCAAAAACGGTATCGTCGCAGCTGCGTAGTCCTTTTAACATAGATGCACAGAAATCATATTTAAGTTCTGAGCAGATTGGTATATTGGAGCTAGTTATCTATTACATCAAAGGTGGCCAGATCTACGATAAGAGTGGCCAGCCAGAGAGCCAGCGTATTTTGCATATAGAGTTCTATGACTGTCGTGGATTACAAGGGTCAATACATAGGTACCCCGAACTTAGGTATGTGTCATGTAAATTGACATAAATCCTATTAAATGACCAGTATGATTATAACCTTTTGACACATTTTATACAACCGGTTACTCAATATGCTAGTCAGTAGTAGATATCATTTATGAACAAATATTTCATAACATACATACTTTAGGAAGAGAAAGAACGAAAATCCTAAAAGGCATCACTAAATAATTGTAGAGCTCAATTATCAATTCAATCATAACCATGCATGGTGTTGCTCGCGAGTTACAAAATTGACTGGAAAATGGATGACAATTGTTTGCAAATGAACTGTTGAACGAACACATTAGAGTGTAATGAATATCGAAGAATGATCTCTTTATGATTTATACTTGATTTTGGTTGAATGTTATAAGTTGTTGTCTAAGTCTGTCGCTAAATCAAATCAAACAAAATAGTGGTTGGTAAGAATTGATCCACCTATTTTTTTGATATGTCCCATTTCATTCCTATTTTAACATTAATCGTACCTCAACTTTTGCACATCACCGAATACAGCTCGAAAAACTGGTGCAGCGATTTTCAAACACACATTCTTTCATGACTGCGACTTAATTCATTCAAGTGATTTGGCCGAAATATCTCAACTTGGATCGGTGGTTCTCAAAAAAGACCATGTACGACCACTATATATGATTTTCTCTTAACTTCAATCAGAATTATTGCAGCAGACAAGTATGTGTCATACAGTTTCGTCAAATGATAGATTCATATATAAAAAGATACGAAATATTTCATATTATTCAATTGATGGAAAAAAAAAATTGCTTGTGGGAATCGAATGCTGATCGTCTTATTAACGAGCAAGAGTTTTGCCACCGCGTTTGTGTAGCCCGATAGATTCCAATGCATTGAAGTTATATTTAAGTTGAGCGTAGATTTGTGGGTAAGGCTGACTCATTGGAGAGCATACGTATATGGAGGATAGTACTGCTGGCTGTATTTCTGTGTTTGGCCGGTTTAAGCATGAACCTACGTTTATTACCAAGAGCATCGAGTGGAATTCGAGTGAGCCCTCGGTGTGTCAAGTGAATCATTTGGACACCTCTGATCTAGAGTCACTATACGCAATGCACTTATTATAGCGATCTCATTGTATAATCAATATACCAATACGGATTGATTCTAGGAGTTAATGTTTTATGATAGCAGTTCAACGTAAAGTATTCATAGCGTTATTAACCTCAAATGCATGCATATTTTTGGTACCTGTGCATATATTAATGAGCGTATAGTTGCACCTAATATGTTCATTATGAAGGTATTCTAATTAACTTCCATCTAGTCTCGTTGAGTAGGCAAGATTAACAAAACAACTTGTTTTTTTCCAATGATATTCAATCTATGAATTATTTTAAGTAAGTTGCTACATTACCGTCTCACGAGTGATTTGATAAATTGCTGATATGACGATGTACACTACAAAGAATTATTCTTCCTACAATTTTCTCGCCCCGATTAAGTTATTTGCGATGAGAAATTATGTATCAAGTTTCTTCTATTTCTATATGCAAAACCAACACAATGTGAATCCATGAAAAGTCTTCGATATTTTCATGATTTTAAACTCATTCTACATCACATTGCAATTTTATGAAGTATGCGAGTCGTGCAACCTCTAACCATCGTCCAAACTTGATACAATTTTGCACCTATATTTTTCCCACATCTAGGACCATTCAACCGGATACAAGCTGCGAAAGAGCGAAAGAATGTGTTTTCAACGCACGTCGATGCATAAAATTTTTGCGAGAATTTCATATTCCTAAACTTTTGATAACGTTCGGAAAAGTTCAATCCGAACTCCCACTTGCTGAGACTGTTTGCGAATATATATTGAAATATTCTCCCAGTCGTATTGTTTGTTTGGAACTGTTGGTCCAATCCGTTCGAAATCGACTTGCGGTCTTGGCTAAATTTAGAAAAGCATTTTCGGTTATTTAAAATGCTATCAATGAATAAACAAGTTCATTTCTTCGTGACGTTTGCCATACATTCTGCCCACGTGTGCATATTAAATAAGTGGTTACTCAGAAAGAAGTGAATTCGATATTACGATTTTTTAGTTACTAATGTCTTCAGCTTATCCCCCTCCAACCTAGATAATCCGGTCTTGCTGTCACCAATGTTTGCGGGTTCCGATGTAATCATATAATACGAATTGAAATTACCTGAAGCAATCTTTGCGCAGTTTTTAACGCCATTGTTCTTGAATCCTGGTATTCAGCGTCGTCTTCGTTGAATGCCTCGCTGGACAATGCCGAATCGTCATCAGGGTCAAGACATATTTCAACCATATTGTAGATAGCTTGCTGGCCCCACTCAGGATCACGGCGTGCAGCATTGAAGTTTCGCAATGCTAAATTTAGCTTGCCAGTTCGCCAATCCCGTAATCCCGAACAGTAATAGAATCCGGGATCCCGATTCGATGTCGCCATCACGGCGTCCGCCCGCGATATCCATTCATTCAGATCATCAATATTACCTATATTGTTGAATGACAAAAAAAAGTCAAATGAGAACGAAGAATGTTTCACCTGGAAATATTTTTTACCATGTATAATGGAATGAATTCTTACCTGTACGACGCGAAACCTCAATTAATCTTGCTAATGCAGTCCAATATGTTGGACAACGAATAAGCAATTGCCGGAAGTGATATGCGGCGGTTTCGAAATCAACTTTACGAAATGCAAGGTCAGCCATCATAACTGAAGCCGCTTCATTGTTTGGATCAACATTTAATAATGCGGTGCAGCATTGTGCGCCCCTATCCAAATCATTGATTTGCATATAAAGTTTAGCCAATGACAGAAGTGCATCAACATCCGCAGATTTATTTTGAAGAGCATCTTTGTAATGCTCAATCGCACCATCAAAGTCTCTGATGACGGTACAATGAGCTGCCATTGTTAGACAAATTTCTGCCAATATTTTTTTCTGCTCGATTACACTGGAACCAATAGCCGCCTTAAGTATATACCTTGTTTGTATCTCTTTAGCTTCTTTTAATGTATTGATCGATAAACCAATCTCATCCGCATGTTTTTGTACCTTTGCCATCATGATTAAGTGTTTTACACGCATTTCAAGATTAACGTGGTCGCCCGCGATATGACTATCTTGAAGTTCTTGCATCAAAGTGAATTCAGCTTCATCAAATTGTTGCATACGCATAAATAATTCCGCCATGTCTAATTTTAGAACAGCACAGCCTTCATTCTTTACAACTTCCTTGTAATAACTAATCGCACGTCCATATTGATGAGTCTTAATTAATGCCTTTCCCATTTTATTTGCAAGAATTTTATCTGTTGGATTATTTTTCAATGATTGTTCAAATGCATCAATAGCTCTATCAGGTTCTTGTATGATCATATATGCATCGCCAAGCATACTATACGTCTTTGGGCCCGGGAAATGTTCCACCAATTCGCGGAAACATTTCGCGTAAGCACAGTAATCTTTACTGTGATGCAAATAAATTTGGGCCAATTTCGTATGTGCTTGTGAATAGTGCGGTTGATGCGATTGAATATCAGTCAAGTAATGAATCGCTTTTTCAATATCACCAGACTCCAAACACAATTCAGCATTACCAATCATAATTCTACTTTCCTCTAATGTGTTAACAAATTGCATCTTTGCTTCGCTCATCAATGCATTGGCTTCTTCAAATTTCTTCAATTTACCATAAGTCAAAATAAGTTCTAAATAAAGTGTTGCTTTGTCTGATATTGACACATGAGGCGTACACAATTGATTATCAGTCGGCTCATGATGCAGCAATGTCATTGCTGTGCGCAAACTGTTTATACATGCATCCATATTACCATCTGCTTTTTCAACCATTCCATTAATTAAATGATACAAAAACTGATCACGTACTTTGAAATTAATACTTAATCCAACTTCTAAACTTTGCGATGCTGATTCATAATTTTTCTGCAGAGTAAATATTTGCGCCATTAATAAATGAGCCATAGGATTGGTTGGATCTACCACATCTAATAAGTTTTTCAATACACGTAATGCTTCTTCATAATTTCCAGCGCGTATATTAACTTTGGCCAACATGATCAAAGCTACACCGAATGCCGGACATCCATCCGTAATTTCACCTAACAACATCAATATCGTTTCTACGCTGTCGTCAGAGAGTATGGTGTCATCTTTCTCCACTAGTGTCGTTGGTGAATGTGCTAAATATTCGTTAATAATTTCCAAACAAAAGACTGGATCCAATTTTTGCAAATATTCATAACCGTACGGAACGTTCTCGATATTTTTCAGAACTAACTTCAGTGCCATAGTTAAGTAATTTAGTGCCTTAACCGATTCATTGTAACATAATTTAGCTGACATAAAATATAATCGAGGATCAAATGAATTTCCCTGAATTTCCATGAGGAAATCTATTTGTTGACGAGCCAATTCCATAGAACCCGGTGATTTATCAAGAACTTGACAATGCGCTAGCCCCATCAATGCTGGGAATGACGATTCATTGATACGAATTGCACTACGATACCAATGTTCCGCCTCTTCAATTTCTTTCATGAGCAAAAAAATATTGCCGAGTTCTACCATAGGTTCGCAAATATTGGAATTTTGTTGAACTAATTTTTCCATTATTTTTGTCAGTTCAATTAGAATTTCTTGGTTACGATTGACAATCTGCGAAAACAGTTGACTATTTTTGATAATTATTCGAATATTTTTTGGCTCGGCAGCTAACAAATTTCTAAAAAACAACTGTATATTTTTCAGTCCAGTGGAACAATCACCTTTACGACACAAAATCACAACGGTTTTGGCTTTAATAGCATCCAAGTTATTTGGATCAATTGATAATATTCTATTTGCAGTTTCCATCACTTGATCCCAATCTTTAACACCCAATTGACAAATCATTTTTTCAATCAATGGTAAACATAATTTTGGATATCTTACAATCAAAGCATTAAGAATCAATATTGCCTGTTCATGAGAATTATTATGTTGAAGAAATTTCGCCGTACCAAGCAATACATTCAATCGTCCACTAAATTCTTTACCAATTAATGAAAAATAATTCTTTTTCACATTAATCCAACCGTTCACAATCAACACATCTAAATCTTTTGAATTTAACTTGTATGCTCGTTCAGCATATTCTTTCGCTTTATCAATTTTATTCAGCAGCAACGAGGTAGTAGCAGCACGTATGAGTGATACGTGAGTGGCTTTGCGTCGTTCGTCCCGAATTTTCGCATCAATTTGTGTAACAATAGTACGATTCTTGGTATCATTCATTCGGTGGGCTACACTCTGAATTAATAACCCTGAGAGAATATTCTCTTCTGATGCGATCAATTCCGAACTAAGTTGCAGTGCTTCTTGTATACGATTCACCAAAAGATATGAGACAGCCAGAAATATTTTCAGGTTATCATCGGAAGGAAACGTAGTCAATGCTTGCTTTGATTGTTGAAGCATTCCATTGTGATAATATTGTTGGCAATGCCACACAATTACTGATCGATAATCGGCCTCGTCCAAAGTTTCCATTTTCTGGATTATATCTAACAATCTCAACAGTCTGTTTTTAAGTTTGGTGGGGATAAAATGTGCGGATCCAATTACACGTTTGTCGGGCTCAGAATTTTCGAACGCACGCTAAAATCTCTGCATAGATGGACAAGTTAGGAGTATGCGGTAATTATTCAATACAACGTATGTAATTGCAGCCTGTAAAATACAGTTTGAAACGAAAATACAGTAAGAACGACAAACAAATAAATAAATTTCTTTCACGTATACTTCAGCTAGCAATCTTCCTATCCTTTATCGATACTTTTGTGGACGGTGACTGATTGCACGTCCAAAATATTATCATACTTTTTATACGGAATCCCTCTCTCTGTTGGAGAACACTCAAAATTATGTGTAAGAAATTGCATGTCTAAAAATATCAAAATATTAAACAATAAATTAGCATTTACCTGTGATATCCGATTCTACATAAAAAATTGGTCAGCTAACAGCATTGTGTTGAACTGAATATAATGTTCTTTTCGATATTAATAGAAGTGTTTGTGATCTTATTTGTCCAAAGATGAACGATAGAAGAAATGTGCGTTGTTACTTTATACTTGAATACATCGAAATTGAGAATTAAAAGTGGTAAATTGATCAAATAATAATATTATCGTGTTATAGAGTTCGTCTCAAACTTCTCCGCTCACCTACTGACAGGTTACGTCTGGTTACGTTTTGAGATCTCTTGTTGACATTCATAGTTGCTAGGACGCCAGTTTAGTTCCGGGGCCGGGCGAGGGTAGAATTTGGCAGAGGGTATGTTCCGATATGCGCTGTGAGTACTGACCAGTAGTGGCAGCACCATGGAGACTAGAGTAAAGGAGTCCAAACTCCCTATCCTAGCCTGTATGTATGGAGGGTAGAGATAAGGAGGAGTGTCTGTTATGGGTCTACAGTGGAAAAAGTGTCCATAAAAATGCATGAAATAACAGTTCAATAAATTTCCAGAATAGCGCTGATCGCAATCAGAGTAAAACCTGAAATTGGCTATTTGAAAAGAAATGAAGTGAGCTGAAAGGAAGTAGTGAAATGTAGAAGTTGTTAGGTCAATTGAAGTAGTCATGAAAAATATTGCAATTAAATTCTCGATTGAGAACGTAGTGAAACAAAAGGTACCAATTAGCCAAAGATAGAGTTAAGATGCATCGTAAAAATGCGAAATTATTAACTTAAGGTCCAGTCATTTATATTTTTTACTACATTCAAAAGGCAAAGAATCGTATTTCAAAGCTTGTATATGTTTTTTCTAAGATTTATAGTTTATTGATAATAAATTCTAAGTTTATGAAATATTAGTTACCTATATTATTTCAATATTATCAATAATTTATTTTATATTCTAACTTTAAAGTACGTTTGTACTTGAAATAATTCTGAGCTTGTTACTTCGAAGTTTATTAGCAGATTTGAGATTATTTTTAAATAACTTTTTTAATATCTATAAGTTTCTGTAGTATATATATATGTATTTATACATGTTATGTTAGCTTTGGACATCAATTTTCTTCTTTGCATTCATTAATTTGTGAATTTATTGTTAATGTTTTCATTTCTTACTCTTGAGGTATTAAATGATAAAGTTATTTTTCATTAATCACTTACAATTCCAAAGTTCATTCATTCATACCTACTAATGCAGTGTTTTAATAAACTTTTATAAATCATTTACTTATGTGATAATATTTTTATTGTCATTAGGGGCACTCTTAGTCGATGGGATGGTTTATATCCACACATCATCAAAATATCACTCGAATTTAAAAAAAACAGCGCCTCCACAACGCGGATGTATATCTTTCTCTGTTTAATTCTATCCTACTCGAACAATTTTTGGCGGTCCATACGAAATTTAGAACTTTTGCTACAGTAGCGCCATCTTAATTTCCCTCAGTTTTGCGGACACTTTTAATACACAGAGAGAGTTCTCCTTACCTCTACCCTCCATACCTGTATGCACAAAGTTCCTTCAAGTGGTCGCAGAAGTGTAGTACTCAGTTCTGCCACAGACCTCGCTAGTGTTCCTGGGAACTCATAATATATAGTAATACAAAACTGCATATAATAAATAAAACATAAATAATATTAAATAAAGCACATATTAATGAAACAACTCGTGTTGTTTTATTCACATGGGGTTATTATATAATAAGCACATCAGATATAATAATTATATAATAAGGTCAACATGAGTTATTTTATCATCGAAACTTATGATTTTCCTGTTATGTTTCAAAATATAGCTAATTATGATGAAACACGAATAAAGCGATAAACCAATCGAATGAACCGGCAAGTCTATAATTAAACCCCAAGCGCGGCAATTATTTGAATATTAAAAAACTACCTACTTATTGTAGTATTTTCATGACCAAGTGGATAAGGCGTCCGACTCGTATTACGCTGGAACCGAGTTCGATCCCCGATGCTTAGACTTTTTTTATTTTTTTTTATTTTTCAATTTTTATAAGTCTCTCGAAATGTATTCATTATCCGTACGTGCGCTACTCTGTTTCTATACAGCAATAATGATAATGAAAACATGTACATGCAAGTAACCGGGCGAATGCAGGAATGTAGGCTCTAGATGCTTGGCTTGTCTTGTCAACATGTGCTTATTATATGTATACCAGGAGTGGAAAAACTGCGCTCTTTGCGCTCTTCTGAGCTTCAAGGAAATATAATGTGCTCACTGCCATTAAGTTGACCGTATACCTGGGTCAAGCCAGGTATACTACACATCGGATACGAATGCTATCCAATAAGTCATCCCCATTCACAAATCTGCTCACAACTTAAATATAACTTCAATGCAATGAAATCTATCGAACTACACAGCCGTAGTGTCAGAACGTTTGCGTGACAATCAAACGATCAGCATTCGATTCCCGAAAGAATGTTTTTTTTTTTCTTCAATTGTATGATATGGAATATTTCGTATTCTCGTATGCATGAATCCACCATTCAACGAAACTGTACTCCACGAATCAAAAATACTTGGGGGGAATCACGTGAACGAATCAAATATCATAGAGATGAATAAATGTATGTTTAAAAAACCCCTCGTCATTATTTTCACGTCTATTCAATGATGTGAAAGCGTTAAAGTACAACAAATAATAATATATCGATTAAATAGGCCATATCAAATGCGAGTTGAATTCATCTCATGGCAAACGTATACAACTTGAAAAATTCATTCAAAATCAAGTATACATCATTTCTGACTTGATTTTTTAATTCGCTAGTAAGATCTATGCACGAGCACAACTGAATTAATAGATGACCTCCATAAATACTCAATGATAGATTTTGAGAATTTTTGTTCTTCCATGTTTAAAAGTATGTGTCTTATGATACTTGTTCACAAATGGAATTTTAAACAGGGAAATCATACGAATGGCTCTCGATATGTACTTCCGCCTAGCATATTGAGTGACCAATCGGATAAAATTTGTCAAACGTTGAACTAATTATCGCTTAAAATTTTGATGTAAAATGTTTCATTTGTGAATAAATATTCGTGTACTCTGTGATTGCATTAATTATATGTAACGAAGACATTGTTCGGTAGAATTCAATAAAAGAACATACGGAAGATATTCTTGCGTTTGTAAATATCTATATTCATTCATACAAAATTCAAACAAAAATATATATTAATCGTCCGGAGATTCGAACCTGAGTCGTCGAGTTGTGAAGCGAACACTGTGTCATCACAGCTACGTAGTGTCTTGGATATAAATCATGGTCTTACATACAGGTCTTGAAACGAAGCGCATTTCCTACAGCACGAGTTGGCTCGCTTGTTTTCCGGGTTTTTAGTACCGAGGCGTGGCGCTGTGATCTAGGGATGGACATAGGTGGGGACAGAAATGCGTTGCACCATCATATTTGAATAAAACATAACCTATGATCTGCGAATGAGTGACACTGAGTGATACCGTGTGTAATACTGAGCTACAAAATGTTTCGTGTTATTGACCCCTAATTACTTTTTGAAATTTAACATTCAATTACTACTGCAAGTTTAGAATTTAATTTATTTTAAGTTCAGAGTGTAATTTATTTCAAATTTAATATATATAATGAGGAATTTAAAGACACTCGGCGTGTGAGACGCTTTTGCGTCTCAAAAAATGGTGAAACCATGTGCGGTACCGCAGTGCAAAACCGGTAAACCCAAAGTGCCAGAAAAATGTTCTGTGTTTAAAGTGCCGTCAAATATTGAACAATACAATAAATGGAAGACCGTTATTCCTGACATTGTTGAGCTAAAATAAACGCAGTATGTTTTATCTCAATGCTGTAATATATTATATTCGTTTGCGAATGAGGCAAAATGCCCAGCAGGAGAATAAGAAACTGAAACCCAAATTCGTTGTTCAGAAAAAATTGGCAAAATTGGCAAACCAACAAGAACAAAATCGTTTTCTCTGACAACATGTGTTCACTTTTTCTAATTGCCTGCAAAGTACCTGAGGCACTACTTGAAAAAAAGAAAAATCCATCGGATTGAAACATACGTGGAAAACAATATCTTTTTAATCGAAGTAGGAACAGGTTGTTTCGTGTAGATTGTAAATATTATATCAATTTTCTGTAAATCGTGTTTAATTTATTTTTATTCATAAACATATATGTAAAAACGATTTTTTCACTACTGGAGATTATTCTTATACAACATAGTTTCAATGATAATCATCATGTTTTTATGAAATCATTTATAAATAAACTTCAATCATCGAATGCACCTATTTCTTGTAACATAAATAGAAATACTTTTTAAAAATACAAAAATAATAATAAAAATCTGCTGTCATGGACCAAAATTTTCTCATCTACACCGTCTGCTTCAGCTGAAATATTCTAGAATGTAAAACACGCGAAATTAGTTTCATTTAAAAAACACATTACCATCATGTTTTGAGCGCGTTCTCGCCATGATTTCTTACGGGGTCGGAGTTCGAAATATCATCGAAAGGCCGAATATCATCATCCTGGAACTTCTCATCATACAATTCTAGGACTTGACCCTTTAAGAAATAAATTTATCATCGAAATTCACTGCATTGTAGGCGCTGTAATCAAGATTAATTGAACTTTGCATTTATAACGGTCGTCGACTTTCATGTGACCTCCACGAGCACGTCGTTTTCACCATGAGGCACGTCCTCGTCCTTGAGCGTAAGAATTAACTGAGAATCGTCTTGGAAATTTACCTAAGAAATTAACTCATATTGCAATATTCGTTATTTGACGTCCAATATGTAGTATAAATTAATACATTCACTAAGCAAATATGGAAAATATTAATAATATAATTCTTAAAAAATTTGTAATAAAACGCAAAATCAGTTTGTGTTCGTTAGGGAATTGTTTGTGTGTTTTTTTTGCGTTCGTTAAGGATTTCTTAGTGTTTTTTTTTTCAAAATTTCTTGGTGTGGGTTTTTGTTTCTTAATTTCTCGTTCGTTTGGGATTTATTGATATAGGTTTTTTTCATTATTTCGCGTTCGTTTCAGATTTGTTTGTGTGGGGTGTTTGGCTCAATTTTGCGTTCGTTTGGAATTTATTAGTGAAGGTTTTTGTTTTAAATCTCGTGTTCGTTTGGGATTTGTTGGTGCAAGATTGTTATTATTTTGCGTTCGTTTAAGATTTGTTTGTGTGGGGTCTTTGGTCCAATTCCAGGTTTGTTTGGGATTCGTTGGTGTAGGTTTTTTTTTATTTTCCGTTTGTTTGAGATTTCTTAGTGTGTTTTTTTTCCAATTTCGCGTTCATTTGGATTTGTTGATGTGTTTTTCTATTTTTTGTTTCATGTTCGTTTGAGATTTGTTGGTGTGGGGTATTCAAATATTTCTTGATGTACGTTTGCGTTTTTCGTTGTGTAATCGTTTCGGGAATGCGTAACGTTTATATTTACAATTTTTTTCCAACAACCCCATTATGAAACATACTTTAATGTTGAAAAACATATGAAAGAAAGTTATACCCTTCACAGTTGAAAAAAGTGCAAAACTTGCCACCACTTTTCACACAAAAACACAACAAAAGGGTTTTTCCGAGAAAAACCAATACAAATACTAAAGCTTACTTCTTTTGGAACAACGAAATCTCATATATTGTAGACAACTACATGTTCACCAGACGGTCTTCTGGGTAATGAATTGTACAGGAAGTTTATTTCTGGATGACCAATGTTTATCTATAAAAATAAAAAATGGTTGATTATTGTATTCATATCAACATAAGAATCTATGATCTACCTACAATTATTTAAGGGAATGATAAAGGGACCGTATGAACTTAGCTAAAATAGTCACAGGTCATGTGACACTATAGTTAATAGGCAAGAGGATATTTATAAAGCACCAAATCGAGAAAGAACTCAAAAAAAGAAAGTAAAAAATAAAAACAAAATACCCATCAGTATTTTTAGATAACATTGCGATGCTATGCTGATTGTGCTGAGGCATCACATAAAAATAATTAATTATAATTATTATTACTTACCTTGTCATGAACCAGAATGGTCATAGTATTTGTAATGAGAAGCTTGATACAAGGAATTACCTCGGTTTTTGGTATTTTCAAATCATTTAAAGTCTCCATGATACCGCCAAAATTTTCGCACCATTCCACTCTGATAGACTGCATTGCGCATGCGCTGATTATCCATCCCTTGATCACAGCGCACCCTGGTGGTCACACGGTGAGATAATTTACCGCCCGTGAAATGAGCCATCCCACGGACTTCGTTTCAAGACCTGTACAGAGATGAGTAGAGAGATTGCCAACGCCCGGCTAAAACTTGACGCATTTTTGACTGAATTGAAGTGGCGCTACCTTATCGGACAAGCCTCGAACTGGACCCACTTTCTGATTGGTCGAGCCAATCGGACCCACTTTCTCATTGGTCAACGAAATATATAGTAATAGTTAAGCATGCATTTTTAAAATGTGGGCGTCAGCCGCCTCGGAGACTAAAATATACATGAGTGGAGGGGGTGCCGCACACAAGCACAGGCCGTGTTGGTGTGAGCCCCGCACTTCGGCTCGTGGTTCGGTTAATAGAAGAGGGCAGAAATACTATCCATATCTCTGTTCTTACCGAATTCGGCCGAAGATGAACGAAGCTATGTCGCTACATCTACCTAAGGGTATGTGCGAACCCTTGAATTCGATTTCATGATTTCAGGTTAAAATTGAATATGAGTATTGAGATGGAAATAATGTTTCCATCGAATTTTCATTCATTCGCCCTTATGAAAGATTCATATATTCATATGTATATAAAATAGAAAATTGTATTGGGAAAATATTTAAATAATGCGATGATGCCATGTGTAGGCAAATGTAGTCCGAGTTCATATAATTGCTGCTGGACTTCTCATACTATTCACTCTATTGGCACAATGGTAGCGTGCTTGCAAGCGATCTGGTATCATCCGAGTTCAAATCACCTCAAAGTCCTACTTTTTTTATTTCCACAATTTCCAAATTTTTCTACATGGAATATTACAAAAATGCAGACATTATTTTTTCAATGTGCGAATTATTTTCCACAATTTTTTTAATGCCTTGATATAGATTTTAAGTGAGTCAACATCTCACGAATTTTGAATTTCCACCACGAATACTGTGAATTTAGTACATTGAATATAGCTAGTTTCTAAATAGAACGATGTCGGGCAATCGACGGGACGAACGTTATCGAAATCAATAATCAAACTGAATAAAATTATGATCGAACCCAAAAATTACATTGAAAAAATATTAAAATTATGTAAGAGACCTATACGATAATGCCGCGTGTAGGCAAGTCTGGTCCGAGTTCATATAATTGCTGCTGGACTTCTCACACTATTCGCTTAATTGGCACAATGGTAGCGTGCTTGCAAGCGATCTGGTATCTTCCGAGTTCAAGTCACCTCAAAGTCTTACTTTTTTTATTTTCAGTGAGGATTATTTTCTACAATTTTTTCAACGCCTTGATATAGATTTTAAGTGAGTCAATATCTCACGAGTTTTGAATTTTTACCACGAATATTGTGAATTCAGTACACTGGATATAGCTAGTTCCTAAATAAAACGATGTCAGGCAATCGACGGGACGAACCTTATCGAAATCAATAATCAAAATGAATAAAATTATGATCGAACCCAAAAATTACATTGAAAAAATATTTAAATTATGTAAGAGACCTATGCGACAATGCCGCGGGTAGGCAAGTGTGGTCCGAGTTCATATAATTGCTGCTGGGCTCACCACACTAATCGCTCTATTAGCACAACACGTTCATTATTAAAATATTTAGAATCTCGCTCTCGTCCGAACGTTTCCAGTATCACGGCCGAATTCGCTTTAAGAAAAACAATGCTAGCGGCTCGTGGTTTCTTTACTTATTCATTTCGTATTACAAAGTATGTACATATATTACTAATGACTTTATTCATATTTCATTTATATCAAATTCCGAATTTATTACAATAATTCACCGGTCTTCTCAAATCTTGTGGTATCAATTCTCGAGACTTAGTCGGCCCCCGTGTTCACAAACAGAAACTGTCACGCGGGTCAGCTTTGCTTTTTTATTTGTCCTCTATGTATATATATAGGGGAAAATCCCGTAACGCCGGACGGCACCTAGTACCGGACACTGTTGATAAACAAATAATATTGGTGATGGTAAAGAGCTATAGAAGGAGAGAAAATCGAAGTAAGAATTACTATGGTTGCATAGTATCGGTGGACAACATTCACATTATAACAGAAATTGCTATGGTCATATTAAAATATACTATAATCTCAACCAATATTTACGATGTACCATAGTAATTTGGAAAAATGACATTAGTATAATTTGCTATCAAATTTTTGCTATGGTATCAAAATAACAGTTACTTATAGTACATGTTGATATGTGTGAGCCCAACAGAAGCATATGTATATATGTTCAAAAATCACTCGACGTAGAAATATGACAAAGTGAAAGAACGAAGGAAATGCAAGTCGTAAAACATTGATTTACGAGCAGGCCACAGCAATGCCTCAGTTTGGGTGAAGAACTACTTCACGATGAGTTTAACTCCGTCACCAAGAGTGGAGAAATCCTAAACAGATGTGGTAATCGCAGAAACGCTGTTTTTTTTTATCCTGCATGTTGGGTCCCTAGTACCGGACACTCGATTTATCCTCCAGTACAACACACCTTTTTTTTTCAATTTTCGAATATTAATGTAAGACGTGTTATTCTTGTTGTACTATAGTATTTCACAATGGCAAATCGATCGAAAATAATGAAGAAAGGAAAATGATCCGAGGAAAATACAAAAAAGGGCCATTGATGAAGTTTTTAGGGGAAAAAGAACCGGATCCAGTGCTATAGTTGGGAGGAATGGGCTCATGAGACGTGCGCAGACGTTTCTGAGTGTTTTAGTTCATATATCTGTGAGCATTGCAAAATTTAGCGATTTTGAATTGATTCTTTGTATTAGTATTCAAAGTGTCCGGTACTAGGTGCCACTCCTCTGACTCAAGCATTTTAAGGATTAAATTCAAAGATATATTTTTATCAGTTTTACATAAAAAAAAAAATCTGAAACATCGTTATGTCACCAAAGAATACTCCAGAGTTTGTTAAAAAAATATAAAATATCGAAGTTTCTATGTACGTTATAGTTTTTTTAACGAATAATCTATGTGTCCGGTACTGAGGGACTTCCCCCTATATACATATATATATATTCCTGGGTTTTTCTGTCCCGCACGCTCTTTCTATTCTCCGGTTTGTGTAGTCTACTTGATGACATTCAAAATAAAACCAGTTTCACAAAAGGTTCATAATACATTCTGTACACTTCACGATTTTTTTCATTGTTAATCGATGGACTGCGTGATAATTGTATCATTTTCCGGGAGAAGGCCTAAAAATATTCTTCAATATTATATATATCGGGAACGCAAATAAGTACTGAGGAGAAAGATCAGAACGAAATATGCAACTCGTCTATTCTTACATAAGAACCAGGTCAACATTTTTTCCTATAATTGAAAGATCAACGGTTTATAAAGTTGTATACCTCAAAATTATAGAATTTTTTTACAAATGCGTCCCGCTTACGAGTGAGGATAAAATATCGTTTGCTCTACTTCCCCTGATAGCGGTGACCCTGCCACATCCCCTCTCCGCGTAGACATCGCTGTATGAGTGCAAGAAAGAGCGAACATTTTCTTTTTCGCTTCTCCTGTTCAAATAATGTTTTACGAATTTTTTTTTCCGCCACTTCTATTATTTTCACTATTTTTACTATTTCGTAAAATAGAAATTTTTCATTAAGTGCATCTGGTTGGGTGTACAAAAACATGAAATGTAAAAAAAAAAATTTTGGGATTACACTTACAAAATTTGAGCGTGTTTCTGAAATAATTTCAAAACATTCGTGTTCGCAGACAATTTTGCTCTAATCTACAGTTTGCGATAAAAAAATTCGTCAAGTTTCGGAAAAAAATGTTTCATTCTGGCCGCCAATTTGACCCCTCGAGGGAGACACGCGACGACAGCCGCGGTGGTAAGCAATAGTTCATGAAAGATGTAGCATCGATAACGGAGAAAAGAAGAAGAAGCCATTTTCAATATTAACACATGTAATTTATGTCTGTGTAGGAAGCACAGGACACCACAAGGGCCAAAATCACGCGGCGGGCGGGAAAACCCGGCCCGCGCATCGCCGAACGTATCAACGTCGACGAGGTCCATACCAGCTGCACGAGTGGACAGAAGCGCGCGATGGTCCACGGGGGCCGATGGATCGAGCGTTGGCAATCGTAATGGGTTCAATATTAGACCGATACGAACGCGGAGGGAATGAAAATAGGAGACAAAACAGGAAACATCGACGTTAAAGTGTCCACTGAGTAAAATTATTCGCTTACTTGTTTCTTGTTCAAATATGATCGAATTGATTTTAATATTGTAATGTATTAAAAATATATATTGTTCTCGGAAAAAGATATTCATTCGCAATAAAGTATTTTTCTGTCATACAAAAATCATGTTTATTTCAGAAAACTTCGATTTTAATTAAATCCAAAAAATATACTGTTACTCCCGTTATATATTCAATTCCATAAATATTCTTGCATGCACAAATAATTATAGTCATTGAAAAGCATGCAGACGTCCTCTATCGTAATCTGTTGTTTAATGTGGTACAATATGGCTTTAAGCAGAGATTCATTGGGGAAACTTAATGCGCCATTAGTGGAAGATCACAACTTGCAATTTATTTTTTATTGAAGATTAACATTGATATCTTGATATACCTATGCTTTTTGATATTTATTTCATTCTATTATATTTCGATAATGCCGAAAGCATTCCTGAAATCATGCAAAAAACAACGAAACAACAAAACACAGTAGTATGGGGTAACTCGACTCGCAAGTTGCCAAATTGTTCGCGAACACGCTTCCAATGTGCTAATAGAGCGATTAGTGTGATGAGCCCAGCAACAATTATATGAACTCGGACCACCCTTGCCTACACTTGACATCGTCGCATTATTTAAATATTTTCCCAATACAATTTTCTATTTAATATACATATGAATATATGAATCTTTCATAATGGCGAATTAATGAAAATTCGGTGGAAACATTATTGCCATCACAATACTCATATTCAATTTTAACCTGAAATCATGAAATTGAATCCAAGGGTTCGCACATAGGTCCTTTACATAATTTTAATATTTTTTCAATGTAATTTTTGGGTTCGATCATAATTTTATTCATTTTGATTATTGATTTCGATAAGGTTCGTCCCGTCGATTGCCTGACATCGTTCTATTTAGGAACTAGCTATATCCAGTGTACTGAATTCACAATATTCGTGGTAAAAATTCAAAACTCGTGAGATGTTGACTCACTTAAAATCTATATCAAGGCGTTGAAAAAATTGTAGAAAATAATCCACACTGAAAATAAAAAAAGTAGGACTTTGAGGTGACTTGAACTCGGAAGATACCAGATCGCTTGCAAGCACGCTACCATTGTGCCAATTAAGCGAATAGTGTGAGAAGTCCAGCAGCAATTATATGAACTCGGACCAGACTTGCCTACACGCGGCATTGTCGTATAGGTCTTTACATAATTTCAATATTTTTTCAATGTAATTTTTGGGTTCGATCATAATTTTATTCAGTTTGATTATTGATTTCGATAACGTTCGTCCCGTCGATTGCCTGACATCGTTCTATTTAGAAACTAGCTATATTCAATGTACTAAATTCACAGTATTCGTGGTGGAAATTCAAAATTCGTGAGATGTTGACTCACTTAAAATCTATATCAAGGCATTAAAAAAATTGTGGAAAATAATTCGCACATTGAAAAAATAATGTCTGCATTTTTGTAATATTCCATGTAGAAAAATTTGGAAATTGTGGAAATAAAAAAAGTAGGACTTTGAGGTGATTTGAACTCGGATGATACCAGATCGCTTGCAAGCACGCTACCATTGTGCCAATAGAGTGAATAGTATGAGAAGTCCAGCAGCAATTATATGAACTCGGACTACATTTGCCTACACATGGCATCATCGCATTATTTAAATATTTTCCCAATACAATTTTCTATTTTATATACATATGAATATATGAATCTTTCATAAGGGCGAATGAATGAAAATTCGATGGAAACATTATTTCCATCTCAATACTCATATTCAATTTTAACCTGAAATCATGAAATCGAATTCAAGGGTTCGCACATACCCTTAGGTAGATGTAGCGACATAGCTTCGTTCATCTTCGGCCGAATTCGGTAAGAACAGAGATATGGATAGTATTTCTGCCCTCTTCTATTAACCGAACCACGAGCCGAAGTGCGGGGCTCACACCAACACGGCCTGTGCTTGTGTGCGGCACCCCCTCCACTCATGTATATTTTAGTCTCCGAGGCGGCTGACGCCCACATTTTAAAAATGCATGCTTAACTATTACTATATATTTCGTTGACCAATGAGAAAGTGGGTCCGATTGGCTCGACCAATCAGAAAGTGGGTCCAGTTCGAGGCTTGTCCGATAAGGTAGCGCCACTTCAATTCAGTCAAAAATGCGTCAAGTTTTAGCCGGGCGTTGGCAATCTCTCTACTCATCTCTGACCTGTATGTAAGACCGTGAATGCAACTAACGACCGTTAGTCATATTGCTGTCCACAATCCACACACAATTCCATCTCTCCAAAATGAGAGTGTTCCAAAACTCAATCGATTGGCCCTCCAACCGAATGAAATGCCCTCTGTCGGAAGTAAAATTATAATCTTGGATAAGCACGTTTTTACGCGAGGAATCGCTTCCCAGTGTCGCAGCGTGTCGTTGCGTGCCTCCTAGATGGAAAGCTCCCAATGTGTAGCTCGAGATTCCCCTAGCGAGTTATCGTTACCGTAGTAACATGGGCGTGTTTGAAATAACTCAATGCTTGTCAACGTGAGGGCCGCTCATCGTTGTTGTTCTAAATACACCCAATGACGGCATAGCCATCTACTGGTTAGGGGGAGTACTAACCATGTCTTGGGGTCAAGTTGTCCTGGGATCTGAGTATCCATGACATCTATGAACATCGTATTCTTTGTCATCTCTGTTCCAAGTAAAACCATATATTGTCAGTGAATGACATCAGTGAAAAAAATAATACCTACTTTTGCGGTTTTTCGCGATCAGAAAATCACTAAATAACTTATGACTAAAAAGACCTATATCACAAACAAGGCACACAAAATAAATATCCTCATCTATACATAATCCTCCATTCATATACACATGCATAGATTACATATATATGCGATATAGTATATCCTTAGTGCCAACCCCACAGGTGGAATGACAGTGTGGACCTCACAAATGGTGGCATTGTAAAGTCGAAATCAGAACATTTATCTTCTCTTCAACAGTGTTTAGTATTCTTGTATGCTTATAAAATGTAGTCCTCACTTCAACCATCATCAGAGTCAACATACAATCGACTGAAGTATCTATATAATCGCGGAATTTGTTTCGGACAAGTGACGCTATTTGTGTATTTCACTTATTCCATGACTCCTTCACCCGATAATACGTGAGTAATCAACAATCACAGTGAGTGGCAGTCAAAGGAGGGGAGGACTTTACACTTCATTTTCGATATTGGTTACATGCTTGAAATGTAGTGCCCATATTATATTATATACATACAATAATATATACATACATACATACATACATACATACATACATACATACATACACACATACATACATACATACATACATACATACATACATACATACATACATATATATACATACATACATATATACATACATACATATATGAATACATACATATATACATACATACATATATACATACATATATATATATATATATATATATATACATACATACATACATACATACATACATACATACATACATACATACATACATGCCTGCATGTATATAGATATTGTCTCATCTCTTGGCATTTTGTTTTGTTTTTTTCATTTTTCAAGCAGATGCTGTTGAATCTTGCTCGCATTCAGTTGAATATCAACTATATCTCAATAAATTATCTACACCTTAATGTTTTCGTCAATATATGTACGAATATATATAAACTCTCTTACTACTTCGTATATTGAAGTTATGTTTTTTTTTGTAAATATTTGCTATGTATAAACAATGTTTGTATATGTTATATGAATGTAATGATTGAGTTTATATGACATTAATTTTGCGTGTGGGCTTCATTTGATTTTAGGTTAGCGGAAAATGACAGTATTAGAAGCAGAAGAAGACTCGGATGAGCGATCCGTCCCCCCTAGGAAAAAGTTCTGCTTGACACTTTCACGGCGCGATCATAACATTTCCAAGAATATTACACAGCCCCCTCACTCGTCTACAAGAGGGGGCTTTTTCGAAGATCAAGATCTTCCTTACAGTAAGAGGCTACTTGTTTTTTTCTTTTCTGTTATCACCACCATTCTGCATTTTCATACAAGACCTTAAAACCTCATATGTTCTTTTATTTGTGCTTGTTCAAATTCAGTACCGAAACACTGGTGTAAATTTTTTCCGTTAAATTTTCTAGTTAATTGTTCAAATTCATCTTTGGCAAATATTACATGCATATAATCTATTTGATCCATTCAGGCACGAGCAAAATGTTGAATGGATATCGAAATCAACAGGGAAATCATCAAGATACATCGTATGATGTCATTGGAGGTGGTTCTGATGGAATGAGAATAGCAACCTTATGTAATCTTGGAAATACATGCTTTTTGAACAGTGTCATATATACACTCCGCTTTGCACCATCATTTTTGCACAATTTGCATCATCTTGCGACGGATTTATCGAATTTAAATGACAAACAAATGCAAACAAAGGTAGTAGTCAATCAACGTGTGACTTAAAAATATTTCAGTAGGTTGGTGCGTGAAATCGAAATTTTCCGAATTGTCAGGTCCTAATGTACAATCTTAATTGATGCGAACAATCGCAGGATACAAAATTTCAGATTTATTATCTCCAATGTATTGGACAAATCAATCATTCGAATGGCATTTCATACACGTGAGTGTGTAGACACCTGAAGATTCTAGCGTGATAACTATGTTGCTATATAAGGCCTATAATACTGGCATGTAACCTGTTTTCCGACATCCTCATGTATGAGAAACATCTTTTATGAAATGAATCTTACGAAGAAGATATAGACCATTTATCTGTAATTTCTTATACTGTACCTGGTTCATATCATAAGCAATCATATGTTAACGCCTGATAATTCTGAATATTTCAATTTGAATTTCGTTTGATATTCATCTCATCTGTCGGTTTTCTACAGGCCAAATCATCGTCGTTGGGCAGAACTGGAGTTTCATTGACGTCCAGTAGTAATCGTAGTTGGAGCAGTAAAGACTTGTCAGCTTTATCCGGTATCGGTGAATTGAATAAACCGCGGATACAAGTCGCGACGGAGAAGCTCCATGAACTGTTTGTGGCACTGAGATTATCTGAAGCACGTGATAGCTGTGAACCCTACCAACCTGATGCTTTTCTTCAGGCACTGAGGTAAACATTTTTTATGTAATAACTCTATATAACTTTTTCCGGTTATCATTTCCATTGTTTTCTTGTGTTTGAACTTTTTCAGGGACGTTAATCCAATATTTGAGGGCAATCAACAACAAGACGCGCATGAATTGTTAGTTTGCTTATTAGACAATATCAGAGAGACATTTCAATTGTTGGTTAGACATAGAGAAAGTCAATTTGGTCAGAGTAATGGTGGTATGTCGGATTTTGCGGTTGATCGTTTGACTGACATACAATTCGAGGGGGGTGGCTCGGGTAAAAGAAGTATACGAAAGAAAAAGCAAAAAAAATACCAAACAACACGCGGGAGTACATCGTGTTTGTCACAAACGAATATTAATGGTGGCGTTAGTAGTGTCGGTGATGGTGGTGGTAATTTATCGTCTCGGCCATATGAAAATGGTCATGTGGATTTCATTGGTAATAATGGTGAATTATTATCACATCGGCCAGAAAGCAAAAAGTGTTTTATATCAGAGGATTTCGAGGGTGTGAGTTTATTACGTACAACATGTCTTGAATGCGAGCACGTTACTGAACGTAAAGAAACGTTTTGCGATATTTGTGTACCAATTGAGACAAGTCGATCAAATGAAAAAGGTAAAGAAATATTTCACTTCAAGGCGCATTCATATCCTGTTGATTTTTGTCATGATATTTATTTTGCAGACGAAAATGGAAAATCAATAGATAGTAGCGAAGTATACAGACATTCTGTTGTTACTAGTGAACTTCTGTGCGGCAGAGACAAATATTGGTGCGCCAGCTGCTTGAGATACAATGAAGCCCGACGCGCAGTGAGTTTTCCATCGTTGCCGAGACTTCTTGTACTTCAGCTCAAAAGATTTTCAACCGCTGCTGGGTAAGTCTCATGACAATTATATTTTTAAGGGAAATTACAGAAATCAAAAATAATTAATATGCAATTTCAATAATTGATATATTGAATATGAATATCGAACCGTATTGATTCTCGTTTATTTTTTTCACTCATCTGTTTTTCATTCGATAGATCATGTTTTTTTTTTCCTCTTCTCGCTCGACATACAATCTCGGGCTAATTCACCACGGTTTTGTTATTGGATTCATTCACATTCAACACTGGCAAAACCCAGTCTGTGACAATTTTATTGGATCCATTAAAAAGAAAGTAAATTCCAAATTCGATATTTGTATATAGACAGTTAACATTGTGGCAGGATGTTCAATCATTCATTGTGCTCAGATTTTGTTATCCCTATATTTTATTCTCTCTTTGTCATATTGGACGAACTAATTGTTTGTCTTTCAAATTAGTAGTGATGGAAAAACAAATGTAATAAAATTGCAATTCTATGAATTATGATGCAGTTCTATGGAAAAGATCAACAACTATATGCCAACACCGCTAACGCTCCAATGTTTTTGTGAAGAATGTAGCACCAATGAACAGCAAGGCACAACTTCGAGTCGTTCAACTACTGATAATACTCGACACGTGTACAAGTTGTATTCAGTTATAATGCATCAGGGCGCAACATCGACCGCAGGCCACTATATTGCATATACGAAAGTACCCGAAGATGCAATGTTCACGGAATATTTTCATTGCGATCGCGATTGTCGTCGACATAATGTCGGACAAAGTGGCAGTACCAGTAATGCAACTAATTCAGGACCATCAAGTATATTAAAATTCTTCCGTACTAAATCAAACATAAGCGAAAGTAAGGAACATCTCATCAGAATGGGTTGTCGCAGTATGGAATGTTGTGGTATACGGCGAGTCAAAAACACATCAAATACATGGCTTGAATGTGATGATGAATTGGTGAGGGCAATACGTGAACGCGAATTATTAGACAAGCTTGCGCCAAATCCACGGAATTCTGCGACACCTTATCTTCTGTTTTATGTCAGATCTACAATGTAAGAAACAAAAGAAGAAAAACATTCCTATCTTCATCTATCTCCCACTCTTCCTCCATTTCACGACACCTCTCTTACCGACCCCGCCCCAATCGAATGTATCAGATGTCTTCATTTTAAATTAAAATCTTCAAAATACCACAAAAGAAAGAAAACCAATTCCGTTGTGTAAACAAAATTTTTTATTCCCAGTAAATGAAATTTATTAATTTTTGTCGGCCACGGTTCAATTCTTGGAGCACAACAATACGTGGACGTCAGTAATAGAGTGATTGATTATTTATGTGACCCAGATAAAAAGAAATTTCATAGATAATTTTTACCCCAACGTTTTCAACACGTGTCATCAAGATTGAATATCATGTGAAATACATAACAGCGGTCTGTGTTAATATTGGAGATTGTAGATGAACTACCCAAATAAATTAAGTATTCATAGAAACTTTGGGTATACGGTTTTTTACAGAAATGAAATAGTAACGCAACCCACCAACCCTCATTATTATTTCTGTTATCATTATCGGTGTCATAACTTCAAGTATTGTCGATCATACGTGGTTGACATATCCATATATCGATTGTTCTATGTTTAAGGGTCAGTAGTGAAGAGAGAGTTGTCGTTTCTAATACTTGTTAGACTGACGTCGTACTTCATTCGCTTACAACGTGCAAGCTCATCGCCCATTTCATATTTTTTCATCAAACACTTTAACTGATCGCTAAAATATTCAATCAACGAATCGAATTTGAATTTGTCATTGTATGACATGAATGCATTGTGAATTTGGTTCTCCTCGACATTGCTGGTAAGAAATTGGATAAATTACCCACCACTTCAATATTTTTTTATTGAGATTAGTTTTCAAACTTTGTTTGATCATCGACTCACTTTTGTTGTTGGTCTTTTGTTTTTGTATTTTGATATGTATCAAACTAACTTTGTTAATGAATTATATTTCATACTGTTTCTTTATTCTCATGAACGAGCCAATTAAACATATCGCCAACTATATTTTTACGCCAGCATTTGTTACTTTTATTCAATACGGTGAGTGAATATGTTAATTTTGTATGTTACGTCTCGGTGAAATGAATCCTATATATATATCAATATGTGCATCCATATTTGATATGAAGGCAGCGCCGAGAAAGGGAATGCATAAGTGAAAAAAATAAAAAAATTATGCAAGTTTATAATGAACATTTTCACGATTTTTGTAAAGAATTGTTTGAGTGAAATAATTAACATGCAGTTTGAGTGACTTCATACATGTGTGGGTGGGCAATCAATAAAAAATTGTGAAGCCTATTCTTTTTCTAGGTTGATTAAATATTCGAAATAATGAAATATCAGCAGGTCTCTGTTGACTTTGTAAATATGGTTTACACTGCCTGCACATATTTAATGTTGGCCGGTGCGGCATGGATCTTCCTACGTTTGCTACAAGCTTGCTTTTGGCTGCCTCGACATTTGCGGAAACAGACTGACATTCAACAAATGTTACAAGATAAGGTAGAAAATTAAAAAATAGAATTCTATGAAATATAGCTGATTCATATATAATTTGTTCTTCACCTCTTATTTATTTTTTATAGGTTGAAAGTTATGAAAAATATATTTTAGAATGCGAGGAAAAAGAAAAAGCAGCAGCAGAAGTTAATGAAAATGACAACGATGAAGGGGAAGGTGATGGAAATTCCGAGCAACCGAAATCTGTACCAATTGATGAAGAAAAATGGAAGGAACGCCGTGAATGTTTGGAAATGTTGAAAAAAGAATTGAAGAGAGTGCGTGACGGTGGTGAACTCAACGATTGGGATCACTTATTGGAGGAAGATGATAAAGAGGTAAATGTGGCTGGAAAAGAAGAGAAACAGAGAAATGACAATAAGGGAAACGGGAACTGTGATGAGGAGATAGAAAAGAAGAGTGAGTATACTTTCGGAGATACTGACTATAGCAATTTGAACACGGAACGATCAGATTTAATGATGGAGCAGGATTCAGAGCGTAAAAAAGACAAATAATAAATCTAAATAGTATTGTTCAGTTCATGTAACACGCATCACCTAATTCCATCCGGGTTGTGAGGATTGTATTTCAATTTTCCTTTTTGAGATTTGCTTGCTTATGTGTGCAAAAATCTTATTTCTGTGTGTCATTGAGGTTTTCCCAACAGTCCTTGACAAGCGAATGCTCTAAGATTACCACAATAATGGAAACGAAATTTGTGATGATTGATTCATCTATAATCGGAAATCACTGAAATTATCACATAGCATTGTATTTTTGTAACCGAAATATTGTATAATATTAGTTGTGGGCATACAAATACACTATGAATTCGCGTGCTAATATTTCAACGTTCATGTTAATAATTATTTAATGTAAGTTCAAAAATTGTTTCACTATTTTTTTTGATGATGATTGACATTAATTCATAGATATTTCACGAATGACTGCACAGAATTCTTTGAAATACTATTTTTCATCTGATTGGATATCAATATTCAATTTCTCTTTTTTATTCCTGGATATTTCATGTTTCAAAAGTATGAAGTCAACATGTATCTTCATCTACTCACCAAATATATTTCAAAAAGCAATTCCGAGTCATTATTATTCTTAAGGAGGTTGTTGGCATCACTTATGAGTCGAATGAAGGCATTACCTGGAAAATTGATTGAAAAGTGAAAAGAATATTTCGAACCCAAAAGTGTCACGAAATATTTAAAAATGTAGGTATAGATTGAGTTGTGTTTCTAGTTCTTTTTCATGATTCAGAAAACTGTTAAAAAACGTGATTCACGGTCACACAATTTGCCTCTATCATTAACTTTTTTTTTTAAATTGGCCCCTGACGGAAAAAAATCTATGTGAAACTACAGGTTGCTTTCATCTCTTCCCCACAGACCCAAAGGTATGAAGAAAATGTCAACTTGAATGCGTGATACGTCGAAAACGACATTATGAAGTTGTGAAACACGAGTAACCATGGACTCTGGATGTGATGAATGAGCTATAAATGCTCCGGCCAGTGCCCCCCCCCCCCCCCCCCCCCTTCATGGAGTATATTTCAACTTTTTTTTATGCCATGAATGTTCAACTACCAACATTTGATGAAAAATATCATTGAAAAATATCAATGACAAATATATTTTTTATTAATTATAACTGATTGTACATGATAAATCAAGTCCATGAAAGTTACAGTCGTTAACTTTAAGACTAATTAGTTCTTAATTAGATTATTTTTTACTCGAGCTAATGACCGTTCTACCAGAGATGAGTAGAACGGTCTACTCATCTCTGCTTCTTCCGATCAAATGGCAGCTGTAATAGAAGTTTTTCGCGCATGAGCCGAACGACCCTACGTTTTATTTAGAATTCCCGAAAAAGACAATGGTAACACCGGATTTTGTTTTATTCTTCAAATAGTAAAAAGCGTGAAGTTTCTAATAATTTGTTTTGAGATTTTTAAACTCATGTGAAGCATGCTCTACTATCTCATCTTATCTCAGATTAGGCTACTTCCGGTACAATTAACATGCGGTTTGATGAGACTGAAAACATTCATTTTATATAATGAACGTAGGGTGAGGCAAAATTTTTTTTTTCTCAATCGTCGTGGCATCGTTCACTTTGAAACACATTTTGAATTCAACGCCTAAACTATTATTATTATTTTTTGGGCATACATCCTTAATTAACCCTTGCTAGTCATCCTGGGCCCACGGAACCCAAGCCCATTTTTGACCTGGAATTTCTGCCACTTAAATCGAAAATTCGGGTTTTGTGGCGCTATGTAGCGGTAATTTGGACATTCAACTTAGATACCGAAAAGGTAGATTTTGAATCGGATCGTTAGTCGCAACGTGGCAGCCGTTAGAAGCAGACATTACGAAAATGCAGACCCGGCACAGTGTGATTACTGTGCCAAAATAAAAATTTTTGGAGTAATTTTTTTTTCACGTTTTTCTTTTCGCAATTTATACAAGTAAGTGAAATATAATCTTATGCGTAAGCAGAATTTTTTATTTTGAAAATTATCAAAAATTTCCGCGTTATAGAATAGTTTGAAATGGCGTATTCTTTGCATTCTCGAACAATTCGTGAAGAATTGGTTGAGGAAGTCGAGAAGCAGCCTGCTCTAGGCGGTGAGGCCACAGATGATGACTATGTGTCAGAGCAGTCCGAGTCATCCAGTTATGATGAAGGAAGCGACGACGATATCGAGCTAGAAAATGCAGCGTTAAGCGAAAGACTGCTGGAGCTCGTGCACGTGGGCGCCCGTCCAAAACGATACGTGGGGTAAACGGTTTCAAATAGAAAACTGAAGCATCGGTTCGACGATCAGGTGAGCCTCACATGTTATGCTATGCCAGTAAACGTAAATAAATGAATAAATAAATGAATAATGTGTAACTATAAATAATTATAAAACCTAAAAATGAATAATTATAATACAAAAACTAATTCTAGGTTGGCATAGCGACGTTGATCCGGCTTTCATTCCTGGGCCGATCAACACCAATGTGGCCACGATGGAGGAGTTTGGGGTTTGCTCATAAATGAAGACATGCTGCAGTTGATCGTCGATAAAACTAATTTAAAAATAGACGACACCTGTGCACTAATGATGGCTGCAGATCAAGAAACACAAACGTAACACCACCTCACAGACCTAAATGAAATACGTGCATATATAGGCTTGCTGTATTATAGTGGTATGTGGGAGCAATCGTCGGTGAACTATAAACGACTGTGGGATCGCAGAGGCGGCATGTCCATCTACCGATGCGTCATGTCGCGAGCAAGGTTTATGTTTTTATCTGTGTGCCTATGAGTCGACGATGCAGCAACAAGAGATAGAGCAGATAAGTTTGCACTTATCAGGCAGTTGTGGGATCATTTTAAACGAAATTGCCAGCACTATTACAAGCCTTATGCCAATTGCACGGTGGATGAGCAACTACTTAGTTTCCGAGGCAGATGTCCTTACAGGACGTACATAAAATCAAAACCAGATAAATATGGCTTGAAAATACTGTCTTTGAACGACGCATCGACATCGTACATGGTATTTTCATTTACAGTTTTACATTTTTCCCCTACTTTTTAGTCAACTGTATGATTTATAATTTTTTTTTTCTTGCAGTACAATGCTATTCCGGATCTGGGAAAAACAAGTACGCCAGCCAATGAGTCCGTTTCAGAGTATTTTCTGAAAGAAGTTTCGAAACCCATTCACGGCTCAGGTCGTAACATCACCTGCGACAATTGGTTTACTACTATTCCAATTGTTCTAAAAATGATGGAGCCAGATATAAACCTGCGCATTACTGCAACAATTAGGAAAAATGAGCGCGAAATCCCGCCGGAAATGAAAATAGCTGGAGAGAAAATTCCATCGTCGCGATTCTGTTTCACGGGTAAATTAACATTGGTGTCGTACATTCCGAAGAAATACAGAATTGTTTTATTGCTAACCTCGCTTTTACACGGTGAAACTCAGGAAACTGACGGCAAGCCAAACATTTTTCATTATTATAACAAAAACAAGGGAGGCACAGAATGTTTCGATATGCTATGCCATTCGTACACCGTGAGTCGGCGTACACACAGGTGACCAATGAGAATTTTTTTCGGGATACTGGACCAAGCAGCGGTCAACGCATGGTTTTTGTTGAAATGCAAAAATAATTTGTTAGGAAAAAACGACGCATTTACGGCAATAATGTGCCTGGAGGCTTTGACACAGCATCTGGTACGGCCACATTTACAAGAGCGCCTTACGATCCTCACCATTCGTCAGGATTTGAGAATTGGCATACGAAATATTTTGGATCTCACTGGTGACGTACGGATCTCCGAACACCGCCAAAAATTAGATAAAAAAAAAAGATGCAGAGTCTGTAAGGCCGAGGCTGACTGGAAAACCTACCAGCAATGCCTCAGCTGCAAGCGCCCCATGTGCGACGACCATCGCGCATATTTATGTATTGAATGTGCGTCTAGCATCGAATAATGACTTTATTTCATGCAAAATACACCACTTTTGATTAATAAGTTGTTTTTTCGAATAATTTTGATGCCGCTTTATTTTTTTTTTCAAATCAAACATACATTTTTTTATATGCGTAAGCGTTTCATTCTTTCCTCCTAAACCGCACCTACGTTCGATGAGATAAATGTACTCTTCAAAAAAGCCACAGAAACCGCTATATCTATTTGAAAGTACATTGTTTGATTATAAAACCATTTTTGTTTTTTTTTTTGGTCAATAATTACCAGATTTACAGCCATTTTGATAAAAAAAGTCATTATTTCACGAGTTTTTTTTGCATATTCAAAGTTTTGTTTTTGATTTCTAACCGATATTCTTGTATTATACAAGGTTTAAATTATTCTTCACAATTTCTTCCATATCGCTCAGTGCATTATTCAATTATTTATAACAATTTTAAAATGCTTGGGTCCCATGGACCCAATGTGACTATAACGTGGCGCTAGCTAAGTGTGACTAGCAAGGGTTAAACAAACTCCAACGAAATCTTAGAGTCCATTTGGCCCCCTTTTTGTTTGTTCTACAAATTATTATGTACCTAATTGATTGCTCGTTATTTGTTCATGATTGTTCATTCATTTTCATTAGTTGATAATAATTCGTGGTCGGTCAATTGATATTTTTCGTCCACATATAAATTAACGCTAAATAATTTTACGATGTGATAGTCGCACGTAATTAACATCGACTATCGGTGTATCGAATGAGAAAACCATCGGTCGAAAAACAAACATCGATTATGAAGACATCGATGTATATCGCCCATCCCCGTGTACCCGAGTGAAAATTTTGGTATATAATTTTATAGAATTATGTAGAATTGTTTTACGTAATTCTATAACAAAACTGGCCGAATAGTAGTCTATAGAATTATATATAATTCTTTATACATAAATCTAATTTATAATTTCCCTTACGAAAACTAAAATGCTCATATTGCGTTCATGGGACACAACATATGGGCCGAGAATTAGTAGAAAAATTACAAATTGTTCAAAAAGATCAAATTAAAAAAAAAAAATTACTGGAAATAATTTAATCACAGAAGATCGGAGATTAGAGATCTTTACGTTATAAGAAAGCGTAACTATTGTTAATATCAATGAGAAGGAACGTCAATTAATCGAACGTGAAAGATCAAACTGTAATACTTTCAATATTTATGCTCGAGCGAGAATATACAGATTTACTCGTCAGAAATCTATAAAATAACTAAACCAATAGTTTTAATGTGGAAATAAAAAAAAATTATGACTTTTGCATTTATGGAATGATTAGATTCTTTTTTGAGAGTAACGAAGATTTTATGATTGAACGATTGGTAGTGAAAAATCCCGATATGATGATTCATCTAGGTACGAAGGTAGCTGTGGAACATATGTGAGCAGTTAAAGAAACAAAAGAATGCTGCTTAATGAGATTAAATATCATACAAAGTATTTGTCAGCTTGTAAATGTAAGCAAATATATATGTAAAAGGCCTGACAAATCAAAAAAAATTTGGTAGCTATGTTAAAAGTATAACCATAATAATTTTTTTACGGATTTTGTAATTGTAAATAAATCCTCATAAATCCATAAAAGCTAAGCTATCAAGTTTTCAATAATTTTTTTCTTGTTTGGGTTCTAATACTGTCAGTTTCTCAACATCGACAGCCCATGATAATGATCATTTTTATTTGGAACACTGCATTATTGACCGCTGTCGACTACTTACAACCTTGTTGTAATTTACAAATTTGACACTCATTAGATTCTGCAACTCAACTGTAACATCCAACCAAACCCAAACATAAATTTTCATTTTTTCCCATATACCACGTTTCACTTGATTCAAATTGCTCGTTCCTCCACGTCAACATATTCACTTATAGCATTCATCAGATTCAGAGGCCATCGTTACTCGTGTTCCATAATTCATATCGACGTTTTCGATGTGTCATGCATTCAATTTCACATCTTCTTCATACTCACCTTTCGGTTTGTGGGACAGATGATGGCAACCTGTTTTTGGGTCACAATGTAGAGCCAGAAACCAAAAAAGACAAGAATGCAGTAATTATAAAATGGGTGCGATGTGATTATCTGTAGTACAATCATATGCTCTTTATTGTGTGAAACGTACCTGTATCATTTTCCTTATATTCCTCATCTATACATGGATAAGTTTGAATAAATATACGCTAACATATAGTATATACATTCATATGCACGCATATTTTTCAGTGACAAGAGACTCGTGAAACGCAGGAAAATGAAAGAAATTTAGTTCTGATAGTTCATTGTGTTCTATTAAACGCAAATCTATAGAGACCAAAAAAAATAAGATTCTCTCACGAAAGTGAGGTCACACTCATAGGTGTGCATGTAGTTCCTTTGTCTTCTGCCAAATCTCTTATGCGAATCGACAAATCACCAATAGAAATGATATGAGCTGCCTATTGGATCTGTGGAATTTATCACCAGGGTCGCTTCACACTCCCAACTTCTGGGGACTGTTCCTGGGAACATACTTTCAGAGCTTGAACTAAGATGGAATATTGCGATTCCAACCAAACAAGTGTCGACTATATAACCATTAACGCTGTGTGCCAGATACAACGTAAGTTGTGCTCAATCTCCCAGAAATATTCATGTCTTAGGATACCGTCCGCGGACTGAGAATCAGATCAATGTATATATAATTATGTAGATGAACATGTCCTGGTCTGTTTTAATAGTAGCATCCCCAATCTTAGAAACAACTTATTATTAGTAGTGTTACTATTATTCAACATTTCATTATTATTATTATTATTATTATTATTGCATTCATAATTATAATTTATCTTCGCTACACACGGCTATGGAAGATTGTGCTGAAAATTTCCTATATTTACATGAGCTCTTTCCAATAATAAACATGTGATCAAAATCAGAACATTTCGGCATGCCACATCTCATATGGGATTCAATCAATATTCGGAAAAACAAGACAATCTTGTTCTTAAATAGTTATATCTCTTCCTGCTCAATCTCGCGCACTCTTTTCTTCTTCATCAATTTGTGTTGTTTTCGGGTAATTATCGTTTCAATACTCATTTGCATCATTATTATTTCTGTTGTTAATTGCGTGTGTACATAAGACAATAGCACTCAATATTATTAATCGAATAGGAATGTTGTTACTCCACATAGTTTTTCATGAAAGTGTCATGTTTTCCATTATATCAAGCAAGTTCAACGCTTGGACAAAAAGTTTGCAATGCAAACATAATAATCTTATTACATCATTGACTTTTTTTCCTTTCGACAGATTGATTCACATTGGTATCTCATCTCGTCACCTCTATTTTCGGAGCATCAAAATTTGTCTAAACTCAATGAGCCAATGTTACAACGATGATTAATTATACATTACACTTGAATCGAATTATGTTTATCTCTTCACTTTCGTGTGCCTGTGAGTAAACATACAGCCATATTCATCGCAGAGGGCTTGGTACTAGGAACTTGCATTTCTAGTAATACTCTGAACTACTCTTTGGCCCCACCACTTCTCCAAATTGAATGGCTCGAAATCTAGAATTATATGGAACAATTTCCCATTCGTCATTAGTTGATGAAAATAAATGTAGGGATCATATCGTGACAACCTTTCAATTGTGGATTTGGTTCCCGTTCTTGATAATACGACACTGATGCACCACTTCGATAATTTTGCGAGTCACCATGTGGCTGATTATGGCATACGTCTAATTCTCTGGATACTGAATTCCATGCTGCAAATGACATATATTAATGAAATTGACATATTGTGTTTTATTTCTGATCACTTGTACATATACAATAAGGTTCACCAACGATAAGCCCAATGAATACTTACACTCATAAATATATTTTATTAAATCGAAATGTTGCGATGACTCAGATTGATGCCGGATAGGAATAGTCGTTGACCGTTTACCGTTCATGGCCGCCGTCATTTGTGACCTCCCACTGTGATGAATAACTCGAAATAATTATCGAATAACATACGTTATAGGGAGCAATTGAACGAAAAAGTCGAATAATGCGTGATTACAAATGTATGATACAAGTCAAGCCCCGAGACCAGGTCTCAACGACTTGAATAATGAATTGTGTTAACTGATGAACAGACGAAATACGAGCCGTACGAGTGTGGTAGACACTTAAAATTAATGTGTTCTATAGCTAAAACCTAGCCGATATTGACGTGTGTTATATAGTAGGTACACCAGATATTCTGATAGTACGCATACAGTAGCGGCAAGTCCGTGCCAAACGTCACGTAGGTGCCATTCGGATTGCATATGTATTAAAGAAGAGTATAGCATCGCCAGAGGTTCGAAAAACTACAGAACTGAAAGGAAGCAGAAGTTCAATCGGTCATTGCATATCAGTGCATCGTGATAAGAATAATATTATTCATATTCATTGTTTTGTTGGGGGAAGAGAAGAAAAATTTTAGTAATGAAAGTAATTCCGAATCCATGAGCTGATGCATAACATGTATATATAATTGTCATAATGTATATGAAAGAAACGTCAACTAAGAAAAATGGCGGCTGTACTCTCAACAAATGAATCGATCCTGGACACTTGTATCGTCTACACTCTTACAAATTCAATAAATTTCTCGAATTATCCGCTGCCAATATAGCTTCACGTCTCGAAATATTGTTCACATGTCGTAACCTACAAGCTCAATGTGTATCGAACAATACTAAAAAGTGATCCCTACGCCATTTCAGGTTTGATGACACGTCAATGCGTGTATCAACTCCATGAAACCGCAATATGATTTGCTTAAGTGTCTTTAACAAATGAAAAACGTACCTCATCGTGTTTCCCTGATGTGAAATATTATCGTTTTCCAAACTCCAATCGCCACTGCGCCAATTCGCCAACCTCGAATAACTATATCATAAGTTTCAAAAACCGCGATTAAGCGTCAGACGATGACAGTTAAATGCATCCAACCGTCAAATATACGCACACGCGAGACTCATATTGCTATATGTATAGCAATGCTATCATGGATTACGTTACCTTCGATAAACGCCAAGTTGACAGCACACTAGACACTCCAAACGCTCAACACGCGTGCCGCTGCTCCATGTGCATCAAACGGTCAACCATAGACATAGCACACGACTGCACATGGCGTACATATATATATATATATATATACATTTATTCATATTATGTATTTATGCATGTATTACAGTGTACTAATGAAAAAAGTAATGGAATAATCGACCTTAATTACGCGATTAGGAAATCATCGAAGGTCAAAAATATAAAAACATTTAAGGCACGGCTGAACTACTCTATAGATGACACTATTCACAATCTGATTTTGCTCCACAAATTACAGCCTGGAAAATAAAATTTTTCTAAAGGTATTATACACAAATTATAGCTTATTGCAGTCTCTACTATCATTGATATGAATCGATTATGTGTGAATATTAACAATACATAATTAATAATTAATTGAAAACAATCAAGCATATAGTTGGCTGATGAACTGTTCAATTTGATTTTTGTTTCTCTTTAATCGACTGTAGATCATTTGAGCAATTCATTCCATCATATTTCATTATTTGGGGGAATATTCCATGTCTGGGAGAATTCAATTAATTCTTCAGACATCTGTGACACTCAATTGAAAAATCATTTTCAAGTACCCCTATCTTATCGGCTGTCGATAGTTTCATGTAGTGTGTTCATCGCAGGTCATAATACAAGGCGTACAAGGAGTAGCTCTTCTGGAGTAGCTTTTCAATTATATGCGACCTGAATCGATTTTCGATTACATACTGTGGGGAACGCTTCAGAGTTCATAGAACATGTTTCTGGTATTGTACTGATTAGAGTATATTACGACTTGTTGACGCAAAGCAATTGTTAATTAATTTCTAACAACAAGAAGTCGTCACGCATGATCAGGAAACTGCTGTCAGTTACGCCATGTTTCTGTATCAAACCGAAAAATTGTAGCTTTGTTGATATTAATATCATGTAGCAATTGTTGTTTGGAGTTATCATGAAGGCTCACTTTGCTGGTAAGATGAATTGAGATGATACACCGATTGATTATTTAGTTATACCCAAGCTTGATATACAAATTTAAAGCAAATGGTCGATTTATCACAATTACATATAGTCCCGGAAGTCTCCATTGGCACCAAATCACCGGGAATAGCGAAAGTTGAGAGCAAGCTGAGTAGGGTATAAGTTTCAGGTGAGAGAGAAGCCAATTAGTCGTATATACATTCTCCAACACCGTGTATTATTTTCTGTGATGAAATAATACCTAGAATTTTCAGTCACTAGGAAGGATCATCGAATTATTTATTTTTCATAAAATACATGTGCGGGAGGTACGAAATCGGATACAATAAGCCGTGCTATTTTGTTCTCTCTTCCTCTAGATCGTTCTATTCTTAGACTAATACTTGTTCTTATCTTAGAATTTGTATCTCTCTAAATATTCGACTCAAACCTAGCACTCAAGTCGAAGAGTTAAACTGAATGCTGACATACATGATTTCTTATGATTTTTCAGACCTCATTATTCTCTACTATTTCACCTTCTTCCAAATCGGAAAATCACCTGATTGATAATACCATAGAATCTAATGAACAAGAATTAGATGAGCCGGACTTAAGTAGTGATTATCTTTCGGGGGACATATCCGTTCAGAATCATCAAACACTCGACACTTTCGATCTACTGCTGATGAATAAGGAATGGATCGCAATTCAGCCTGAAGAGTCTACGGGCAAAACTATGAACAGATAGAGGAAAAAAGTATGGGTAGCAGTTATCACAAAAGCTTCTGGAGGAGGTACAACTCTAGCTGTCCATTCTTGGCGAAGTGGTCCTATGTGTCTAATTTCGTTTGTGACGTACTGTAAGGAATCACGCAGACAGCAAGAATATAATGATTGGTATAGCGAATGATCAACCTAATAATAGCGGAATGAGATTGATCATCGAAACACGTGATACACGTAGGGTATATTGTGAAGAAGTGAAACGGCCTGTTAAGGCTGGGCTCTACTATCAAAAGTCACTATATTAATATACCAAAACGGGGCACCGTTTAATTTATCGAAAAATTATTTTTTAGATAATGATATTGTATCCGAAAAATACAGAATTCGATTCTATATGACGGCTGGCCCTACTTTTGTGTAGGAGTTGTTTCAAGATTATGATAATAGGAAAGTGATTTGTGGCTATTTTTCCTAGGATTCACGGACAAAATGGCTCTTGCCGATGTGTGAGTGCACGGATTTGCAATCGCGTTTCCCATTGTTCACAGATCATAAGTACCCTGGAAAACTACTGTAGTGCACACGATAAAAGTGTTTTATTATCAAAAAAATTGAGATATGGACGTCAAAAACGCCCCGCTCCCAAAGTGTCAATCAATCATTTCGCTATGATTTTCAGTTCCGCAAAATCCGATAGATGGCGCCAGCATGAACCCGCGGAATTTATATTGTGGTCGCGCGATTTCCAGTCAGTACCCATTACTTGCATGTAGGGCCCGGGGGGGCATCGGCTGGTTATTATATATCTATATATACGCTAGCTTGCTGTTCAACTGGCTGTCAAATCTTCCAATAATTAAAGACAATACGAAAGATATTTCAATATATGCATCCCCATGGCGCAGTAGAAACAGTAGGCAATTCTTTTCTTTTTCTTTACTGGATTCAATCACTTTAATCAATATTATTTCTTCTATTTCTTATAGATTATTCTTGATATTCGTTTTTTCATTCAATATTTCACGTTATTCCAACTGATCGAAATGGATAAACTAACAATGAACATATAATCATGAGTGGATTATTAATTGATACATCCAAAACTCTTCAATTAACGGGTGAAAAACATGTAAAGCAAGAGGAAAATAAAATATGTGACAAAATAAGCAATGCCAGAAAACGTTCAGATTTAAGTGTATATTTAATTATAACACAATTATAATTTACCCAAAAAAAGGAGATAAAGTCGAAAGAGACTGATGAAAAAAAATATGAAGATGCAATTGGCGATGGAATATATAAAATGGATGTGATAAAATGCGAAAATTACGTTCCAATACAAAGTGAAGATTGTATCCTCGAAAATGTGACAGTTGGGAGTAATCTCGCAGATTCTGTAAAACATTTTTCTCAGTCCCATTGGAAACGTCTCAGGAGTTCATGAAAGTCTTGTGGATGATATCCAATGTGAAAATCCTGACGGAACAAAATATTTAGTCAGAATCACAAAAATCAATGAAAAAAAAACCATCTGACATTACGAACGAAACGAACGATTATCCTTGTGAAACAGAAGTTTCTTTATATAATCTTTATATAATCACTCAAATTCAATATCTGAATTGGTAACGTCAAAACGACAATATTACGATGCCTTATTGAATATTCAGACAATTAACGAAAGTAATTAAATAAACGATATAAATATTAACCAAATGTCGCATCTACACGAAAAAACCAGTGAAACCATCAGCTATTTTTTTCTGCTTCCAGTGGCTGCGGCTACTTCATTGATTCTTGCACCAATTCAATCTCGTAACGATTACGGTCCTTATCATCCCAATAATTTCTAACAACATCACTGGATTCTTCAACAGCCCTAACGATTAATGTTCGGTCCATCTTACGCCCAAAGATTTGTCTAACTAGAATATTAAGTAATGCCCAACACGTGTATCCGTTCCAATGGTTGGATGCCGACTTATCACCCAGCCAGAGTTGCACGAGAGGTATAGAAATAAAAATAAATTTTTTCACATTGATGAAAACTTGAATAAACGACTTGCAATTGATGAATATAATTGTAAATGTTAATCAGACTCCACCGATGCATGCAGCGTACGATTCACGATTTTTCTATGCAAACCATCAGTCACCATCGCAATGATTGCATCCTCATCGAGACAGAGTTGGAAGCGAAGAAACGGAAATTGGAAAATATAGTTGTGAAGTTGAAGGAAAATGAGATGAATAGTGCTCATAATTGATATTATTGTTTCATGTATCTACATATCGGTGAGAAAAATAGACAAAAAGAGGCACTGAGAGGGAGATAGAGGTATTCGTGCGTTTTTTCTCCTGTCTTGATTGTACATATGTATTATACGAAAATAGTTATGGTAAAACATTTGGATTGATTGTGTACGGTTTTTTTTAATGATTCATCACTATCAGTAATGAACAATTTGGTGATGAATTGAATTTTCCTTCTCATACTTTTTCAATTGAATTATAAAAATTTATACATGCACACACATGCATGCAAGATACATACACAACACACAAGTTACATACTCGTGCACACGTTCGCGCATTATTATTATCTTTTTTGTTCACACCACATTCAGGCTGAAAATTAAATATCATATAGTGCATGTTGTTCAGATTTATAATCATATATGGTATGGCATCAGCTTCCTTACCAATCCGTGCTGTCCCACCGCACCCATGAACAAAACTACATGCAGTGGACGGTGGATCATATTGAACAACGTAATCGACTTCGGATATATCAATACTGCATGCCATTACATCAGTGCAAACCAATTTACCACCATCACTATCTCAAAAGTCACCAAATACGGTGTGCCGTCTGTCCTTCATCTTGCCATGAAGTGCAAGAACATTTGCGCCTGGAAGCATTCTATTCAAAAATTTTCATCAATCTTATTAATGATAAATCTACATCATATGAGTGTTGAATTCATATACCATAATGAAAAATAATAAAATGAATTCTTATACTCTCAAAATGTGACCGAAATAATCTACGCATGCACATGTCGAAAAAATAATCATATACTTCAGATTGATGCGTTTTGAATTGTTTAGTGTCAAGGGTGTTGAAACACTGGAATTTTCTCTGACGGTAACGAGTGTTGGTTTCCGTAATCCTGCTCTAATCAACTGTCCCAATTCTTGTATTTGCGTATCAGAAAATAATCCGGCCCTTCTCAATCTGGGCAAGTAACTCAATATTATATTCAACGTTGCTGAGTAATCGAGATCTAGAAGCCTATCAGCCTCATCCAATATTAATACCTACTGGCGATTTAAATAACCAGCATGGTAGCAACGATTGGGCATTCATTTCAGCAATGGATCATCATAATATTTAAAAACAAAGCTTTTTTCTTCTCAACTTCGCGGCCAATGCATGGCTGACATATCTACAACATATTAAATTGACAGATGAATCATAATGTATAAATATGTTCATCTCCATCAGCATCCTTGGTTACATTCCCTTCGCACTTCCGAATCGATGTTTGCTACCCCGCACAGTATATAGTTATCTTCGCCTTCCAGCTTTAGAGTCGTGTACCTGGGAATTCGCAAAACCAGTGTACCATATGCAATAGGGTTAGGTTGAACAATACGCTTCACACGGCCCAACCGCGTTGAATAACAATAATTGTGCGCAATTATGACACTCGGATATAAATTTTGAAAGTCCAAAACTACTACTGGATTGTTATAAAACATTGACTCGGGTTCCATTATAAGTGGAGGCGCTTTCTTAGCCCTCATAGACTATCACTATTGTGGTAATGGCGATACACAACAGCATGGCTAGATGTGGATGTAAGAATAAAGAAAAATTAATTTTTTACTTACATCTTGATATTAAAGAAAAATATTGGATACTGGAAAATGAAAATGAATAAAAAAGATGAATAAAAAAATTTCAAAAACGAAGAATTAATTTTCGAACAGGATGATGAAGGAACTACTACATGTAAGAAAGCAAAAAAGTTGGATAATATATGGAAATAAAGAATATTACAAAAAAAAAGTTAAATTTGAATATGATAACTCAAAAAATGGTAAAAAAAGTGAAATCATTGAAAAAAAATATGGGAGAATTTTAGTACATGACAATAAAAAAAATTGTTGAATACAATTAAAAAAAAAACAGTGCAAAATGAAACTGAATATAAAGAAATAAGTGAAAAAATTCAATAAACAAATATTAGATTTTGGAACATGATGATGAAAAAAATTTCACATATTGGAAAAAAGAATAATACATACAATAGAAGATAAAATAACAGAGTGACTTCAAATATGAAAATAATAAATTTCGGGTATAAAAATAACAAATGAAAAAAAAACATTATGAATAAAATAAATGACTATCTCGGTCGTCTTTTGGTGAAACGCGAATGATTGTGAAGAATAAAATATCGAAATATAATTAAAGTGAATTCAAGAAATGCCAAAGTATCACAAATGAACAGAGAATAGATTTGGAACTAGCATTAATCGCGTAGTCTTCTTCAACTCAACGGTTGCGTAACGTATTTGTAATACTATATCTGTACATTCCATTAATTCATCAATCATTGACTTTGTAAGGTGAGATCTGTGGGAAAAAAACAGACGCTATGTAGTGAAAGCATATTCCGAGAAATTGCATGCATCTTTTCACTATTTGGTACAGACTAAAGCATTCGATATGCCGCGCGCCAAATTAAGTGAACGTTTCGTGTTTATATAGGAATAACAATCAGAAGTAACTCAGTGGAGATAAACAAATTCGATAGCTAAGTGAAGAAGTATATTATATACGTAGAATCGTGAAAAATAATTATTGATAAAAAGTGAGTGAAAAGAGTATAACAACATCAAATTGAAACTAATTTAACAACACGCCGATTAAATAATAATTCAGATAGAAGTAATACCATAAGTAATTGTGCGTAAAATTTTTGTTGAAATAGATGCACAATTATCATCATTTAAGGGGCGTCAATGGGTCAGTGATGAAGTTCATGATTATTATGTTAATTTGCGAAACGGCAAATTAACATAATGAATTGATGAGTTCATGTCATTGACCAATCCCGACATCCACCTCCACGTTTAGTGCGCCTTGGAAACTGGTGGGTTATATTGCATCATACTAGATAATTGAATCTGAGTGAAAATATAATCCATCAGGCCGACGGATGCGGGAGACTGTATATACACAGGATACTTGAGTCATCACGAGTCATGCGAATATTGTATCATGCGAAGTTTTCGTATAATTCGTAGGCAATGATATTCCATGAAACTTAGATCATAAACAGATTAATGGCACAAGCGCGAGTTTTTCACTGTTGTGCTGAAATGAAAAGTTTGGAAGTCGGTATATTTCGATTTAATCTTTCAGATCGCGCGATGTTCTGCAACCAAGGATGCCAAACTTAGTGACCTATAAGATGTGGATAGCATGGCTCATCATTCAATGGATATTCTTATCGATCTAAACGCCAACACATGTGAACACATATCTAGTCACAATTTGGGACTGTACCAAAATACACACCAATCATTAGCAATCAACAGTGAAATCATATCGTTTCCTGCATACAAATTAGTCTGAAATTAGCGTAGTTGTCTCAGGAAAAGGAATTTTTTCACAGAAAATCCAACAACAACAAATGACGGAACCGAATTTTTGCGATTTGGGACCAAAAATAATTCATTTTTGAATATATTTCATCAATAAATACTTTATAATAATTTACAATGGTAACTAATTATGATTTAAGTCACATTAATTTCTAAAATTCTTTTGATGAGAGACCATATCATCATGTATGCATTGTAATTTATGGTTGACTGCGTGAAAACGCTCGAGCGTGCAGTCGATGACAAAATATCATCAACTGGGCAGTCGACTGGATAAGTCGATGATGAGGAATCGACTGCGTCCCGTTAGGGTGTATCTTGAATAAACACGCAAAGATACCAGAGTGAAAATAATTTTTTAGAATTATATAAAATGCTATTTAAGGCTACATGAATTTATTTTGATCCCATATAGAACTTTATAGAATTCTGTTATGGATTGCGATGAGCATTTGATAATTATTTTTAATGGCTTCACATGCAATTGGTTCTTGAAACTCAAGAACTGAATGAGAAATCCGAGAAATCTATTTCTTCTTTCAAATTACTTACTTTTTTTCTTCAATAACTCGTTTCCAAAATTTTTACAACCATAAAAATTCGGCCGGATCAAATTCAGTACGGAAGTACACCAAGAAATTGGTGGGCATCATCATTATAATTTTTAATATTGCTGTTTTTTAATAAGTTTTTGATGCTCCATTACATGGCTACCAATATACTATTATCATATAACTTCTCATAAACAGGTAGAAGATGAAGTCATCAACAGAACAATATATACGCATATGAAAATAATATTGCTGGGAATTGCAAGAATTAATATTGTCTCTGCATATCCGTGCCGTAAGATGCAATTTATACATTTATTCTCGAATTTACACGCATACATCTAGCGGTGATATTAAGAAATCAACAATTTTGAAATTTTTTTAATTTCCGGGGGCCCTGAGAACGCCCCCCAGTACTCCACTGCATTGGTCCTGGAATATCATCATTTTTCGGCCGTCTTCTTCATTACCTACAGCGTGAGCATTGAATCGAGCTTCCGCCGCTACCGTAATTTGGGAGGGCGCAAAAAGCAATTTTTATGTTACTAGGCCCAGTTTTTTAAGGATAATCCCGATTAGCTAATCCCGACAAACAATGGCGGCTGAAATTAAGTTCTCCCACCTTGAGTCCCTTCTCCTATCGCCCCTGGTGCCCCTAGCTGCGCGTTGGACGATTTTGGGTACTTCTGTTTATAATACTCAATAATGGGAATTAACATATTTGAGGTTAGGATAAACTCGCTGCACTTGAAGAGGCTTTAAACTGTAGTGGCGAAGAACGCCACTGCGCGGCGCTTCAGTTTCAGACTTCGGTGGGGGAACTTAATCTCAGCCGCCTTTGTCTGCCAGGATTAGCTAATCGGGATTATCCTTCATAAAACCGGACCCTAGTTAGTTAACTGGCGCGGTTTAAGTTAAGTTCCCCCACTTTGAGTCCCTTCCCCTATCTATTTTCCCCTAACCGCGTGATGTTTGTGCGATTGGCGCCATTGGCGGCTGTCTGATTCGAACTCTGTATTGAGAATATTGTGATCTAAGATACTTAGTTGATAATTATTATTTAAATAATAATCTTTGTTATTATTCAGTTAATCCAATTACGTGCTAAGCACTGTACACGTGTCAATAACGTTGCAAACTTCACAAGTTTAGAGACAATTACACAAAAATCACTCTTTGTTAATAACTTGATATCACTGCATAAAATATTTAACACTTTGAATTGGAATATTTGAGGTCATGATGAATACGCTGGACTTGAAACAGGCTTCGAACTTGTGATTAACGCTACTATGCGGCGCTAGTTTCGGGATCTAGGTGAGGGAACTAAATTTAAAAGGCCCGGTTTTATGAAGGATAATCCCGATTAGCTAATCCTGACAAGCAATGGCGGCTGAGATTGTCCCCCCACCGAAGTCTGAAACTGAAGCGCCGCGCAGTGGCGCTCTTCGCCACTACAGTTTGAAACCTTTTCGAGTGCAGCGAGTTTATCCTAACCTCAAATATGTTAATTCCCATTATTGAGTATTATAAACAGAAGTACCCAAAATCGTCCAACGCGCAGCTAGGGGCACTAGGGGCGATAGGAGAAGGGACTCAAGGTGGGAGAACTTAATTTCAGCCGCCATTGTTTGTCAGCATTAGCTAATCGGGATTATCCTTCATAAAACCGGGCCTAGGTTTATTCTTAAAGAAACTGGGCCCTAGTTAGTTAACTGGCGAGGTTTAAGTTAAGCCCCCCCCCCCCCCCCCCCCCCGATCCCGAAACTAGCGCCGCATAGTAGCGTTAATCAGAAGTTCGAAGCCTGTTTCAAGTCCAGTGTATTCATCATAAACTCAAATATTCCAATTCAAAGTGTTAAATATTTTATGCAGTGATATCAAGTTATTAACAAGGAGTGATTTTTGTGTAATTGTCTCTAAACTTGTGAAGTTTGCAACGTTATTGACACGTGTACAGTGCTTAGCACGTAATTGGATTAACTGAATAATAACAAAGATTATTATTTAAATAATAATTATCAACTAAGTATCTTAGATCACAATATTCTCAATACAGAGTTCAAATCAGACAGCCGCCAATGGCGCCAATCGCACAAACATCACGCGGTTAGGGGAAAATAAATAGGGGGAGGGACTCAAAGTGGGGGAACTTAACTTAAACCGCGCCAGTCAACTAACTAGGTTTATCCTTAAAAAAACTGGGCCACATTCTCAAGAGTATGATCTTCAAGGACATGCGGAAAAAAATCGGTAATAACAGAATTCCAAAATGGTGTTCCTCCTCAATAAGTAAAAGATAAGGAGGATATATAACTTCGGAACATATGCTGATATGATTTTTATTTCAACAATATTCAACATGTTTTCGTAGAGCAAAAGTAGATATATCCAGAATTTCCGCATCTATCCGATCACATGATACACCATGCATACAAATTTGAACCGTGTACACGGAATTGAACAGAAGAGATATGAAACAGAAGCTGTCGCCAATTTGGATGTTAGCAAATAAATATGAACCAGTCAGAAACTTGGTCATTCATGAAATACAGATAAAATTTCGAGAAGTCGAATTAACCAACTTATATCATACGCCAATGTTAAGAACACATTTATGTCACATTGAAGCGAACAGATATTATTCGCAAACCACGCACAGCGGCACTCCGACTGAAGACTGAGTAGCTGAATGTATCTTAGTAATATCGCCTCAATCGCCTTATCTTGGGAAATTATCATTACATTTTTTATACAACATGAGAATTATGTTCGTCAGCAAAATTGAAAAATGAATCGGAACTCATTCGAAATAAATAAGTACCCGTGTTTTTGAAAAAGTTGATACCACTAGAACAATGCAGATCGCTAGGTTCAACAATTCGATAAGAAATTAACATACAGATGTATTTGATTTGGAATGTCTTGATAACAATTTTATTAGTGATGACGTTTTATTTTATCTAAAAATAATCATGTGTATACGTGCAATAATGAAAGCGTAAGTTATTAAGAAGACAATTATTGTGAAAATAGTTCGATATGATTACGCGAGTATCGTTATGATTTTGTGTAAGAAACGACGAAGAATGCCGCAATTTTTTTCTGCAGAATTCAATACAGATGAATCCCGTTGAAAGAAATTGCTGAACGAAAATTTTCAAAGGAATTGAAACGAAATTGCTTATGGTGAGATTTTACTGTATTGAGTATATAATATAACAATACTACTAAATGGTAAATATTAATACAACACTAGTATACCTGTAAATATTAATACAACACTAGTATACCTGTAAATATTAATATTAAATATTAATCAAAAAATATCCTCTCGAAAGGTCAGTTTTATATATATGTTTGTGTATATAGTATAATTTTCTGTGAGAAGTAATTTTCAATTCTGTCTCGCTGCTTCAATTGGATTTAGTATTTGCTGTGAAAATCAACGATGATAGTAATATGGTGCAATTCAGAATTGATCAATCTTGAAAAAAAAAACAACTAATAGTAACAGGAGCGTCGACAAACGGACATTCTGCTGTAGCAGTTCGCTATTTAGACAATTTTTATTCACAGTTTCTTTCAGTGGGGAAGACTGGTAGCATCTAAGGTTTATTATGCAGCACTCAATTTTTTTCGATAAATTTTCACTTCATCTTTTCGTATGAAAAAGAAATCAATTATGATACTGTACACCATATCACCATACTTTCTTCGTTTTCCTTCATTTCCTACACGTTCTATTTTACATAGCATTAAGAACCCACTGCGCATATATGTCAACAACTATTATTATGGGTATGTCTTGCATCGGATGGATTAAGAAATATGAGATACCAAAACAAAGCAGTGAGAACCGCACTCGGTATTTCAATGGAATATTGGCTTTACATATCACATATATATTTTGTATAAAGGCCACTAGTATCTTTCAATATAAAATCACTAGCTCTCCATGCCATGCAAACTAATGCGTCATGACATAGAGACAGATAATTTTTTAGTGTGTCTGGATGCAAAGCTTCGGTGTTTTATATGAATTCGGTCAATACCCATATGTTGTAAGTTTAAATCTGATCAATTAAGATTAACTATAAGTTTCTCTCTGTTTTTCTGTGAAATATTACAGCTATCATATAAATGGGAATCAAATTTTAATGACAATGTGTATAGTGACGGAATTGAGAAAAACTGGTATGCGAATGTTGGAAAATAAATTGCCTGGAAGCGCATATGCGAAGCGGTGTATCTGATTTGAAGCTGTCGGGCGGAATAATTGGTACGGATTGAGTGTTGTCTGAATAATTACGCAGTAATCGAGACATAATCGAGTATAATTTATAACGATCTGAAAGAACCAAGACCTTCCCATATATATTTTCCTATAGAAAATCCACTGATAGAATTATATAGATTAAAGAAATTTTTGATTACATTCATAGACAAGTGAGGCACTGTTGTATTTTTTTGTCCGTATAAAAACATGCTCATTAACAATGGAAAGAAGACGCCGTATTATGTAGTCGAAGATGTATTACTAAATGATGAGCGTACTTTTATATCATTTCAGTTTAATATTTGAAATGCCAATTCGAAAAATTCATTATCATCTGAAGAAACATGATCGCGGTCCGATATATAAACCATTCGTGCTTGTCCAAAAATTTAATGCATATTTATATGCATTTACCAAGCACGCGATTATGGTCATGAAATAGATGAACAATACATGCGGATTTCTAGAGCGATCGTATTCGGAAGAGTAATGAGTGTGCAGAATAATATTACATGTTTTCAAATTGATCGACACGACGTTTGGTATTGCCCTTACGGATTTCACGTAACGTTTTGTATTTGTCACGTCCCTGGCGAACATTTTCTCGATGAATTTTGTCCATCACTGTTTCCTTTGTCTCATCTCGTGATTGAGCGAGATCTTGCTTCAATGCCTGAAACCGGAATAACTAATGCTATTATCCAATATTACTGATAAATTGTGAAGGAGAGAACAAGTAACAGATGTAGTAAAAAATTATGATTATGTGGTACAATCTAATAAAAAATGGTTTATAGATACGTCAAAACGTTAAGTTAATCAGGTTGATTTTTTTTATTTCAACATACTTTGAGTTGACCATGGAGACGTTCATTCTTCTCTGCGAGTGTACGACGCTCTTCGACTGGATCGATAATAGATTCATCAGTGGTCAGATCTTTAGTCACGTCGCCATGAGACGTCTCATCTTCGCCTTCCTCCTCACCATCTTCATTTTCTTCAACATGGTGTAGAAGGTTGCTGGTGCTTCCTTGCAATGCTCTACCAGCTTCTTCCTGACGCAATCTGTATAAATTAATTTTCGACTCTGTCATTATTTAATCAAGTGTTTTCGAAATTTTGAGGTACTAAAAAAGGTTCCATACCTGGCAGCTTCAACTTCTTCTTGAAGCCGCCGTGCTTCGGCATCCTTTGCTTCGACTTCCGATTGGATGCGCATTACTTCTTCTTGCTTAGCTATAATTTCTTCTTCCAATTTGGCTCGCTCTACAGCTTCCATTTCATGCGAACGTTCGAGTTTTTCCATCATCACTGTCAATTCCTATGACAGTTATAGTTTGTGTAATTATTGTGACCCATAAAGATCAGAACTTAGTAATGATTATTGCAAGAAAAACTGAATTTTACTTTTTGACGGTCTTCCAACTCTTCCTTAGCTGCCTGTAACTGTTTCAGTTGTTCCTCCAGACGTCTTATCATTTCCTGGGCTTCATTCAATTTCGCTTGTCGCCTGTCCATCTCCTCAGCCATGTTCCTCAACCGCTCTTCATACTCTTGCTGTTTTTTCTCGGCACGTTCTCTTGCTGCAATCTCCAGTTGCAGTTTTTCACGCTGCTGCTGCTTTGCTACTTTCTCATCGCGAGCTTGTGCCTAATATATGTATAATACAATTTGATAAAATTTGATTTAATACGACATAATTGAAACAACAATTATATTCAAATAAGCGGTACCCATTAGTTGAAATTAATTACATAGATGGGTGTATAAAACGTATAGAAAATAACTTGCCTTCATTTGTTGGACATCAATAGTATCTGGTTTTCGTCGTCGCATGTATAATTCATGGTTGCCCATGCAAAGTGCCAAAATTCTCTTGTTAATTTTGACCCTTGCCGCAAAGAAAACGAAATCCGGAGCTTTTTTGTCGATAGGCTTTATTATGAATTTTTTATCATTAAACGAAATGTTCCTGATTTCAGACCATGGGAAACCTATTTTAGGCGTTAACTTGTCATCTTTCTCGTAAATATTCAGCCCTAACGCATCGACACCGAGCCAAAGCTCGGTTCCTTTTTTATTACGGATTTCAAAATAATTGACACCATACATTTCAAGATCCTAATATAAAATGTATCAACATTAACATTATAATTGCACAGAATATGATGATAAGGATAGTGAATTTTCTATGAGTAATAAAAACACTCAATTGATATACCTGTGCAATTTTCAGATATTCCATCATCGCGTCCTCGCGTAGCATCCCACGATGCTCCTGCCACCAAGTCGTTATAGAGGTTTCCCATTCTTCCTTACTCATTTTATGCTGATCCATAACTCTTTGCGGCAATAAACGATCGTTAGCCAAATAGCCAGGCGTATGAAGCGATTTTTGGAAATCACCGTGTCTCGCTTGCACGGCATACGAGGCCAGGAGAACAGAAGTCTCCGGCGGGCAATATATCTCATCAGTAAGAATAGCATTTTTAACCTGCAATGGTAAATACGAATATGTAATTCCAATACTTTCATTCGTATATTATCATCATGTGCGACATGATCAGTTATTTGAGAATGTACGCATGCATACAATATATAAGATATGTTCACCTGCAAATAAAAAAGGCGGAGAGTGATTTCTTGAATGAGTTCTTCCGCTACATCCTCAGGATAAAATTTGGCACGGAATTTAAATTGCAATGGGTTTTCTTTCTTAACTTCCTGGCTCATGACCTGAAAATTGAATGAGCACAAATTATCAGATGTATCATGTACATGCCGCGTAATTTATTACCGCGATACTACATAGCTCACATGGAGAATTAGGTTCAATTAGTTCAATTAGTATCCTCGATATTGGTTTCGATCCCAAGTTACATTGGATTATACAGACATATTTTAAATGGATCTGGGATTTTTTTTCCATTGAGTTCAAAACATAGTAATACAAATTGAGCTAACGTGTTTTGGAAAGCAAATCACGGTACTAGCTTCCAGTTTTCATCATTTTCCAATGAATTTTTAGCTGAATATGAATCACTCCAATATTAATACAGATAATATCACACATCCATCAAATTCTGCGACCATATATTTGTCATTAACGATGTTACAGCTATATAACAGAACGCAAAACCAATATCAATGAAATCCAACAATGACCACATCATCAATGATGGTTTTGTCAATCAGAAAACAATATCACGACGTTCATATAAAACAAATGCGTAGAGAATTGAAATAATTATTATCGAGCATAATTGCGATGTGGAAATACATCATCTTGAGTGAGTTACATGATCTGGATCAATACTAATTTTCACGGTAATATAAAGCTGCAGTAGATAATCTTCCACCGCATCACAATTTGGCTTGGTGATAGTTCGTGATTCTGATTCTTCATGCAGTTGGCTTATGTGAATAATACAAAATATTTTTTCATTAGCAAACCGAGCCTTGGCGTGTAGTTGCCAGAACTATTTGTGAAGGAGCTGTTTTCGTTTATGCAATGAACATAAGCAATGAAAAGAAGGCATGAATCAACGAAAATAAACATATGTATGAACATAATCAATACTAATGTTGTAAATTGCACGACATGGTTGACAATTTTGTGCTATTATGGTATTGTTCAATTGTAGACAAAGTTAATCCCGAATTGTTTTCATTGAAAGCATTCATACAGATGCTAAAAGTCGACAGAACAGATAATTCCGACCTTGGTTTGTTTTAATATTGCTACAATTCAGAATTATCGGACCAATAGTTTTGTGATGACCACATATTTCAATATAACATGGCAGACTGAATCTTACTAATTAACCACGTATAAATGACAGTTTGTAATTAATATAAACAAGCTCGTTGAGGGGCATACACAAATGAAAAGTTGAAGAAAATTTTTTCATGTCTCCGCTTTGTGGTATCGGCTAAACAATAAATCATGCTCACAAAAGAAATTTGCAGAGAATCTTAAAATAATTACTGATATATAGACACGTGTCCGAGAATCTTCGGCCAATGTGATTTGTGATAGTTTGTGCAACATTCAAGTCACGATAAAATGTGGTCGAAATTTTCGTTCAACTGTACCATCTGAGATATTTATGAAAGAGTACATGCTACACATACATAGGAAGAAAAGATAATAGGATTTGGTTGTGCACTCGAATCATTATTTAAAAAAACAGCGCTTACCCTAGACAAGAAGGAAACTCCGCTCTTCCAGTTGATCGCATGTTAGGTGGTATGCATTCAAAATAATAGAAAAATGAAGTCAATGTTAAAGGTATGGCCAAGTGGGTGTTATCCAGTATTAAAAAAAATTGAAACCCCTTCGTGAAAGAGTGACACTTCTTTTCTGTTATTTATGATATTGAATATATAACTATTGCGGTTGTCAAGAGCGTCTCGATAAAATGATTTATCGTGCCGAAGCCAGGGACGATGGCAGATTGTACATTGAATGTACTCGAAGATATGTTATCAATTCATGGCCAATTTATACAAAAAAAAACTTCAAATGTGAAAACTCCCTCGCACCTATTACATAGTATGCCGTAATGCACTCTGAATGACATTGAATTTATATTTCCACTTATAAGTGTAGTACTATCCATTCTCCACATAGCAATCAATTCGATAGTTACGTTCGTGTTATATTATGCAAAGAGCTTCGTTCCTATTGATAATGAACACGATTGAATTTGCTGTTGCCTTCTCTCGAATATATACGGTTCCTTTTTTGATATTCAATATATATTTTTTGTTTGTGCTTTTCAAATGACAGATGACTCCTATATCGTAGAACTGACATCAAAAAAGTAACCGAACACGACATGGAGCACGAAAACGAGTTTGCGCCCCAACTATAGGAAAACTGCGGTACATTTATGATCCTGTTAGTAGGCCAGTGCCGTTACTACGTGGCCAATGCTGACTTCAACATTAATTGAAGAAGTGAGAGAAAGATATGAAAATCGGAAACAGTTGGAGTGTATGGGTATAGATATAAAAATTGGGGGGGGGGGGGGGGGGGGGGGCACGAAGGAAGTTTTTATCGCGCTGCCTGCGTATCGATGAAAAATAAAAATACGTTGAAATTGTAATAGCCCTTTATTATAGAGCACAAGATTTGATATATTAGACTCCACGACGACTCTTGTGCGAATCTCGTAGGTGAGACGTGGGAGGCGACTGAAAATGCGCACCGAAACTGTACATACTTTTTTATTGCAATGATTCCGCTGAGGTTAAAAACAAAAGAAAAATATATATATATATATAGTGTCAGTACATGGTCTTTTTGGTGAACCACCGATCCTGATTTAGAATATTCCGGGGAAATCCCTTAAACGAATCAAACAACATAGACATGAATGAATGTATGTTTAAAAATCGATTCACCAGTTTCTCCACGTCTATTCGATGATGTACAAACGTTGAAGTACAGTAATTGTCAATATATCAATAACATATCAAATACAAGATGGATAGATTCCCACACACGATTATATTGTTTGAATTCCTCATGGTAAACGTGTATATCAACTTAAAAAATTCATCGGAAATCTATTTTAATTCTTGAAGAGATGATTTTTCAATATTCATTCATTATGTGTTGGTTCAACAGTTTATTTGTTTGTAATTCTGATCCATTTACAAGTCGCTTTTGCCACTCACCAATAAGACTATGCATGATCGCAACTGAATCAATAGTTCTGCTCTATGAATATTTAATGATAGATTTTGTGAATTTTCGTTCCTCCATGTTTAAAAGTGTTTAGTCTTTGAAATATTTGTGCACAAAAGGAAATTAGGCAGGGAAATCGGTCGAATGGCTATTGATATCTACTTTTGACCAGCATATTAGATAACCGATCGGATAAAATGTGTCAAATGGTCAAAATCATATTGACAAATTAAAAGGGTCATTATTATTTATCTGTATTTTTTTGTCTAATGCGGGAAGATTTTTTATTTAATAATTTTCCCCCGGTTATATATTTCTATGCACATGTATATAGATTTTGTTTCATTATTTTGTTTCTTTTTTAGATGAACTGATAAAGGAGCGCATTCGGAGCACATTCCGATCGGTTTTTCAACATACTGGTCGAAAGTAGATATCAATAGCTATTGAAATCCTGCCCATATTCCATTTGCGAACAAATGTTGATGTATATGTTTGTCGCGAAATAAATTCAAATATGTAACAGCGGGTAGAATTGATTCACCTGGTATTTGAAATGGCCTATGTTATCGATATTTGATCAATAGTTTTACTTTAACGTTTGTACACCGCCGAAACATTCTTAAGCTTGGATGTTGCCATGTGCAATACAGTTTCGTCAAATGATAGATTCATATATACGAAGAATACGAAATATTCCATATCATAAAATTGATGGGGAAGAAAAAATCTTATAGGGATTGAACGCTGATCGTCTTATCGACGACCAAAAGTTTTAGCACTGTGGCTGTGTAGTCCGATAGATGCCATTCCATTGAAGTTATATTGTGTAGTACTGCTTGGCCGTATACCTGGCTAAACCCAGGTATACGGCCAAGTTTATGGCACTGAGCACACTGACTTCCTTGAGAGCGCAAAGAACGCAGTTCGGCTATCTCTGAGCTATTTGCTCGGTACCTATGTACTGACTCCTAAAATCCCCCTCCGTCACAAAACCTGAAACCCAAGAAATGCTGGCCCTCCTACTGCGCCTCATTATCGTAGATTCTGACCATCTCTGGTGTAGTTCGTTAGATTCCAATGCATTGAAGTTATATTTGAGTTCTGAGCCGATTTGTGAGTGAGGCTTACTTATCGGATAGCCTTCGTATTTGGTGTGCAGTACTGCGGGCCGGACACCTGGCCAAAGCCAAGGTATACGGCCAAGCTTGTGGCAGTAGACACATGGCACCCCCTGGGAGCGCACCGAGAGTGTCAACCGCGCTATTCGAGCATCCCTGATCTACAGGCACGGAAAAATGTTATCGCACGACAATTGACCTCCTCGACAGCATTTCGTAAAACCAGTGGAGAATATAACGAGTGTATTGAGTACTTATGAACAACATTGTGTATGAAAGTGAGATCGCAATATTGTGATAAGGCACAAAAGCATAATGACAATATAATGATCGAATGTTTATCTATTGTTGAGATTATTTATTTTATTATAGAAATATTGAGAAGTATGTAAATTGGTCAAACAGTTAGTATGCTATTGCACATAGGCAAATGACGACAAAATTTATACACAGTCCGAAAAATCCGCTTATTTGGATTGAAAATGAATACATCTCTACCATATGACAAATACATTGACTTCTTTCCCTTCCCTGCATAAAATTAAAATTGTTTGCTCAGGGTGAAGATCTGATGGGGATGGGATAAAATATCCCTAGATCAATTCGGCTACTTCCATGTCAAAGTATCAGTGAACTTAAAAAAAAACAAAGGCATGTACAACTTCTTTAAATTTCCTCTCCCAATCACGAAAGACATCTGGATACTGAAGTTACATCTCATATACTGCCATACGATATGAAGAGGATATTTGATTATTCATTTCTTTCAGTTTTCTAAAGATCTCTTACCAGCTCGCCATTATACTCGTCGTCGTCTGATTCGGAATCCGAGTAACCCTTTAGCTGTCGAACTTTCCTCTTTACCTGCTTTTTCACCACTTTCGTTACAATACTCTCCGGCTGCATGCAACAAATTCCATTTTGAAGAACATTTCACATTGTGATTAAGGATTGAATTAGTGCCAGGGTTAGAATACGATTTTGACGTCCCATTCGATTTTTAGCGCATATTTGAGATAGCTTCATAACCTCACGCAATGCAAAATAATCATCTCAGGATGTATGTTGTCTAGGATAAATAATTTGACGACTGTATAGAATGTTCAACCCAGACACCGATTGCTAAGCGCTAAGCAAGCCGAGTCCTTCATTTTGCTGGCGGGTGGCTGCCGCCTAAGTATTCCGACCCCCCTGAATCAGAATTCGTAATAAAAAAATGAGAATTGCTCCCCGGGTCTTGTCCAAACGATAATTGTTTACAAAGAATTTCGAAAATTACTGTGTTACTGTTTTGTCCCAATAGTATGAGATAAAAGAAATCTGAAATGCTCTACAGAATTGTGCTCAAATGGTAAAAACTTGAGTTATGAGTTATTGACAATTTTCTAGTTGTTCACTTCAGCACAGTTCAACTGAACGCTGGCTGCCAACCAAACCAAACAACTAGGGAGTTTAAAGAATTCATAGGGAGAAATTCCAACATTTTAGAGAACAAGTTTATGATGCATTTTTGATTGTATTTGTTGCCTTGTATTAGAAAATGAGATATGAAAAAATCGTTTTCAAAATTTTTCGAGGGCCATCATTGCCCAGACCAAACCCAAACACAGTCTTAAACTTTTGACCACTGATTCTTATTCAGGGAATGAGATTACATGAGGATTACTCACTTTTCCTCTAGATATCAAAATTCCCACAGGCAATAGGACGAGCTCCGAAAATAATACAAACCGGTGTCTGCAGCAGGGGGACCATCGCTACATGAAGCGCACAAGTTAGTTGTCGAACGGCCGTCCTCCCGAATCGACAAAATAACATTCACTTTACTTGAATGCGTTACCGATAATGTAGCACGGTAAATTTCAATGCTCATATCTCATACATAGTAAATATCGCTGTTTCCATGTTCACGACTATTTTTCATCAACAGTATCAGTTCCGCCATTATATGTGAATGACTCCATTAACGTTTGATACCATTACAGAATAGCAGCTATTTTAATCCATGACACAGGCGTTATTATTTTTCAAAGTATACAATATCAAGTAATCGAAGCTATCAAATTTTTACGTTGCCTTCTGGTAGTAGCTACAATTTTATCTTCGTCGTGTATGGTTGTCGCAATGTCACTCGTTTCAAACATATTGCATCAAAACTACTCATATTTTTGATTCACAATTTTGAGGATAATAGCCATAACACACAAATTTTTTTTTCAAGTGTTTCGAGGAGTTAGGTACATGAGCATCATACGGACACCTTCTATGGAATTGTACTCATAAATGGAATAAATATGACGAGAAGTATTCGTGGCAATATGAGTTTTCGAATAAGCTATTAATACAGTCAAGCTCCTGTACACCGTTGTCAGATCGGCACTACCCGCCTCCTCCATGTCTCTCATTTGAGGAAAAATTATTCCATTATCAGCGTTAAAGTGATGATACCAGTGATGGATACTGTGTCCTTCCTAATTTATGCGTATGAAAAAAAAAAAGGATTTTTGCTCCAGGAATCCAAACCTTATTACTGAATGACCGTATTACCGAATGACTTTCCCTATGGTAAAAATGTGTATCCTTACGGCGAGAATTCTAGTTTAACCCCAGCAAGAATACCGAGATTGCGTACAATGCTAAAACCTCAACTTATGTGGCTATACCATACGTTCTGATATCATAGCTTTCATTCTCATACTATAGCAAGTCGTAACTTTTCCCGCGTGTTTTGCTGTGTATGTCATCCAGATGTGTCTCTACATAAATAAGGTGACGTTATGCGGTGTTTTAATTTCAATAATGGTATTTTCACTACAGCAATACCAAGTTTTGCTGTGGTAAATATACGTATTCTTCTATTGAGGAAATTTTGGTATTCATATATTAGAATACCAGTGTTGCTACAAGAGCAAAAAATATTTCGGGAGGACAACTACAGTTTTTTTTTTAATGTATGTATATTAAGACTGTTGTGTTATAAACAAAATCTTAATAAACTAGTTCCAAGTGCAAAATTTACAATTACAACATGATCTCTAATGTAAATTCTAAGAATAAACACTCCCATTTCGTCACCAGTAGTGGACAACCAATTTCAAATTATTGATAGTCTCCAGTAATCGGAATTGAAGAAAGAACAGTCATATGAGTAATCATCCGCCATTTCGTTCCCGATGACTATATTCTGTGACTCTCAAGAAAGTAAGGAATAAAACTAAACAAAAGATAATGTCGTTGAATATATGAGTTATAGAGGTTCTTAGCACGTTAGTTCTCAGCTGGCCTGTAATTTCTATATTTTTATCGTGTTCATATGGAGATAAAGGAGAAAACTAAAAGCCAAGAGAATTACATATAACAAATAATTTTCAATTCAATTAGGTGAATTTTGATAAAATGAAAGGCGGTATTGATATGAATCATTTACTTCATCGATGTACCATAAATTCATCAAGCAGGCTTACTTCAAAGAGAAATGCACGTTCAGTTTGCGGTAATGCTTATAGATTATAGTCTAAAATCATTAATCATAATATCTTAAGCCAATTTCGCACATTACTACTAATATTTTCCCCATCGGAAACGAATAGGTACAAACATTTACCTAGTATTTTTCCTATTAAATTTTTCCACCCCGTAACCGCCAAAAAAGTGATGGATTTGAACATAAAGCTGGAAGCCCACCGAAAAACGAAACGTAATTTTGAAAACATGATTGCACCGAATCAATACATCGATTCCTTTCATTCCTATACGTTCAATAGTTTAAATACAAATACACTTATAAACACACGTGACAGGAGTGACCATATTCACTGGTAACCTCACTCGCAAACCACACGTGATCAATTGACGCCTTTTTTCAGCGAAACTACCAAACCTCACAGTCCGCTGAAACTTTATTATTATCGCTCCAGTGTCACCCTGTCAGCAGAAGACGCGACGTTTTGGCGCGGAATTTTCGAATCCATATTTTGTTAGAGAAGCGACCATCAACTGGCGCGACAAGGAAAGACGATGGTTTTTTTCATAAAAAAGATTGTTTTTATAACGATTCTACAAAAAGAATTTCATAAAATGTTCATATTCCATGATGAAGTGGAAATAATAATGTAGGACTCATCGTTGGGAAGATAAATACGAGAGTATATAGTAAAATAATGGTGCGACAAGGGCCGGAAAGTGACACTCACGGCATCTCTAGGTTCTTAAAAGACCAATCAAGTTCGCGTCATAAATTAAATAAAAGTATAGACCGTCATGGCGGACTTTCGCTACCGCGGACTCAAAATTTAGAACACTATGTAGTTCTTATATTGATAAGTAATAGTTAGGGAGTTATTATTATAGGTCATGAATAAAGTGTAGGTCAGTATAGGTCATTAACAGGCGTCCAGTTAAACATTTGGTCGATAACTGGATCAAGTCGAGAATTAATATCCAGCAATAAAGAGCTAAATTCATTCAAACTCTATGTACGTTATTGATTATTGAGGTTGATGTATATTAGACATGGGGTAACGAAGCTAACGATTCGGTACAATACTAAAATTGTTTGATAGACCAGTGACCTTGATGAAAGTTTGCAAATGTATTAATTCTGGGCAGCATGAAGTAAACTTAAAAAATTAGTTCAATATGTCTCAACTTGGTATTCCATTTTTTTAATCTCAATTCGCACCCGTGTCAGAAAAAAAAATTATAGAAGTTGAGAAGTTAGCGCAATTATATCGTTTTCCAATGTTCATTTGGAAACGGTACGAATTAGAGTGAAATTGAATATGAACTCAATTCGCAGAGCACTGAATTCTATATGAATAATCCGCGACAGCGTATGTCTACAGTTGTTTATTTTTCTCAACGTCATATCTTTGAAACATCGATTCAGATACTGGAACAATCTTACCCGAGTGAATGGCGTCTAGACTTGGCAATGATGAATTATAAATTTAACACCGTGGTGTTATTTCTTCACACTTGTACAAGACAGGGCTCAGCATTATCATATAATAATAAGACCAACAAATACTATTGGAGTCTAATATCGTTCTATAATAAACCTTCGCATTTTTCCATGCGGTATTATTTAGACTCTTGCACGCCTCACTTGCTTTTCGCAACCGTGAAAATTGAATGACATCTCTAGTCTGTCTCGAGACTAATGAGTTTCGAGGAAAGGAATGTATCTAACCACTCTTTCTCTTAGTGAATCGTGATTTTTCTGTGAGCTAATAAAGTAATCTCATAAATTGTCGAAAATAATGAATAATTATCAAATAATACATTTATAACAATGTGAATGATAGAAACTGTACAATGAATTGCATAATTAATGTCTTTAGGGCGTCTGAGTGGCAATTGAAATGTTATATAATCGCTATATCATCGAGAGTCTATGCACTGCTAAAGCTGCGAGAAAGAAGATACTATACGGAATCAATATATATGTATATAATCCAATGATGAACTGCTTCTTTTTTTGAACCGGGGATAGTTCCAAGATACAATTGTTCCGCCAATAAATAGTAAGAGCATGAAACGTTTTTCCATGAAACTTCGGAAGATGGAGTTCGATCCCACGATCATCGACTAAAGAAAACAGTGAGATCACCACATGTTGTCTCTATATGTGGGGGCTCACCGTTCCCATGACATGAGAAGTTTGAACTTGTTGCGAAGGCTAACATTTGTGGATGTGTAGAAAAAAAAGTTGGTCTGTCGGCACAACCTTTCAGACGCAGCAGCTTTTCGTAAACTGCGGGAATACTCACATGAAAATGAGAATGGGATGGATAGATTATATCAACATTTTAATGAATATTCATATAACATCCATACTTATAATAATTTTATTCGAATTAATCTTCTGAGATAATTGAGAATACGCTGTCACCAACTTTTGCAACCCATGTTGTGATAGCAACGTGATATAAGAAATTACCCGCAACTGTTTATTCTGTTACCAGAAATTAAGCACAAAGAATAATGCGATTTTCCATTAGATACATGGGGATTGATAGTTCTATCGAAGCAGCTATTATATATACATTTTGATGAATCTTGAATTCTTCTGGTATAACCATAACGAACACTTGTTTCGGTAAAAATAGGGGAGAGTGCGGAGTAAATAGGTATGACTGAACCACTTAGATCACATGTGATGTAGCGAACGTTATGTATGTCCTTATAGTGGGGATAGCCTCGATGGTAGTCTCAGATTCTTCCAGATCGTTCAATGGCGCGGACGGTTGAGGCGTGTCAAGGCTACACAAGTTATCATGACCAAATTGGCTCCCGAAGTGAAAAATCGCATAATCAGTGTTCCAACGAAGAATCGAGACTGTTTTATTTGTGAGAAGAAAAAGTTAAAATTTTTGTGAACATGGACTAAATGGATATTAATTACACTATGGGTACTTTCTTTAACAGTACTGGAAAAAATATCAGCACAGTTTCGTCCAAGAACTACGCGAGAATAATAACTTGAATATATTGATTTAAAGTACAATATACTTATTGGCGGAAATTACACCGGAAGGAATTGATGCAAAATGTTCTTCGTGTGCATTATACCAATAAGTACTAATGGATTCCATATTCTGGTTGCCACACCATTCACGTCTTTTTGAATATTAATAATATTATCTTCAACAGTCGGTTGGGCATAATGCATGGGAGGTAATACGAGATATTTCGCCAATACACGTTGATATCCTGAGTCAAATATTATAGACCCCATCATTGCCTTGACGGTGCACCAAATAACCCACACATAGTCTGTTTATTTCATCTTTAACTATTACTCATCCTACATACTAATTGGATGAAGAAAAAAAATAATTCACCTGATTTCTGAATATTTAATTCACTTTTGTTTAGTGTAATCACCAATAACAGGGGTATTTTACCTTCTTGTAGAGTTTGATCCACGTGAGATCACCTTTAATATCGGTGTACTGGAGTCCAAAGAACCACACTTCTCGTAATCCTATAGTCTTGACGACTTGGTCGAAGAGTTGCTTGCCGGTAGTTGCCTGCTGGATAGCAAACTCCAGCTCGGCGTCCATTGTTGTCACCCTCACGTTCATCTTCATCATTAATTAGTGTCAGTACGTGAAACAGAAAAAGAATCGAATGAAAACTATACGCAGAAAAATAAAATGACACAATGAAAAAACGTTCGGTATAGAAGTAATTGTCAGCACATTGGAGCAATTGAATATCGGATCGTGTCTAGTTTGACTGAAAAAAACCTGTACTGGCATGTTAAACTATGAACTCCGCAATTATTCCAGTTGAAAATCATTGCGTTCAAGTAATGCGTGACTAATGAAATGACGATACATAATTATATTTATAATATTCCATGTAATAATAATATGGATGTGGATTGTGCCAATACAAAGTATCATCGGTATCTGATATACACCGCATTCACAATATTGGATAACAACCTTTCTTGTCAATTGCAATTACGAATTATATAACTTTGCACAAATTTCGTTAAAACTGAGTGCACAATTTTCTTCACATACGCTTGGATGCACGAGATATATATCAATGAAATATAGCTGCCGAAATCAATCAACGATATTGACAGCCGCGCCTTACCATCTTTGAGCCAGCAACCATGGCAGTTCACGTTAACTGAATCCACTTATGGATAAGAAAAAAAAAAAAAAGAAAATCACTGAAACACCGCGTTGGCACAATGTGCTACACGTTAGGTAGAAATCATTCACGTAATTTGATATTTTCAATTATCCACCACTCAATCGCAGGAATTTCCATTTAATAATTACCCGACTTTTCTTTTTTTTTCATACAACGCGTTATTAGAACTTCCGCAACGACTGCTTGGCTCGACTTCACAACGAACCACCTGATAACGAAGCGAACAGTAGGCCAAAGTGGCAACAGGCAAGGAGCAACTGTCGTCGTTTACAGCAGTTTCGAGCTCTGCCGTTTGGAGTCACTGAGTGTAACCCCCACCATCCGCATTATGCCTGGATTCATTCATTCCAATCGGTTCCTATGCACGCACGCTGGTACGTGTAGAGTACATACATACACTATAGTACAGAACGCAGTGCGCGAGCAACTATTTCATTGGGTGTGTTTAGACTAACTCAATGTTGAGCAACGTTAAGCGGCGCTGCACAACGTTGAGAAGCGTTGAGTACAACTTCGTCTGGACACGTTTACAACGCATGCGTTCGCGTTGACTAGCGTTGAGGGGCGTCGAGCCGCGACGCCATATTGTTTCGTGTTTCCGCACTTGCGATCTCCGCACAACCGAAGAATGAAGTTAGATTTGCCTTGTGCTGAGTAGACGTGTCCAGCCTAAATGTCTTAACACTGATTGCTAATTATCCCTACCAAACTCTGTTAGCTGGTCGCCATTTGTAATGAGTTGCGTGGTCAACGTTGAGTTAGTCTAAACACACCCATTATTCTTTCATTCTAAACCATGGGTCAGCGGAATAGGGAACTAGCGAAACTGAAACGAGAGATGAGACCTGTAAAACTACATTTGATGAATGCATACTGGTTTTCAAATCAATAGCCAGTTCGAGCGACTACGAATTCTGTATATCTATTGGATTGGGAGATCAAGTTCGGAAGACAAACCGCGCGATTCTCATTGATTCGTGTTTGTTCATTACATACTCCTCGAAGCGTAGCACAGATACGCTCTCTCCCCTGAAATTTCTGCCACAAAAACCAACCTAATTGAATAGATTCATGCATATGTCAATGGATGAATAAAAATAATCGATTGCCATCGCTAGTCCATGATTTTCGATAAAGTTAGATGGACAATAATATGACAGCAAGTCGATACTTGGGATGACTCTCGGCAGTCGGTAAAATAAATTACTCGAAATATATAACTAGCAAAAATAATCGCGGAAAAGGTAACCCGTGCAAAAGTAAATAATGAGATGTTTTTTCCGAAATATCATGAATTTTGAAAATTCCAATTTCGGTGGAAAATTCTATCATACCATATTTGTAGTGCTACAGGTTCATTCATGTTTTTTCACCGTGACATTTTTTCCGGTATCATGTTTACTAGTATTTATATTTGAACTCATATAGCATGAGCAATCTGAAGCTAATAAAAAATAATACTTACGGGCTTCGGCATCCTGGCGTATTAGATTCCTTGTAGTACGTATGTTTGACTGCCTGTAACCGGTTAAGCTTGGTTTTAAATCTTGTGGAAATTTCTGAACAATACGTGGATGAGACCTTCTCATGAGACATAACTTTATATTAGATAGCATATGATAAACAAAAACATGAATGAGATATTGGATTAGTTCATAGTGAACCGAGTTGCGTCAAAGTTATCTAATGCTGTTACACTCAATACAAAATGCTTTTCACTGGGACGATTAACTCTGACACAACTCGATTCAGAGGACACTAAACCATCATAGGTTTTCTTAGTCTTCGTTATTGGCAAAACGTGCATTTATCAGATGATTTCATTGAATTGGCGATATCATTATGAGTATGTAATAACTATTGGTGATTTCCATCGGATACAAATTATAGCTATATTAACCGGTTATTCCAAAGACGAATCAAAATATAACATTATGAATTAACATTTCTGCATATACTAAATTGATAATCCTCAAGATAATTCTCACATTAGAGTCCCAAATACGTTTCTCAGTGAACACAAATTGTAACAATTATACCAACTGCAAATGAAAAGTAGTGTGACTGTTGTTACATATACCCTCCTGAGACCCGAGACTCATAGACCAAAGAAAATTGAAAACTGTTTCCGATAGTTTATTGCAACCCAATAAACACAAATATGAAGCACAAAAGAGTACCATACTCTTACAAAAGTTGTACCACTGCTGATCCTGGGGGTTTCTAGAGGATATTCGTATATTACGTTCATATAATCTGTTAGTGATGTAACATAATAACCGTTAGTAAGCTCCAAAAATGGATATTTGTTGCGTCGAATTGTGACATGTGTAACACCACATTTACTATATCTACATGTACGTCCAGGGTAGATCAGAATGATGCTTTTATGTAATATTACACGATGACATATAAAATGGTCGAAATCGTATATTACAGACAAATCATATCTGCAACAAAACAATCTCATAGCATGTGTTGATATTGCAGATTTTCAATTCCTCTACACAATGAGACAATATCTCGGTGAATCTTGGCACATGAATACAATATAATAGTAATGTGGAAAAAAAATTTACACGTATTTTATCGATGATTTTCTTTCAGGAATACAGGGAATAAATTAGTTTCGATATTGAAAACATTGATTATTCGCTCTGGATTTGGTAATTTTCGTTTCTCTAAACTTACATATGGTCCAAATACCCAGTCAAAAAGTTTTCGCATTACATCACCGTGGGGATAGGGAGGTTGATGAATTGATGCTTTGCGTATGATGTATTGAATTCAAAAATAAGAATCACGCGTGATTAAGAGTAAAGGAAAAATACAGGAACGGGGATGTGAACAAATTTGGAACGGGTTGCAATCTTAAGAGGTTGTTTAGAATGATGCACATAAATTAAGAAGTAATTATTATCCGCCACAAATCTTGTACGTCTATTTTTTATAAACAAAAAACGTAGTCCGGCGACTGCTCCAATAAATGGCTCTAAAATAGAAACTGACAATCGTATCGAGTTGGTTGAGTGTTTGTTCTGAAGAGAATAAATCATAGAAACCGTGGGCCTAATTTCGAAATCAAGCATCAAAAACTCTTGAAGTTACAAGTCTTTAAAGTAAAAACCGTTAATTCATAAACAATTAGCCATAGCAATGACAATCTTTAATTTTTTTGTACATATTTTTTTTCGAACATATTGTTTTTTTTTTTTTTTTTTTTTCAAGAATGTTATACTCACGTTGTGATTTTTTTCGAGCAGGTAGTCAATGTAAATTCATTTATCACGAATTTCCATAGTCACCTTCTTACATGAACATTATAATGTTATTATACGACATCTATGAACAGATGTTGGTAATGTCAACTGACATGTTAGTTATTTGTAACCATTATGCAACCATACTTGTTGCATTGAATTCGATTATTACCACCTCGCATTTTGATAACTGAATTTCAACTTGATAGAGAAGTGCACTTAAGTAATGGATAGTAATGTGTCAAATTTCAAACAAATGTGAAGTGCGTAGAAGGAGTTCATGTTTGATAATGGTTGGTCGTTTTTATAACAACGTAGCTCCGAGTTGAATGAAGGATGTGTCTAGCACACAATTATGAGTGGGAAATATTACATAAACGAACCCACAAACAGTAACAACTTTTGAGTTACATCATTTCAAACGTTGTGGAAATATCGATGGAATCGCATGAAATTTCCTTTTCTCACGAGTTTTGTCAGCACAATTTTTCCAAAAGGACCTATACACATATACCCACCGGTCACCCAAATTCAGATTATGATAAACATCTGGTAAATTGAACTTTACATTATTATTAAGGACGTCGGATCATTTCGCAACTCAAAAGATTAAAATCTGAAAAATTACCAGCCAAATGTTGACCCTATTACGAATTTACAAAAAATGTTTTTTTTCTTATTCACCGTATGCACGAAGAGAAAAGAATGGTGAAAATTGCCATCTGTCACAGTACTCTCGTTGTAACTTGCTTGTTTGGCTAATTTTATACATGAATACGTGACAAAATAACAATCGGAAAATCGAATTTAATTTCCAGTTCAAGAATTTATACCATACAAAACCGTAATTTTTCAGGTCTGAACGATTTTTATCTTCTGTCAAAATACAACTCGATTACCATGCTGAACGGTACTTTTTCGCAGAATTTGTCTGTAATGTTTACTCTTTTTTTCTCTCCGTGTGGTTGGCGAGATATTAATGTTTTAATGATATTATTTTACACGCGCGACGTAATGTTAAGTCACTGCGGGCAATTCATAAAAATGCATGAGCCAAAGATTTAATTATAAAATACCAATAGATGTGTAGGCTAGATTTTTCGCTGCATCACTGCGACTTCAAAAGCGAATTTAACTGTATAATTGTCGCCAAATCAATCAATATATTCCGTAGGTTCAATAAATTCCAGGCTTGTGATTTTTTGACTAGAGACCTGGCAACAGCGCGTACTTATCTACTTACTGAACAATCATACTGACTGGAAACATAATTAATAAGAGTAGCTCACCGCAAAGCTGTGAGAATTTCCGGTCCTGCGAATAGGCACTACAGGGCACTGGCGTTACCGCTGTTATCGCCCGACTCGGTTTCGCCTTTCATTTAATTATTACTAAGCTTTCAAACAACGACACAAAATATTACCATGACTTTGCTTAATAATAATTTCAAAATGAAAATGTGACAAAAAAATCTGAGGATCCATAAAGTTTGGAATGCTGGATCATGCCAAAAGGGTTCCTTAAAAAAGTAGCTACGGCGCCTAATGCATAAGGATAGGATATTCTCCCACCCTTACCATACAACGTCCTTAATGTCATGCCTATTATGCGCATTCCTGTCCCTGAAGTTCAGACAGCCCTTGATGGGTTTTTTATGATAAAACTAAGTGCATCCACGCCTTGTAATGAGGCTGCATTCTTATTTTGATGGATCGCGAGAAAAGGAGAAGTTATCATGTATACACAATGAAAATGAAACTGTAGGCAATCGTAGGCTCAATCTGAAATATATGTAGAATTAAAATAATAATAGTATTTTCCATTGGACATTAAATATTAGTGTGCACGGGGTGTGACTTAAATTTTGAAAAATGCTATACAGACTATTTTCTCTCAAGTTTTCTTCTGGTACATGACTAGTTTCCAAGTTCAGTCCGTCATGATACTACATCCACCACTATTCATCGATAAAAAAAATTTCGAGTTTGCATGCTGTATGTGAAGTCACAAATCTATGGATCTATCAGTTCTAGAAAGTCGGAGTAGGGCCCAATTCACATGCTGTAGTGTTCAGTTTGAGAAGAACTATGTCAAGAACATAGTTGCAGTTGGAAAGAGTAAATAAAAATCTCATATCGAGATAAAGTGAAATTTTATGAGATTCTAACGATCTACCGAAGTGTGTTGGAAGGCGTTACATCTCCAAAACTATGGGAGGAAAAGAGTTTGTTCATATAACCTCGAAAGGCCTACTTTGCTTTATGAAGGACAGAATTACATAGAGAAGAAAAAGCTTGGGTCTCACGCGGATAACACTGTGCTGAAAAAACCATCTAGATATATTTTTAACTGAGTTTTCCAAGTAGACTTTTTATTGTTAGTTGTTAAAGGCACAACATCAGGGAATAACACCTTTCTGAACGCTGATTGGGTTGATACTACTTGCATTTTCATTTCACATCTCACACATATTTATTTCACACCGAATATATCTTCTCACAGAGAATAATTTCATCAGGAGTTATTGGTGAATTGCAGCGTTCTTCAAGCACACTGCGAGTTGATCTGAGTCTTGATCCATTTTCTCCCAGTTAACTTGTCTTTGGAATAGGAAACGAAAAGAACAGATGTACGTATGTGTGTTATTGAAATAACTGTAAATACTGTTTCATATCAGGAGCTATTAACGAACATTCCAAGTCTTCCAGTAATTGCAAATGATTTTTGATTCATGAATGACTTGATGCGCAATCCCTCGATAAGCTAGTCCAGAAGCACACTGAGGCTATATATAACATGTTATTCAAACATAAACAGGTAAACTATGCTTTGAGATGAAATAAGCTACAAATCATAGGCACATTGTATGTTTGAATATGGTAAACGGTCAATATAGGGAAATATTAAGATACCTTCAATGCACTCAAGTACGTTGAGACGATTCGAATATTCAGCCTAATAAAAATGATGTCTGGGAAAAAATAATTTAGATCAACATCAAATTACAAATGAGTTCTTTTTTTTTCTAGTAACAATGTCTTTCTTGATATAATATCAATTATAGATATGAAGTAGTTTCGAAATAGAAGACGAATAACCATGTGCGTCAAAAATATCCAGCACCCAATTTATTTTTGATGAATTACAAATATTTCTATTCGCGACTAACGGTTTTATAAGAAAATAACTCGAATTATAATTTCAAGACACATCTCAACTCTCGCTCATACTATTTCGATTGATGGTTTGTAGAAAAATGCTAGGAACTGTTGCAGAATCGGGTTTCCCGGCAAAAAATTGTACTTTCATGTCAGGTGAAAAACACATGACATCCGTTATTTGAGGCGTTTTGTTGTACCTATCGAAAATCTTTATTACCCTTAACCATTTTGCGTTAATGAAGAACTTAGGTTATGGCAGTTTTGTCACTGGGCTTGCTTTCATGATTCCTAATGATGAACAGTGACAGTCCACAGGATATTTTATTTCTGAAATATTCAATCATCAGTAATTTGAATGCATTATTTCGATAATTCTAATTTGGAAATTACGCGATCAATAATTTTTCAGACATTGTGAAGTCAAGTGACGAAATATTCCACTTTCCGAATTATATGTTATGAATTTGATCAGTCGAACAACGAAAAACATGCGCGGATTGATTTAAACGATAGTATTATCATTATACGATTCTATCCAGTATTCCATTCACACTCATGACTTTTTATCGGATATTATATGGACTCGAATTCAAGTGAAATCCTAGGGAATCATACTCAATGATTGATCAATGATTCCGCACATTCTGATAATCATATCACTATAACGTAGGCAAAACAAAGGATGATTCAATACGCCAAAAGCGTCCGGTAATTATAGAAAGTAACATTTTTGTTATTGGGGTACAAGAATTTGAACCCCACCATAGACAGACTCCTGTGACTTATTGGATACATTTTCCAAGGTCGTGTCATACAAAGCAATAATCGAATGCGGTTATCGTTGACAAAATGAATCTAATATTAGTCTTGTTCAACAAATTATTCCAGGGGGCATTTTACATGTCTTACCTTGTCTATTACGTCTAGCTCATATAGAAATTTTTCGTGCACGTGGACAATATATCAACAGTTGGCTGAAGTCGCACTCTTAACTACCGTACCCGCGGCGACAGGAAACCGTACAATCCACACCCAAAAACTTTGTCACGTTGAGCATGCACTGACACCTCATTGATAATGGCCGCCGGCCCCCACTTCGCTTCATTTTTTCTCCTAATCTGGGTTGGCAGTCACTGGAGGCGCTAAACGTTGTGCAGTATATTGCAGTATTAGCAGTAAGTTATTAGCCGGAGAAAATTAGCTATTCAATTAATAACTGTACCCAGTCGACTGTAAATCGTTTCCAGGTGGATGTTATATGATTTTCAACGTTTACGAGTTGATAAGCAAATTATAATTAACAAACTCAATGTTATGTTTTGCTTTAACAATACATGTAGTTACCCGGCCGTACATTATAATGATAACAACTATACTACACTTACGTGCATAGTGCATAGTACTCTCACAACCGCGAATTCAAAAAGATACGTTGTTCTTAGACTGCAGCAATTATAAGAAATACTGTTAAACATTTTTATAAATTAATTTACAATTTACGAACAATTTACAATCGATTGGGTAGAGTTATGTATGAAATAACTAATTTTGCCATATAACATACTGGTTGCAGTATTCTGAAGTCTTCCACCTAAATACGCTACCTACTGGCTTAAATATCAACTAACCCAAGCAAGTCGAACTTTTGACAGCTGAAGTATTATATATGCCAATCTCAGTTCCAGAGTTAAAAAAATAAGTATTGAAATGTATATTATAATTTATTCATCTGTTGATATAATAGAGAGAATATATTTGAACTAGGTTTTATTTGAAATATTTTCTCAATCATGGAATTTCCGCGCTCCACAAGAACAAAAGAATAAAACGTTTTGTTGTGTGTATGGGTGTACTAATAAAGATTGTCGAGATGATACAATTCGATCTTATAATTTTCCGACACCAAATACCAGTCTGGATAAAATTGAAAACAATTTCGGTCAAAAAGAATTAATAGACCGACGGACAATCACCTCAGAATTTTTTTTTTGTGTTCTTTATTCGAGGCCGCAAAGTTTTTTGGTTTTTTGAACAAAAAGCACTCATGTTGTGCTAATGGACTCGGCACATATTTCCCGAGCGCAGTTTCGCGGGGTTCACTCCAAATACATTTTCTGTTGGTGTAAGTGAAGATTGTTAATTCATCGAAACCATTTCTGAAGAAATTAAAAGTCAAGTAGAAAAGCAACATCTATACTGTAATTACTATTGCAAATTCATTTATTTGCTGTTATAAATTCACTCGTGAACAGAAAACTAATATGTTACAAAATAAGAGTGTTGCAACCACGTTTACATGTTTCACTTAAACCAGATTTCCACGAGCATCTTTCCAACCACTCATTCATCTTTCGAAATTTTTCCTATGATTTCATGTGGAGTATCAAGAGCGGTTCTCAGTTCTCTTTCATCGATATTTTTGGACATAACTTATAAAATTCTATAGGAACATTTGAGACATAATTATTTATCAAAGTGCAGTGTCGCTTTGTTAATTAATAATGAATACATCATCAATAATTGATATATAAATATGTAGGTTAAGATACCATACATATTTACGATGAATTTTTAGAAGCTTTCTGTTATTTTTCTCATTAATCAGTAAAGCGACATCGCACTTTAATGAATAACCATGCCCAAACATCCCTGTAAAATTTTATGAGTTTCGGAGCTGTTTTTTCATATTAATTCCTTGGACAAAGGTATGCCTAAAATGTCGATAAAACAGAACTGAGAACCGCTCTTAGAGATGTTGGCTTACAGGAATCTGTCATTTTATACACATTTTTACAGCTATCATTTGATGGCTGCAATTCACATTTAGGGCTGGGCTCTATGATCACAAGTCACTTTATTGATAGACTAAAAAAGATGGTTGAATATCTCATTGAATAATTAATTTTCACATGAAGATATTGTATCCGAAAAATAGAGAATTCGATTCCACATGTCGGCTGACCCAAGTTACGTATAGCAACTGATCCCAAGATTAAGATTATAGAAACATGATTTATGGCTAATTTCCCTAGGATTCACGAACAAAATGAATCACGCAAATGTGTGAGGGCACGGATTTGCAATCGCGTTTTCCATGGTTCACAAATCATATGTACCCTGAAAAGGGGTCAGCTGACATGTCAACTACTGTAGTGCAGAGGATAAAAGTACCTTATCATCGAAAAACACAAAAGCAAGACGTTAATTTCGACCGTTTCCGCCATGGAGCCTAGAGTAAAGGAGACCGAACGACATAGGAGAATCATGATAAATTTGGACCTTGAAATCGACGAAAAAGATATATGTTGGTTATAGTTCGGAATTCAGCCACATGCGCGCTTGTGTTGTCAGTATAGGATATGAAGTATGGCATTGCTGATGTCATGAAGTGAAGAGTATTCGTTATCGACGGCCGATTATTACTGAAATAAAAATACTTATGTCATTTAGTGTTTACGCGCCGCGACATATTATTTCATTATTTACGTGCAAAAAAGTATAGTGACCGGATTGTTCCACATTTTATAACAAATAGGTAAGAAAAAACGGTATTTTTGTTAATAGTATGTATAATTTTCAGTGTAATTAATAATATTTTAAATGTATTGCGATTGAAATTCGGGGATTGTGTAAAGTGAGGCTAGCGTTGATACTGTCACATACTAACAAAAAATTATAATAAATCAATGTTTTTTTCCACAGAGAGTTTCATCAGTATGGGGAGATACTGCTCGTTTAGAGAGTGTCGAACTGGACGCGACGCCGACAGGGCGAGATGTAAACGCTTGGGTTTACGGCAGTTGTCGGTTTTCAATGTTCCAAAGGTAAATCTCCCACTATATTTTTTTTTCGTCAAACAAGCATGATATCCTGTGTAAATATTTTCAATCTGTTTATTTTAAATGTTTTGTTAAGTATTTAATTTTTGTTTTGTTCACAGAATATGCTGCAACGATGGAACGAAGTCATCGGACAATGTCTCTCACAGACTGACTCAGTGTGTGAGTTACATTTCTCCGATGATGCGATCATCAGAGAAGACCGCATTCAGATGGCTGACGGTACGCTAGAGGTAATTCCTCGTATCCGGCATTCCTTAGTTGCAGGCGCTGTACCTGTTACAGCTCATAACCAGGTAACAGTAATAATAATTACATAATCATTCATTTTTATATGTCTTGATATAAAATCCATTAGGGTGACCCTTAGCAGGGTAATTTTCGAATTTTCATGCTCCCAGGGGCACAAACGTTTCCGAATTGATAAGAAAAATTCCCTGGAAAGTTGAGCTCTTAATACTGGGTGCAGAGATGAGTAGAGTAGTCTTGTTACGTCCCCGTATCATCTTTACAGCTGTTCTACCAACTGATACCTACCTTACCATAAGCGAAAGTACGACGATAAAATAGATTCATGTACAACCTACCTCACACACATTTTTTTCCATAAACTAATAAACTTATGTAGAAATACGAAATATACACATATATAGATCTACACTACATCTCAGAAAACACTACCAAGACCAAACTAGCAAACGAAGTTATAAATTCAAGTATATATGTAATTAACAGAAACTAAGAAGGAATACATATATAATTAACACAAACTAGTAAATATATTACAACCATCATTAATATAGTGTAGATCCATTAAGTAATTTAACATGAGTAACAATTGTAATAAATTACCAATATCATAAATCGCCAACCAATACCAACATAATTAATTCATAGGAAATTTATGCATAAATGACATCATTAACCAGTAACGTAAACTACTCATTTACACATAAATTACATCAACAAAATAATACAAATTGAGCATAAGTAATCTACACATAAACTAAAACGATAAGCGATAAGCAATATACTATAAAACAAGGGTGGAAATGAATCAACCCATGATAATAACGCTACCCATGCAGCTGAATCAATAAGTTCCCCTCGGAACGCATAGATTAATATAGGAAATAAGATAACAACACGCTTCTCGTGAGAACGCATAGATTAATATAGAAACTAAGATAACAATAAGTCTTCGAGAACGCATGTTTTATGAGAGAAAATAAGATAGCCAAGATTCCCAAGAGCCATTATCAAATTCTGAGAAACCGTGGGCCCACAAACAAAATCATGCTATTTGTGATTGGGGACTCATACCCAATCACGTAGCACCGATAAAAACTTGCGGGACCAGCGCAAAGACGCCTAACTCTATCACCCCCCTTTTTCCTATCAAATACGCGTCAATGAATACTATATAAGGTATTGCGCATAGGAAAACGCTCTCATTACCTTTTACTATTTCAATTCAAATTCGTCAAGACGCACTACTTTTTCGAGTCGACAAGATTCTGTGTCCCATCCAATCCATCCAGAATTAATTGATTAAAATTGAAGAACATCGGACTCGCGTTTCTTACTAAGAACATCCAAACTAAATCAGAAACTTCAGAAGAAACCAGTTATTAATATTTCAAATATAATCGCTCTTGAGAATTTTAGGCATAAGCCTACAGTATAAAATCAGAACATAAACTGAGAATAACACCAGTGTAAAACCAGTAAAACGAATAAAATACTAATTATAAATTACAACGTCGTCTTTGAGAATCTTCTTCAAATTCACCCGCGCATAGCGGGCTTGATCATCCGAACATATACCTATATATGTTAGAGTTGTGAGGGACAGACGGTAAGTGAAGAGAGTGACTAACTAAGACTCGCACCGACTAGTGGCATCCTGGTCAACATCGCCTCTATATTCACTTACAACTTGAAAAATACTCACGACCTGTCCCCGGGACGTAACAGTCTACTCATCTCGGCTGGGTGTGTTCAAGGCCCGGTTTTATGAAGGATAATCCCGATTAGCTAATCCTGACAAACAATGGCGGCTGAAATTAAGTTCTCCCACCTTAAGTCCCTTCTCCTATCGCCCCTGGTGCCCCTAATGACAATAAAAATATTATCACATAAATAAATGATTTATAAAAGTTTATTAAAACACTGCATTAGTAGGTGTGAATGAATGAACTTTGGAATTGTAAATGATTAATGAAAAATAACTTTATCAATTAATACCTCAAGAGTAAGAAATGAAAACATTAACAATAAATTCACAAATTAATGAATACAAAGAAGAAAATTGATGTCCAAAGCTAACATAACATGTATAAATATATATATATATATATATATATACTACAGAAACTTATAGATATTAAAAAAGTTATTTAAAAATAATCTTAAATCTGCTAATAAACTTCGAAGTAACAAGCTCAGAATTGTTTCAAGTACAAACGTACTTTAAAATTTGAATATAAAATAAATTATTGATAATATTAAAATAATATAGGTAACTGATATTTTATAAACTTAGAATTTATTATCAATAAACTATAAATCTTAGAAAAAACATATACAAGGTTTGAAATACGATTCTTTGCCTTTTGAATGTAGTAAAAAATATAAATGACTGGACCTTAAGTTAATAATTTCGCATTTTTACGATGCATCTTAACTCTATCTTTGGCTAATTGGTACCGTTTGTTTCACTACGTTCTCAATCGAGCATTTAATTGCAATATTTTTCATAACTACTTCAATCGACCTAACAACTTCTACATTTCACTACTTCCTTTCAGCTCACTTCATTTCTTTTCAAATAGCCAATTTCAGGTTTTACTCTGATTGCGATCAGCGCCATTCTGGAAATTTATTGAACTGTTATTTCATGCATTTTTATGGACACTTTTTCCACTGTAGACCCATAAAACAGACACTCCTCCTTATCTCTACCCTCCATAGATTAGCTAATCGGGATTATCCTTCATAAAACCAGCGCTACGCAGCAAAAGTCCCGACTTTGGACTGTACCGACTGCTGCTAAACGTGACTCATTTTGTCCAGTCCACAAACTTGCCGCTGCTGCAGCGATGGCAGCGACACGTCGCTGCAGAAGGAGCGAGCGCTGCGCACGCTGCGATGTCCACACCACGCTCATTAACTCTAAGATGTTTCGCTTTTCTATCAAAGTTTCTTATGGAAATAACACGGGAAATATTTTTTTCGATCTTTTGAATTTTATAACTCATTGATGAATTTACGTACTATCATCAAATAAAGATATTTTTCTAGGAAATTTAACGCTCTACAAGAAAGGTCTCCTATGATTTTTCGCTAAATGCACTAGTTCAAAAGTTATTCGAGGTTAAAGTTCGATTTCTTCAAAATCATCAATATTATGGAGTATAATTGCAAAATAAATGCTTATATGTTAAAATATATTATCTCTTTTTCGTAGGTACTTATTTCAGATCAATTATGTTATTTCATCACCTTCAAACCTCATTACAAAGTAAATAAAAATTAAAAATCATCCTTTTTGTTTAGTGATAGATGGCCTGAGTATCAAGCCCTGAAAACCACGAATATGTGGTTGATAAATTGAAGATTAATGTTATGAAAAGTTGCTCTCCAAAAGTTGATAATCAGTGAGTATACTGATGAAAAAAGTAAAAATGAATAAATTAATAGTTGAACTAATCGATATTTATCAATAATAATGAACAAAAAGAATGATTTTTAATTTTTATTTACTTCGCTATGTAATAAGGTTTGAAGGTGATGAAATAACATAATTGATCTGAAATAAAGTAACCTCCGAAAAAGAGATAATAAATTTTAACATATAAGCATGTGCAATTATACTTCATAATATTGATGATTCTAAAGGAATCGAACTTTAATCTCGAATAACTTTTGAACTAGTGCATTTAGCGGTGCATTTTTTCCTAGGGAACTATTCATGTTTCATGATTGTAAGTAAATTCATCAACAAGTTATAAAATTCTAAAGATCGAAAAAAATATTTCCCAGGTTATTTCCGTAAGAAACTTTGATAGAAAAGCGGAATATCTTAGAGTTAACATTAAGAGCTCAACTTTTCAGGGAATTTTTTTTCATCGTTTTGGAAACGTTTAAGTCCCTGGGAGCGTGAAAATTGGAAAAAGATCCAGCTAATAGTCCGTATATAGTCTGCAGTCAAAATGTAGTATAAATGAATCTTACTTCTTTGATAAATGTTATTCTAATGATGTAGGTCTAGTGCGCTGCCACTCCATAGCCAGTTCTATTTTACAAATGTTTTTCATATTTCAAATATAAGAACTGAACAGTTATTCTTTGAATCTTGTAATAAAATTAAATTAAATTAAAAATTGTTCATTCCAACAGGAAAACGTGGACCATTCGGAGGAGAACGTTCCCAGCAATGAAGCACCTGGACCGTCCGGCGAACGTGCACTCGTCAACTATGCTACAGTAATACAAACGGCTACAAGCTCCCGAGATGTGACTCCGAAAGAGGTAACCTTCTACGTGACTGAAAAATTACGAATAGTTATGATTTTTATGAGATATCGAGAGAATCTAGAAAAGAATGCGGAATATTATGATACTAAAGTAGGCCGATTTTCCCCAATATTCCGCTTGTTTCGCATTATTTCCATTTTCTCCTTTTTTCTCTGGGAACTTCCTATTATTTTCTAGCCTTTTCAATGAGTTTCAGTACAGCTTATCTTTCGAGAGAATCAGGGGGGGAATTTCTATTGTTTTTAAGCAGAACGCCAACGTCTGCACACAAAATTTTCGTATGAAAATGACACGATTATCTTATAAATTCCGAGTTGCGCATTTGAAAATGTTATTATTCGTATCTACGTATGTTAGTAAAATGTATTTCATAATATTTGAATTAATATTTTGGGATTATTACATATTAAAAAAGTGTGATTGATCTGGCAACATGGTACGGTGATGCGAGTTTGTTGTTTCGTAGTTGGCGACACTTAATCTCTCACTGCGAGTCCACCAGAGTCGACGTATTAGCAGCATATGTGTACTTATGTACATACATATATAATGTTTATTGTTTAAGCTACAAAATAATAGCAAATTATATTGGTTCTCTTGAAAAATATGTTTCATGTACAACTGCGCTACAGAGATGAATAATTCAAATATGCGCGCCATTTAGCGCTCATGCGATGTTGCCATACTTCATCTCTTCTTTTTGTCGGTGGGAGAAAAATTGATCATTTTTATTCACAAAAACATGAATATTCAATAAACGATGTGGACGAATCATTTCGTTTTTTGCTGACTTAATTGTTATAGTATTTTGAATGGTTCGGCAGTTCTTTACGAAAACCTTCGTAACGTCTTTTCATATTATTTCGTGCCCAAAACTGAAGTTAAGCGATAGCGTAGGCATCTCTCTATGTTAAAAACTGGCTTTTCACTTGTAAATTTTGTGAAAACGGTGTGGACAATCGTTTTAAAATTTTGAGGACACATGCAGAAAAGGTCAAAGAATCTACTGTGTAAATTTGATTCGAATGGTAACATTTTGTCACTTGTACTGAAACACCTTAAATACATTAGGAGAATTTTGGAGAAATGAGAAAAACTGTAAGAATTGAGTTTTTCCGTACAATTCTCAATTGTATTTTTCGAATTTCTCCGTTATTTCCCAATTCAGAGAAAATTGGGAACAAAATACGAAATATTATAATCTTATAGTAGGCCGATTTTCCCCAAGATTCCGTTGTTCGCGCATTATTTCGATTTTCTTCTTTTTTCGTAGAGGATTTCCCATTATTTCCAAGCCTTTTCAAATACCTTGGTAGAATTTTGGAGAAAAGAGGAAAATGTTTGAATCTAGTTTTTTGGAAAAATTATCATTTTCGCGTTTCGAATTTGGCCGTTTTCTCTCAATTCGGAGAACATCAAGAAAAAAATGCGAAATATTATAATTTTAGAATAGGCAGATTTTCCTGAAGACTCCTCTTTCTCGCGTATTATTCCGGATTTCACATTATTTCCTTGCGTTCGTAAGTGCCTGGGGAGAATTTTGGAAGAGTGAAAACTCAGAAAACCAGTTTGTCGGGAACAAAACTTATTTTGGCGTTACTAAAAAAATTAGCAATAAATGAATCAAACACAAAAATAACCGAACCCGAAGAATTAAAACCCCAACTAACGCAACTTGACGAATTAAAGTCCTAATAATGAAAATGGACGAATTAAAAACCAAAATAACCGAACCCGACGTCTCAAAAAATAAAATAGCGCCAGTAGCACGAATTAAAACCCCTATAACAGAACCCGAAGAATCAAAAAGAAAAATAACGCAACTGGACGAATTGAAAATCAATGAAACGAATTAAAACCCTACTAACGCAGCTAGACAAATCGACCATAACAACGCAAACCAATCTCAAAATAAACAAACCCTACCCACAAAACGTAAGCGAATCCTGAAGCGATGGAACAGAACCCACAAGTACCCACAAAATTAATGAGAAAATTCCGAATTGTCATCTGTCTTAGCAACGTTTCCCTTTGAGCGTTGCGGAATAGTAGTATTCGGCCTTTCAGAACGTGATCTCTTTCTGTTTACAATGCAAAGGGTTTCGATTGTTTTCATCACGCTTGTGTCACCTTGTTTCCAATAGCAAGTTAATTTTTCGGTACAAAATGCTGATTTGATTTTCAAATGTTCTCATGATGTTCAGAAACAGGTGACCCCTCGAAATAATGAGGTGTTTGATCTCGAGGACCGATCCACCGGTTTCGCTGATCACCTGCTCGAAAGACGGACAGTAAGTCATTTTCAAAGAATTGTATACTCATTGTGGCTTCGTATTGATTGCATAATCATCATATCATGAAATGTGCATTTTTTTCTGTTCATGTTTAACAGTCGGTCGATGGTGTACGGGACGCACCTTCCAGGTTTGCCTCGGACATGGATATAAGCTCCCCCGATAGTGTTGCTTCGGACGATCGTGAGGTACAATTCCTACTATTTAAAACTCATTGCAGGCCCACCTCAACTTATACTTTTGAACATTCATTTGTATTGTTTGACATAACTTACTTAAATCGGAGTCAAGTGGCATACGTATTTAATAATTAATCGCTGCATGCATTGTGCTCTTGTAGAGTGAGGAGGACAGCCTTCCGCAATTCATGATTGACGACATGTTCGCGCATTTAAGGGGGACTTATTTGCCAGAATCATGGAGCTGGATTACAAACCCTCGGGAAGAGTTCAGTGTAATCTACGTGCAAATCGATCGGCGGACAATGCAAATACGACTGCACCTCATTGTGCACAACGATCTTTCGGTCACGGTAAGTCTTCATATAACTGACATAGCTGTTACCACTTATTTGTTAATAAGGCAGTCACAATTTGGAGAACGATTCACTTGAAAATTAATGTGAACATGTTCTGAATTGTACACGAAATAAAAAATTTTTTTACCATTTGCCAACTGAGAGTTACAGAAATGAAATATTCAACATGAATACTAGACTGTAAGATGCGCCTGTATAAAGAAGATGATTAATATTTCACACATATACTTGTACTTATTTGATATCTGTTATGATTGTAGGTTCAAACTCCTGATGGCGCTGTAACGATACATTTAGATCGAATTATGGCGTCCGTAGAAATTCTAACGGAGCTTTTACAAGAGGCGGGAGATAAAATGGTTTGTTGTGGCAGTGGATTTGAGCGGGAAAGGTTTGTTTTCATATTTACGCTCATACTCGCAAACTAAGAAGCATATCTAACGAGAAAATTAAATAATACATTTATCAATCCCCACAAACATATATATTTCTTTTAAATTTCTATGCAGACGAGCTGTGAATTGTACAGGATTCGTCGCCAACAGTGATTATGCGATTTCCGTACAATCACCTCGGTGCACTGCCTGCCGACAATTGCGCAAGATTGTTCAAACTCGCGAGAATCACCGTACAAGCAGCATGCCAATCCGGTACGCCAGGGCTCGACACGCTTCCCGTTTGAACCAGCGCAATTATCGACGGCTTCTTCAAAAGGTAATGTTTTATTCGTACATCTTCCATAAATTTGACCACGTTTTTTGCATGATATGCATATATGAAACGGGTTCCTTCGCAGTTTCGGAAATACGAAAAACATACCGTATTCATACCGTATTTACATAGCATAATACTGTGGATATACCGTTTTTCTACAATATTTTTACTGTCACTTTGTGAATTATAAATACCGCAGTTATGCCAAGAATATACCCCATGAACTCGGTATAAATTTGGTATAAATATGATATCAAGTTGGTTGATACTTTGTATAAATCTTACAAATTCTCAGTGTGAAATTGGTATAAACTTGGTGTATTTGGGTTGAAAACGTCAATATATTATGCGGAACCAAAAAAATGCGGTTCGAGTATTATACTAGAAAATTAGAAGATAAAAAGAATTTATAATAAGATTTATGAACAGTAAAAAATATTATTTTTCAAATAAACTTACTGATAATTTTCGCATAATCATTTTCTGATGCAATAGTCCAATTAGGTTTGTCTTTATGAGACCGAATTAATAATGTTTGACGCTCCTCGCGTGTCCAAAACATATCGCATTATTACATTCGCATATTTGCGCATGTCTGCTGCATTGACAGTAGATAAATAGTGGTTCAAGCTCATTTTTATCCCGGGTATAATTTTCACCTGCGGGAAAAATGTTGATGGGCCAATATTTATTGCAATAAAAATATATTACAATACGAGTTGAATTCATTTTGATACTTTCATTTAATTTACCTGATTATTCTCATCATTAACTCATTATCGACATTTTCATCATTGTTGTTATTGACTGAATTTTGACGATTATTCATGGCGTTGACGATGTTCATGACTTTGTTAGGCAGTTCGTCTTTTTTTACCATTTGATTTTGAATGGTTTTTGGAGTTCGTGACACATGAGTTAATTGTTCAGGAATATCTCTGTTCCATCGCTATTCAGATTCAGGGGAGGGATTCCTCACGTAAAAACGTACTTATTCAAGACTAAAATTTTGCTCCCAGCAGAGGGCAGCATAGATAGTGGTTGAATCATTCAAGCAAGTTTAGGAACACGGTCCGGAGTTCAAATTCGAAAGAAGCCATTTTATTGAGAACATTCTCCTCCCTCGCTTACAGAGATTTGACAGGTAAATAACAATTCGTATGGAATAAATAATAGGATATGAGGTACAATTCTAAAGAAATAGATATAATAAACTGGAACTAAAACCGTAACGGTCGTTAGTTGCGTTGCTCCGAAATGTGTAAATCCATTTTGAAGCAATATCTGACGCCCTGAAAATCAATTCATAATTTGATTGTTTCTCTTGTCGTGTTGCAAAAATTGAAAAAACCCAATTTTATGAGTTTTTATTATAATAATTATGATTCCCACCTCACATAATTTACAACTTTTAGTTCCAGTTTATTATCTTTATTTCTTTGGAATTGTACCTCATATCCTATCATTTATTTCATACAAATTGTTATTTACCTGTTAAATCTCTGTAAGCGAGGGAGGAGAATGTTCTCAATAGAAAGTTTTCTTTTGAATTTAAACTCCGGGCCGTGTTCCTAAACTTGCTTGAATGATCCAAAACTCAATCGATTGGCCCCCCAACCGAATGAAATGCTCTCTGTCGGAAGTAAAATTATAATCTTGGATATACACGTTTTTACGCGCGGAATCGCTCCCCTGTGGAGAAATGGATATATGTGAGCGAGATGGAGCTCCAGAATCCCTGTTTTGTGATAAAATGGATATGTGCGAGCGAGATCGAGATGTTTCCCGGGTTTTTTTCAAACGTTTCTATGAAAAAAATAATAATAATAAATATAAAACAAAGCAAAAAATGTTCTTTTAAAAATTAAAAACTTGAAACACATAAGTGTGCGATGCTAAACAAAAATCGTTGATTGTATTAGTAGCTTTAATGGCCGATTGAATTAAATTGCAACACGATTTTTGATGCAGAAGTTTCTATATGCCGCATTCCTCGATTATTCGTTGTCGTCAGAGGTAAAGAAATTTATTGAAAAAACGATAGAAATCGGTGAAAAAAATCAAAAAAACAAAACGTAAAATATACCGTTAATTTACTAAGAATATACAGCATTTTCACGGCCACTGTATTTATACGACATCTATACCGTGTTTATGAAATCGCGAGGATCAATAGTACAGCTGTATTACTCGTTGTCTCTACGTTCTGCTACGTGAGGTGATATTACAGTCGCTGATCCCGTACAATGAGTGCGAAATTGTTGCTCACATCAGTCACACGTATGGCAATAAAAGTAGTGTGCGCCGATTGTGTGCTTCTAGTTCAGACTCGAGACTTGAAGTGCGAGGTAAGAAGAGCTCAAGACCAATGTGCAGCCGTCACCGATGCTGCTTTAACTGAGGCAATTTCACAATTGCCGCTCGTTCAACAAGAAGCCGTCCGGGCTTGTTTGAACGCAGCCAAAGTTAAAGTTAGTAATCAACGGCGGTACACTTTGGATTGGGTCTACGAGTGTCTTCTTGTGAGGATAAAGAACGGCAAACTATACGAGCACCTGCGTACCCGAAACATCCTCCCCTTGCCCTGTGAAGATACGTTAGGCCGATACATCAAGAGAATGGGTATCGGTTACGGGTTCCAGAAACCCGTCTTTGATTGCCTGCGATTGAAAGCCGGAAGAATGGAGATAGTCGACAAAAGGGGTACCAATATTTTTACATACATGTGTAGCAAGCTTATAATGTGCCATGTTTGAAACCAATGTTTACGTTACATTTACAGATGGATCACGTTAACTTGGGAATTTAATCTGTTACTGTAATGTAAGATATGTCTCAAGCGAACCATTTCTTTTACAGGTGCACTACTCATCGACGAGATGTCTCTCAGTGAAAACATTTCCTCTGACCGTCAGTCAATGACTTTCAATGGTTTTGTTGATCTGGGAGAGCATACTCCCGCGGCACAGAAAGATGAACGCGCAGATCACGCTTTCGTGTTCATGTTTCAACCTTCCCGTGGGAAATGGGTGCAGGTGCTCGGTTGTTTTCTGAGTAAGAACTCAGTGACGAGCGCAGTTCTCCATAAACTGATTTTGGAATGCATCCGACTTCTCGATGGCTCTGGCTTTCACGTGGACGTGGTCACCATGGACGGGGCTCAATGGAACCGAGGAGTCTGGACCATGTTCGGCATCAAAGACGGGCAGCTCAGTTGCGAGCACCCCGTACATTCCGATAAGAGATTGTGGATGATCTCGGATTTCCGGCACTTACTAAAGTGCTTACGCAATGGGATTGTGCAGCACGAATGGTTCGATGTAAGAGAATGCATGAAAGAATTCAAAGAAGCTACTTGTAAGTGTCAGAACTTATATATATTACTTTTTTCCAATCCTTCTACAGACATCTGAGGGTAGGGTCTTCCTCCGTCATTTCATGGCAATCGTCGCTACGAGGGGTACGCAAAATCAAACTTGAGCGTGGCGTACTTCCTGACACCCGCTCATTTGGACCCCAAGGGATTTCAAAAGATGAACGTGCCCCTTGCATTCGAGGCATATAATAATACGTCTATATTTGAAAAGTGCTACACCACAATTTTGACATAAACCCTCATGACTTTACAGCTATTTTCGGAAAAAGTGAAAGTTGCCATGGAGGTGTACAAGGACGATCCGGAATGCGTAGATTTGCACGATTGTGAACCGACCATAAAGTTGATTGAGGTCGTGAATAATCTGATCAACGCAATGATGTCCCGTGTGCCAGCCAACGCTTTGCGACCCCTTGACACGTGTCCGCAGAAGAAGGTTTGTTGTGCCAATGTATCATACCTGAAACCACCATAATTGGTGTACAAATTGTTACACTAGTGCATTCATATTGTGCCCAAGAAATGTGCAACAAACCCCAGCAGGAAGTTATCGAAAAATCGTGGAAAGCATCACCACAATGAATACATTAGCGTTTTTTAATACTGAATGAGGAACGACAAAAATTGTGTCCCTTCTTCTTCTGTTATGGAAAAAAAGCATTCCTCCATTTTTACCAAGATTTCTTATTCATTGGCTTTTTAACTTCAGTACAGTTGTAATAGGAGATGCTTTTTGGTATACATTTCATGCAGAACGATTCGTCAATTTCAGTTTTTTTATTTCGTACATGGGCTTAGCAACATCTTTTTTAATTTCATAGCCTTTTTCTTGATGACTCCATGTTTGGGTTTCGTATCTTTGAGAGATGTAAAAGTGTATTTGTTCCATTTTTTGAGCACCACTTATGGGTTTTCTGGAGGATGATTTCGATAATGTCAATAGTAAGAAGTTCGATGCCAACCCGGTATTCATACAGATGTACAAGCGCTTTACAGCAGTATTCCTGTGTATACAGGCTTCGAACTCCTTACTGCTCAAGCTGCTTGAGATTTCACTGCATTTCGTGACTCCAAACTGAGCTGTTTGCCGTGGCGAAAATGTACCATCCACATTTACATACAGCACACATACACGCACGTGACGTACGGTCGCTCGATGCGTAGTTATGAAAAAAATGTCGCCTGCGGAAAAAAATCTGTACCGGTGGAAAAGGTACAGGTGGACGTTCCTAGCGAAGTAATGCTTCATGGCAGTACCGCAAGGGTTAAAGAAACCAATTTCCAAAGAGGTTATGTTGCAGTTGATAGTCATATGACACACGGCCCTCGGCCTGTGATACATTTTCTTCGTGCACGACTTCGAACGCTCTCTCCTTTCAGTCTCACACTACGTTCTCTCCTGTCCCTCCGACAAATTTCCCATTAGCATTGCTTTCATATGTATTCCAGAGGTACGGAGTTCTTCCCCTTTATAACACCCCTTACCTTTCCATTTCTTCCGACGGCCACATGCTTTCCGAAAACCTGAACCAACACAGGCGGTTGTATTTGACTGAGGTTCAGTTGTATTACCATCAGAAACTCAGGCAAATTGCCTCCTGCTCCGAAGTTGACGCGGAAACCTGAGCACGGGCAAGCGGTCACCGATCCAAGTATTGACGGCCTCCAATGCTGCTTCACTTCGGCGATCGACAGCGCACCCACCTCTGTCGGTTCATTTTCCCAAAATATGTATCGCCAATTTATAAACTTAAAACCAAATAAATGGCTCCGTAAATGGAGTTTTAAAAAGGTGATAAGACTGAAATTACGTTACGGAGATGGCTTCGTGGCCAGCAGCCATTGCATACGGAAACGTTGCCTCTACCATGTTTGAAGTACAACTACACAGACCATTGCAGAATCGGATCTGTGTTTGGTGGGGAAACACCGTTTCCTCATCTGCTACATGCGGAACTGCTGGATGGAACTAAATGTAGCGACAATCATCACGGGGTCCCGCGCTACCAGATGATGGCATGTTGCAATCTTACTACATGCTACTCAAACTTCTAAAACAGCGTAAGTGAAACAATGCATCCAGAACATTGTCAAATCAAAGATTTGCTAGATTTGTGGCATGCGATGTTTGCACTGGTATAATGGCAACTGAACTGTAAGAAATGTACATACAATATTCATATGCAGATTACAACAATCGCTATTAGCAGTAGAAGTATTTATAGATTTATGGCTTTACAACATAACTTTGTAAACAAAGTTGTATGGTTCAAAGCGGTCATCGAAAGGTGGATGCGAGGTGCCTGCAAATGGAGGCACTTCAGACATTTCATAATCACCACCAGTGTTCAGATGGGCCCACTTCTTATTTCTGCCGAGAATTTAAAAACGAATGGAAGAAAATTGTACACAAGTTGTCACACCGATTTAGAAATGACCAATCATAATTTGAAATGCCGGATTGCAAAAATACTTCTACTGCTAACGATCGTTGACTCACCTCATTCACCATCACTTTGCGTCATTTTTTTTTTGTTTCCCGTAGTAATATTCAATTTTTCGTATGCATTAATATAGGTCCCAATGTTCTGTTAACCGGATATTTACTACATTACATATGTGGATCACTTAACCCAACGTTTTATTGTATGACCTGCTAAACTTTATTAATTAATTACCTAATTTTTGGTTGATTGTTAACGGCACGTAGTGTGATATTTAACCAAGATCTACATATATATTTCATGTGTGCTTACTCATCTGTATGTTGCACTTGTTGTGATTGGTGATGGTATTGTGAGTTAAGGTAGTACTCCCATAAAATCGTTCAATCAACATTTTGTTTAAAATTTGTATACATTTTCTTTGATGTCATATGCATGTGTGTGATAAATTTCGCAAGGTTTGACCATGCGGAAGTCGAGATATTTATTGCTAGGAATCGTTTTCGGTAGTCTCTCGTAAGAGCGCATGTTAAAAGCTGCAATCTTCAACGACAAATCCTTTGATTCCTACGTGGTGAAGCTTTCTAAAACTGTGCATACATTTTTATGCAACAGCAAAGAAGCTATGTGTATTTTTCTGGAAAAAGCTTAATTAATTTTTTTTTCGCCATATTGGTAATTTTACAACAAGTACATGTTACCTTGGATGATCATGAATTTAGAATATGTTGTCGTTTAGTCAATTTGCAACAACTTTTCCTAATTAACTGAAGCTCGTAAACCATTTTGTATGTGCGAAAAACTATTTTAAAAAGATTCGATTTCAATATCACGGGGGTACTACCTTGAGCACCCACAAATTTCAATATGGAAATCAAGTCATGCTTAACAGAGTGGATTTGTACGTAAAGTTGTATTGACTTGTTACAAAAACTGTTATTCACATGTATCACACTGTAAGTTATAGCTGTAATGAAACAGTATAAAAATCTGTAGGCCATCGAAGACTTTCTCTGCTATCTACGGGAATGGGAAGCACTGGCAAAGACATCGAGGACACCTTTTCCGGTATCGTCGAGCACCATGACAGGGCTTAAGGTCACACTCGGAGGCACGTTGGAGCTCCTGGATTATCTGCACAAGGAAGGTCACTTTGACTACCTTATGACTGCTCGATTGAACCAGGATGCACTGGAGGTAAAAAGAAACGATATTTTGTCCACTAGCAATTATTTTCAGTACTAATAGTGGCGTGCAGAATTATCAATTATTGGTAATGAATATTGGTACTATAAGAGCTATGAATTTTATGATTGCAGCGCTTCTTCGGCATGATGCGGAATTCTTGTGGCGGCAACGACCATCCCGATCCAGTGTTGTTCGCGCAAGTTTTCCGCTTATTGTGCACGTATTCTTTAGTGAAGCCTCCTAAAGGTTCCAACGTATGTGGCACCGAGCTGCTGGAAACCCTCATGGAGACGAAGGAGTCCATGGCTACCAGAGGAAACCCGAGAAAGGACTTTCTTGAAAAAATGGGCGCCCTCATCGAAGCAGGACAACCCGCGGAACCAGCGGATTGCTCCCTTGAAGCGTTGTCGCAGCGGGATCATCAATACCTCGAAACCGCATCGCACTCGGAGCGTGACAGTTTGGCGAGTCACGATTACGACGTCGGGAGAACAAGCGATGAGGTGCAGGCATATATAGCGGGTTATATAGCTCGTAAATGCATCAGACTTACGCGGTGCTTTGCCTGTGTCCATCGCTTGAAAACCGAGGACAGATGCGAACGAGATGCGGTCATTGTGAAAATGAATCAGTTCGATGGTCTCGTGTGCCCTAGCGAGGAACTTTTCAGATTGACGAAATCATTGGAGGAAATTGTTTTGGACGTCGTCGGGAAATTCGGCATCAAGAGGAGTACGTTCCATCGCATTGTCGAGAAGGTCTCAGAACTGGGCAATGTAAATTTGGTGGGATGTTTGGAGCACGAACACGATGTCACGAAACGTGTCATCAGCATGTATCTCCTCATGAGAGCCAATTTTCTGGCGACGTCTTTAAATAAAAATACGAATGCTCGACGTCTCCGCACAAAAATGCATCGGAAACATGCCAAGTTGTGAGGTTGTTGAAATGTAGGGTTTCGATTGGTCGAGTTACGTTATTCTGGTTTTCAGTTCGTCGAGTTCGGTTATTTTGGTTTTTAATTCGTGCCCGTTGCGTTGTTCTGGTTCTCAATTCGTCTAGTTTCGTTATTTTCGGTTTTAATTCGTTCAGTTGCGTTATTTTGGTTCTTAATTCGTACCAGATCGCTGTACCAGCGCACAGATACACACCATTGAAAGAAAATTGATTGAATATATTTACTCCAGTTGTTGAACATTTACAATTACAAATAGGTTTTAATTTAAAAACACGAAATGTTGAGATACGCGCAGCACCTGAAACACTTGACATATCATATTTACAAAAAGGCGCTGATTTGGTAAAAGCATTTATTTTAGGTTTTGAAGTTGAGGATGCATTAGCATTATTACGTTTAGATGATTTATTCGTTGAGACATTTGAAATACAAGATGTTAAACCATTAAAGGGTGATCATTTGTCACGTGCAATTGGTCGATTGGCTGGTAAAGGTGGGAGAACAAAATTTACAATTGAAAATGTTACAAAAACACGTATTGTCTTGGGAGATCAAAAAATTCATATACTTGGTTCATTTCGAAATATACAACTGGCAAGACAAGCTATTTGTAATTTAATTTTGGGCAGTCCACCATCAAAAGTTTATGGTCAATTGGGAATGTTGCGTCGCGTATTTCAGAGAGATTTTAATATCCACTTTCTTTTTCTAGCAACTCTGTATTATAATTATATAGATTATGAGAATTATTATTGGATACAATGAAAGGATTAGTTGAAAATGGGATGTGTATATTGAAATTTAAATCAGTTTGTTTTATTAAATTGAATATATTCTTTTCCCACTTTCAATAAATATATATTCGATAAGAGATAATATTGTTGGTTATAAAAGTATTTTGTATTTATATATACGTGGTACTTTATTCATAACTAAACGTCCGTCGTAACTCAATAATGCAAATGTCCCGGGATCAGCTGAAGACCATTCAACAGCATAGACACTGTCCTCGTGCTCTTCATACTTACCAATAACACCATCGTCTAATCTAATGGACAAAAAAACGTGCGAATGAATGAATAAGTTTTTGAATTAATGAGACGGCAATGATGTACTGTAAAAATTTATTTTCAGTGTTCTGAATCGATGCATTCGTTAAATATTACAAAGATCATAATTATTATTTAATAAACTCACTTATTTTTACTCAAAGCTTCTTCAAGCGGTTCAGATGAAACAGACGGAATACTGCATAATATAACACGCGAATCACTGCTGGATGTTTATATTAATTGATCATGGAATCGATTTATTCATATACTCCAAACCCAACGTGGATGTTCCATACGTAAAATAATAGACTCATTAGTTGATCTAATATCCCAAAATTTCATATAACCATCATCACCACATGTAGACAAGCAATATTGTTTATTTGTATTGAAATCTAAATCCCTGTAAAACATATATAAATACTCATTATGAGCGATTGAATATGTATAGTGTCTTCGTTAACTAAATTTATTTATTAAACACCATATCTATACACAATATTATATAATTTTTTATCTGAAGCGAGGACGTAAAAATTCCGACAGTCGTTTTACATTTTTACTCAGTTATTTATCGCTTTCACAAGGGGATTAATTCATAAATATACATACAATAGTATCCCACGGGAACAATTTTATCTACCTGAGTAAAAAATTGTCGATGTTCTATTTCATGTCATAAATTATATTCATGCGAAATTTCATTCACATCTATTACGCCTTTGAGATATTACTGAAGAACATACAAGTAAACTCACTCATTTCAAGTTTTATATATTATTGAAGATAAAGATTTGTATCTCGGGTTCATTGAAATTGCCATTTATTTTTATATTTTAACTCGAGTGAACTAATTGCCATGAAATATCGCTACAAAATCAATTACAAAAAAATATTCAAAATTAACGATTTAATTACCTGATAATTTGTGAATGTGCCGATGTAATTGGCCGTTCTTCATCCAGTGGACTTCGAAAATCCCATCCACGAACATTATTATTATTCAAAGTGACAAATTGATTGCAACCATTGTGTGGATTCCATTTGCCAGTTGCAAAACGTGGCTGCCCTTTACCTGACAATGTACCCACAGTTGAAACTTTTAAATAGCCCACCCCAAATATATAATACATAAACTGTTGTTATTATTATCATTATTATTATTATATTTAATATTTATAAGACATTGACAATGTAATAAATGAAGTGAATATATACCTGAGGATTCGCTTTATTCAAATGCCAAAGGACAAAATTATTGTCGACAACTGCAACTGCTTTTGTACCCTCCATTGGATGATATATAATTGTTTTGAAATCATTTCCATAAGGTGTTGTATCAATATCAGATATTTTTTCTAAATCTACAATGTCATTTGTATATTCTTCGAGTATCGGTAATCGCCACAAAGCACCTTTCATTACGCACATAAATTGTTATTAATTTTTCTGTTTCCATTGGCGAAATTTGCACACTTATGTCCTATCCCACCCGGTGTACATAACCGCACTATCCGCAATACGCTCCTCTCTCTCTTTTCTCAGCCCTTCTCTGTCATCCTATACTAACGCCAGCAGCGCCACCACAGCCTAAATATCTTTTTCGTCGCTTTTAAGGTCCACATCCATAGTACAGCGTTCGGGCTCCTTTACCCTAGGCTCCAAGGTTAAACTGTTAGAAAACATTGAAAAAGCATGCGAGAGAATACCATGTGAAACTAAGGAAAGAAAATTATGCTACAGGTACTGTAATTATTCTTTTGAGTAATAATACTGCAATTTTGCTTATATATCGAAGTTTTATGAATTTCATTTTCAGGTGGAGGACCACGAAAGATCAGGGAAAATTCATTATATGATGCAATATTGAGCATAATCACGGTATCAGCTGCAGGTTTAACGAATCTATACGATTGTGACGGTACTTAAACTTTTAACATTTTAATTCTATACTTTCATGAACTATGGTAATCCTTTATTTGTATTTTCATTTTTCTTTGCAGCACTTTCAGAAACTGCAGAAAATCTCTTCGCGGAAACAGATGAAAGTTCAACACCAACCCAAGTATGGGAGGTATGTATTGTATACATTGTTTGTATTCTTATTACAGCATATTTTCCACTCAACTTTAAATATTAACTAATTTGCCTTCATTTTTTATTATTCAAGCAGTATTTGACTACAGCGGGAGCCATAAACAAATGGGAAACGTACAAACCAAATGATTTGAAGCGTCCACTTAATGAATCGTTGGCACGTAATGTCAAATCAGTACTCGATGAATCTAAAACTATTGTCAAGGAGCCACGAGACGATATGGAAAATAAATTGGATAAATGTGATGAAGCATGCAGAGCATGAAAACATCCCGGGTGAAGTATTTTTTAAAAAACAATATATTAATATTGATATTTTAATAAACCAATATTATAATTTATATTTGGTCTTTTGTCTTTATAGGTTTAAATTCCTTGTACAAAAAAAAGGTGGAACTCGAAATTGAATTACTAAAAAAAAAAATTGAGAATGAAGAATTGCGAAGGATTTTCTTACGCAATAGAAACTTGATGGCATCAGGTGATGATACAAATTCACAATCCCCATCATTGTTGTTTCTTTCGGATGATGAAAAAGATTAAAGACAATCAAACCAATGATGAAAATCTTGTCACTCAAGTAACGCAACTTATTTTACTTTCATTTTGTGAATCGTTCAATTGTATTTCTTGTACTGATCGCAATGTTCCTATTAAGAAAACATAAAAACAATATTCAATTGGCATGAAGAATAAACAAATTTGTTCACTAATTAATTCTTAGAGTGAACATGTGGCCATTTTATCCAAAAAACTTCTTTCTAATTGAAATGTTTTGCGATTCTCAGGGTCATTACACACTTGTGAATGAGGTCGTGAAAATCATTAATAACTCACTTAAATTATTATCCTCGGAATACTGTGTATAAACTGATGTAGAATCGTCCATGTCATGACCACATCATTTTTTCAAACAATCGTGTGCTGTTGTCAATGTGTGTGGTGTCAATGGATCTGCAATCAAATATACACGAATTATTTCCACAATTAAATTCACTCTCAGTAAATATGTTTTATATTATTTATTTATTATTTATTATTTATTATTTATTATTTATTATTTATATTATTATATTATTTTGGAGTAGACTGTTCACGACGTTAAATATTTGATGTTTACAACATAAAATAAATATGGCTGCACGAATGAAAAAATTTCAGCGTTCTCCGTTGAACGGTAGATGGCGCGCGCTGCTAAATTCCGGAGCTATATTAATCCGAGAGTTTACTCGAGAGTTAACCCGAGTGTTAACTCTCGGATTACGTTAACCCGAGAATGACAAACTCAGCCTAACTAGGTTTATCCTTAAAAAAACTGGGCCTGAGAGCTCTGCAACATGATATCTTTTTGATGACTATAACAAGATACTGAATTAGAAGAGATCAAAAAGAGATCATTCAGAGGACTACTTTAAGATGTCTATTTAAAGAGATCAAAGAGATATCTTTTTTGAGAATTATTTAAGATATCGTTTAGAAGATCTCAAAATGATATATTATTCGTGATATTTTATAGAAGCTATAGATGGGGCCACTTCTGCCATTATGAGTAATACACTACAGTCTGCCACAGTGATGCACATAACCTCAAAAGCAGAAATCGTCCGGCCAAATTAACACAGCTTCACAAGTATGCCAAAAAAAAAGCGTTTTATTGAGCTTTCGGCGTCTCAAAAACGTCGTCGCGTCAATAAAATATGAGAGAACCTAAATTTGACAAATGAAAGTCTGTGTGCGAATGTAGTGAGTGAAAAAAAACGAAGTAAATTAAAGTGAGTCGGAGCAGGTAGCTGTCAATGAGAGTGACCGGGAGGAAAGTGGCAGCAGCAGCAGTGACCGTGGAGCAAGCGCTCCTGAAAACTATAAAAAATTAAAAATCTCTGAGAAAAATGATCACGAAAAAACCCTAGTGGATCTGTTGACCGAAAATTTTCGGTCGTACATGGAGTCATTTCCACCGAATTTCTTCGGTCAATGGAACGATTTTCTGGTAGTAACGACCAAATATTTCTGGTCGTATTTAAAACAGTTGGGCCTTATTTTGGGCCCGAAGTTGGGTTGTTACGACCGAAATATTTCAGTCGCAATATATTTCGGGCCCCACTCACCTGGTCGTTACGACTAAAATATTTCAGTCGCTCCCTATTTTTGGATTTCCGGCCACCGGGACGTTACGACCCGAAATTTTGAGTCGAATATTTTTTTTGCTAGTACCGTGCCCTGGTCGTTGCGACCCAATATCTTGAATCGAATTTTTTTCCCTTATCTCCGTGCCCTGGTCGTTACGACCAGAAATCTAGAGTCGAATTTTTTTCCCCTCAGCTCCGTGCCCTGGTCGTTACGACCAGAAATCTAGAGTCGAATTTTTTTCCCCCAGCCTCGGGCCCTGGTCGTTACGACCAGAAATCTAGAGTCGAATTTGTTTCTCAAGTCCTGCTAGCTGATTGTTTTGATCAGCGAATCGTTTAATAAAACAGGAAGCAAATTAAAAGAAAAACAAAGGCTCAGCTTGTGGAAAAGGATTTTTTGGTTGCAGGAAGTGTCTGAAGGAGCTATGACATTATTTATTCACATGTTTATGCGGATATAATTTTCAACATTGTTTGTACAGAACATGTAAACTATAGCATACATCTTATAAGTAATAATGATTAATTGAGTGTATCGTGTTTAGTATTAAGCAGCCGCTCTCTATATATTTTTTCGATTTATCCTAATTGTGGAATCAAGTCGGGTAGCGGATCGAAGGATAGCCTAATTATAATTTATCTTTAATAAGCGCGCAATTGTCAAAAACGATGAGTCATCGCCGTTTTATTTTACAAGAATAAAAGATCATACCGGTCAGTTATATTTATGTCCAATGTTTGAGATGCGCATGACTCTCAATTCACGAATAATGTAATAGGTACAGTGATAAAATTTATTGTTAAAAAATGTGTGGTTTGTGCCACAATAGCGTTAGGATAACACTATAGGAGCATTGTACTTCATATTGTAATGGAAAGCAATGTGTATATATATATATATTCCTTTGATCTATTATTACAATCACTGTCCATCGAGTACTCCGATACACACGCATACACACTCATACAAACAAACACCCGCGTCGCGTTTGGATGTGAACCGATGATAGTAATATTTGTACATCATCTACAGAGCTTTAATCAGTTTCCCGAGCATTCACCATTCTCACTCCGTATATTACACCCTTTATCTTCAGCACTATCACCGGTAACCGTACGTCTTGTACTTCAATGAAACCTTTCGTTCAAGGAGACTAGAGAGAAGGAGTCGACACTCCCTACTCAAATAGTTCTTTCAAGCGGTCGCAGAGATATAGTGCTCAGGTCCACCGCAGGCGTCACTAGTGTTCTTGAGAACCCACAATATATAGTAATACAAGACCGCATTCACTTTCTGACATGCACAATGATGCATATATATCAGGGGTGTTTAAATTAACGAAAGTCGGAGTACACTGGGTGAGCCAGCATTTTTTTCGGTTCCGAGAGTTTTATGACATTCGGGAATTATAAGCGTCAGTACGTAGGTATCCCACAAATAGGTATATGTAATGGACAAATAACTTCAATACACCAATGTGCTCAGAACTTAAATATAAATTCTATGAACTTATATCCAAGGCACTACGTAGCTGTGATTACACAGTGTTCGTATCACAACTCGACGACTCAGGTTCGAATCCCGGACGATTAAAAAAATTTTTTTTTTTCCCGAAATTTTCTGCATGAAATGAATAAAATATTAACATATCTGATGAGTGAATATCGATATTTACAAACGCAAGAATATCTTTTGTATGTTCTTTTATTGAATTCTACCAAACAATGTCTTCGTTACATATAATTAATGCAATCACAGAGTACACGAATATTTATTTACAAATGAAACATTTCACATCAAAATTGTAAGCGATAATTAGTTCAACGTTTGACAAATTGTATTCGATTGGTCACTCAATATGCTAGGCGGAAGTACATATCGAGAGCCATTCGTATGATTTCCCTGTTTAATATTCCATTTGTGAACGAGTATCATAAGACACATACTTTTAAACATGGAGGAACAAAAATTCTCAAAATCTATTATTGAGTATTTATGGAGGTCATCTATTAATTCAGTTGTGCTCGTGCATAGTTCTTACTAGTGAATTAAAAAATCAAGTCAGAAATGATGTATATTTGATTTTGAATGAATTTTTTAAGTTGTATACGTTTGCCATGAGATGAATTCAACTAGCATTTGATATGGCCTATTTTATCGATATATTATTATTTGTTGTACTTTAACGCTTGTACATCATCGAAAAAAATGATGAGGGGTTTTTTAAACATACATTTATTGATGTCCTCAAGTATTTTCCATTCGTAGAGTACAGTTTCGTTAAACGATAAATTCATGCTTACGAGAATACGAAATATTCCATATCTTACAATTGAAGAAAAAAAAAAACATTCTTACGGGAATCGAACGCTGATCGTTTGATTGGCACGCAAAAGTTCTGACACTACGGCTGTGTAGCAGTGATGTCAGAATGATGATTCTGGCAACAAGCAACATGAGTGGAGGGGGTGCCGCACACAAGCACAAACCGTGTTGGTGTAAGCCCCGCACTTCGGCTCATGGTTCGGTCAATAGAAAAAGGCAGAAATACTATCCATATCTCTGTTCTTACCGAACTTGGCCGAAAATGAACGAAGCTATGTCGGTACATCTACCTGAGGGTATATGCGAACCCTTAAATTCAATTTCATGATTTCAGGTTAAAATAGAATATGAGTATTGAGATGGAAATAATGTTTCCACAGAATTTTCATTTATTCGTCCTTATGAAAGATTCATATATCCATATGTATATAAAATAAAAAATTGCATTGGGAAAATATGTAGATAATGTAAAAGGCCTATACGATAATGCCACGTGTAGGCAAGTGTGGTCCAAGTTCATATAATTGCTACTGGACTTCTCATACCATTCGCTCTATTGGTACAATGATACCGTGCTTGCAAGCGGTTTGGTAACTTGTGAGTTCAAGTCACCTCAAAGTCCTATTTTTTTTTATTTTTATAATTTCCAAATTTTTCTACATGGAATATAAGAAAAATCCAGACATTATTTTTTCAAAGTGCGGATTATTTTCCACAATTTTTTCAATGCCTTGATATAAATTTTGAGTTAGTCAACATCTTACGAGTTGCGAATTTCCACAACGAATACTGTGAATTTAGTACACTGAATATAGCCAGTTTCTAAATAGAACGATGTCAGGCAATCAAAGGGACGAACGTTCTCGAAATCAATAATCAAACTGAATAAAATTATGATCGGACTCAAAAATTTTATGTATGTATATTAATAAAAATAGTGGTCTTCCACACCACCTTTGAGGTTCCACCAATGGCGCATTAGGTTTTTTGAAAGTGGACCTTCGCCTAGAGCCCTATTTTACCACATTAAACTAAATATTTTGACTTTTTCAGGATATTAAGGACAATAATGACAGGCACGAATGGGAACACCAATAAATTATGTAAAACTATCTACTACGCAAGGCATATCATCCACGCATGCAGGATGTAATTCTAGTGAAGACGTCCTTTTAGAGGACTTTGAATATAAGTTGTCTGATGACATGAGTGACAAATGTTCATCAGTTATTTCAAAATCTAATGCTGTTTTTTTTTTAGCTTGCAGAGACGATTTTAATACTGAAATAGCGTTTATAGCAGCGTTTGAAAGCTTATTACGCTTTTTAGTTTTCAAATCGGTCAAGATAGAAAATACTCTCTCTGCATCAGCATTAGAGTTTGGCAATGACCTAACAATATTCAAAAGCTTTTTCAAGTTAGGAAATGTATCGCTTCCTTGAAAAATTTTTTTCCACATGTCATCGAACGACAACGATAATAGATATAAGTTTTTATTTACTCCACAAGCCCCAGACAAAGCCAGCCATTCCTTTCCCAAATCCAAAGTATCAAAACCACCAAGAAATTCCGCTATTTTGTAGAGGTCATCCAATGACCTACATCGATGATTATCAGATAACGCGATTTTCGGTTCAAGAACTCTCAAATGAGATAAAAACGCGTGACGAATGGGTAGTTTTTTGCAAATTTCTTCTGCGGCGGTAATATAGAATTTTAAACAATTCTTCCGTACAGTAGAAACCACAATGTCATTTCGTTCGTCTTCTTCTACTAATTTATTGAGATGGTACATACATTCATCACCTAAGAAAATTTCGTTCAACGGTACCTGATTTTCTTCGACAAAAAATTTAAAATTATCATGCACATGCACATGCCCCAATAACTCACCCTTAATGAAATTCTTCGAAACCGTGCGCAATAATTCGATAGATTTCGGCATTAAAGAAAAAATTCTTGTTTCCTCAGATTGGAAATATTTATTATAACTATTAAAGAAACTTAGGATGTATTGCAAGAAGAATAAATAAGCCTTAGTATCTGACTTATTCATAATTTCTAGCAAATTTTGGCCAGGTTTCGAATTTTCATTATGTGCCATATCTTATAAAAAAAGCTGCGTCGTGTCCCATAACTCAAGAACCCTTTGTATAGCCGAATGACGCGAGAGCCATCGCGTATCTGCTAATTTTAACATTTTCAGATTTTTCCCCGGAAAACACTCTTTGAATTGATTGAAAATTGCGGAACGCTTAGGGCTATTGTTAATAAAGCCTGAAATTTTTTTCACGAATTCCTCGCAATATTCGGGAATTTTTGAACATGCAGCGTGCACTACCAACGCCGAGGGATGGCAAGGGCAATTAAATAATTGTACGTTTGGACAGAATTTTTGCAATTCTGTCATGAACGACTTTTTTCGACCTGTCATAACCGATGCATTATCACACGACAATGCAATAATATTGCCAAAAGGAATTTCTAATCTATACATTTCATTTTTAAATGCTTGAAATAACTTCTCGGCGCTGCTATCGGTCGCATCAATATTTATTAATTTGACTAACTGCGCATAAACTTCAGAACTTTCTGGATCCGCATAGCGCACGAAAAACGTCATCCATTTCTCATTTGTAATGTCAGACGTTTCATCTATGTAGATCGAGAACTTCGTTTATTTAAGCGCGGTAGCCACCCGATTAGTTTCTACCACCCCCAATCGTGATTACTTGGGAACATTTAGTACGGCACATTTTTATCTCTTTTAAAACTTTTATATTTGTCCCGATTCCTTGAAAAAACTTTAATATTTCGTCTGCCTGATCGAATGGGATATTTTTTTTTGCTATTAACGCGGCGTAACGTAATTCAGCGCTTTTTCTCGCCTCATTGAAACCCGGAAGATCCCCACTAGCCCTTTCAATTTCTACATCTATGTTCGAGATCGGCGTTTCTAATTTATACTTATGCGATGAAGAGTTTGCATGACTTTGAATTCGCGACGCGCTGTTGACCATTGTCAGATTGCAAACAGAACATTTAAATAAATTCGGGTTATTATCTACTTCGCATAGCCATGATTTGTGATTTTGTGCCTCCAACCACGACTGTTGGAATTTTGAAACTCTTCTTCTACAATAACTAATTTTACGAGAACTATGGGACTGTGCATGTTTGGAAGGGGCGGTATTGCATGAAAAGTTTTTATCACATGCAAAGCAATGATACATGCTATCATCATTTGGTACTATACCTATCCATGCTTTGAATTCTGTACTACTTAGCCATGCTGGCACGAAACCACGTTTTGGTTTTTTACTCGCTATGGCAGCCATTTGATACCTATCTACTCGTTATAGAAAAATAATATTACCTCAAATTCAAGACCTTCGAAACGAATGTGTATGTAATCCCAATATTCAATCACAGGTTTGGACACAGTTTGACACAATTCACAATTATTACACACTCTTGGACTCGAAGGCAATGAATGAGGTTTGGATAAATGTGGTGAGCTTATATATGCACATGAAGTCTCGAAATATGCTGGTTGAACCGTTCATCAATAAATAGAGATGTGAGAAAAGAGTGTAGTTAGACATTACGGAGCTCGGGGAACTCCAAATTTTATATTACATTTATTGTGTCGATGAATATAGTTGAGGACCAGCAACCTATCTTAATTCCATTCAATTCTTGATAACGTGACAGGTTCAAATGGGCCTGCGATTTGAGTATGAATAGAACACTAATGTTATCAGCAAACATGTATTAGATGTGAACGTGCGGAACAAAAGCGGCCCATAATATGAATATTTCACAGAAATATATCTATCAGGAATATCTATAGCACCTGGGAATCGCCGAACTCTATATTGTACCAATATGTATTCTATCATATTTAATGACCGGTTGTTATTCGAGGTATTTATCTTTATCCTTTGACGAACAATCAAAACATTCAGTTTAATATAATCCCCAAAATTTAGTGACAAGTTCGGAAACATTTCTGCACAGTTTACAGTTGTTTCACAATGTGAGACTCGAAGGCAAATATTGAATTTGCAATAAATGTTATAAGCTGATATATGCACAAGAAGTGTTGAAATATCTTGGTTGCACCCCGTCATTAATGGATATACAAATATTGGAAAAGAGTATAATTAAGCAATTTGGAGTTCGGGAAAATCTAAATTCCATTCAATTCTTGATAACGTGCCAGGTTCAAATGGGCCTGCGATTTCAGTATGAATACAACACCAATTCTATCAGCAAACATGTATTAGATATTGGCATGCGAAACAAAAGCGGCCCATAACATAAATATTTCAGAGAAATATATCTTTAAAGAATATGTATGGGACCAGGGAATCTCCAAACTTTATATCGTACCAATATGTTGCATGTTGTACAAAACTACATTATATAGTTACACAATTGCGTGACAGAGTTTGTACACAATTTTGAATGGAATATATTGAGAAGAAACCATTAGTCATGGATAAATTCGGCATTTGTTTCACCATGCCAATTCCATAAATATTTTTGCATGCACAAATAATTATAGTCATCGAAAAGCATGCAGACGTCCTCTATCAAAATCTGTTGTTTAATGTGGTACAATATGGCTTTATGCAGAGATTCATTGGAGAAACTCAACGCGCCATTGGTGGATGATCACAACTTACTATTTATTTTTTATTGACGATTAATATTAATATTTCGATATACCTATAATTTTAATATTTATTTCATTCTATTATATTTCGATTATGTCGAAAGCATTCCTGAAATTATGAAAAAAAAAAAACGAAACAACAAAACACAGTGGTATGGGGAGACTCGACTCGCAAGCTCGCAAACACGCTTTCAATGTGCTAATAGAGGGATTAGTGTGATGAGCCCAGCAGCAATTATATGAACTCGGACCACACTTGCCTACACGCGGCATTGTCGTATAGGTCTCTTACATAATTTGAATATTTTTTCAATGTAATTTTTGGGTTCGATCATAATTTTATTCAGTTTGATTATTGATTTCGAGAACGTTCGTCCCTTTGATTGCCTGACATCGTTCTATTTAGGAACTAGCTATATTCAGTGTACTAAATTCACAGTATTCGTGGTGGAAATTCGAAACTTGTAAGCTGTTGACTAACTCAAAATCTATATCAAGGCATTGAAAAAATTGTGGAAAATAATCCGCACTTTGAAAAAATAATGTCTGGATTTTTGTTATATTCCATGTAGAAAAATTTGCAAATTATGAAAATAAAAAAAAATAGGAATTTGAGGTGACTTGAACTCGCAATTCATCAGATCGCTTGCAAGCACAGTACCATTGTGCCAATAGAGCGAATAGTTTGACAAGTCCAGCAGCAATTATATGAACTCGGACCACACTTGCCTACACGTGGCATCATCGTATAGGCCTTTTACATTATCTACATATTTTCCCAATGCAATTTTTTATTTTATATACATAGGGATATATGAATCTTTCATAAGGACGAATAAATGAAAATTCTGTGGAAACATTATTTCCATCTCAATACTCATATTCTATTTTAACCTGAAATCATGAAATTGAATTTAAGGGTTCGCATATACCCTCAGGTAGATGTACCGACATAGCTTCGTTCATTTTCGGCCAAGTTCGGTAAGAACAGAGATATGGATAGTATTTCTGCCTTTTTCTATTGACCGAACCATGAGCCGAAGTGCGGGGCTTACACCAACACGGTTTGTGCTTGTGTGCGGCACCCCCTCCACTCATGTTGCTTGTTGCCAGAATCATCATTCTGGCATCACTGCTGTGTAGTCCAATAGGTTTCATTGCATTGAAGTTATATTTAAGTTGTAAGCAGATTTGCAAGTGGGGCCGACTTATTGGATAGCATTCGTATTTGGTGTGTAGTATACCTGGATTAACCCAGGTATACGGTCAACTTAATGGCAGTGAATACATCATATTTCCTTGAAGCTCAGAAGAGCGCAAAGAGCGCAGTTTTTCCATTCCTGATGTAGAGCCTATATTCCTGCATTCGCCCGGTTACTTGCATGTACATGTTTTTATTATTATTATTGTTGTACAGAAACAAAGTAACGCACGTCCAAATAATAAAAACATTAACGAGAGACTTATAAAAATTGAAAATAAAAAAAAATAAAAAAAATGAAAGCATCGCGGATCGAACTCGATTCCTGCATAATACGAGTCGGACGCCTTATCCACTTGGTCATGAAAATACTAAAATGTATGGGTAGTTTTTTAATATTTAAAGAATTGCTGCGCTTGAGGTTTAATTATAGGCTTGCCGGTTTGTTCGATTGGTTTATCGCTTTATTCGCGTTTCATTATAATTAGCTATATTTTTAAACATAACAGGAAAATCATAAGTTTCGATGATAAAATAACTCGTGTTGAGCTTATTGTATAATTATTATATCTGATGTGCTTATTATATAATAACCCCATGTGAATAAAACAACACGAGTTGTTTCATTGATATGTGCTTTATTTTATATTATCTATGTTTTATTTATTATATGCAGTTTTGTATTACTATATATCACGGGTTCTCAGGAACACTAGCGAGGTTTGTGGTGAAACTGAGTACTACACTTCTGCGACCACTTGAAAGAACTTTGTGCATACAGACTAGGATAGGGAGTTTGGACTCCTTTACTCTAGTCTCCATGCTTTCGTTGATACGCGCAGCGAGTTTGTGTCCGCTCATCGGTATATCACCGGTATTTTCAAACCATTTTACGAACATTCCATGAACTTGATCCCCGTCTTTTGTGACAAAACTTACAATATTTAATATTTCAGCAAATTTCCCGTCTTTCGTGTACACATATTTATCGCAACTACGTGTATCACCTTTGTCACTGTATTCGCTTGTGTACATTATTCCTTTCACAATGCCTTTTTTTAACACAGTTAGTCTACCGTTGAACGTTAGTCTTTTCTCGTGCAATACATTTCTCTCCCAATTGTATGGATTTCGTGTTTCAGGCTTCCCTACAGATCTGAAATCGAAATAATGCTCGTAGTCAACGTCGTTGCGAACGGGTACTCTCTTACCAGTATTTAATATATTTCTCACCGTGTGTTTAACTAATATGTTTACATTTGGATCGCTAGACACGCTTTTGATGAAATCGTTTAACAAATATCGATTCATTATTTGTAGATGTCTACCGGTACTGCTGTTCAACGACTTCAATATTTTGTGATTGAAACTTTCGAACACGTAAACATTGTGCGCCCACAGTGGTCCCCAACATTTGACGACATCAGGCAGGTGTCTCAGAATGTGCACGTTGGTAGTCATATTTTCAATTCAAAAAATTTGTTCGTATTGTACCTCGAAATCGTTTATCAATGCACGAACATGTTCAAATTGTTGAGCAGTAATAGTGTCGCCGTTCAGCACGTGCATTGTTTCCGATAGCATGGAAAATAATCGCAAATATTCTTCCGGGATTAAACCATTCAAACACGGTATGCAATAGTATAATAGCCAACTACGATATTCAGTGGCTTTCCGCAAGTTTCATAATTGAATGGGTTTTGGTTTTTGAGCGATTACGCTGGGTGTTCGTAGTTTTTGTAATCGTGCCTCGATTATTCTACGTATTCTTGCATTGGCACGGAACCAGTTATCGGTCAATAGGCCGAAAATAATCATTTTGGTTAATTTTTTCACAACCTCAATGTCGACGCAATGCATTGAGTCTACAACAACTCCCCGTCGCAGATCAAATTCAGGCAGATATTTCAATGCCGAATCTCAAATTAAACCTCTTTGTCTTATTCCCGTGCGGGTGGCTTCTGACATATCTTGCCGAATTTCAGCACCCGTCCTGCTTACTATATTGATGGTGGGATATTTCCTCGAGCCATTCTCCATAACTATTCCCGGCGCGTAACAAAAATTGCATCCGTATTCACCATTGTAACTCGTTGTATTGAGCATTTTAGCTCTAGCGGGCGTATCGGCTGTACAAATAGTTGTTATAAATTTGCTTGTCACTCTTTCCATTCCATTTCGTCTCCATTCTATACCGGTAAAGTACAATTGACGCAGTTCTTCGATGATTGGCGGCATGAATATATTTAAATCAGGATGTTCTTTATCGACCCAAATTCCCGCTAAGATGATGAAACCTTTTCGCGCGTGAGGAGGAAGCTCATTTATCGACAATAATATCGGCCACGCGCTTTCTTTCGACAATATGGCAACTTGACAACCATCCGTATTGATTGTAAGTGAAAAATTCAAATTTGAGCTTCAAAATTCTCCGTCCTTTCGCAAATTTATGTATCTTTCGCCATCAAATCAATCTTCTATACCGTCTGGATCGATTTTTTGTCAATTATTACGATAATCAAGTAGATGCCAAATATTCGGTATTGAAAAAATCCTTCTCAATTGCTTTGTTACGTCTAGTTTTATGAAAAAAGATACCATTGACAGTGGTTTCTCCGGGCTTGCATCCCCGCATGGACAGTCTACGTCCGGTAGTTTCCCCACACCGGTAACAGCTTTGCACGTTTTACAATACAAGTATCTTTTTTGGGAATTCTCTTCGTTCCTACCTAATTTCTTTCACAAACCAGTTTTGGTGGTTGGCAAAGTATTGTGGTTTACGAATGTTTTGCACAAATTGATCACGGCCAAAATTGATTCTAAACTGAATTCATGACGTTCCGCTACAGCCATTATTGCTATTAGAATTTCATGTTCTCAGACATTGAGTCTCATGGTTATTACGGGTTCTTCCTGTACAGAGAATGCACTTATGTCTTCATCATCACCATTGTTGCCGTCATCGCCGCCATTGTCGTCATCATCGCCATCACCATCTCCATCCTCATCACTATCAGTTTCATGGATACTATCGTAGTCGCTACCGGTACTATTGTCGCCATAATCGTCACAGTCACCACCGTCGTCATCGTCCTCGTCACTGTTCAGATGAATTTCTCCCAGGTCTGCGATACAGTCATCACCATCATCATCAACATTACCATTGTCGTTGCTACCATTGTTGCCATTATCGCTATCGCCCAACATAGGTTCCAATTCTTCGATTTGTTGGGCAGATAACACCGCAGTATCCGATACCGCTTCTCTCGAACCAGCACTTGATGATGCACCCTGGGCGTCATTTGCATTTGCCTGCAAAAGATTTCAATCTTTTTAATTATGTTTATATCTATGTTATGCATAAAAAATAGGATTGTACGTTTGTGCGCTTACAGCAAACACATTAATCGCAAAATATTGAAATATGTAAGTGCGCATGCCCTTTTTCCGTTCTTTTTTTTTTCTCTTTTATATTGAAAGAGATAAATGGGGCTTTCCACGTCAAGTCAACAACCTCTAAAACTCAATTTTTAGTTCAACTGGGCAATATAGATGTAAGTTACCTCGCTATAAAATACTTGTTTTCATGCATTTACATGATCCAAAATCCGTCAGCATTACGAGATATCTGTTCTCGAGTTTTTTAGACTTTTCTCTCTTCTAAGCCAATTGTGGCTGATTATCTCTTGAACGACTAATCGGAGCGAAAAATAAAATGGAATCTTTTGTATGTTAGACATTATGAGCTTCTCAAAAAAAATATTTCCGATTTTTAATTATAATTCTTCGCTAGAAAAAACCACCTCGAAACTTTAAATTCTATTTTTTGCAGTCATGGCATTTTAAAAGAATCTGAAACATTGGTTTTCGAAATGTACGGAAAATTTCCTAAATTTTCTATGCAGCTCGGGATGGAGATATCAAAATTTCGCCCAGAATAAAATAATTCGGATCCGGATAGCGTCGATACCGAAACGTTTTATTTTATTCTAGGCGAGATTTCGATTTCTCGATCTCGAGCTATATAGAAAATTTCGTAAATTTTCCGTAGATTCAGAAAACAAATGTTTCAGATTTTTTTAAAATGCCATAATTGGAAAAAATTGAATTTAAAGTTTCGTAGTGGTTTTTTCTAGCGAATGACAATAATTAAAACTCGGTAATATTTTTTTCGGAAAGCTCCAGATGTACAACATACAAAAGATTCCATGTAATTTTTCGCACTGATTAGCCATTCAAGAGATAATCAGCCACAATTGGTTGAGAAGAGAGAACGGTCGAAAAAACTCGAGAACTAATATCTCGTAATGTTGACCGATTTTGAGTCATGCACATGCATGAAAAAACGTGTTTTATAGCGAGGTAACTTATATGTATATTGCGCAATCGAACGAAAAATTAAGTTTTTGAGGTGGTTCAGTTGACGTGGAAAGTCTCAAATATATCTACATTATATTACATGAGGTACAATAATAACAAGTGCACTTAAAAGGAACTTCACAGATTGATTATGCAAATGAAAATATGTATCGAGCTCGATAGCAATACTCGTTTATTACCAATGTAGCCACATTTTCATAAAATTAATATCGCGTATCATTGAAAAATAAAAAATATGTCTTTCTGTACACAATTTACTTTGTTTCGAAAACCGTTTAGTAGAAGTTCATGAAATTTGGTAAGAAAGATTATACAATTTTCTAACTACTTGTGATATTTGAAAAAAAAAAAAGATTTTCAAAATATTCTTCTTGTGCAAGGAATACATTGATATCTGTTAGTATCATATCAAAATACCAGTAATGCCATCTATTATGTTATCTAGGAACTATTGTACGATTGTATGACAATTATGTTCTGGAAAAAATTTTACAACTTCGCTCTCTGTCTCACAGTACGAACGTTGTTTAATTTGATAGGTTATGGGCCCAGTCTAGTCTCGAGTAAAAGTAGTGAAACATAGTTAGCAAAGTGTTATTCAGTATTTGCAATAAAGTTTGCAAGAATGACAACGAACTACCTAGTAAATGTTCCCAAACTAAAAGGGAGGAAGAACTACAATGAGTGGATCTTCGCGGCGGAGAATTTCCTGATCCTGGAGGATAAGCTGCACTGCATCAGGCCAGCAGCCGGGAAAATAATAGAAGCCATCGACGACGCGAGAACCAAGGCAAAATTAATAATGACGATAGATAGTGCGTTATATGTACACATCAAAGACGTGAATACTTCGTTGGAGCTATGGAACAAATTGAAGACATTATTTGACGATTCAGGATTTACACGAAAAATATCTCTTTTACGTAACTTGATAGCGATTCGCCTAGAAAATTGTGTTTCCATGCAGTCGTACGTAACGCAAATAGTCGAAACAGGACAAAAGTTAAGTGGTACAGGATTCAACATCAGTGATGAGTGGATCGGTTGCTCATCGTTAGCGGGGTTTCTGAAAAGTCCATGCCCATGATAATGGCGATTGAACATTCAGGCATACAAATTACAACGGACGCCATTGTAACAAAGCTCATGGATATGGCGGAAACGGAAGTGAGCGGGCAATCCGATGAAATTAGTGGTGCATTCACAAGCAGTTGGCAGAAATGGCAACATAAGAAAAATAATAAATTGACTATGGCCAATGCGCAGAGATACCAATCGAACGAACGGAACGCAACGAAAACAAATGTCAATGGCAGCGCTAAAAGACATGTCAAATGCTACCGGTGTAAACAGCCCTGTCATTACAAGAATCAGTGTCCAAATAGCGATAATACCAATATGAATACAAAAGAAATACAACGTAAACAAAGTAATGCGTTTAGTACAGTGTTTCTAAGTGGCAAATTCAACAAATATGACTGGTACATTGATTCAGGTGCGAGCATGCATCTAACAGCTAATGAGCAGTGGATTGCGAATGCTATGTATCACAAAATGAAAGATGTATGTGTTGCTAACAGCGAAAGGTTGCAAGTATTATGTTCCGGAGATGTGACCATTATAACTAAAACAGATGAATCTGAATTTGAAATACCAGTCAAGGATGTATTATGCGCCCCAGGATTGACTACCAACCTATTGTCAGTGAGCCAGTTAATAACATCCGATAATACAGTTCAGTTTACGACAAATGGCTGTGAAGTATACAATAGAAACAGTACAAATTGATAGTACCTGATAGTGTGGTGGCTAACTTGACCGCATCAGGGATCACTTGGCATCGCCGATCGGGCCATGTTAATAGTAAATACCTAAATAAAATGACAAGTGCTGTAGAAGGAATGAACCTTCAAGGGAAAGTTGATATTGACAAGATGTCATGCACAATTTGCTGTGAGGGTGAACAGTGTCGTTTGCCATTCACAAATGAAGGTTCAAGAATCAAAGAATTACTGCATTTAGTTCACACAGACATATGTGGACCTATGGAGTATGAGTCACTAGCAGGTTCCAGGTACTTCATATTATTTATAGATGACTTTAGTCGAATGATGCATGTGTATTTCATTAAACATAAAAGTGAAGCACTCCGATGTTTTTCAGAGTTTAAAACAAAAGTTGAGAAACAAACTAATAAGAAAATAAAGATATCGGGAAGTGATAATGGGTGTGAATATTGTAACAAAGAATTTGACTCATTCCTCAAGAAAGAAGGTATCATTCACCAAAGAAGTAACCCATATACCCCTGAACGAAATGGCTTGTCAGAACGGAATAATCGAACAATTATAGAGAAGGCCAGATGCTTATTATTTGATGCAAACATAGGAAAAAAGATCTGGGCAGAGGCTACCAACACTGCTGTTTATTTACAAAATCGTACTGTTCTTCCTGCATTGAATGAAGAGACTCCTTATGAAGTCTGGACTGGACGCAAACCAGACGTAAGTCACTTGCGAATATTTGGAAGCAAGATCATGGTTCATGTGGCTAAGGAGAAGCGCCAGAAATGGGACAGAAAGTCAGAAGAGCACATACTGGTGGGTTATCCGGATGATATCATAGGTTACCGAATATATAACCCAAGAACGAAACGTGTGACAACAAGCAAAGATGTTGTAGTCATGAAAGATGAGAAGAATCTTGTTAGTATACCAATTATTGAAAATTCATGTTCAGTGAAGGACATTATTGTCAAGGATAGACCAAGTTCAAATGAAACTACTATGAATGAGGATAAACTGCTTGAAATATCAAATGACTCACATGATACTTATGTTCCTAGTGAGTATGAGGATGCCTATAAGACACCTAAGCAGAGTATCAGACCCAGCAGAATCAGAATGAAACCAGAAAGGTATGGAATGTCAAATATGTGTATTCCGGAGGAAGTGTTCGATGATGCTAATGGATTATGTCTGGAAGAAGCGCTACAAGGAGTAGAAAAGAAACAGTGGTTACTGGCGGTGAAAGAAGAACTTGAATGTTTTGAGGACAATCATGCGTGGAAACTAGTAGATATGCCAAAGCATGATGAAACTGTAGTGAAGTGTAAGTGGGTGTTGCGTAAAGAGATGAACAATGATAATAGTGATCGCTACCGTGCCCGTTTAGTAGCCAAGAGCTATATGCAGAGGAAAATGTGGACTATTCAGAAATTTTTTCACCTGTGGTAAGGCATTCAACTTTGAAATTACTGTTTGCATTATCTGTAAAACTTGGTTTAGATGTTATACATCTTGATGTCACTACAGCATTCTCAAATGGGGACCTTGAGGAGATAATTTATATGGAAATACCAGAATGCTTACCAAATACTCAAAATAACTATAATAATAAAGTACTTAAACTGAATAAAGCAATTCATGGCCTAAAGCAATCCTCAAGGGCCTGGTGCAAGAAAGTCGACGAATGTCTTGCTGGCAATGGTTATAAACGCTCCAAACTAGAACCATGTTTGTACACCAAAATTAAGGATAAAAAAAGAACAATAATAACATGGTATGTCGATGATTTCTTTGTGTGCACAAATGATTATACTGAATGTAATAATTTAAAAAAATTATTATCTTTAAAGTTCAAATTAAAAGATTTAGGACAAGTAAAAAATTGTTTAGGAATGACTGTAAATATTGATAAAATTAGTGGCACTGTTACATTGAGCTAGGATAATTATATTAAACAGTTATTGAATAAATTCAATACGACAAATTGTAAGCTAGCTAATACACCTTTAGAGTCTAAATTGAGATTAATTTAGGAAAAAAAAATTGTGATAATCGAATATCCTATCAGAAACTACTAGGTGAGCTCATGTATTTGGCAGTATTAACCAGACCTGATATAGCATATTCAGTAAGTTTCCTTAGTCAATTTAACAATTGCTATGATAATGTAACTTGAGCTTATGCAAAAAGGATTTTAAAATATTAAAAAAAGACTACATATTATGGATTAAAATATACTGGATGTGGTAATGATAAATTACAAGGGTATGTTGATGCAGACTGGGTGAACAATATTATTGACAGGCGGTCTTACACAGGTATGTGTTTCAAATTAGCTGGTAGTATAATGTTATGGGAGGCTAAAAAACAGAAAACAGTTGCTCTCTCAAGCACAGAATCTGAATATATGGGCATAGCAGATGCTTGCAGGGGAGCAATTTATTTGCATAATTTGTCAAAGGAAATTATTAATGACTCCTATACAATAACTATATTTAATGATAACCAGGGTGCACTTAGATTAAGTTTCCCCACTGAAGTTTGAAACTGAAGCGCCGCGCAGTGGCGTTCTTCGCCACTACAGTTTGAAGCCTCTTTAAATGCAGCGAGTTTATCCTAACCTCAAATATATCAATTCCCATTATTGAGTATTATAAACAGAAGTACCCAAAATCGTCCAACGCGCAGCTAGGGGCACCAGGGGCGATAGGAGAAGGGACTCAAGGTGGGAGAACTTAATTTCAGCCGCCATTGTTTGCCAGGATTAACTAATCGGGATTATCCTTCATAAAACCGGGCCCCAGTTTTTTTAAGGATAAACCTAGTTAGTTAACTGGCGAGGTTTAAGTTAAGTTTCCCCACCTAGATCCTGAAACTAGCGCCACATAGTAGCGTTAATAAATGTTCGAAGCATGGAGACTAGAGTAAAGGAGTCCAAACTTCCTATCCTAGCCTGTATGCACAAAGTTCTTTCAAGTGGTCGCAGAAGTGTAGTACTCAGTTCCACCACAGACCTCGTTAGTGTTCCTGAGAACTCATGATATATAGTAATACAAAACTGCATATAATAAATAAAACATAAATAATATTAAATAAAGCACATATTAATGAACCACTCGTGTTGTTTTATTCACATGGGGTTATTATATAATAAGCACATCAGATATAATAATTATATAATAAGTTCAACACGAGTTATTTTATCATCGAAACTTATGATTTTCCTGTTATGTTTAAAAATATAGCTAATTATAATGAAACGCGAATAAAGCGATAAACCAATCGAACAAACCGGCAAGCCTATGATTAAACCTCAAGTGCAGCAATTCTTTGAACATTAAAAAACTACTTATATATTTCAGTATTTTCATGGCCAAGTAGATAAGGCGTCCGACTCGTATTATGCAGGAACCGAGTTCGATCCGCAATGCTTACATTTTTTTTATTTTTTTTTATGTTTCAATTTTTATAAGTCTCTCGTAATGTTTTTATTATTCGGACGTGCGTTACTCTGTTTCTGTACAACAATAATAATAATAAAAACATGTACATGCAAGTGACCGGGCGAATGCAGGAAAATATAGGCTCTACATCAGGAATGAAAAAACTGCGCTCTTTGCGCTCTTCTGAGCTTCAAGGAAATATAATGTGTTCACTGCCATTAAGTTGACCGTATACCTGGATTAATCCAGGTATACTACACACCGAATACGAATGCTATCCAATAAGTCGGCCCCACTCACAAATCTGCTTACAACTTAAATATAACTTCAATGCAATAAAACCTATTGGACTACACAGCCGTAGTGTCAGACCTTTTGCGTGCCGATCAAACGATCAGCGTTCGATTCCCGTAAAAATGTTTTTTTATTTTCTTCAATTGTAAGATATGGGATATTTCGTATTTTCGTATGCATAAATTTTTCGTTTAACGAAACTGTACTCCACGAATCGAAAATACTTGAGGACATCAATAAATGTATGTTTAAAAAACCCCTCATCATTTTTTTCGATTATGTACAAGCGTTAAAGTACAACAAATAATAATATATCGATAAAATAGGCCATATCAAATGCTAGTTGAATTCATCTCATGGCAAACGTATACAACTTAAAAAAATCATTCAAAATCAAATATACATCATTTCTGACTTGATTTTTTAATTCGCTAGTAAGATCTATGCACGAGCACAACTGAATTAATAGATGACCTCCATAAATACTCAACGATAGATTTTGAGAATTTTTGTTCCTCCATGTTTAAAAGTATGTGTCTTATGATACTCGTTCACAAATGGAATATTAAACAGGGAAATCATACGAATGGCTCTCGATATGTACTTCCGCCTAGCATATTGAGTGACCAATCGGATACAATTTGTCAAACGTTGAACTAATTATCGCTTACAATTTTGATGTAAAATGTTTCATTTGTGAATAAATATTCGTGTACTCTGTGATTGCATTAATTATATGTAACGAAGACATTGTTTGGTAGAATCCAATAAAAGAACATACAAAAGATATTCTTGCGTTTGTAAATATCGATATTCACTCATCAGATATGTTAATATTTTATTCATTTCATGCAGAAAATTTCGCGAAAAAAAAAAATTTTTTTAATCGTCCGGGATTCGAACCTGAGTCGTCGAGTTGTGATACGAACACTGTGCAATCACAGCTACGTAGTGCCTTGGATATAAGTTCATAGAATTTATATTTAAGTTCTGAGCACATTGGTGTATTGAAGCTATTTGTCCATTACATATACCTATTTGTGGGATACCTATGTACTGACCCTTATAATCCCCGAATGTCATAAAACTCGGAACCGAAAAAAATGCTTGCTCACCCAGTGTACTCCGACTTTCGTTAATTCAAACACTCCTGATATATATGCATCATTGTGCATGTTAGAAAGTGAATGCAGTCTTGTATTACTATATATTGTGGGTTCCCAAGAACACTAGTGACGCCTGCGGTGGACCTGAGCACTACATCTCTGCGACCGCTTGGAAGAACTATTTGAGTAGGGAGTCTTGACTCCTTCTCTCTAGTGTCCTTGGTTCGAAGCTTGTTTCAAGTCCAGCGTATTCATCATAACCTTAAATATTCCAATTCAAAGTGTTAAATATTTTATGCAGTGATATCAAGTTATTAACAAAGAGTGATTTTTGTGTAATTGTCTCTGAACTCGTGAAGTTTGCAACGTTATTGACACGTGTACAGTACTTAGCACGTAATTGGATTAACTGAATAATAACAAAGATTATTATTTAAATAATAATTATCAACTAAGTATCTTAGATCACAATATTCCCAGTACAGAGTTCAAATCAGACAGCCGCCAATGGCGCCAATCGCACAAACATCACGCGGTTAGGGGAAAATAGATAGGGGGAGGGACTCAAAGTGGGGGAACTTAACTTAAACCGCGCCAGTTAACTAACTAGGGCCCAGTTTTTTTAAGGATAAACCTAGTTAGTTAACTGGCGCGGTTTTAAGTTAAGTTCCCCCACTTTGAGTCCCTTCCCCTATCTATTCTCCCCTAACCGCGTGATGTTTGTGCGATTGGCTCCATTGGCGGCTGTCTGATTTGAAATCTGTATTGAGAATATTGTGATCTAAGATACTTAGTTGATAATTATTATTTAAATAATAATCTTTGCTGTTATTCAGTTAATCAAATTACGTGCTAAGCACTGTATACGTGTCAATAACGTCGCAAACTTCACAAGTTTAGAGACAATTACACAAAAATCACTCTTTGTTATAAACTTGATATCACTGCATAAAATATTTAACACTTTGAATTAGAATATTTGAGGTTATGATGAATACGCTGGACTTGAAACAGACTTCGAACTTCTGATTAACGCTACTATGCGGCGCTAGTTTCGGGATCTAGGTGGGGGAACTTAACTTAAACCTCGCCAGTTAACTAACTAGGGCCCGGTTTTATGAAGGATAATTGCGATTAGCTAATCCTGGCAAGCGATGGCGGCTGAGATTAAGTTCTCCCACCGAAGTCTGAAACTGAAGCGCCGCGCTGTGGCGTTCTTCGCCACTACAGTTTGAAGCCTCTTCGAGTGCAGCGAGTTTATCCTAACCTCAAGTATGTTAATTCCCATTATTGAGTATTATAAACAGAAGTACCCAAAATCGTCCAACGCGCAGCTAGGGGCACCAGGGGCGATAGGAGAAGGAACTCAAGGTGGGATAACTTAATTTCAGCCGCCATTGTTTACCAGGATTAGCTAATCGGGATTATCCTTCATAAAACCGGGCCTGGGCCTTAGTCCTCGAATGGAAAACCCAGCCTTAGATATATGTCCGTGTTTGAGTGCACGTTTTCATTGACTTATTGAGAGTTCTCATTCACAAATCTAGTCTCAAACACAGACTTACATTTGAGAATCGTCTCTGAATACGGGCCAAAGAAAAAATGTATGTTCGTATATAAAACAGGAAAAGTACGGTTACCTTGAAATAGTTACGATGCTTCTTGCGCAATGCTACCACGTCTTTTGATTCAATTTTGTACACCGCTCACTGTACATCCGCATGCGTCGACTGCCAGCGTCGTTACGCGACACCACGAAAAACCATACATCAATCTTTCAGCGTTCATTTTTGTTTAAACAAAAGATTGTTGTGTGGTTTTTCGTGGTGTCGCGTGACAATGCTGGCAGTCGACGCACGCGGATGTATAGTGAGCGGTGTATATAGTACAGAGCACGCTGCATGGATTTATTGTTATAAATATAATAAAATAAAATAAGCGAGACTATATTTTTTTATGATAACGTGTATATAAAATAAGCAAAGACTTACAACGCCACCACAAAGGGAAAAATTAAAATTTCGCATATCTGATATATATGTGTGTGCAGCCGCGTTCACAGTAGCCATGTTGTCAGTTGTTATTGTCTCCAGTTCGAGAACGTGTTACTTGTATTGGTCAATCTTTTATTCTTTATTGACGTGCGTTTAATTGAAAGTTTTAATACAGATTTACAAATGAGAAGGAGGAATCAAACTCAGTGAACGTCTACAAATATATAATCTTGTCGTACTATTACGAGAAAAAAAGGTACAAGTGACTTGCTTTTGGAACGTGAATTGTACATTTCAAGGTAACAACGATGGTCTATCGCATAGCATATAAGACAATCGATGGAAAAAATGAAACGGAAACGGTTCAAGCAAATGAACTGTTCTTACGCGATGCCAAAGCCAAAACAGGTGTAATACCGGTAACGAACGAACATTTAAAAAAATATTTAACAAATCCAAAAGAGCTCGTATCGTTACGTGTGCGGGAGGACAATGAGGATGGCACAGAAAATTACAGACAAATTCACGTTGTCGGCTTCGGAGTTAAATATGTAAAATTAAAACCGTAATGTTAATGTGGAACGAAAAAGTAAATATTCAGAGCCATACAATGATAATGTACTCGTACTGATGCAAGCAAACTTTTTGATATATTTAAAACAACAGAAACCGAATAAGAATTGCGAGCGATTGGAGGTGACGCCCTAGGACGTAGGAAGAGGCGGATGAGCAAAAAACTGCACATAGACTCTCCAGAAACATTGCAAGTGATCCAGAAGGAGGTAGCGAAAGGAACATTATTTGAAAAAACAATTGCTGGCGATGACGTTGAGTCAATTAGAGAGCGGTTGAGAAAGAAGGTAAGCGTAAAATATTGTTATTACTTTTTTAATTAACGCGTTCCGATTGAGTAATTGCTGAATCGCACGATGAGAGAAAGCAGTGTGCTATCGTTCATTTTTTATTGCAATATACAGGACTGGCTCGTGGAATTGTGAGTGCGATAAAACGTTGTCACACTTGCAAAATATCTTGTGATATGGTTTGTGAGTTTTTGCAGCTAATTCATTACCGGTAACGCATAAACGATTCATTCCTGTGTGCCGAGTCAACAAATTTGATGTAATTGTTATCTGTGTAAATGAACAATACCAAATGAGCCGCTCAATATTGGGCGACAGCAACAGAAATGGTTTTTGTAATTGATACGTTCTAATTAAGTAATTACTGAAACGTACGATGCGAGAAATCAGTGTGCTGTTGTTCATTTTTCATTGCAATATACAAGACTGGGTCGTGGAATTGCAAGTGCAATGAAACGTTGTCACTCGCAAAACATCCTATAATATGGATTGTAAATTTTTCCAGCAAATTCATTATCGGTAAAGCATGACCGATTTATCTCTGTGCCCCAAGTGAATATTTCTTGTAATTGTCGTATGTGTGGTATGAAAAGTATGAACAATACCAAATGAGCCACTCAATATTGGGCGACAGTAGCAGTAATGTTATTTGTAATTGATACGTTCCGATTAAGGATGTATGAGGGAGACTTTTCGGATGAGAATTTCATTTTACCAGAATTATTGTACTTCGTTATTCAATAAAAATTTGAATTAATTCAGCAACAATCGGCATGCTATAAACAACAATAATCTGCATTAATATTACTCAAAAGTAATTAATAAATTGTTTTAACAATTAATAATTTAATATCATAACGATGTCCCCTTGTTTCTCGCGTACTAATTAAATATGTTAATTTTTGTCAACGTTTATGAATTTGTTGAAAATCTTTTTACGATTGCGAAATTCCATTTTTCAAATTTCTATTATGGCCGTACATATTGTTAGGTCTTGAGTGACCTCTGCGCTATACTTTTTCGCGTTACCGACATCACTCATTCTCATCGACCGTGATCACACACGCTGACGCATTAGAAACGTTCATTAACCTTTTCTTTCGCAATGGCTGCACGCGCAAGCGCGATCGGCAAACCGCGATCATTCAACTCAAATTCTCCACCGTTATGCTGCGTTGCGGAATATGACCATTAAACAATTAAGTTAATATTAAGAACCATTTGCATAAACTTAAGAATTGCCACTCAGCATGTAAGACTATATTGTATAAAATAATATTTCAAATGTATTTCACAATATCGAGCATCAAGAACCAAACTTTAGAGTCAATAACCTGAAATCGCCAACTCAGCCCTCAGCAATAAATTTTGTCAACTAAGAAGTCACCCACTATCGCACCTCCTGTCCAATGGCGGGCCATCAAACTTCCAAGCAACAAATTGAAACATTAATAAATAATAAAAGACTAATCAGAACCAGTCCGCACGGACTAGGAACCAGAATATATAAACGACTCCTTGGCTCTCGAACTCAGTAACTCAGTAGTAGCTTTTTCAGTTTAGCTTTCAGTAAGTCAGCTTTGTATAGACACAGAAGTACGTTTAGATATTATTTAGACACAGAAAGACAGAGACTTGTTTAGACACTCTCATTAAAAATACTTATTAGACACGAACTCGTGCTCGAAGTTAGATTCGTTACTTCTATGTTACAAATTACAAATCATTTAAATAATTATAAATCGAAGGAATCAATAAATGAATCGACATCGATATCAACAATTGTGAAGTGTCTCGTTCTACAGTTCGTATTCAACTTCAATTCTCTGATTCACCCTGATCACCTATCCTTCGCCGACGCTTCAGCTGCGAGTCGCAGTGACAAGCAACGATCCTTCTACCTATTCGGACTTAACTCTAAATCTAATTTTTATATCTGACTGTTATATCCACCGGAACGTGAGAATCTTCTTCACCAAGTGCAACTAATCTACAATTTTACAAATCGATTCTTACTACAATTCCAATCTCACATTCGGTAGATCTGCCAAACCCAAACGCTCTTAGGACGCAATCGGGTTTACAGCCAGGTCGTAACAATATATACAATTTTCGACCTAGTATGTTTAAGACTTTGTAAAACTAATAGTATACTTGTCCGCAAAAACATGTCAAAAATTTACATTTTTTAGTTCATATTTCATAATTTTTTTCAACATATTTCAAAACTGGAGGAAAATTTTTAAAACATTGTTATTAAATAGAAACTGAGAAATGTACATTTTGTATATGTTTTTGCGGACCGGTTTACCATTTGTTTCACAGAGTTTCAAAGAAATTAGGTCGAAAAATGCATATATATATGGTAATTCTGAAAATTTGAAAAAGGGAATTTCACAATGGTAGAAAAATTATAAAAAAATTTATGAGCGTTCAGGAAAATTAACACATAGAATTAGTATAATAAAAACAAGAGGTCACCGATATGTTATCAAATTATTGATTGTTGAAACAATTTGTTAATAACTTTTGAGTGATGTTAATGTTGATCATTGTTGTTCATAGCGTGGCAATTGTTGATGCATTTTTTTTTTATTGAAAAATGAAGTACAAAAACTTTGTTGAAATACAATTTTCATCCGAAAAGTGCACCACATAAATTCTTCAGATCGTGCACCGGACTCAATGAAGATTCATTTTATTGTATCAAATAGTGAATAAAAAGAGCGCGCGAATGTCGTCTAACCAGTCACCAATACATGATGCTGGGATCACATGCGTAAGGCCATGCGCGTGCTTGAACGCTCCCACAGCATACACAATCACACACTAGCAACACCGATGCACGAATACTATGATTGTGTGTGTGATCAGTGTACGCAAGCAGTACGCGTAGGATCCTCCACTTACACACTGCCGCAAGCACACGAACGCAAATAGTTGTGACGACGCTCGATTTCCCGTGTAGCCCCTACCCCATACCTTTCCGCTAAGATTTTTATTCATCAAAATCCAATACTCGACGTGTACAATTCAAAAAGTACTTTGCTCAGATTGGCTCTCTTGTTAGTGTAACGTCTAAAAAGTTTCACGACTAATTTAGAAATATAGGTCGTCTCATTGATTCAAAAAAAAAAAAAAAAGAAACGTGGCAACAGCGTGACGCCAGGTATTCAATGAAAAATGAGCATGCGCCCTGTCGCAATCTTATATACTCGGATGTGGTTGTGGCGTGACGATATAACATTATTTGATGCTCCAAAATGAAAAGAAGGTCGTGAAAGCGATTTGAAAAATAATAAATACAATACAGACAGCAGTAGAATGAAAATTGTCGGTTTGAAAAAAAAATGTTATTTCGATAATACATTATTTACTCGTAACGAAGCGATGTCGAATCTTATTACGTTGCAGTTAAAAAAATTGTAATAATGTCGATTTAACTTGAAATACTTAAGATAGAACGCTACCTCTTTTGCGGGACAGGCGGTGAAAGGGGTACTCCTATGCTTAAACATGGGAAGCCTCTCGTGTTACTAACTGCACGTGAATTTATTTTCTGGTTTTCAATTTACATGTGAGATGATAATTGTGTATTTTTAGATGGAAAAATTATCGTTAATAACTATTTCAAACATAATAATCCTGATTTTTGCGAAAAAAAGCTTCTCGTTACATATTTAAAAATATTAAACATTTCGCAATAGTAGCTTTGACAGCGGCAAGGCAGCGTAATGGTTTCAGTTTTTAACTGTTGGCTGCCCTGTTCAAGCTCGAGAGAAGCAGAGAGGAGCACTGTAGCTATGTCCACCATAAGAGAGAGAAAAACTGCGTCTATTAATTTTCTTTTGCACATTGCAGATAAACGGTACGGTGAAATTGCTGCGAATTTTGCAAGAGTGATCTTGACAGTTTATTCATGTATTTGTTTCAGTTTTATCAAAGAGTGGCTTTTTCAACGGTAGTTTTTCAATTCTTCTTGCGGTTTTTTAACCATTCCCATAAGAACCATTGTAAAAAACTACTTTAATTTTCTCAGAAACAGTACGGTCGAACCTGTTGAAATTTCACGAGCGAATAGTTTAGTCAATTTCAAACGTATCTACCAATTTGCATAGAAATCTCTTTTTTCAAATATGATAGCGTTCTACCTTAAAATACAATTCATTACAAATTGAGAAGAAATAATTTTTTAGCCAAGAAATTACTTACCCCCGCTATGTTGTAATGCGGTAGAATTGTTAACTGTGCGCTGATGATCTCACAACGTACAATCATACCACTTTAGCCACATTCCGAAACGTATAGACGCCATGATGTTTGCCACACCGCTATATGATACGTGTCGCAAAAATGTTTGCAAAACTATTATGGCTCAAAGTTTTTTCCCGCAATGCGAAATCGCCGACCAAACACCGAACGAAGAAGAAACGTTGAATCATGATTTGAATTAATATGCAAACAAAAAACCACATTGCTGAAAAGCATGGGTGAAACGGTAACGCGTGATTACGAGATATTTTCATACTCCGAAAACGTCGAGAGAACTGATGCGATGTATTATTTTTCCAATAAAATTGTTGTACGTTGATTATCAAGACTTGGAAAATCACGCTGAAAGGATTAAGAATTAACCGCTAGACTATAAATGTGTGCAATGGATTAAAAAAGTGGTGCTCAAGGAAGTGCGATGAAAGAATATTGAAGTACACTGAGCGAAACGAACAGTATGACACACTAAGTGGAACTGATCGTCCAGACCCCTACTGGAAACTACCAATGCGATGTGGTCGATAGAAACGCAGCCGTTGCCAGCGCCCCTCTCATTCCCCTTGTACCGTTTTATAGTCTGGCACGTCCGTCAATACGACGCACGACACAGCTACCGACACAGAGCCACACAGTGTCCACACAGAGATGAGTAGACATTGTCTACTCATCTCTGTTCCACAACTCTGGTGTATCAGGCCAATCTGGACAAAGGAATACACTGGAAATGTAGGCACTGTGTTGGTACTTATCCGTGGTTGTCCAACCCGTCTGTGCATGATTTAAAATGAAAATTGAATAAAATCGAACGATATATTTCGAAAAAAAACCATAAACATAATGACATAGTTATACGTAATGTAAGTTTATGGGAATCGGGTTAATTGGAATCATTACGTAAGAAGTAGGAAGAAAAAACTTGACCCTAATTTAAAGAGGTCTCGAAATATGTCACTGAAAATCGTGGAGACTGCGACGACATTATTATTACACGTATATAGATATTTATGCTTGTGACATTTTTAAAAATTCAAATTTGCTTTCTGCAGGCGTGATTATGAAAAAAAAAACGAAAATAAAGGGTGCTACCAAAATTTTTCACCGTGTTACCAAAGACATCCTGAATGTAGGCGTTTCGGTACACTAAGCGATGATGCTCGTGATAGAAACATGGGGTATAAGAAAAAGTTGCGAATTTTAAGAAATTTGGAGAGCATTTTTTATATTACTGCATTCCCAGATATAGTTATTTCCAGATTAGTCTTCTACATAGTTCTCGAGAGATTGAACACTGAGGTTCACGTGTATAAAGATAGCGTTTCCATATATAAGGCATTCCACGTCATCTCAACCACTTTGAAAACTTAATTTTTCGTTCGACTGCGAAATTTAGATATAAGTTACCTCGCTATAAAATACGTTTTTTCATGCATTTACATGATCGAAAATCGGCAAGTATTACTAGATATCTGTTCTCGAGTTTCTTTCGATATTTCCCTCTTCTCAGCCAACTGTGGCTGATTATCTCTTGAACGACTAATCAGAGTGAAAAATCACATAGCATATTTTTTGTTACACATTTTGAGCTTCACAAAAAAAATTCTTCAGATTTTTTATTATTGTTCTTCGCTAGGAAAAACCACTTCAAAACTTTAAATTCAATTTTTTTCCAATTTATTTCTTGTAAAGCTCAAAATGTATAACATAAAAAAGATTCTATGTAATTTTTCACTCCGATTAGCCGTTCAAGAGATAATGAGCCACAATTAGCTGAGAAGAGAGAAAGATCGAAAAAAATCGAGTACAGATATCTCGTAATGCTGACCGATTTTGATACATTTTGATACATGATATGCATGAAAAAATGTATTTCATAGCGAGGTAACTTACATCTAAATTCTGCAGTCGAGCGAAAAATTAAGTTTTCAAAGTGGTTGAGATGACGTGGAATACCTCATATGTAAGTACATATTCCAGTCATAAAACTGTGCTTTAATGGTGAATCACTCGATAATTAGGACAAAAAACATTTTGGAAAGAAATAGTACCTTTGCACTTGATGTTATAGAACGTTATCACCACTTTCATAAATTTCTTACAATTTTCATTTATGTGTACAAAAATTCCTTAATAGATTCAAATTACGATTGCTTATGAAAAACTGCTCGCAGTAAGTCGTCAACAAGAAAAAAATCATGGACATATTAATGTATTTGCAAGCACGCAACTGACACGTGATTCATCATTTGCAACTCTATGAACACGTAAATCAAATTACCTGTTGGACGAACTATTAATAACGTTATCGAACGATTACAAAGGCAGTTGGAAAGCATAAAGAAGGCCGGGAGCCTTGCTTCCATACAAAAATTGGCACTTCTTGGGCCACCAATACCGCCGGTATTATCATTATTATAGCTATTATTATTATTGCTATTATTATTCTTAATAATGATAGTTTCACTGGTATGCTCCTATCTTATTACAATGTTTTAATTGTGCAATGTACGCTAAATATTTCAAATTAAATGTGTTATGTAAATATAATGAATGTACAAAATTCTGTTGCGCTGAATATAATTGCAGCTATCCGACACTGCTGAAAGAAAAGAAATTAACGCGAACACCCATGCCGAGACACTCCCTGACCACGATGAGCTTGCAGTGAACATAATGGAGGTAATCATCCCAGAGGAAAACGCGAAGAAAAATCAATGTCCAATTCTTGATCTTGAAAGTACGAACGATGCGAGAAGTGAACAGTATGATCATGACAAATCCGACGAAGAAAGCATTGACAAGGTACGACGAGTGGGAATATAGTTCCCAAATACAATTTTGAGTGATAAATAAAATTGTGAAGATAATATTAATACTTGATGAACAGGAAGTCAACAACCATCAAGATAATATCATGGAGGAACTAGCAAGTCGTACAAGTTTTGATGAAAGTACCGGGAATAAAATTTTGGTGGTGCGAATAGAAAAGTATGCAGAAGATTCGAGCCAAAACATCGTTGAAAGGATTCAGAAAATAGCGAATCAGAAGATGAGAGATAAACACGAGATGGTAAGCTTCCAATGTAAATGAGTCATATTTTAGTATTCGCCTGAAGCGAGCCTGCTCAGCAATCGATTCCAATTGTTCAGTTTAATGAAATAATTATAATTTATAAATGTTTTATAGCCAATAGTGACTCCACATCGGAAAAATGTACAATGTGCGAACAGAAGTTCCAAGTCATGGGACACTGCGCAGAGCCCCAGCAACAAAGTCAATGCAAATAGAACTGGTCGTCGATCATTGCGAAATTCACCGCTGATATCCAAAAAAGATGTAAAATATTTCTTAATAATACTCAATTTCGTCGACATGTGAGTTTGAATGCTCAACAAAAAGTTTATTATTTTCAATTTTTTCAAGAAGTTGCTAATATTTATATTGATATATTCCTCCCTGAGTTTGATAAATATTTATCAATATTTAGATTTAGAATCTTTAAAAAAATTCCGATAAATAGCTTTCTTTAGATTATTCAAACGCTCATTGTACCTTAATATCTCGTATGGATGAAATTAATGCCAGAAAAAAAACGATAATTGATGAAATGCCGCCAAAACGAATTTGCAGGGAAAAAATACATCAGAGGAGTCAACACAAAAACTGTCACGATCGTCTGCTGAAATGCTTCAAATGCCCTCAAAGAGGAAGTATCATAATTCTGAAGATTATGATGATGAAGCTCCAACGATCGTGAGAAAGAAATTGAGCGAAATCGGAGCCACCCTGAGAAACATCAACCAGCCGGAAAGTCATGCAACGAGCAATGTTGGTCGAGCAAATAAATCGACGATACCGGTAAAACAATTTTTTTTAACACGAATGATTCTAGAAAGGGCACAGAATGTGCTTAACAACGATACTAATGCATATGGTCACCAGGTGGTTAACGAAGCAAAAGATACACACGGCCAAAAGCGAAGAATGAGGGATAAACCCGAATCATCCAAAAATAATGCACGACCGTACTTGGAAATACAGAAAACAACGATGCGAGGAAAATACGACATTTATCATGACAGCAGTGATTATTCAAGTGATGCAACTGTAAAGATTGTTCCAAAAATATCGAAAAGAATGAACAAGGTCCGACGAGTTTATCAAACAAATTTCGCCGCCCTGAACAACGGCAACCGAGAGAAAGGACATAAGTTATGCAATATTGGTACAAGTCGACGAAATCAGTCAACAATACCGGTAAGAATAATGTTTTATAGACAATTATAATGTAGGGTAATAATGAATAGGAATACTAACCTTAACAATTCATGTTCATAACAAGGTGGCGAAAAAAGGACGAGAAACGCTTGACCAAAAACAAGGAAAAGAACTAGACCCTTACGAGTTCAAGAAAAATGAAATCGACGTACGGAAAAGGCCAAAGAAACCCAAGGAGCTGTCAGTACCGGTAAGAAACTGTTCCGAACTGAAAGCGCTACGAAAATGAAGTCAATAGCAATTCACTTTTTGAAATACTTATTGTACAATATAAAAAAATTTGTAGCAAAACAAAACAAAAACCTGCGAAGAAACTCCATTAAATAGCCCAACTGGTGAAAATAACATAACCCAAGTAGTGGACAGAGTGGCTACGATCTCCGATTACTCCCGAAGCAAAAAATATAGAATGAAAAATGCGGTAATGGGTTTATAAATACGACAAGTAGAACATAAGTTTAATTTGCGTGAAAAAGATTGGGTTTTTTCATGAAATATATTTGCAGATGAAGGAGATACACAAGATATCCGCAGAATTAAATCAGAAAATTAAAAAATTCGAACAAATGTTGGAGCAAAGTGATGATGAGGGATTAGACTTTGAAACGCTCAATATTCCGTCGGAGGATCAACAGGGGAACGTGGAAATCACTACCGGTTGGCAAATCAACCGTGACACACTCATACAAGCGGGATCAGCTTCCAGCATGAATAAAAGATTGGCCATATTAATGTCAGTGCTGTGGACCAAGGAAGACAGAAAAAAACTCGTCGTCAAAAAAAGATGCGGCAAGGGTAATGATGGAAAACGAGAAGTAACTGCGGAAGAAATGAAACAGCTGAGACGTAAGTCACAAATCTTTCTCTATATGGAAGCAGAATGAAAGATTTCAGACCAACTGAAAAATACTCTTCAACGAAATAAATTTTTAACTCATATTCAAATTTTACTATACAGGTGCGTGCATTGTGCTGCAATCTATCAAAGTACTACCGGTTGATGATGTGGAGAGCCTTGACAGTTTTAAAGGAATGGTCTCTAACAAATTAAATCACGACAGGTACAACAGTTTACGCATAATAGAAAATGCGAAAAAGCGACGAAAGAACAAAGCAGCTGCACGTGTCAGACTCAGTTACACCGACACAGATGGCGACGACGACGACAGTAACGTCAACAACGATAGCAACGTCGACGATAATAGCAACGTCGAAAACAATGACGATGGTGACAACCTCATCGCCAATGATTCCTTTTAATTGAGTAAAATTGCGTGTGAATATAATTTACCAGTATGATGTTTAATATTTTTGGAAAATGAAACTGCGATGACTCTTCTTTTTTGATAATTGCGCATTTATGAAAGATAATTTATAATTACGCTATCCTTTAATCCGCTACTCGTCTGCATTCGTAAATTAAGATAACTCGAAAAATACCTAAGAGAGCGGCTGTGAAATACCGAACGCAATACACTAAATTATTTATTACTTATAGGATGTATGCAATAGTTTACATGTTTTGTACAAACAGTGTTGAAAATAATATCCACATAAACATGAGCATAAATAATGTCATTGCTCCTTCAGACACTTCCTGCAACCAGAAAATCCTCTACCACAAACTCAACCTTTGTTTTTCTTTAAATTTGCTTCATCTTTCATTAAGCGATTCGCTGGTTAAAACAACCAGCTAGCAGGACTTGAAAAACAAATTCGACTCTAGATTTCTGGTTGTAACGACCAGGGCACGGAACTGGTGGAAAAAAAATTTGACTAGATTTCTGGTCGTAACGACCAGGGCACGGAGCTAGGGGAAAAAAATTCGACTCTAGATTTCTGGTCGTAACGACCAGGACACGAAGCTGAGAGAAAATATTCGACTCATAATTTCTGGTCGTAACGACTAGGGCGTGGAGCTGAGAAAACAAAAATTCGACTCAAGATTTTGGGTCGTAACGACCAGGCCACGGCGTTGGGAATAAAATATTCGACTCAATATTTCGAGTCGTAACGACCAACAAACGGGGCCATATAACGGGCCCCGGAATGGGTGGTTACGACAAATAATTTTTAGCTGTAACGACCCACGAGCGAAATCCGATGCTCGTGCTAACGATCGAAAAAATTCGGTGGAAACGACTCCATGTACGACCGAAATTACGGTCAACAAATCCGCTAGTAAATGACGAAGATGAATTTGGTGCATCGCTTCAAGAATCTCACTCCATGGAGAAGACCCATAATTTGCAAAAGCGACTTGCAGCATGGATATGTGAGGACAACATCACTCTCCAAGCAACGGGAGCTCTTTTGAAAGAACGTAAATCTACTTGAAGCATCGAAGAGATTCAAAGCTCACCCGCTCGTCCGTGAACCTTACTGAGTACTCCAAAACGAATTTCGACTCGGAGAATAACACCAGGCGAGTACTTTCACTACGGCTTAAAAAACGTGTTATATGACCAGCTACGTGGAGTGAGCGATATTACCTCTATGAACGGAAAAATCCAGTTGAACATTAATATCGATGGTTTACCGATCGCCAAAAGTTCAAAGAGCCGACTTTATCCTATTATAGGAGAAATTTTTTACTTGGTATGTTACTTGGTATGTAACGTGTACTATTTCTTCCCTATTCTTCTATCACTTACATAAATATTTTGTACGGAGTTCTGATATAAAACCTGTAAATTGTAATAAAAAAAAGAGTTATTTCTTATTTTAAACAAATTGTTCTTTCATTTTTCAGGAAGTGTTATGAGTTCATAGAAGGACGCGACGATCGACGAGGGACAGAAAGCCATAAAGGCATGGCTACAACATGCTAGCGGTCGCATCCCTAAAAGTAATAGTAAGGACGAATTTTAAAAATAAATATAAATAATTATATTCAACAATTCCGTATTTAATGTAATAAATTTTCTATTTTTCTTTTTTTTACTTTCGTACATGATGTACAATACAGCCAATATAACTGCGCTCGCATCATATTATATTATACCAAGGATCATTTACTTTTTTTTTTCAACTGCACAATCCGTGCTGCGGTTTCAATTCGCTTACATAATGTGATGAAAACAAGTGAGAATCGAGGGAAACATCGTTTGGAGATATAATCAAATCAAATATTTTTTTTTTTTCAAAAATCAAAAATGTTTCAAAAATATTTTACTTTTTCAGAGTTTAAATAAGATTTTTAAGTTTGTTTTTTGTTGTATAGAAGGAAAAATAAACCTAAACATAATAAGAATAAATAATAAAGCTTTATTTTCTGTTAACCTTTCATTTAATTGTAAAAAAAAGCGTGGATAAAAATCGTCCGAAAGGTCTCTGAAAGATATCTGTTCCAATATATCAAACAGACATCATATTCATGATATCTATTTCGTCTCTTGAATCGATCTCTTAAAGTTAACTGATTTCGCTAACCTTTAGATATCTCAAAAGATATCGTACATATATTCAAAAATGGCGCATAAGAGAACATATTGATATACTTAAGATAACATTTGGGATCTTCTTTAAGATATCGGACTTTCGAACGTGTTAGCTTTCAGTTATCTTTCTGATAACTTTTTGCTGTACGGGTTACATATCTATCAATATACTATTAGCATATAACTTCTCATAAACAGGTAGAAGATGAAGTTATCAACAGACAATATATACGTATATGGAAATAATATCGCTAAGAATTGCAAGAATTAATATTAAGAATATATAAAACATAAAAAATCTTGAAATTTTATTAATTTTCTTGGACCCTGAGAACGCCCCCTAGTATTCCATAGCATCGATCCTGGAATATTATGATTTTTTGGCCTTCTTTATTACCGACAGCGTGAGCATTGATATCGAGCTTCCGCCGCTACCGCAATTTGGGATGGCGCAAGAAGCAATTTGTATGTTACTAGATGGTAGAGCCCAGCCTTATAATTTCAAACTTGTTTGCCAACTATATCGTGGTATTTGGAACATCCAATTATGGAATATGCCGAAAGGAACTACGCGTTCGATGTTCTCATTTTCGGTATATATTCCATGTTCGATGTGTTCATGTTTATATACCTTCTCATCAAGCCATCTCGATATCTCGAATACTCGAAACCACGCTGTGGAGTTTTTTCCGAGTAATATCCCGCATCGAATTTTTTGCGAGTTACTTGTCTGTGACTTTTATTCTTAGGGTGGCTTCATATGGACAACAGTGTCTACGCCAATCTATCCCTTAGTGCAGTGTATTTTGAAAATGCAAAACTTTGACGTATGAAATGTTGATACAGTTATTTCAGCGAATTAGTGGAAGTATTTTAATAACGAGTGATCAAACACATGTATCAACAACCTCGACACTTACAACTGTTCATCGCAGATATGAACTGTAATATATATTATTGGATATTCGAAGCCACACATTCCTGCATGCTTTATGACAATGAATTGTGAATGTTGAAAATGGTAAATTGATTTTCATCAACTCACCATTAGAACAAAGGAAGTGTGAACTTATGACCGCAGCTGAGCATTTTATCAGTCTGATAACGGCCGCAAGTGCAAAGAAACTTGCAACCGTATTAGTCCTCTGTTTCGTATTCTACCATGGGCTCATCCACCTGATTTACGGTAGAACCGGTTTATAAGTTGACTTGTCACTTTTCCAATGACGGCAATGATTAATCTTTCATTTTTGTCATTCTATAGGTAGTGATTCTTGCAAATGGTTATTAGAGGAAGGCAGATATAAAGGAGATAAAGAATGGCAACCCTATGGTTGTATGATGCACCACTACACACAAATGTGAATAAACTCATTCAGAACGTATCATAATTATATTAATTAAGCAGGAAAAGATATTGATGTCATCTTGAGTTTGAAAAACATCCGATTGCATTCGTAATGTACAATAGTGAGAATACCATGCTCACAAAATCAAGCCCAGAACACACGGAATTTCTTAATGCCACTGTGAAATACACGGAGGTTCTGTTGAGAAAAACTTACTCTATCGACGTTCAGTAGTTGCTCAACGCCGGGCTGGGGTCTATCGGACCCGTTCACAGCTTTGATACGTCCGAGATTCCTCGTGGAATTTGTAGATACATTGGAATTCCTCCTTTTTTACCACAACCAGCCCTTTCGCCAACGTATTTCATAGTTATGGGTATGAGTTACTCCTATGCAAAGTTCAACAGACCCTGGTCGTGTGTTTCAGGGTGAAATTAGTTCAGGAACCTGGTATAAATGACAATACCAGGATCTAAGTAACTATATATGCACTTCATGTTCAGATTGGAGTATAGTTCAAAATCATTATTGGAGCAAGTTCAACCAAAATCATTATGTCATAACGAACTTTGATGTTGATATTCACGTTGAAATCAAATTCGAAAACGTCGTTAATCTCATGAGCTATATACAAATAATTTATGTATACGATATATTCATATACACTACATATACGACATGATATATGTTAACAGGGATAGTCGAAGATGTCTACGGTATCTAGCATTCATGGGCCATAAGAATCATTTCATTTTCACGGGAGATGAAAGAATTCAGCAGTTGTATAAATCATTCGTGGCGCAATTCATAATCATGGGGAAAGGATCGGAACAGGTAGATCTACCTCAACGTTCAGATTTGAATTTTAATGATGCGCAACTGAGATTGAATGTTCAATTTTTTTGGCGACCTAAAATGAATGAGCTCATGATTGATGACTTTCAAAGATGGATGGTAAGATCAAATTAACTTTCTAGTATGTATGAATAATCATTTACTAATCACTGACAATATGTCAAGGTAGATTGGAGAAGCTCCAGCCATGATTGTTGCGGGTAATGCAGCCGCAGATATTCTTGCGAATAATGCGAGCGATATGCATTTTTATACAGAATACAGTTCAAGACTTATAAGACTTGTTCAACCAGCTGATGCACTTGTTAAAAAGGGATCACGTTTTTTATGGATGATGCAAGATTCAGTTTCACAAGAAAACTTGGCAACGCAACTAACCGGGATTGATAACAAACACATACACATGTGTAATAAAGCTGTTGCAGAGGTAATGATACGCAATGATGCAAGTCATAGTATTATTGAGCCAGTGAAGTACATGAATATCAGTAGCGCCCTTCATGTTGACATCATTTGGATTGAATATACTTTATATTATTCATACTTCATGGCTCTCAGGTTCTGTTGCATAGCAGTGTGCACTTGTGGGAAAGTAGCAAACTCATTGGACAAGGAGTACTTGAACAGAGTCCAGATGGCTACTTAGCGAGTCCACTTTCTTTACGTCACAAAGTTCAAATTTTGTTAAACACACATTGTAATGATCATATGAATTTTGGTGATGGTACTTGCTGTAGTGATCCTGAAGCCGCCACAACTCTACAATTAGTTACTTTTTCAACTCTTGCATTATGGTACATCAAATATGGATATAATTTTCACTGTTTAGCATAAGAGCCATTAGACATTGAGTTGATTGCCAACATCCCGTTTGAAATTCGAAAAAGAGTTGACCTACCCATACTTGAATATGGAGTATGATAAATTATCATTGATAATCAACCAGTTATACAGTCTTCTAGTTCTACTTTGAGTTTTATTTTTTTATATTTTCCATTCTATATCAGGATTGTGATTGGCTGCAGCGTATGGCTTTACAAAAAACTGAATAATCGTGGTAAAGTTTTCTATTCACGATTGATTGAACAAAAGATCGATGTTATTACGAATACGAATCCAACAGACATAATGGACGATGACTCAATGCAATCTCAAGATTATTATACTCTGACTACTTCCCTTGCGATATATGCTGGTATCTTAGCATACTTTTATTTATGCGATCGGTATGTACGAAATGAAATTGACAATTCATGAATGTGCTGAAATGGAAACAGTAATCCTTTATTGTTCACAATTGCAGAACGAATTTTTTCATGAAAGAAAATAAATATTATAGTGAATTTAGTTTTTGGTTGCCACTTGGTTATATCTTGGCTCTTGGACTTTTCTTCACTGAAGATTGTGAACGGGGCCCAATAGCTCTCAACAGAGAGCAGACCGATGAATGGAGAGGTTTGATGCAATCAGTTGTTCTAATCTATCATGTCACCGGTGCAAGCAATGTCCTACCAATATACATGCACTTACGGCTAATCAATTCTGCTTACTTATTTTTATCTGGTTATGGGCATTTTTGTTATTTTTGGCAAACAGGCGATGTCTCTTTGGTGCGATTTGCTCGGGTTAGTAACAGAAATACAATATAATAATGCGTTCTGTTAATGGTTCGCCAGATCGATTCTTAGTTGGGGATTTTTATTGCAGGTACTCTTCCGTATTAATTTGTTGACAGTGTCACTTTGCCTTCTGATGAACAGGCCCTATCAATTCTATAATTTTATACCATTAGTCTCTTTTTGGTTCCTAGTTGTGTATGTTCTGGCTTGGTTACCACCCAGAGTATACTCAGGAAGTTTATCTGAACATGGACCACGAGCATTACTTTATTTGGCTTTGAAACTTCTTGGTCTCCTCTCTGTTATAACACTTCTTTATATGTCTGAGGTAATGATAAAACAATTATGAACATTTGCGATTCTGTACAGAATTATTTATTTTATTTTCTATTGTTTTGTAGGTTTTTTTTGAAAAAGTTTTCGTAACACGGCCATGGAAAGCCCTCTTTGTGACGACGGATGATGATATAAGGGAATGGTGGTCACGCTGGCGGGTCGACAGATATAGTGTAGCATTCGGCGTTGCCTTTGGAGCAGGCCTTCTCGCATTGCAAAGGCTTGACCAAGTACCAGGGAGCACACTTGCTCCATTATTTGCTTCGATTTCACTAGCATCTTACACAACATTTACAATATTATGCGTATCCATCGCGGAGTGTGAAGAAGTTCATTCCTATGTTGTATTCATACCCGTAAGTAATACACAAATCTCGTCATTGAATAATACATCGTGTTGCTAAAAAAATACTTTTGTCAAAAACCATTGTTTTTTTCTCTTTCATGTAGATTATTGGGTACATTGTTTTGAGGAATTCATCGATTGCATTGAGAGGAAAGTATTCCGTTCTTCTAGCTGGACTTGGAAACATAAGTTTAGAGACTCTAGTTGGACAAGGCCATGTTTGGCTAGCTGCTGATTCACATGGAGTTCTCGTTCTACTTCCAAGATTACCGGTTCTCAATTTGTTGATTACGTCCTTCATCTTTATATGCGCTAGTCATGAGGTAGAGATTTCATCGTCTATTTTAAAGACTTTTTTCCTCATATTGATTTTGACTTGAAGGAGAACCTGCGTTCAGATTCACAGGTTAACATTCATTCTGGCACCGTATGCAGTGCCAAATGATTGGAAGTTAGTGGCCCGTAACTTGTTGTTATTCACGGCCATTTTGATTCCAATCGGCATACATGATGGAATGTTCTAATGATGATCGCAGGCATGAAGAAGGATCAATAAATGTCGATAAACCCGAATGAAATAAAAGTTGCATTGGCATAATATTCTTATTTAAGTTTTGTATAGACACACTTGTGGATGTAACAATGTAAATTTTAATCATCTCGAATATTCCAATTGGCATACTCGTTTGAAAATAAAACTGAGTTTACATTCTGTGTGACACGTTCTGAATATCATGTGCGCTCCATTTATACATGGTGTAGGTATTTACAATGTCATAATTGATTATTTTCTATATTTCTCCGATTAAATTACAATATTGATTGAGAATTGGATGGATTTTAATCAATAAGCCTGGGCAGGTCACTAAGCTCGCTCGTACTTCACGTGACTAGTATAAAAGTCATAACCAAGAGATATTATGTTATCATACAGAACTCGAAATCGTGTAGGTAAGAAATAAAAATTTATTATTTGTGCAGGTGGCCACACAACCCATTCTGCTACGTACAATTTATGAGCTTTATTCTTAATTTCCATTTTTATTTCTACCCAACTTTTGTGTTCCAAAACTCCAATAGTTAAAAAAAAAATTCCTATATATAGTGGTGAACAAATGACTTGATCAAATAAGACTTTCTTCAAAACTATTCCTATGTTTCTGCCAGGAAGTCGCGCATCTAAATAACGATACCAATAATGGCATATTATTCCAACAGACATTCCAGATATTGCCATATGTTTTGTTCTTTTGGGATTCCATCCGCTCCATTCACCCTAAATTTCGAAGTATTTTGGAATTCCGTTACACTCGAATGTTATAGAGAAGTGAAGGTGAGACTCACCTTCAATATTTCATACTGCTGCTCTAATATGTCGCCAACAGCCGACAATGAGATCGATATAGTGACATTTGTGTATAATAAATTTTTTTTCGAAAACAATTGCTCTTTAACACCATTCACTTTACGTGCCAATGACATAAATCCTTTGGATAGATTCATCCTCTGCAACAATACAGTATGAATATAAAATATGGATACATAAATATTACCAGCATTGTGTGTCGTTTTCTGGCGCACTTGAATGTCATTGATAGTGAACGGACAAAAAGCAAACTTGGATGCTGATAACTGTGAGGAAATAACGTGACATTGATTTATGAAATATTCCCATTTTGAAATTACCGATTTTTAGATTGCAAGTCGAGATATGACGACGCTATGTGGAATACAGCAAATCCAACAAATATTAATTGATGATGGAGTTAATTATAGTATCACAATGATAAAATAATACGAAATAATGTGTTTATAACCTTATTCTGGCAAGTGATCAATGATGTGAGGGAGAACGTGACATAGGCAGTGATGTACACTCGTCAACAATAGTTCGTGAACCATGAAGACTAGAGTAAAGGAGCCCGAACGCATATGGCGGAATCGTTCCAAACGTGACTCCGAAAAGCGATGAAAGATGTTGGTTCGAAATTGAGCCACGGTCAGCGCTCATTCCACAAGGAGGTACAATGTGAAGTGTGGTCATGCAACGAAGTGAGCAGATATAAATCCCGGCGCCAAAATACGCCATACTTTTGTTTTGCTGTTTTGACGTCTAAACAATTTAACAAAATTTTCAAAAAAGTGTCACGAAATTGTATGAAAAAGTGGAGTGGCGTAATGTTATAACAAGCAGGTACGGAAATGGTATTTTATTTTGAACAGTAAATTAATTAATTGAATACATTTACAGAAATGTTGTTGTAATTTACAAATTGAATGTCAATTGAGTTGAAGTTATGGTGCTGTGTCGTCTATTTTTGACACTTGAAGCCAGTGTGAAATTGTTCTTGCAGCTCAAATGATTAACATTCATATTGTAAATTGTAATCCCAAAAACTTATATTGAATTTATAACTTTTTTCAGATTGTTTCATCGCAATGGGCAAAGTCTGTTCGTATCCGAAGTGTCGAACTGGGCGAAACGCCGAGAGGGCGAAACGTACGCGTATCGGATCACGGCAATTATCTGTTTTTAGCATTCCGAAAGTAAGTTTTCAGTTTCTACATTCATTCATCATGTTTAATGACCCGGATATTAAATTTCAATGTACCTAGTTTTGTTCATAGCATACATTTTTTCTTCTGCAGAATATGGTGCAGCGATGGAGCGAGGCCAGCGGACACCGTCTCTCGTTAACTGACTTTGTTTGCGAGCTCCACTTCCCCGACAATAACATAGTCAGAGAAGACCGTACACGCATGACTGACGGAAAAATGGTGTGCATCCCCCGCATCCATTATTCGCTCACCGCAGATGCTGTGCCAATCATTGTAAATAACAAGGTAATAATAGTAATATAATTATGGTAATTCTTTTTTTGTAATTTCTTTAATTTTAACAATATTACTCAATCTGTTGATTGCTTATTTAGTTTTGTACTTTTGTACAATTGTATTTGAATTTTTATGCTCTTGTTATTTGTACGATATAAAGTGGTAGAGATTATTCGGAATCGCCCTGTATACGCGTATTTGTATTGAATATCGAATATTTTGCATTTCACTGGATTTGAGAACTTTAGAATTTTCCACTAAGTTTAAATATTTGAAATATAAGTGAAGAAGTAGAAGAAAACGGTCATTCTATTAATCGGTATGTATATTATTCTTCATCATAAATTTGCGTACATTTGTAAATGGCGCGGGAATAAATCCTACATTTTGTCAATTTAACTTGATTCACCTCCGAATATCTTTATGATAGTGACGAAACTAACGTTTCTGAATGTATAAAATTTCACGATTGTATATATACGATCATTACCGCATCATCTTCTTTCCTCTCTCTCTTCGTTCTTCCTCTACTCTGCTTGACTTTCTTCTTCCTCCTATTAACCAACTCAGCCAACTTGCAGCCATGTCTACTAACTGTTTAAAGCATTACCACTTTCCGATCAATACATTAGTAAATCATTTTTTATTTTGACAGGAAAACGTTAATCAACCGGAGCAGGACGTTCCGTGCAACACATTACCAGAGCTGTCTGGTGAACGTGCACGAATTCTGACGAGTTGCACGAGCAACGACGTAGTTGTACAGCAAGTGTCCACTACAACCCGACAAAACGTGACTCCGAAAGAGGTGAACTGAAACATTTATATTTAATTGAGCATGGAACTCTGCATTACGTTTGTGTTGCACTGAAACTTGTTCACGTACGGATAAAAAAAATTGAATTTGTAGTTATTACTTTTGAAAATATAATTAATTGTACTTTATTTAAAAACAGGTGACTGCTCTTGGAGAGTTAGAAATCGATGATCGGTCCAACGGTTTCGCTGATCATTTGCTGGAAACCCGCTCTGAATCATCGTCCATTTGCAGTGAAGTAAGCTGTTATGTTTATTTAATGTTTAGTTTCTCTTTAAATTGTATTTATTTTTGAATGTGGTGTCGGGATACAGTTCAGCACCTGCGACAGAGGGAAAAAGAAAGAGAGAGAGAGTGCGAGTGAGTGTGTATGTGAGAGGGAGAGTAGTTGTGTGTGAAAACGAGAGAGATTGATGCAGAGAGTAGATGTGTTTCCAGTTTGCACCCGTTATTTTGTGAAATGTTAATTTCTTTTTCTTTTCTCGTTGAACAGACGATTGATGGGGCGCGGGATGTTCCTTTCGGGTCCGTCTCCCCTATGGATACCAGCTCCGACGGTAGTTCATGTTAGAGCGATCCTGAGGTAAGATTATTATTACTCACATCTTATTATAGGCGTCCAATAGAGCGCATATCAAAAGTTTTAATCTTGAGCGATAAATATTTCGACTTCAGTACGGTGAAGCCAACTTGCTTACATTTTGGTGCAACGTGAAAGAAGCTTCATGCAGTTTTTCAAACAAATGTGTCTTAAAACTTTGTCACAAGTTTGGTAATCAGACAGCAAGTGCATGTTACCTTGAATGGTTTTTAATGTAGAGTACGTTGTTCTTTAGTCAATTTGAAAAAACTTTTCTTGATTAACTAAAGCCCGCAATGTATTTTGCATGTGAGAAAAAGTGGAAAGCAATTTTTAGATTTGTATGTCGTGATACAACGTCTTTGAACAATGTCTATTCTCTGAATCTATCGTAATATACCAAAAGCTAGATATTTCTTTTCATATCATTAAATAGGCCTACGACAATGTGCGAGATGTCCTGTATGGATTTGCTGATCCAATGGAGATCATCTTGACATCGAATTCTTCAGGGTCGGAATATGATCGGAAAGAAGAAGTGGACGAGGGTCGAGTATTCTCGATGAAAGACTTGATGAATCAACTGAAGGAAACATTGCTGCCTGAGCTGTGGTGCTGGGCCATGAATTCTTTGGAGGAATCAAGTGTTATGTTTGTGTTGATTGATCGGTACACGTCACAAACACGACTACGAGTCATCGTGCACAATGATCTTTCCATTACGGTAACGACCATTGCACGATTGGACACACTTTTTTCAAGCGTATGATGCATCTATCATGTTTGATTCCAGATTGAAGCTTTCGATACCAAAGCCACAGTGCGAAGCCGAAAAATCAAGTCTTTTGACAGAATTCTTCAACTCCTACATCGTGTTGAGGACAAAGTTGTGTGTTGTGGCGTAGGGATCGAGGAAGAAACGTAAGTATAAATGTTATTAGTAATACGATAAGTATATAATAAATGAGGGTGCGTTCGGGAAGCACGCTTACGCGCTTTGAGCGCTAACGCTTGCGGGCCCGTTCGACTTGGGTTGAGCGCGCCTTACAATCGCTTACGCTCACGTCGTTCGATTTGACATTTTGTAAGCGTTTATTCCGATCGCGGTAATTTTTGAACGTTGGCGGAAAAAGCGATTATTTCGTTTAAATTTGAAAATATACCGGTCACAAGTTGGAATTATTTTCGAAATAGTATATAGAACATGAAAAAAAAAAAATAGATTTCATGCAATGAAATTGTGCAGCATTAGTCGTATTATTTCATAACACATGTTTGTTTATCTTTCATTACTATTACTATTAATTCCAAACTTGAGAAATATCACGTTTCAAAGACTTTTTGTTTGAAAATAATTTTTTAACTTGACTATATCGAGACAACTATTTTAAAAACGTTTGCGTGGAATGGTTCTTCATAAAAATATATTCAATAATCGTAATAATCCAATATAAGCAAACTTTATTCGAATTTGAATGCAAATGTATCATGTACTCAATTTTAAATTGCACTGAGTACGTTATTATTAAACTTTCGTTTCGGAGCAAGAAAAACAGTGGTCGATGGTCGAATTCGATCAGATGCACGTATTCGCACTCCAGGAAAAGAATGGCGCTCCAAGTGCAGTCTGGCGGGGAATTTAGGATATGAATTGTGTTCCAACAAACACTATAGATGCAGAGATGAGTAGACTCATCTCTGGTGCGGCACTGAGTCGCACAGTGCGGCACCGTGCTGCGTAATTGGAAAACCCACCTTATCTCTAAACAGGTCTCAAGAACGCGCTTAAGTCTCCCTCTAGATTCACAATCACGTAATAAGCAAGAGCTGAGTAATCACTCAAGCAATTGCTTGAAAAAGGAATCACGTATTCACAGTCAAATAAGATCATCTTATTCAATTGTAAGAAATGCTTATTCAATGAAAGTGAGGTTAGATTTTAATTAGATAGAAAAAATTATAATTCACAAATAATGAAATACTTACAGTTGATAAATGTTTGGTAGGTAGAAAAAGGTTTTTCTTAGATGATGCTTTTTTGCTTGATCTATTGGATTTTGTTTGGCTTTTGTATAAAAAAACTTTAGCCACGTGACTTCGATGAAAAAAATACCGCGAGAAGTTAATTCTTGTTTGTGCCACTGGCGGGTCAGGTAATTTTTACAGATATTCTGATTGGCCAATACAGCGGAAAAATCTCGGAATTAGCCCAATGGCCTTTGAGAACTCCTCAAGCATTTGCTTGAATAAGTCATTGGGTGTGTTTGGCCGAACTAAGTCCTGAGCAACGAAAGTAAGTTATTAAGAATATCTAACTAAGTTTTCGGCCGGGACACTCTGTAGATACTAAGCCACTCAGTTGTGACGCCATCTTCATTCCTGCAATATACCTACCTTAACCTGCATTCAATTCAAACACAGGAATTCTGCTAATCACAGTTCTACAAAGTACAAAAAAATTACATATCAGACATAATAGAACCATGGAAGAAACCAAAGCTGAAGACAGCATGAGTGCACAGTACATTTATAACAACACCATATATAACATTAGTGCCAGTGAAGATTTTCACCTGAAAATTGGAAACGGTGAGTGACGAAGTTAGGTTGAACTGCAGTAAACAAACTGTCAAACTGTCCCAAATGATTGGTATTGAATATGTGTCTCGAGAAATATAAATCGTTTTAAATGTAGATACGCAATTTGCGGTGAATTATTTCGAACAGTTGGCAACGGCGTGTCAAGTTCCAATCAACATAAACGAGAATAAAGTAAACATCGCGAATGAGTCTGATGTCCCCACAAAAAAACAAAAAATTATGCAGCAATGTCCAAATGAGGGTATGCGCATTTTTGGTTCATTAGAATATAACTGTCACAGCAATATAATCAATTTTCATTTCGTTTTATTATCTATCATAGTTTTTTCCATTCCAAGAGTTTGTATTATTCTTGTAGGTGTATCCGATCATGAAGCGTGGGACAATGATGCAACCAAATTTCTGCTGAACGAATATTACATTCGTAAAGAGCGTTTCTGAAATTCGAAAATAAAAAAAATTCTGTTGAGGCACGAAATCGAGGCCGAATTTAAGAAGATTTGCAGAACATTCTCAGCAAGTGAACTGAGCAAAAAATTCGGCAACATGAAAACAACTTATTCGACAATAAAAAAGAATAATTCGAAAAAAACAACCGGAACCAGCCGTAAATCATGGCCATGGTTGGCTCAGATGGATGAAATTTTCCATAATGATGTTTCCATAAATTTCACATCTGACGTTGTAGCGAGTATGCCTGGTGATGAAAATACACAACCCATAAACTTATCGAGCCAAGCACCGAGGTATGAGTTAATCAAATAATTACTAAATCCATAATTCATTGTTTTTCCGAAAGTTTTATGCAATTATCATTAATCATTGAATGATATTGTATTTTCTAACAGCGCCAGTTCTGGAGATGCATCAATGAACTGCATAGCTTCAAAAGTTTCAACCTCCGAAGTCAGTTCATTTGATGAAAGTAGTTCGGAAGCACCGCCAAATTGGTTCAAATCTGCAAGAGGCAAGAGTATGTATTATCATCGTCAAGAACAGCTTGAACTTGACGCCAACAAACTTGAAATTATGAAAACATGGAACGATAAATTCGTAGAAACCAAAAAGCTGCAAGAAAAAGCATTGACAATTTGGAACGAGAGGATGCTGGAAGCGACAAAAGTTTTGAAAGAGCGCAATGAAATTTTGAAATCAATTGCGAAATCGCTGGAAGATAAGAACAACAATGGATATAACTCATAAGATCGTATTTTCCGAAAAGTTATTTTGCATGGCGATCAAACCGATAGTGACGATTTATATCAACGTTATATCAATCGTATTTTGTAGCCAATAATATTGAAAAGTTTGTTTTCCAAGTTCCTATTTTAATAAATAAGCGTGAGTTTTGTTAAAACATTTATTACGTTTGTTACGTCGTTCTAAGAAAGCTCAAAGTTTTATCTTCGAAGTGTGTGGCATTCGCATAAATACTTTTGTTCATATAATAAATTATTATATTAATTTTAATCACATAAATACTCATAAACTTGTTGCCAAAAGGTTCAATATTATAGAGAGATTATTTTCAATGTTAGATAGTAATAAGCAAAGTACTTACATAATGACTGATTTATTGTTGATAAGAATAAGTGCAAAGTTATACAAGACTGACATATTTCTAGTAAACAATACTTTATTTATAAATCAAAGGTTTCTACAATATGTTGTATTATTTAAAAAATTTCTTGCCCGACTATGTACAATAAGATTTGGTATTTCTATACGATCATTACATTTGGTAAAAACTTCCTATTTTCCCAGATGAATTGATTTTAAACACTATATTTATATCGTGTTCATTATATTGTTCCGTTTTTGAACAGCGTTGATATCAAAATTATCCCCATCTACTTCCGCTTCTTCTTCCATTTCATTTTCTGCATTATTATCAGGATTTTCTCTCTGATAATCTCGGATGTTTCCACCATCATGGATTAAAATGAAATTGTGAAGAGTGCATGCTGCGGACACCATCAAATTTGCCATTTGGATGGACCTTACGGGTAGATGTAGCAATCGACGAAATTTCCCTTTCAACTGACCAAACGCTCGCTCAATAATGGAACGACACGATGCATGCTTCGTGTTATACCTAATTTGCTCTGCGGTCAGATGACCATTATCTTTGAAAGGTGTCAGAACATTCATCATCAAAGGATATGCAGAATCACCGAGTATATGCTGATTGGGAGGTAATAATGGATTTTCTACATTCGTCAATCGAGTGTAGAGTCTAGAACTCCGGAAAACTGGTGCGTCGTGTGCTCTTCCTGGTCTGCCAACCAAAACATCAATGAACTTTCCCGTATTGTCACAGGTCCCTGTAATGTAAACGTATTTATGAATAATTTTAATTATAATCAAAAAGTTCGACTTTTACGGTTTTTACTGAAAAAAAAAAAATACGGTGCAAGTTGAAATTCGCAAATTGCTAACAAATTTTAACTTGCACCGTATTTTCCTCATAACAATACTCAGGAAAAATGTGGGCCAATTTCGGGCTGCAACCGTGATTCGATAGATTGACCATTGATTTTTCTAAGTAAATATATAAATAAATACCTTGTAAGATTATTGAATGCGTCTCTTTGCAGTTATAATAATCATCAGCGTTTCCTGGTGGCTGCATTATTTCAATGTGGCATCCATCTATTGCTCCAATTACTCCCGGGAATCCACGTCGTAAAGAAAAGGCCTACATTTATATATTTATCGTTTGTAATGTGGGTAAAAAATTTTTCCTATACTTTTCTATACTTTTTTTATATTTCTTCCATTTGTTCGATTTTTCCTATACTTTTTTCTATACGTATCTTTTTTTTTCTATCCTTTCCATACTTACAGCTTTAATAGCTTCGCACTCGTTAGCAGCCGGCCAACGTACATATTCTGGTAACAGATTTGCCAGTATCGTGATTATTTCCTTAGTAGCAACATGAGCGACCGATCTAGGCAATCCGAATCTATCAGCTACGGATCGAAAACTGTCTGGCGTTGCCAAAATCCAAATTGCCAGTAAAATTTTTTTTTGCAAGGGAATATCGTCATTCATATCCTGGGTATGTGGTCGTATCACATTTTCTAGTTCCTGAGAATAACATGAATGTGACAAAAAAATTAATATTTATTAATTTCCCAACTTGAAAAAAATATATATTACTTACGATTATACATTCCCGAGACATTCGAAAATGTGAGTGAAATTTATCGTCATCGTATTGAGGAATGACTTCCTCAAAATAATTCGATATTGCTACGGGACCAACGTTTCGTGGGTTTATTCGAAAACCACCATTTAAATCATCTTCGAAGGCCACGATAAAATCTTCCATTCCATCCAACATGTTGTTAATTCCTTTTTCAAAGAAGAAGACGCTATTAATTATCATGGTGCATAAGAATGTATTTTTGCTTGTGGAAATTTATTCACTCACCGTTGATTGGAAACTGATGTACTAAATTCTCAATGTCATCTGTAGGATCATTGAGAATTTCGTCCATCAAAATATGTCGGACTAAATTGTCCATCATTTTTATAGAGCACTAATGCGAATTTTCTATTTCAATTTATATTTCACTGTTAATTTATAAATTCACTGATAATTTATATGAAAGGTTATGTTTCCCATATGCGAGTAAACGGAGCAAACTCGTTTGCAACTGCGTCAGTCAGTCAGTAAGTGTGTCCAGGCCGAAACAGGCTGAACTCAGCCGCTTAGAGGTAAAATTTGTTTCGACTGAGTGACTAACTTAGTATACTCAGGACTTAGTTCGGCCAAACACACCCAATGGTTCGAATCTTTCATAGACGCGCCAATAACTGTTCTGGGTTCGTTGAACCGACTTTGTACGGCAAGTTTGTACCGACACCCCGGAGCCCTGCTTGTAGACAAAGACGAAAAAATCTCCAGAACCGCAGATATCGAAAGAAAGACGTCAAAGTTCGTTACTCCCGGTCGAAATACGTTTCAAAGTTGCGACAGCGTCAATGTCGTCGCTTGAAAAAAAAGGTAATGTGTCATCATGTTTCATTACAGTATTTGACATATTTAATAACTTTATTTGGAAATGCAATCAATTGTACCAATGCGAATGATGAAAACCTCTACAAATCGTATTTGCAAGTGGTTTGTTTTCGTTTACACAGATAAGTAGGAAGAGAGGTTTGAAAGAAATGCAATACACGCTCTTATCTTTCGCTGTATTTTAACGATCTTGTTTCCTTCACTTTTGATTTGGTGTTGCACGTGCACTCTTATAGAGCTCTATAATGTATTTTATGCAGCTGTTGTTAGTTACTTCCCATACCCTTGCAATGAACTTTAAGTTCAAGTTTTTTTATAACTGAGAATTAAATAAAACCTACCTCCTTCTCTATCAGTGGGCGGTTTAAGGAGTATCTCAATCATTCAATGAGCCTTTACCGCGGTTTGCACTGAACATGTGAAACTATTGAAGTCGCAAACCGACCGCGATTTCAGTCACATAATGCAGGAAGTTAAAAAAAGAAAACCGAATATTTCAATATCATTATATGTCTCGTTTTTCGTGATGCTGACAATGAATTTTCAAAATATGAAGTTCAATAACATTGATATTGAGTTCTTCTGGCTATACGCAACATTGTACATATTTATTTCATATTCTTCTTTGCATGAGAATCACATGAGGAAAATACCTCATCAAAATTGAATTTTTCTATACTGTCGTCACAGGCAGAAAATTTGAAACTTCAAATGAAGAGAGCTCGTGAAGAATGCGCGGGAATCAGTGAGCAGGCTTTGAATGAGGCGATCTCTGAATTGCCGCCCTCTCAGCAAGCAGTTGTTCAGGCTTGTCTGAGTGCATCCAAAGTGAGTTCTTCAAAGCAGCGGCGGTACTGTTTTGACTGGGTGTATGAGTGTCTTCTCATGCGCATAAAAAGTGCCAAACTGTATGAGCATCTCCGCACTAGAAATATTCTCCCTGTGCCCTGCAAAGATACCTTAGCGAAGTACATAAACAAACTGGAAATACGCTACGGATTCCAGAATGCAGTGTTTCAATGCCTTCAAAAGAGAGCTTCACGGATGGAGCTCGTTGACAAAAGGGGTATCATTAATAATGACGATTTTTTGGCGCTTGCAATTTGTCGCCACTGTAGTGCGTAGAATCGTGGAGTTCAGTCATTGTTCTGGATTTAAACAATTTTAAAGTATTTTCAAATGGGCAACTACAGTGTCAAGTCAATTTTATTATACGTCCGCGTATTTTCCTCAAGGCGACATTTTTTTCCTTCAAGAGAAATGAATGTAAGAAGTCGTGTAATTGTAAAAAAAGAATTTATTTTTTTAAAAAAAGGACTTGCAAATGCTTCAAGACTCGTACAGTACTTCTCAATCGGTTTGGAAAAATTGAACCAAGCATCGTTTGATTAGCTAGTACATGTCCCTGTTGAAGTTAGTAAATTATAAGTGTCCTGGATATAGCTTTTTGACCCCTGAAGCTGAGCCTAATTCTTAGTCGGTTTCACGAACATTAAGCTCGTCGGTATCAATTTTGACATGATACTGTAATTGATAGAACAAATACTAAAATTAATATAATGCATCGATACCTTACTAACACTACAACATTTTCCAAAGACCATATATCTCAACCCACCTCGCCAACAGCTTTACCTACATGTTGCTTTATCAACAGCTAGTTTCACCTGCTGAACGCTACTGCCATGCTTAGCGCTTTTAAATGATCGACAAATTCATTTTAATGTACTACTATGGGTATTATACCTTGTGCTGAAAAATATTTTCATGTAATACATGTGCTTCTGTTATAAAGTAAATTATCAATGTGTGCACGTACAATGTAAGCGAATATAACGTTCATTTTTTAGCATATTTTGTTAAGTATCAGCTTGGGAAATTATTATTCCATAATGTAACTCTTGTAATTTGTCTAAGAATTAATCGTTTTGCAGGTGTACTGCTTGTCGACGAAATGTCGTTGAGCGAAGGCGTTAATTTTGATTGGAAAACGATGCAGTTCAATGGTTTTGTAGATCTTGGCAAATACACTCCGGCAGAGCAACAGAACACACGGGCAGATCACGCCCTGGTGTTTATGTTTCAACCATTAAGAGGGAAATGGGTTCAAGTCCTCGGTTGTTTTCTTAGTAAGAATTCGGTCACGAGTAACGTTCTTGCTAAGCTGATCCTGGAAGCTGTTGTACTCCTTGGTCGCTCCGGATTCATCGTCGATGTCGTCACCATGGATGGGGCTCAGTGGAATCGAGGAGTGTGGACTCTGTTCGGGATAAACGAGGGACAATTCAGTTGCGAATATCCGTTTGATCCCGATAAGAGGCTGTGGATGATGTCCGACTTTCCGCACCTAATAAAATGCTTACGCAATGCACTACTCCAGCATTCGTGCTTCCAGGTAAAATTAAATTGTGTACAATTACATACTTTGAATGTGTACAAAAATAGAAACCGATTAACACGAAGTACAAGAAAAATGTGAACCATTCATATCGCGCTGAATGAAAATGATCATGCATTACTTTTGTAATGATTGTAATAATTTGCTGAACATTAATGTGATCGAAAATTCGTCATTTTGATCGTTGAGACACAGACAAGAACACGGGTGATTCATTTCTGTTATGATTTTTGGTATGCAAACACCTGAGGGGAGGGTACTTCTTCGCCACTTCGAGGAACTTCTTGCTCTTGAAGCTAACACAAAGCCGAACTTGAGTATGGCTTACTTCCTGACACCGGCGCATCACAACCCGAAAGGGTACCAAAAAATGAGTGTCCCTCTTGCATTCCAGGTATAAAGAAATCCAAATGTACTGCAAATACTACCTTGGAATATCCTCATAAATCCTTTGATGTTACAGCTGTTCTCTGACCGAGTCAAAGCTGCAATGCAAATGTATAACGACGACCCGAATTATCCTGGTTTGCGCGATTGTGAGCCAACCATTAGGCTCATTGAAGTAGTCGGTGGTCTCATTGAGGCAATGATGTCTCGTACACCAGCCAATGCTCTCCGCCCGCTGGATACTTGTCCGCAGAAAAAGGTTTGTTGCCTCAATTATTGTGACCGAACCTTAATTTACGGATCTGGTTGAAACATACGTGTCCAATTGACAACACTGGCGTTACGGTTACTGTTTGTTTTCTGTATGATTGATGCAGACAGTACTGTAATGTGGGTATGTGTGGTTTAGATACTGACATATGTTCTACCGCTGACTCTTGCATTTGCTGCGAATATTATTCGGTTGGTTCAAATGTGGGAGCGTGCATGAGTCTACTTGGTCCACGTCTTTTCAACTCAAAACTCTTAATAAAATCGACATCTTTGCCAAAAGCCAAAGAATAGCGAGCTGTTTACGGAGAAGCGAATATCTAAACAATGAAATGTCACCCACAGTACAGTGAACACATCGCATCCTCGGAACCTTATTATGTTACGGGAGTAACGTAACAACTAACCACATGCACATGCGGAATCAGCGTTTCTGAGTGCTATGCTACCTCTCCAGTTGAGCTAAGATGAGCGTGATTACACCTCAACTTCCAACAGTAAGCGGAGCTATCGCAATACATACAAAAATATTACGAAAGTATGTGGGTTGGGCAACTCAATGATTTCCCGTTGAAATCAGAAAATTCAATACGAGTTGCTACGTAAGTAAAGCGATAAATGTAATTTGTTCTCAACAAGCGTCTACCTTCATCTCTCGTACGCAGTGTTCTGAAGCACACAATAATACAACAGCGACCGCATGCAATGCAGTACCAGTGTCGAAATACAGTCACAACAATATCACTTCATTCTTGGTGTATTCTATTTGCTTGACATAATTTTTCATTGTCTACAAAGTGTTTAACCATTTGAAGTTTATTATGTTGCATGCAAGTATCCATATACTTGAATTCGGCACGACTACCGTTTAGTACAGTATTGGCATGGTAGTTTGTAATTAATATTTATTTTCGTGGTATCTCATATATTTTGTACGAGGTAGCTCACATTTCTTGTATTGCGTTCATCATCGTTCACATAAGAGAACCATCATACTTTGCTTTCCCATCGTGGTTTATGTAGTTTGTTACGTTCATTTGTGCATACAGTGAGTTACTGCAGTACAAACTTTGAGTATGTGATAAAAATAATCAATTCAGTGTACAAAAGTATTGTTGCCAACGATACAATTGTACATACAAAATTGTTTTTTTATTACATTCTATTATCTGCTATAACGTACATTATCTGCTAATAAAATATATTCGAATGTACTTTTGGGCCGGGTTCTTTGGGGCTTAATCGTGTGTTAACTAATCTTAACTCTAGATTAAAATTACGAGTTATCTCCCCTTCTTGTTTGAAAGTTGGAGCTGGGATAGTGGATTCAACACACGATTTGGTGACGAGTCCTTTGGTGGAGTAGTGGGGACAGATAATTTTCATTTTTGTTTAAAATCATTTTTTGTTGAAAATAGATAACACACGATTAAGCCCCAAAGAACCTGACCTTGTGCTAATAATTCTGTGTTCGGCAACGAAATAATTATTACACAATTATGGATAAATATTCACCTCTCTCCGGCCAAACGGCCGGACGAACGACTGAACAATTATTCCAATCGTCATTTTTCATTACATTGACTTATAGCAAATAATCCTTTCCAAGTTTTCCGCAATAGTAAAATGTTTCATCACACAGGCTATCGAAAAATTCCTTCGGTACCTCGACGCCTGGCAACAAATCGCGCGCAAGGAGAACTCGCCCTTTCCAATTTCGTCCAGTACCGTCACGGGATTAAAGGTCACACTTGGTGGAACGTTGGAGCTTGTGGAGTCCTTGAAAAGCGCCAATTACGATTACGTAATGACCGCTCGACTGAATCAGGACGCACTCGAGGTAAAAATCAACCGGAATCTTTTTTGTTGGTTTTATTGTGCTTATAATATAAAACTAGGAGTCATGTAATTCAGCTTCAGCCGAATTATCATATTGTTTGTGCTGCAAAATCTCCACATTTTGCTTCTTACATGTCTCGATGTTTGCTCTTGGTAGATTAATCCTTACTTAACACACTTCAATACAATTGCCTACTTGACACACTTGGGTTGTCTGTACCCCAGCGAAATATATTGTTATATAAAATGAACTATCCAATACTTTGGTTTACAAATTTCGTACTACTGTTTAAAAGGTTACGTTTTAAAATTGTATTGGATGTGCGATTAAATGTTCATAAATTGAATATAATGAAATGATTGAAATGTCAGAGAAAATTTGAAAAGCGACAACTTTTACGAAAAAGGCTTTGAGTATTGTGTACCCCAACGGATCAAGTTAGGGTTGAGTAAATTACCCGATACCTCTATCTGTTTTACTCAAACTCTCGGGTTTGATAACTACGTTTATTATTGTCATCTCGGTTGTTGAATGCCTATTCTCGCTTTCACATATGTTTACATATTTTTCCCAAGAGCATACGTGGTATCATCCAATTGAATGAAATACAAAATAAAGAAGAGTACTTTGCAATGGACGATACAATTAATGTTTGTTTGGTTTGAGCGATTCTTTGGCATGATGCGAAACGCTTGCGGCAGCAATGACCATCCGGATCCAACGTTGTTTGCCCAAGTATTCCGCCTCCTCTGCACGTACTCTCTCGTCAAGCCGCCGAAAGGAAGCAACGTGTGTGGCACCGAGCTACTCGAAACTTTGATGGAAACGAAGGAGTCCATGGCTGAGAAAGGAACACCGAGAAGACAGTTCTTGGAGAAGCTTGACGCTCTCATTGAGATTGGACAAATTAACGAACCAACCGATACCTCTTTCGCAACACTTTCTCAGCGGGATCATCAGTACTCAGAAACCGGGTCTCAATCCAGCCATGGCCATCTATCGACACACGATTACGATGTTGTCAGAACAAGCGATGAAGTGCAAGCGTACATTGCGGGTTACGTTGCTCGAAAATGTATTCGAGTGACCAAATGTAACGCTTGCATTGATCGTTTGAAGAGTGACGAGAGATGCGATCGCGATAAATTTGTGGCTCTTATGGATCGCTACGGAGGATTGATTTTCCCGAGTGAAGAGCTCTTTAAACTTACGCAATGTCTGAAAGAAGCTATACTCAACGTCGTGGGCACATTGGCGATTAAGAAGGATACTCTGTTCCAAATTATCCAAAGAGTTGAGGAGACGCGCAACCTGAACTTGGTCGGATGTTTGGAACATGAAAAAGAAATGACTAAACGCGTCATCAATTTTTATCTTTTGATGAGGGCAAATTTTCTGGCGACGTCACAAAACCGAAATTGTGACGCGAAGCGAGTCCGAAGCAAAACTTTGCGCAAAAACGCCAAGTTATAATGTCGTCGTACAAGGTGAGGCATTATTAATTTAAATTTCACATTAAACCCTTACTTGAATTTATCAATTTACCAGCCCTAACATACAACAATATAAAAAAATAGAAAAGTTGTTTAAGGCGATGCATCCAGATTATCACCCAATGGCAATGGCAATCATTTTATTACGAAATTTGTAAACTTTATTAACACATGGTAAGACAATATTTCATTCTATTTTATCGTTCCATTTAAGCATTTGTAATTATTGTACAATATTTTTCATTACAGTTTAATCAAGGGGAAGCATCAGCGTCCCCAATACAAGAAACTTTTAGATCATCCATTTATAAGACGATCGGAAGAGGCGCAAATTGATGTGGCCGCTTATATCGGTGGCATTTTAGATAATATGGCGAATAATGGAGTAACGCCTTTCACAACCAATCAGCCTTAATGGAAACAATCAGTACAGAAATGGGAAAAAAAATGAAAATTGATTAATAAACAGCAGAGAAAAAAGATAACGTGAGAGGAGAATTTTCTCTATTGCAATTTTTCAATATTTGATTTTTTTTTTTTTAAACATAGTGTCCATTTGTTTCTTTTACCGCTTAGAAACTGTACTCGCACTGTGTCGGGCGTTGTGTCTCTCCATAAAATGAAACGGAATATTCAGAAAGAGAAAAAAAGAAGAAGAAGAGAGAAAATGGATAAATTAAATAAAGAATCATTCGGATATATATATATATATATATATATATAACAATTAAATTGGACAAGTCCATTGCAATTATCGTGACTTTGTAGCAAAATTAAAGAAACGGGTGGGCAAAACAAAATTCTCTAGTGTAATTTCCCACAAACATCTCAGCATCACAGCGTGATCACTATATTGAGTGTAAAAAAGTCAAAGTAATGAACGGAAAACAACAAAAAATGAAAAACCAATTAGCTCTCATGTATCAAACAATTCTTCGCCACTGCAATATAATCAAAAATTGAATAAGAATTACATAGAAAAACATTATACATATAAAACCAAATGTTCACATTGAAAAAAAGAATGAAGAAGATGGAGAAAAAAAAATAAACCAATCTAGTTATGTTATGTTATAGTTAAAAATGCCGAACTTGCTCGTTCGCCTGTCTCATGACACACAAACTCTCACACATGAACACACCACAAATATTTATGTACATCAATTTATTCTTCTAAATTACATTTTCCTATTTTAGAAAGAGTCAATCGTATTACTCTATTCATTTTTTTGTTTACAATTTTGTTAGATCATGCTTGTTACCAGCGTCGAAAAAAAAAGAATGGAAAAAGAAAAACAAAAAATAATATGCTGTAATGTAAAAGATAATAAAATGCCAGGATATTAATTATATATGAAATAGTTATAATATTTTTTTCAAAATACTTATCCTGTGAAAAAACGTAGAAACAATTAACAGCTCCATAGATAAAATGCATACGAAGGTCAGAATTCGTTCACAGTGACGACTTTTCCTGCACGATCTGCGGGTCCAGGCGCATTTTTTTTATCTATAGCGTCCTGGCAAAACACTTTCTCTTGGAAATCGAATATGTAATATTCATATTACGGTTGTTTAATCGTACGTCACCGCATAAGAATAAAACATTTGCAATATAGATTACCTTTAAGTCGTAAAATTACTGAAATATTATCGTTCTATAATTTAAACAAAAACATATAATGATTACTATTCGATATTATAAGTTAAGCTAATAAGAAGAAAATATACTACGAATTGCGGATCAACGATTGAAATCACCGCGCTTGATGGATCGCCTCAGTAGTGGCGCCGCCAGGCGGTGCAATTTATCGAATCGTTCCTCGCTTTTTGGGACCATTCCTCTAACATTGCGTTCGGGCTCCTTTACTCTAGTCTTCATGTCGTGAACGATCAAAATTTCTCTGCACGGTCGGTATCCGAAATAACACAGTCGATTACCCATCTTGTTTGTGATTGATCAATTCAGTAAGTTTATGATGGGGATTGAACGCGTGGATGATGTGGACGATGGACTGCTTCGAACGGATATGGAACCCGCGGAATGATAGCTTTCATGACCCCTTATTATACGCGTTATAATGGGGGTTTTCCATTTGGAGTGCGAATAGGTGCATCTGATGAATTCGACCATCGACCACTGTTTTTCTTGCTCTGAAACTATGGAGGGTATCTCTACCCTCCATATCCGAAACGAAAGTTTAATAATAACGTACTCAGTGAAATTTAAAAGTGAATACATGATGCATTTGCATTCAAATTCGAATAAAGTTTGCTTATATTCGGTTATCACGATTATTGAATATATTTTTATGAAGAACCATTGCATGCAAACGTTTTTAAAATAGTTGTCTCGATATAGTCAAGTTCAAAAATTATTTTCAAACAAAAAGTTTTTAAAACATGATATTTCTCAAGTTGGGAATCAATAGTAATGGTAATAAGAGATAAACAAACGTGTGCTATGAGATAATACGATCAATGCTGCATAATTTCATTGCATGAAATCTATTTTTTTCTTTTTTTTCATGTTTTATATATTATTTTGAAAATAATTCAAACTTTTAACCGATATATTTTTAAATTTAGACGGTTACAATTGGTTCTTTATTTCATTTAATATTTTACACTTATGTATCTGTCGTCATGTCTTTTTTTGTTAAAATCGTAAGAACCAAATGAAAATTATCACAAAAAATGTACAAATTTTTATGTCTCAACATAGAAAAGTATGTTGAATAATACGACTGTTGATATGATTAATTGTTTTTTTGTTGGTATCACTGCAGACCAGCGTGCTCGGACACAGCAATTGGCTGTGCTCAAGCGTGCAATACAGTGCTGTAGTTGGAACACGCGCCGTCGAACACTGTGTCGCACAAGTACGATAGCGTGCTGTAATTGGAAAACCACTAAGGCCCAGTTTTTTCAAGGATAAACTATGGAGGGTAGAGATAAGGAGGAGTGTCTGTTATGGGTCTACAGTGGAAAAAGTGTCCATAAAAATGCATGAAATAACAGTTCAATAAATTTCCAGAATAGCGCTGATCGCAATCAGAGTAAAACCTGAAATTGGCTATTTGAAAAGAAATGAAGTGAGCTGAAAGGAAGTAGTGAAATGTAGAAGTTGTTAGGTCAATTGAAGTAGTCATGAAAAATATTGCAATTAAATGCTCGATTGAGAACGTAGTGAAACGAACGGGTACCAATTAGCCAAAGATAGAGTTAAGATGCATCGTAAAAATGCGAAATTATTAACTTAAGGTCCAGTCATTTATATTTTTTACTACATTCAAAAGGCAAAGAATCGTATTTCAAAGCTTGTATATGTTTTTTCTAAGATTTATAGTTTATTGATAATAAATTCTAAGTTTATAAAATATTAGTTACCTATATTATTTCAATATTATCAATAATTTATTTCATATTCAAATTTTTAAGTACGTTTATACTTGAAACAATTCTGAGCTTGTTACTTCGAAGTTTATTAGCAGATTTGAGATTATTTTCAAATAACTTTTTTAATATCTATAAGTTTCTGTAGTGTATATATATATATATGTATTTATACATGTTATGTTAGCTTTGGACATCAATTTTCTTCTTTGCATTCATTAATTTGTGAATTTATTGTTAATGTTTTCATTCCTTACTCTTGAGGTATTAATTGATAAAGTTATTTTTCATTAATCACTTACAATTCCAAAGTTCATTCATTCATACCTACTAATGCAGTGTTTTAATAAACTTTTATAAATTATTTATTTATGTGATAATATTTTTATTGTCATTAGGGGCACTCTTAGTCGATGGGATGGTTTATATCCGTACATCATTAAAATATCACTCGAATTTTTTAAAAACAGCGCCTCCACAACGCGGTTGTATATCTCTCTCTGTTTAATTCTATCCTACTCGAACAACTTTTGGCGGTCCATACGAAATTTAGAACTTTTGCTACAGTAGCGCCATCTTAATTTCCCTCAGTTTTGCGGACACTTTTAATACACAGAGAGCAGAGATGAGTAGAGAGATTGCCAACGCCCGGCTAAAACTTGACGCATTTTTGACTGAATCGAAGTGGCGCTACCTTATCGGACAAGCCTCGAACTGGACCCACTTTCTGATTGGTCGAGCCAATCGGACCCACTTTCTCATTGGTCAACGAAATATATAGTAATAGTTAAGCATGCATTTTTAAAATGTGGGCGTCAGCCGCCTCGGAGACTAAAATATACATGAGTGGAGGGGGTGCCGCACACAAGCACAGGCCGTGTTGGTGTGAGCCCCGCACTTCGGCTCGTGGTTCGGTTAATAGAAGAGGGCAGAAATACTATCCATATCTCTGTTCTTACCGAATTCGGCCGAAGATGAACGAAGCTATGTCGCTACATCTACCTAAGGGTATGTGCGAACCCTTGAATTCGATTTCATGATTTCAGGTTAAAATTGAATATGAGTATTGAGATGGAAATAATGTTTCCACCGAATTTTCATTTATTCGCCCTTATGAAAGATTCATATATTCATATGTATATAAAATAGAAAATTGTATTGGGAAAATATTTAAATAATGCGATGATGCTATGTGTAGGCAAATGTAGTCCGAGTTCATATAATTGCTGCTGGACCTTTCATATTATTCACTCTATTGGCACAATGGTAGCGTGCTTGCAAGCGATCTGGTATCACCCGAGTTCAAATCCGACCTCAAAGTCCTACTTTTTTTATTTCCACAATTTCCAAATTTTTCTACATGGAATATTACAAAAATGCAGACATTATTTTTTCAATGTGCGAATTATTTTCCACAATTTTTTTAATGCCTTGATATAGATTTTAAGTGAGTCAACATCTCACGAATTTTGAATTTCCACCACGAATACTGTGAATTTAGTACATTGAATATAGCTAGTTTCTAAATAGAACGATGTCGGGCAATCGACGGGACGAACGTTATCGAAATCAATAATCAAACTGAATAAAATTATGATCGAACCCAAAAATTACATTGAAAAAATATTAAAATTATGTAAGAGACCTATACGACAATGCCGCGTGTAGGCAAGTGTGGTCCGAGTTCATATAATTGCTGCTGGACTTCTCACACTATTCGCTTAATTGGCACAATGGTAGCGTGCTAGCAAGCGATCTGGTATTTTCCGAGTTCAAGTCACCTCAAAGTCCTACTTTTTTTATTTTCAGTGTGGATTATTTTCTACAATTTTTTCAACGCCTTGATATAGATTTTAAGTGAGTCAACATCTCACGAGTTTTGAATTTTTACCACGAATATTGTGAATTCAGTACACTGGATATAGCTAGTTCCTAAATAGAACGATGTCAGGCAATCGACGGGACGAACCTTATCGAAATCAATAATCAAAATGAATAAAATTATGATCGAACCCAAAAATTACATTGAAAAAATATTAAAATTATGTAAAAGACCTATGTGCGAACCCTTGGATTCAATTTCATGATTTCAGGTTAAAATTGAATATGAGTATTGTGATGGCAATAATGTTTCCACCGAATTTTCATTAATTCGCCATTATGAAAGATTCATATATTCATATGTATATTGAATAGAAAATTGTATTGGGAAAATATTTAAATAATGCGATGATGTCAAGTGTAGGCAAGGGTGGTCCGAGTTCATATAATTGTTGCTGGGCTCATCACACTAATCGCTCTATTAGCACATTGGAAGCGTGTTCGCGAACAATTTGGCAACTTGCGAGTCGAGTTACCCCATACTACTGTGTTTTGTTGTTTCGTTGTTTTTCGCATGATTTCAGGAATGCTTTCGGCATTATCGAAATATAATAGAATGAAATAAATATCAAAAAGCATAGGTATATCAAGATATCAATGTTAATCTTCAATAAAAAATAAATTGCAAGTTGTGATCTTCCACTAATGGCGCATTAAGTTTCCCCAATGAATCTCTGCTTAAAGCCATATTGTACCACATTAAACAACAGATTACGATAGAGGACGTCTGCATGCTTTTCAATGACTATAATTATTTGTGCATGCAAGAATATTTATGGAATTGAATATATAACGGGAGTAACAGTATATTTTTTGGATTTAATTAAAATCGAAGTTTTCTGAAATAAACATGATTTTTGTATGACAGAAAAATACTTTATTGCGAATGAATATCTTTTTCCGAGAACAATATATATTTTTAATACATTACAATATTAAAATCAATTCGATCATATTTGAACAAGAAACAAGTAAGCGAATAATTTTACTCAGTGGACACTTTAACGTCGATGTTTCCTATTTTGTCTCCTATTTTCATTCCCTCCACGTTCGTATCGGTCTAATATTGAACCCATTACGATTGCCAACGCTCGATCCATCGGCCCCCGTGGACCATCGCGCGCTTCTGTCCGCTCGTGCAGCTGGTATGGACCTCGTCGACGTTGATACGTTCGGCGATGCGCGGGCCGGGGTTTCCCGCCCGCCGCGTGATTTTGGCCCTTGTGGTGTCCTGTGCTTCCTACACAGACATAAATTACATGTGTTAATATTGAAAATGGCTTCTTCTTCTTTTCTCCGTTATCGATGCTACATCTTTCATGAACTATTGCTTACCACCGCGGCTGTCGTCGCGTGTCTCCCTCGAGGGGTCAAATTGGCGGCCAGAATGAAACATTTTTTTCCGAAACTTGACGAATTTTTTTATCGCAAACTGTAGATTAGAGCAAAATTGTCGGCGAACACGAATGTTTTGAAATTATTTCAGAAACACGCTCAAATTTTGTAAGTGTAATCTCAAAATTTTTTTTTTTCCATTTCATGTTTTTGTACACCCAACCAGATGCACTTAATGAAAAATTTCTATTTTACGAAATAGTAAAAATAGTAAAAATAATAGAAGTGGCGGAAAAAAAGATTCGTAAAACATTATTTGAACAGGAGAAGCGAAAAAGAAAATGTTCGCTCTTTCTTGCACTCATACAGCGATGTCTACGCAGAGAGGGGAAGTGGCAGGGTCACCGCTATCAGGGGAAGTAGAGCAAACGATATCTTATCCTCACTCGTAAGCGGGACGCATTTGTAAAAAAATTCTATAATTTTGAGGTATACAACTTTATAAACAGTTGATCTTTCAATTATAGGAAAAAATGTTGACCTGGTTCTTATGTAAGAATAGACGAGTTGCATATTTCGTTCTGATCTTTCTCCTCAGTACTTATTTGCGTTCCCGATATATATAATATTGAAGAATATTTTTAGGCCTTCTCCCGGAAAATGATACAATTATCACGCAGTCCATCGATTAACAATGAAAAAAATCGTGAAGTGTACAGAATGTATTATGAACCTTTTGTGAAACTGGTTTTATTTTGAATGTCGTCAAGTAGACTACACAAACCGGAGAATAGAAAGAGCGTGCGGGGCAGAAAAACCCAGGAATATATATATATGTATATAGGGGGAAGTCCCTTAGTACCGGACACATAGATTATTCGTTAAAAAACCTATAACGTACATAGAAACTTCGATATTTTATATTTTTTAACAAACTCTGGAGTATTCTTTGGTGACATAACGATGTTTCAGATTTTTTTTTGATGTAAAACTGATAAAAATATATCTTTGAATTTGATCCTCAAAATGCTTAAGTCAGAGGAGTGGCACCTAGTACCGGACACTTTGAATACTAATACAAAGAATCAATTTAAAATCGCTAAATTTTGCAATGCTCACAAATATATGAACTAAAACACTCAGAAACGTCTGCGCACGTCTCATGAGCCCATTCCTCCCAACTATAGCACTGGATCCGGTTCTCATTCCCCTAAAAACTTCATCGATGGCCCTTTTTTGTATTTTGCTCGGATTATTTTCCTTTCTTCATTATTTTCGATCGAATTGCCATTGTGAAATACTATAGTACAACAAGAATAACACATCTTACATTAATATTCGAAAATTGAAAAGAAATGGTGTGTTGTACTGGAGGATAAATCGAGTGTCCGGTACTAGGGACCCAACATGCAGGATAAAAAAAAACAGCGTTTCTGCAATTACCACATCTGTTTAGGATTTGTCCACTCTTGGTGACGGAGTTAAACTCATCGTGAAGTAGTTCTTCACCCAAACTGAGGCATTGCTGTGGCCTGCTCGTAAATCAATGTTTTACGAGCAGGCCACAGCATTGATACCATAGCAAAAATTTGATAGCAAATTATACTAATGTGATTTTTCCAAATTACTATGGTACATCGTAAATATTGGTTGAGATTATAGTATATTTTAATATGACCATAGCAATTTCTGTTATAATGTGAATGTTGTCCACCGATACTATGCAACCATAGTAATTCTTACTTCGATTTTCTCTCCTTCTATAGCTCTTTATCATCACCAATATTATTTGTTTATCAACAGTGTCCGGTACTAGGTGCCGTCCGGCGTTACGGGATTTCCCCCTATATATATATACATAGAGGACAAATAAAAAAGCAAAGCTGACCCGCGTGACAGTTTCTGTTTGTAAACACGGGGGCCGACTAAGTCTCGAGAATTGATACCACAAGATTTGAGAAAACCGGTGAATTATTGTAATAAATTCGGAATTTGATATAAATGAAATATGAATAAAGTCATTAGTAATATATGTACATACTTTGTAGCACGAAATGAATAAGTAAAGAAACCACGAGCCGCTAGCATTATTTTTCTTAAAGCGAATTCGGCCGTGATACTGGAAACGTTCGGACGAGAGCGAGATTCTAAATATTTTAATAATGAACGTGTTGTGCTAATAGAGCGATTAGTGTGAGAAGTCCAACAGCAATTATATGAACTCGGACCACACTTGCCTACACGCGGCATTGTCGTATAGGTCTCTTACATAATTTTAATATTTTTTCAATGTAATTTTTGGGTTCGATCATAATTTTATTCAGTTTGATTATTGATTTCGATAACGTTCGTCCCGTCGATTGCCCGACATCGTTCTATTTAGAAACTAGCTATATTCAATGTACTAAATTCACAGTATTCGTGGTGGAAATTCAAAATTCGTGAGATGTTGACTCACTTAAAATCTATATCAAGGCATTAAAAAAATTGTGGAAAATAATTCGCACATTGAAAAAATAATGTCTGCATTTTTGTAATATTCCATGTAGAAAAATTTGGAAATTGTGGAAATAAAAAAAGTAGGACTTTGAGGTCGGACTTGAACTCGGATGATACCAGATCGCTTGCAAGCACGCTACCATTGTGCCAATAGAGTGAATAATATGAAAGGTCCAGCAGCAATTATATGAACTCGGACTACATTTGCCTACACATAGCATCATCGCATTATTTAAATATTTTCCCAATACAATTTTCTATTTTATATACATATGAATATATGAATCTTTCATAAGGGCGAATAAATGAAAATTCGGTGGAAACATTATTTCCATCTCAATACTCATATTCAATTTTAACCTGAAATCATGAAATCGAATTCAAGGCAGTGATGCCAGAATGATGATTCTGGCAACAAGCAACATGAGTGGAGGGGGTGCCGCACACAAGCACAACCCGTGTTGGTGTGAGCCCCGCACTTCGGCTCATGGTTCGGTTAATAGAAAAAGGCAGAAATACTATCCATATCTCTGTTCTTATCGAACTTGGCCGAAGATGCACGAAGCTATGTCAGGTACATCTACCTGAGGATATGTGCGAACCCTTAAATTCAATTTCATGATTTCAGGTTAAAATAGAATATGAGTATTGAGATGGAAATAATGTTTCCACAGAATTTTCATTTATTCGTTCTTATGAAAGATTCATATATCCATATGTATATAAAATAAAAAATTGCATTGGGAAAATATGTAGATAATGTAAAAGGCCTATACGATGATGCCACGTGTAGGCAAGTGTGGTCCGAGTTCATATAATTGCTGCTGGACTTGTCAAACTATTCGCTCTGTTGGCACAATGGTACTGTGCTTGCAAGCGATCTGGTGAATTGCGAGTTCAAGTCACCTCGAAGTCCTATTTTTTTTTTTATTTTCATAATTTCCAAATTTTTCTACATGGAATATAACAAAAATCCAGACATTATTTTTTCAAAGTGCGGATTATTTTCCACAATTTTTCCAATGCCTTGATATAGATTTTGAGTTAGTCAACAGCTTACGAGTTTCGAATTTCCACCACGAATACTGTGAATTTAGTACACTGAATATAGCTAGTTCCTAAATAGAACGATGTCAGACAATCAAAGGGACGAACGTTCTCGAAATCAATAATCAAACTGAATAAAATTATGATCGAACCCAAAAATTACATTGAAAAAATATTCAAATTATGTAAGAGACCTATACGACAATGCCGCGTGTAGGCAAGTGTAGTCCGAGTTCATATAATTGCTGCTGGGCTCATCACACTAATCGCTCTATTAGCACATTGAAAGCGTGTTTGCGAGCTTGCGAGTCGAGTCACCCCATACCACTGTGTTTTGCTGTTTCGTTTTTTTTTTTTTTTCATAATTTCAGGAATGCTTTCGACATAATCGAAATATAATAGAATGAAATAAATATTGAAAGCATAGGTATATCGAAATATTAATATTAATCGACAATAAAAAATAAATTGCAAGTTGTGATCTTCCACCAATGGCGCGTTGAGTTTCTCCAATGAATCTCTGCATAAAGTCATATTGTACCACATTAAACAACAGATTTTAATAGAGGACGTCTGCATGCTTTTCGATGACTATAATTATTTGTGCATGCAAAAATATTCGTGGAATTAGCATGGTGAAACAAATGCCGGATTTATCCATGACTAATGGTTTCTTCTCAATATATTCCCTTCGAAATTGTGTACAAGCCCTGTTATGCAATTGCGTAACTATATGATGTAGTTTTGTACAACTTCCAACATTTTGGTACGATAAAAAGTTTGGGGATTCCCCAGTCCCATACATATTCTTGAAAGAGAACCCTAATTACACCATTCCCCAATATTTATATATCCATTAATGACGGGGTGCAACCAAGATATTTCAACACTTCTTGTGCATATATCAGCTTTTAACATTTATTGCAAACTCAATCTTTGCCTTCGAGTCTCACATTATGAAACAACTGTAAACTGTGCAGAAATGCCTGTCATTATTGTCCTTAACATCCTGAAAAAGTCAAAATATTTCGTTTAATGTGGTAAAATAGGGCTCTAGGCGAAGGTCCACTTTCAAAAAATCTAACGCGCCATTGGTGAAACCTCAGAGGTGGTGTGGAAGAGCACTATTTTTATTAATATACATACATACAATTTTTGAGTGTACTAAATTCACAGTATTCGTGTTGGAAATTCGAAACTCGTGAGATGTTGACTACCTCAAAATCTATATCAAGGCATTGGAAAAATTGTGGAAAATAATCCGCACTTTGAAAAAATAATGTCTGGATTTTTGTTATATTCCATGTAGAAAAATTTGGAAATTATGAAAATAAAAAAAAAAATAGGACTTCGAGGTGACTTGAACTCGCAATTCACCAGATCGCTTGCAAGCACAGTACCATTGTGCCAACAGAGCGAATAGTTTGACAAGTCCAGCAGCAATTATATGAACTCGGACCACACTTGCCTACACGTGGCATCATCGTATAGGCCTTTTACATTATCTACATATTTTCCCAATGCAATTTTTTATTTTATATACATATGGATATATGAATCTTTCATAAGGACGAATAAATGAAAATTCTGTGGAAACATTATTTCCATCTCAATACTCATATTCTATTTTAACCTGAAATCATGAAATTGAATTTAAGGGTTCGCATATACCTTCAGGTAGATGTACCGACATAGCTTCGTTCATTTTCGGCCAAGTTCGGTAAGAACAGAGATATGGATAGTATTTCTGCCTTTTTCTATTGACCGAACCATGAGCCGAAGTGCGGGGCTTACACCAACACGGTTTGTGCTTGTGTGCGGCACCCCCTCCACTCATGTTGCTTGTTGCCAGAATCATCATTCTGGCATCACTGATTCAAGGGTTCGCACATACCCTTAGGTAGATGTAGCGACATAGCTTCGTTCATCTTCGGCCGAATTCGGTAAGAACAGAGATATGGATAGTATTTCTGCCCTCTTCTATTAACCGAACCACGAGCCGAAGTGCGGGGCTCACACCAACACGGCCTGTGCTTGTGTGCGGCACCCCCTCCACTCATGTATATTTTAGTCTCCGAGGCGGCTGACGCCCACATTTTAAAAATGCATGCTTAACTATTACTATATATTTCGTTGACCAATGAGAAAGTGGGTCCGATTGGCTCGACCAATCAGAAAGTGGGTCCAGTTCGAGGCTTGTCCGATAAGGTAGCGCCACTTCGATTCAGTCAAAAATGCGTCAAGTTTTAGCCGGGCCGTTGGCAATCTCTCTACTCATCTCTGCAGAGAGAGTTCTCCTTACCTCTACCCCCTCCATAGGATAAACCTAAGTATCTTAGATCACAATATTCTCAATACAGAGTTCAAATCAGACAGCCGCCAATGGCGCCAATCGCACAAACATCACGCGGTTAGGGGAAAATAGATAGGGGAAGGGACTCAAAGTGGGGGAACTTAACTTAAACCGCGCCGGTTAACTAACTAGGTTTATCCTTAAAAAAACTAGGCCTAATACGTCTTATAGAAAAGTAATCCGCAGTCTGTTGATTGTAAGTAATGAAATAGAGAAGAACCAAGAATTCCATAGATTTTAGCGACAATTATATTGAACAATATTCATAGGAAATAAATGTGGTGAAAGGAAAACTGCATTATCATTTAAAAATTTATTTATGAATTATTTGCGTGCCCAACCTCATTTAAGGTTTTCTCGAATGTAAAAAACTGATTTCAATAACCTTCTCTACACACGAAAGATTAAGCTACCAAGTTTTCAATAGTTGTATTCTTGTTTGGATTCTAATACTGTTCGTTTCTCAACGTCGATTCTATGATAATGGTTATTCTTGATCACAACACTGTATTTTCAACCATCGTCGACCACTTACCATCTTTGTGTAATTTGCAAGTTTGACCAGTCAAATCATACCACATTCCACTTGATTCAAACCGCTCGTTCCCCCGTGTTAACATATTCACCTCCAGGGGAGCGATTCCGCGCGTAAAAACGTGTATATCCAAGATTATAATTTTACTTCCGACAGAGGGTATTTCATTCGGTTGGGGGGCCAATCGATTGAGTTTTGGAACACTCTCATTTTGGAGAGATGAAATTGTGTGTGCATTGTGGCCAGCAATATGACTTACGGTCGTTAGTTGCATTGCTCCGAAATGTGTAAATCCATTTTGGAGCAAAATCTAACGCCCTGAAAGTCAATTAATAATTTAATTGTCTATCTTGTCGTGTTGCAAAAATTGAAAAAAGCCAATTTTATGAGTTTTTATTACAATAATTACCATTACAATCTCAAATAATTTACAATTTTTAGTTCCAGTTTATTATATTTATTTCTTTGGAATTGTACCTCATATCCTATCATTCATTTCATACAACTTGTTATTTACCTGTCAAATCTCTGTAAGCGAGGGGGGAGAATGTTCTCAATAAGAAGTTTTCTTTTGAATTTAAACTCCGGGCAGTGTTCCTAAACTTGCTTGAATAATCCAAAACTCAATCGATTGGCCCCCCAACCGAATGAAATGCCCTCTGTCGGAAGTAATCATCAGATTCAGTCCATGGTTACTCGCATCCCACAATTTCATATCGATGTTTCTGTCGTCCCACGTATTCAAATTCGCATCTTTTCCATATTCACCTTTTGGTTTGTCGGGAAGATGATAGCGACCAAGGAGACTAGAGAGAAGGACTCGACACTTGCTACAGAGATGAGTAGACTCCTCTGCTTCCTACTCAAATAGTTCTTTGAAGCGGTCGCAGAGATGTAGTGCTCAGGTCCACCGCAGGCGTCACTAGTGTTCTTGGGAGCCCACAATATATAGTAATACAAGACTGCATTCACTTTTTAACACGCACAATGATGCATATATTTCAGGGGTGTTTGAATTAACGAAAGTCGGAGTACACTGGGTGAGCAAGCATTTTTTTCGGTTCCGAGTTTTATGACATTCGGGGATTATAAGGGTCAGTACATAGGTATCCCACAAATAGGTATATGTAATGGACAAATAGCTCCAATACACCAATGTGCTCAGAACTTAAATATAAATTCTATGAATCTATATCCAAGGCACTACGTAGCTGTGATGACACAGTGTTCGTTTCACAACTCGACGGCTTAGGTTCGAATCCCCGGACGATTAATATATATTTTTTTTTTCGCGAAATACTCTGCATGAAATGAATAAAATATTAAGATATCTGATGAGTGAATATCGATATTTACAAACACAAGAATATCTTTCGTATGTTCTTTTATTGAATTCTACCAAACAATGTCTTCGTTACATATAATTAATGCAATCACAGAGTACACGAATATTTATTCACAAATGAAACATTTTACATCAAAATTTTAAGCGATAATTAGTTCAACGTTTGACAAATTGTATCCGATTGGTCACTCAATATGCTAGGCGGAAGTACATATCGAGAGCCATTCATATGATTTCCCTGTTTAATATTCCATTTGTGAACGAGTATCATAAGACACATACTTTTAAACATGGAGGAACAAAAATTCTCAAAATCTATCATTGAGTATTTATGAAGGTCATCTATTAATTCAGTTGTGCTCGTGCATAGTTCTTACTAGCGAATTAAAAAATCAAGTCAGAAATGATGTATATTTGATTTTGAATGAATTTTTTAAGTTGTATACGTTTGCCGTGAGATGAATTCAACTAGCATTTGATATGGCCTATTTTATCGATATATTATTATTTGTTGTACTTTAACGCTTGTACATCATCGAAAAAAATGATGAGGGGTTTTTTAAACATACATTTATTGATGTCCTCAAGTATTTTCGATTCGTGGAGTACAGTTTCGTTAAACGATAAATTCATGCATACGAAAATACGAAATATCCCATATCTTACAATTGAAGAAAAAAAAAAAACATTCTTACGGGAATCGAAAGCTGACCGTTTGATTGGCACGCAAAAGTTCTGACACACTACGGCTGTGTAGTCCAATAGATTTCATTGCATTGAAGTTATATTCAAGTTGTAAGCAGATTTGTAAGTGGGGCCAACTTATTGGATAGCATTCGTATTCGGTGTGTAGTATACCTGGATTAACCTAGGTATACGGTCAACTTAATGACAGTGAACACATTATATTTCTTTGAAGCTCAGAAGAGCGCAAAGAGCGCAGTTTTTCATTCCTGATGTAGAGCCTATATTCTTGCATTCGCCCGGTTACTTGCATGTACATGTTTTTATTATTATTATTGTTGTACAGAAACAGAGTAACGCATGTCCGAATAATAAAAACATCAACGAGAGACTTATAAAAATTGAAAAATAAAAAAAAATGTAAGCACCGCGGATCGAACTCGGTTCCTGCATAATACGAGATGGACGCCTTATCCACTTGGCCATGAAAATACTAAAATATATGAGTAGTTTTTTAATATTTACAGAATTGCTGCGCTTGAGGTTTAATTATAGGCGTGCCGGTTTGTTCGATTGGTTTATCGCTTTATTTGCGTTTCATTATAATTAGCTATATTTTTAAACATAACAGGAAAATCATAATTTTCGATGATAAAATAACTCGAGTTGAACTTATTATATAATTATTATATCTGATGTGCTTATTATATAATTATTATATCTGATGTGCTTATTATATAATTATTATATCTGATGTGCTTATTATATAATTATTATATCTGATGTGCTTATTATATAATAACCCCATGTGAATAAAACAACACGAGTTGTTTCATTAATATGTGCTTTATTTAATATTATTTATGTTTTATTTATTATATGCAGTTTTGTATTACTATATATCATGGGTTCTCAGGAACACTAGCGAGGTCTGTGGTGGAACTGAGTACTACACTTCTGCGACCACTTGAAAGAACTTTGTGCATACAGGCTAGGATAGGGAGTTTGGACTCCTTTACTCTAGTCTCCATGAGTGCCTGATATCGGTTTTCATTTTGGGAATACTCATGCTCAAATGTCACTGCAGATGCATTCGTAAATCAGCAACGAGTTGGTATTTAATGGTTTCAATCAGGAATCAACCGACCAGATACTCATATTTGACGTGTCAATGTTTGGATAATATAAATGATGTCGCTTATTGATTAATGAATAATCTACAGTTGCAAATTGAAAGGTTTAACGGAATCGATAAAAATGATATGATGGGCACTAAAGAAGCAATGCACACTTTCACAGATAATCTTAATCATACATTGTGAAAGAATTTAGTTACATCTTTTCAGGATGCGTAGTGAAAAAAAAAGAATTTTTGAACGGGATGTATGTATTAGAATGTTATAAAAAAACCATATCGAAGATTTCCACTCGTCACATGATTACGATAAAATTATCGTTGTCGAATTGCCTCATGCATGAAAATTTCTCAAAATATTCCATTTCAGTTGGTAATATACACGATGTACACATCGAGCATTACAAGCATGCATGTATCTTTCTAAATGGGTACGAATTACTAATAAACGTGGTGATAAATTCTGAAAAATATCGACAATTGATAAGATGGAAAAATAAGTCAGTTGCAACAGCAAGATTCTTCGTCGTTCCAATATTCATGAAATTATTTGAGATAACCTCGGTATGATATGTGACCATTTGCCGGGTGACAACACTGCCATCATCTTCCAATTGTGCGCCATGTTTTATCCATTGCCAGATCTGAGAACGTGATATTTCCGCTGTAGCAGAGTCTTCAACGGCACCTTCATAAACAAAATGTCCTTTCCCGTTTAGCCAATTATTAATAAATAAAATTGTAACATAAATATTGTGTTTCAATCCGCGAATTGTCACACCACCTTGAGGGAGAGTTAACAAATCGTTTTCCGTTATTTTTTCCTCTGTCCCACGATGGTTTATTTGATTTTCGTACGGTCCGCCATATTTTTGCCATAGACGATTCATAGCCGCAACTAACCGGATATCATACACCATAAACCCATCGACTCCTTTTTTGATTTCCGTAATTTTAGCTTTACATATTCTACTTATGATGCTTTTATCAATCTCAGAATCGTCATCGTTTGATAACACCTCGGCTGCCATACCGCCGGTTACATGAGCACCTCGTTTATGACACACTTCCACAACTAACTGCATGTACTTCTTCAAAAATCGTGCATTCATATTAACGTATTTATTCCTATCCGGCAGGAGAAACAGTTTATTACCGCCGAATTTGGCTATGATGGAAGCTGCATAATCCCAAATTCCACAATTGAGTCCAAGCGCATGATCTCGCAATTCATATAGTATATGATCCATCTCAAAGACAGAGAGAATATTTTCAATGAGTACACAAGCTTTTATCGTGCCAAGAGGAATTTCCAGTCGTCGCTCACTCCAAATGAATATATCATTCCAAAGTCTTGCTTCATGAGAGTTTTCGATTTTGGAAAGGTAGAAAAATGGACCACATTTGAGTTTATGTAACATTCTACCATTATGAAATATGAGAAGACCAAAATCGAATAGTGGACCGGGCATTTCTCTCCCATTCACACTCATATTGTGTTCGATCATATTCCATGCCCGTGGTCTCAGCATTAAAACTGGTGCTTCTGAGATATCAGGAATATTTGGTATTGAATTCCGAATTGCCCTAAAGACATTGTGTAGACCATAAATTTGATTAAACCAAGTTGGACAATGTCCGTCGTCAAAGTCTACTTGAATACCTTGCACATCGGCTCGAAGCGCAGCCGTAAAATGTTCCAAATTACTTGGACTCACATCGCCAAGATCCAAATGACGATTTTTCAAGCGACTATTTACAGGTGCAATCCGCCAATTGTTATTTTTAAAATTCGATTGCGCGAATTTTGGAATTTCAGGATTTATTTCCAACTGAGATTTACGCTGAAGCCTAGTATAATATAGATGGTTCACATGATGTTCAAAATAACTCACAAGGTCAACTAAGAATTCGATGGCGTCATAAGTTAACAAGTCCGTGAATTCTTTATCAAGATCTTTTGGTGCACCACTCAAATACACGTTTCTCACGTGAGTTGCTGGATTTTTCGAGTTCATATAACATTGTAAAGGCGGAATGCACGTAAGTAATTGTGAATCCATTTTCGCAGTTAACATGCCAGCACTCGACTGACAAGATTCAGTATTATCGAGTAATGAATGAGGTTTATTTCTTTGAACTTTGTACTGCGTCACGCGTAAATGAAATCATAATTATTGTACGAATTGAGTCTAATCTATTGACGCTCGTAACGTATGTGCCGGTAACATTACTTATTATCATATTTCTTGAATCGTATTGATTTCGGACACTAACGGTAGTTATGCTATTTTATTGTACGAAAATATTGAAGGCGGAGGCCGGTGGCAAGTTTAAACAAAAGATGTATAAAATCAATTGAATGGAGTGCTACGTGCATCAGCTCAATTAATGTTTCGCCATAACATCTTACTAGATTGATAACCCGTTGCACAACACGTCACTCAAATGATAATGATAAAATTTCTCGATTCGTACTCCGTGATGAACATTACTTCAACCATGTTGATAAATCATTCGCATTTTGCTTACTGTTGGCTATTCGTGAACCGAATTGCAATGCCCTTTTAGGAAAATTTGCAGTATCGCGCAAGCCAATTTCATAAGCGACAAGACGTAATAATAATTTATCGCCGAGACCAGGTGGAAATTCCTTTGTCGGATAGCATCGTTCCCAAGGCTCAAGACTCTGAACATATCGGATGACATTCTCGTCAAGATAGGGTAAACGCGATTGTCGACCGTGATCCCCAACCACCCGATCGTCTCGTCCCAAATTTCTCTCTGATATTCTCGATAAGTCCGCCTCTAATTCTCTAGTTAATGCTGCCCAACCATAAAGACGTAGCGTTGTCCGATGTCT